>CM060945.1:970581473-971241374 GCA_030765085.1 Allium cepa | reverse complement strand
GAGCCAAACTTGACTATAAGACTGCCCTCCCCTAAAGGAATGATTCATTCACTATCAAAGCCGTAAATGATGGTTTGGATTGGTTTGAGAATACTATCGGGTAGGTCCATTTTACCGAATGCATGCTCAAAGATTATTTTCATGGAAACTCAAATATCTACCCTGATCTTAGCAACTTCCAAGAGACTTCTTTGAGCACTAACAACTAAGGCATCATTGTGAGGGTGACATACACCCTACTTATCAGCGTCGATGAATGTGACTCTCGATTTGGTGCTTTTTTATTTTCTCTAACCTACCCAATCCAAATATTGTTTGTTTGGTCCATTCGACATTATTGATGTACTTTATCTAGATGTTGTTGTGGGATCTGACCACATGTAGGCCTCCAAAAATCAAAGTGATGAAATATCTCGGTACTCGCAAAGAACTACGCAATTAAGCTAATGAATAAGGGTACGCGTCTGAGTTACACTCTTGTTCCTTAAAAATTCATTTAGTTTTCCTAATCTTGCAAGCTTGTTGATAAACAATTTCATAAATCTATAGTCATCGATCAGGCTCCCGTTTTGCCCGTGTTATGAGGAATATGCATAGCTTCGGTTTGGCTTTGGCTCTCATATTTAAGTTGGTCTTGAGTCAAATCATAGATCTAAAAATATAAGTGAGCTAGAGGAAGGCTCCTTATAACTTGAAGCTCTCACTCGGTTTCTTTGGTGAGTTAAAGCTTCCGCGTTCATCGTTCCATTCTCAGCTTTTATCCTGAGTTCATATTCACTCATCAATTATAATCTCTCCTTGATATCTATAGAAGAACTCATCTAAAGATGTACATTTTTGGTTTATCAAAGTCCTTACAGAATATTGTTAAATAGCCTCGAAGTTATATCTATATGATTTGATTCTTCTAATATGTCGTTCACCATAGCAGTAATATCATTGAATTTTCTACAGTAATACTTAAGGAACTCTCGTTTCCTTTGTTGAATATCAACCAAAAAATTTACCCCAATCCAGGTATCTTTGGAAGCAACGAAATGAGTCAGAATCTCCATGGGTCAACTATTCCCATTAATTTATAGAGTTAGGTGGTAATGTTGGAACCATTTCAAGGTAGGCCCATGAAAGTGGCATGAAAACATCTACAGTAACTTCATCTGGGGCACACATAACACGCATCTATATGTCATATTGAGTAATGTGGTCTTCCAGATTAGTAAATTCATCCTAAGAAAGCTATGGGATACCACAAGAAAAGGAGATTGAATTAACACCTTGGCAGAGGGATGTATATTTCTTACTCTCAGTTCCATGTGAGAATTGTATCACTCTTCTCATGGTTTCTAAAGTTGCTCAATTAACCATTGTACTAGTCTTTCAGTGTTTCGGTCCCCGTCAAAACACAAGTTATCAGTATGGCCGACAGAACATCTTTTCTCTCCAAGAAAAACCTTGTTGGGCCCACCAAGGTCTAACCTTTTAGAACTCAAGGTTAGGCCTTACTTAGTTTGGCATTCTTTAGCCATTAAGGAAGCTCCTCCCGAGCCGAGGCAACGGTAATTTTAGCAAGTTCATCTTCATTTTCTTCCTGGTCATTGGTTATTTTCCATGGTTTTGGGCAGTCCTTGATGGTTGGCTATTTTCATCAATACGAACATCGATTATATTCTCAACACTTCCAATTTTCTTCTTCATTACATCTTGGTATTCATCCAAGCTCCTTGTAGTGTTTTCTATAAAGGCCAGCATCATCTACCAAAGAATTTCATCTAAGGTAATCGAAGGACCGCTCCTTTATACTGTAGTAAGATTCACTATTTCAACTGGGGTATCAGTTATTCTTCCTCAACCGTAGGCGACTAAGGGTTATTTCTTATAATGGACTTATATTTCATTTTTAGTTCAATTTCTAGTTAAGAAGCAAGTTGAATAGGTAGGAAAATGGAAAGAAAAGAAATAGAATAGAGATCTGGGCCCTCCTTCCAACGTCAGAAATATTGTTGTGATTTTTTCTCATGTACCAACAACCCAAAGTTCAGAATTTAAACTCTAGAAGCTGAAATAAAACGAGAAAGTGGACCAAAGGCTAGGTGCGTAGCTCGAAAGCTGTAAAGTATACATCATGTTTGATGATGACATTTTGGATTCACTTGTAAATCTCATCAGATTGAGTATCTTATATATATAGTATAAAATCTCTTGTTTGATGTATGGATTTAAAATTTCAATAAGAGAAAAGAGGAAAGGAATTTTGAGCAAGAGAGGAAAGATTTGAGAATCATTCAAATAGAAAAAATCACTCTAGATAGTTCTTTTAAGCTACAATGTACATTTCCATAACCAATTCAAATGTAAAAAATATATGCTACCATATTTTTCTCTTTGCAAATAGTCTTCCTTTGCTTCTATTATTCCTCCCTTACTCAACCTATGTAACCACGATCTTCATAGCTTATTTCATCTATCTTTTCACAATTTCATTATGTAGAGCCTAGTTTCACAAAATATAAAATAGCTTCATAAATTTATATTCACCGAGTATCTGACCAACACATAATTATTAACTGTTTGCACCAAAGATGGTACAAACACCTAAGTATTAGATGAAAGCATCAAATATGCTGAAATCCAAATCAAACAAGCATAAACAACAGGAAAGTAAAAGGAGAAACAAGAATTTTTATTGTGGTTCGGTGTTATCTCCAGCCTACATCCACTAAAATATTCTTTAATATTTATTATTAGTTATGTTCTCACTAGACTACAACTAGTTATATTCGATCTAGCCACAATCTAGTGGATCTTCGATTTACAATAGAGTTTATAGAGTGTTTGAGAGTCACTGGTACAAAGATTTTCTAATATATATTCTATAACGGCAAATAGTTTATTCCTGGTGACTTTAATGGAGGAGAGGTAAGAGGCGAAGAAGAAGAAGACTCTCCAGTCCGAGGATCACATCCCGCTTTGGTCGCAGTTAGGCTTGTATTTATAGGGAAATAGAGGTACTAGGTCATTGCGTTGAGGTCCAGGAGATATCCCGAAGGTGTACAAGAGAGATCGGAGTTCTATGATTTAAAAGGATAACTCAATATCGACCTATATAACTTGATGTTGATCTATTTTTTGTTGAAAAGTTAAGTCTCCCACTTGTTATCTCTTTCTATCTTCTGTTGTAGTTGTTCTAGGCTCTTTAACATTGACTTCAAGTTAATCTAGTGATCTCTCCATTAACACTTGAGTTGTCCTATTTTCTTGGCTTCCCCATGACAATAGTTGGAATTGCTCGTCCAAATTTTGGGAAAATCACTTGATCATGAGTGGTTGGAGTAGTATAGGAGATGTTTAAAGTTTGGGAAGCAAAATGGGGAGGATAAATAGGTCAGTGCCGGCCTATATAACTCGATGCAAAGTTATATACTTAGCTCCAATTCAGTTGAACTTCTCCAAGTTGCTTTTCTTCTTCTTCTGATCTTGTTTCAAAGTCCGCAAATTATTTCGTCCTTGTTTTGGTCTTCTAACTCTAGTTGAAATCTGCTAGGCTAAAAAGCGAGTTAGCACATGCCAGTCAAAGCACGCCTTTTGAATGTAAGGTGTGCTTTACTCAAGAACAAGTTCCAACAGCATTCACTCTTCAGTGGTTGAGCACTTCAGCCTTCCATCGATCCCGACTCTGAACTTTTTGGTTCCTTCAGATTCTCTTACAAATCAAACATCGCTCTAGGCCCATATTGGCTAAGGACTCTAGTCCTAGCTCAAATGTCCACCATGGATCATGCCCAAGGTGTCTTCATTCTAGGGTATTATTTTATATCCAAGCCCTCCTATGTTAGCCTAGGACTTATCTCTTTTTTTTTTGATTGCAAGGCATTCAAATCCTTTTATCAAATCTGCATCTTCTTCGAGGCTTGGTCACATTAGACCGTTCATTTTCCAATCTAGGTTTTGATCTCTCCAGATCATTTATCGTCCAATCTGGGGTTTCGACCTCTCTAGATCGTTTATCGCCGAATCTAGGGTTTCAATCTCTTTGGATCCTTATTGATCCCCATCCACTCTCTCTCCGAAGAGGGGACCCAACAACCAAGCAAATCCATCCGCTCATTCTTGATAAGGTGACTTACCTCTCATCTAAGTCCATCCACTCGCTCTATATCAAGGGAACTTGCAACTTGCAATTCGGTCCCGTCTCTCTGGCTGGGACATAACATGATCAACATTATACAAGTCCGTTTAGTCACTCTGTAGCAAGGGAACTTGCACCCTGCACTCCGGTCTCTACTCTCCGACCGGGACTTAATGCGATCAATATTATACAAATCCGTATACTTATTTCTGGCAAGGGAACTTGCATGTACACTTTGATCCAGCAGGGAGTTCACGCCATCAATATCAGTCATCACATTCAAGTGTAATTTTCAAAAATCAAGTATTAAAATCAAAGCAAACAAGCAAAAATTATAAATATTCATCCCAAACATCCTACTCACAGCATGCCTATAAACCAATCTAGGCCTCATACACATGTAAATGGTTCGTGATTATTATTACACTAACTAGACATCCGACCCAGAGCGTGCCTAGTGACCAATCTAAGCCTCATACACATATAAGTGGTCTAAGGTTATTATTATCATAATTATTAAATGCGAAAAAGCAAATCACAGAAAGCACGAAAAGCAAACCTGCCTCCTATCCATTTCGATCATCGGATTATCATGCTCAACCCAGATCCCTAGTTATTTCTTGAAGGTATTCACCGCAATAGTGGTGTTAACCCACTTTTGAGCCAAAGCAAATTTCAACTGGACTCAGAAGATCAAAACAAGAAAAAAAATGACTTGACAATTGGCAAGCACACTAGGATGAAACAAAGTAGTGGCTTGGAGAAAATTTATCCAAAAATATGCTATGTAAACAAGTTGATTCCGACATGTTTTTGCTCCACAATCATCCACTCCAACTTTTCATGAGTTATTATCTGCCCCTTCTACATGTGTCCAAGAGACTTCCAAGGGTTTTGGATGACCTATTTCAAGGGATCCAAAGTTAATAGCTAGAATGGGAGAATAAATCACGTAATGAAGGAACGATGGTCAAAATCAACCAACAATCAACGGAAACAATATGGGATGCAGTAAAATGAAGTTAGAAAAAGAATGCAAGAAAGTTCGAAGTTTTTCGAACTAAGGAAACATATTGGCACCGATATGTTAAAGTCGGTACCGACATGTTTGGTTAGCTCATGGTGCTTTACAATTTTACAAGTGACTTCAGTCCGATCTTTAGACTCTGCTCTAAGTGAACTTCTGACCCAACATGACTGTTTCTCTATAAGTACCAGGTTACCTGCAATCAAAATAGGTTCTCTTCCCTGATCTTCAGCTCTTAACTCTGTATCTGATCTCTCTACCATTGGAGACTTCTTGCTTTTCTTCAGTCCTAACCTCTACCTCTCAAACTCTCTAGAAACTCTATTGTAAATCGGGGACTATTAGACAGTGGTCAGATCGGATATAACTAGTTGTAATCCAAAGAGAGAACAACAAATAAAAGATATTATAGTGGATGTAGGCAAGTGATTACACTGAACCACTATAAAAATTCTTGTGTATTATTTACTTTTCTACTATTCTTAATTGCTCGATCTAGGATTTCGACATCTTTTACAGTTATTTTAAATCTAACTAGTGCTTTCATCTGATTTCTAGGGGCCGATCCATTTTTTGGGTTAAAATTTTAGTACTCTCACTGAGAAGATAGAAAACTTGATCTAAAGACTTGAAGCTTGAATTAGAAATTTGGAGAAGGTGAAGAGGCCCAACATCATATTTGAAGCTAGAGGAAGACAACTAGAGTCTAGGGGCAGTCTAGTGGTGTTCTCAAATTCTCATCAATCTATCTACATAACCAAAGAAGATACGGAGAGAATGGTGAAATAAATGCTAAATAAAATAATGGATTGACCAGAAGGGGCTTTTCAAAATGATGGATCAACTATGAATCATCTGAGCTGTTGGAATTCAGAACAAAGACAAGAAACCGATGCAGGAGCATCTAGAAATAGAGCAAAGCAAACTACAACAATTCCTCCATGACTCGAGGACACGATCGATTTAGATCTAGGATGAGATTTAATTTCTGGAATGGGCAATGTTGGAGCTAGAATGGTAAATCAAGATATGAATGCATGACATTAGGAGTTGGAACCAGAAGCTCACTGTTGGAACGGAAGGTAGAATGAAGTTATGGATCGACGACTTCCATTGGATGGGAACTCCATGATCGAGATGGATTGGGGTCAGGTTCGATTCCTTTACCCTGACTTTAAATGAATAATGCAATATAACCTCAGGCAGCTTACCTATGTATTGGATCCTGAACAGTCCCTTGGCACATTTTGAGTTGGATGCTTGAGATGATTGATTAGGATAATAATAACCTCAGAACTCTTACATGTGTGGGAGACCTAGATTAGTCTCTAGGAATGCTCTGAGTTCGATGTCTAGAATGAACACATATGATTTCTACTTATTTGAATTTTGAAAAATCCACATTGAATGTGATGATTGATGTTATTTGTATGAAAGAATTAAGATAAAGAAGCCATGATTCTTTTATTCTTCTTATTAAATTACAATACAAGTACTGTTATTTATCAGATCCCAAAACAAGTAAGCGGGAACACCAAAATGAAAATGAAAGAAAACACGGCCTTCTTATTTTACTTGGGCTTTATTAACAAACGGGCTTTAATACTTGTATATATTAAGACTGTGCATCTTCATCCATGTTGCCGAATCCATGTTACCAGATTACACTCCCCTTCAAGTTGGAGAGTACATATTCTTCATTCCCAACTTGCTGCATAGATACTCTACACGTGATCCATTCAAAGCTTTTCTGAAAATGTCTGCGATCTGCTCTCCTGTTCGAACAAACCCGGTTTAAATTATTCCTAGTTGAATTTTTTCTCTAACGAAATGACAATCTACCTCAATGTGCTTTGTTCTTTCGTGAAACACTGGATTAGAAGCAATGTGAATGGCAGCCTGATTGTCACACCACAGCTTTGCATGCAATTTTAGTTTTACATCAAACTCATTCATTAAATGAGTTATCCACATTATTTCAAATAAGGCATTTTCCATTGCCCTATACTCAGATTCTGCACTTGATCGTGAAACCACTGGTTGTTTCTAACTTCTCCATGATATCAGATAACTCATTCATTAAATGAGTTATCCACATTATTTCAAATAAGGCATTTTCCATTGCCCTATACTCAGATTCTGCACTTGATCGTGAAACCACTAGTTGTTTCTAACTTCTCCATGATATCAGATTGCCTTTAACAAATACACAAAATCTAGGAGTTGATCTTCTATCAGTTTTCGAGCTTGCCTAATCAGCATCACAAAAACTTTCAATGTTCATATGCCCATGATTCATATATACAAGACCCTGACCTACTATACCTTTAAGATAACATAAAATTTTCTCAAGTGCAGCCAGTGATGGACAGTGGGCTTTGTCATGAATTGACTTACCACACTTACTGAGTATGCTATATCAGGTCTGGTAACACATAGATAGTTAAGTTTGCCTACCATCGTCTGTATCTTTCAGGGTCATTAAATAGTTCACCCTCTTCATTTAGACTATGATTAGGTATCATAGGAGTACTACAGGTTTAGCAGCTAATTTTCCAGTCTCCCTTAGTACATCAAGTGTATATTTCCTTTGTGACAAAAATATTCCCTCGTCTCTTCTTGTAATTTCAACACCCAGAAAATATTTAAGCTCTCCTAAGTCTTTAGTTTGAAATTGAGTTTGAATGAACTGCTTAAGAGCAAGAATGCCTACTTCATCACTTCCTGTAATGACTATATCATCTACATAAATAACTAACAATATAATTCCCTTGTCAGAATTCTTGTAGAAAATAGAGTGATCTGATTTACTTCTCATAACACCAAAATTTTCTATTGCTAAGCTAAACTTGACAAACCATGCTCTTGGACTTTGTTTAAGTCCATACAATGATTTTTTAAGTCTACAAACCAAGCTTGTCTCCCCCTGAGCAACAAAACCAGGTGGTTGCTCCATATATACCTCTTCAGAGAGATCACCATGCAAAAAAGTATTTTTAATGTCCAGTTGATGAAGCTTCCACTTATATCTTGCTACCATGGAGATAAACAGTCTAATAGATGTCAGTTTTGCCACAGGTGAAAAAGTTTCTGAGTAATTAATTCCATATATCTGAGCATACCCTTTGGCTACTAGTCGAGCCTTTAGTCTTGCCACTGTTCCATCTGCATTCATCTTAATTGAGAAAATCCATTTACATCCTATTGCTTTTTTATTTGGTGGTAACTGAATTAAGTCCCAAGTTTTGTTTTGTTCTAAAGCCCTCATTTCTTCCATCATAGCTTCACACCATTTTGGTGAAGCTATAGCCTCTCCTACAGTCTTTGGTATAGTGATAGAATCCAATGACTAAATGAAAACATGACATGAATGTGGTAGCTTCTTGTATGTCACATAGAAAGAAATAGGGTATGTACATTTTCTCTTCCCTTTTCTAAGAGCAATGGGTATATGTATTCTCTGTATTACTCACTTGAGATATTCCACTAGTTATGGTTGAATATACCAAAAACTCTTCATTGTCTTCCTGTACATGTGGTGTACTGGTTTGGTAAAATGGTGTATCTTCTATAAAAGTCACTTCAACTGATACACTATATATTTTTAAACTTGGACAAAAACATCTATAACCTTTCTGAAGTCTAGGGTATCCAACAAAGATGCACTTTAAAGATTTGTGATCAAGTTTACTCAGCTGCTGACTAACATCTCTAACAAAATATGTACACCAAATACCCTAGGTTTAACTAGAAACATGCTTTTATCTGGTTGAAGAACTTGATAAGGAATCTCGTTGTTAAGAACAGTTGAGGGCATTCTATTGATAAGAAAACAAGCAGTGGACACAGCATCAGCCCAGAAAACTTTGGTACATTCAGTTGAAATAATAGTGCTCTAGCAGTTTCTAATAAATGTCTATTCTTTCTCTCACCTACACCGTTTTGGAAAGGAGTGTCAACACATGAAGTTTCATGGAGGATGCCATTTTGAGTTAGATAATTATCAAACTCGGTAGACATATACTCTTTAGCATTATCACTATGAAGTGTTTGTATAGTTGTATTGAACTGTGTTTTAATATCAGCATTGAACTTACAAAAGATAAAAAATAATTCAGTTCGAGACTTCATGAGAAATAGCCATGTTATACTAGTGTAATCATCAAATAAAGTTATAAAATACCTATAGCCAGGTTTAGATACAACTGATGATGGTCCCTAAATATCAGAATGAATTAAAGAAAATGGACTGCTTGCACGTTTATTAACTCTAGGATAAGAACAACTTCTATGATGCTTTGCATACTGACATGCTTCACAATTTATTGTAGGCAGATTACTACACTGAGGGCAGATCTGCTTGAATAGAGTGAGAGAAGGATGACTAAGTTGACAATGTACTTTTAATGTTGGATCCATGATCGAACAAGCTGTAGGTTTTGAAAGTGTATCAAGAATATATAAGCCACCAGACACACTTCCTCTACCAATAGTCTGATTCGTCACAAGATCCTGAAACACACAATGATTAGGAAAGAATGTGATGCTGCAATTAAGATTGTGTGTAATTTGGCTCGCTGAGAGTAAGTTGAATGATAAAGAGGGTAGATATAACACAAATGTTATTGGTATAGTTGAATTGGATGTTACTTCACCTGATCCTTTAACTGAAGATTGTGATCCATCTGCTAATGTAACCATACGGGAAATTCTACTTACTTTTAAACTTGTAAACAGATTTTGATTACCTATCATGTGATCTGAAGCACCTGAATCAGTTATCCATTTTGATGTAGCTGTTCCAGTACTAATGTTTGCAACTGAAGTTGTTGCAGATGTAGCTCTAGATTCAGATGAATTACTACGTAATGAGTTTTGAAATTTAGAGTACTTATCAAATTCTTCTGTTGTCATAAGCATAGTTTTGATAGTAGAGGTGTTTATGTTTCTTTGATTCCACTGAAGACTTCTACATTCAGATATCACATGTCCAATTCGCTTACAATAGTTGCAAATTTTATTTTGATTTAATGGTGGTCTCCATGATGATCTTTGAGATCTTCCAGATTGTCTAGGTGGTCTCCAAGGTTGTACATTAGATGGTCTCTATGGTCTCCAAGTTTGTGCTTGTTGTGGTGCATTGAGTTTTCTAGTATCAGGCTGATTATTTGAAGCTAGATTTCCACTGCTACTAATAAAAGCACTATTTCTTATATTTGCACTTGAGCTACCAATATTAGATATATTTTCAGTTCGAAGAATATGGCTATATACTTCATGTAATGAAGTTATATCTTTGTTTGCAAGAATCTGTGATTTAGCACTTTCAAATTCAGGTGTAAGTCCGGCCAAAAAACTCATGATTGCCATTTGTTCTCTTTGTTTTTGTTGAACTTTAATATCAGCACTCATTGGTAATAGGAGATTAAACTCTACATAAGTTTGTTTGAATGTCATGAAGTAATTCATCAAATTCATATCCTTCTTTTCAGCTTTATAAAAAGCTTGACACACATCATACGTTTTTGTTAAATTCCCTTTGCCTGAGTACAGAAATTCTAAATATTCCATTAATTCTTTCACTGTTTCACAATGATTAATCAATCCTATAACTTCATTCTCTACTGAATTTTGAATTTGCATAAATAAGCGAGCATCATCCCGAAGCCAATTCGGATCATCTTTATCCATTGAATCTGACTGAGGTGGTTCATTAATCAAATGATCATTCTTATCCATACTACGAATATAAAGACGGATTGTCTTATTCCAATCGAGACAGTTAGAGCTATTCAACTTCCGATCTGTAATCTTTGGCATCATTGACATTACATCGATTCCCTTAGTTTCCGTCATGATTCACAGATTCAACAGCGAGATTGAAATAGCACAGAGGAAGTAAAAAGGTATAACTGGATTTCAAACTTTCGAAACCCTAGATCGACGCTGCTCTGATACCTTGTTAGTTGTATGAAAGAATTAAGATGAAGAAGCCATGAATATTTTATTCTTCTTATTCAATTACAATACAAATACTGTTATTTATCAGATCCCAAAACAAGTAAGAGGGAACACAAAAATGAAAATGAAAGAAAACATAGCCTTCTTATTTTGTATGGGCTTTATTAACAAATGGGCTTAAATACTTGTATATATTAAGACTGTGCATCTTCATCCATGTTGCCGAATCCATGTTACCAGATTACCCTGACTTTAAATAAATAATGCAATATAACCTCAGGCCGCTTACCTATGTACTGGATCCCGAACAGTCCCTTTACACATTTTGAGTTGGATACTTGAGATGATTGATTAGGATAATAATAACTTCAGACCTCTAACATGTTATGAGACCTTGATTAGTCTCTAGGAATGCTCTGAGTTCGATGTCTAGAATGAACACATATGATTTCTACTTATTTGACTTTTGAAAAATCCATATTGAATGTGATGATTGATATTGATTGTTTTAAGTCCCTCTGAAAAGATGGTACCAGAGTGGATATTGCCAGTCCTCTTGCTGGAGAGCGAGTGGATGCACTTGTATGATATCAATCACTTTAAGTCCCATCTGGAGAAACGGGATGGGAGTGCAGGGGCAAGCTCCTTTACCAAAGAACGAGTGGATGGGATTGCACGAAAAATAAGTCTCCTCAACAGAGAGTGAGTGGATAGACTTGCTTGGTCGTTGAGTTCCATTTTCAGAGAGTAAGCGGACTCGACGAGGATTCGGGTAGATTGAAACCCTAGTTTGGGCGATAAACAATCTAGAGAGATCGTTCCTTTAACTTCAACAATACATAATCCAGAGAGATCACATATTAAACTGAATATAAAACAATCCATAGAGATCGTGCATTAAACTGAATATAAAACAATTCGGAGAGATAGGTTGTTAAATTGAATGTAAATGATCTAGAGAGATCAAACCTTAAAAGGAAATAGATTAATAAAAGGATTTGAATGCCTTGTGGTTAAAGTAAAATAGATAAATCCTAAACGAGCATGGGATGATTTTGACATGTGATGTAATAACTTCGAATGAAATTGGAATGATTATGATGTATGAACAACAACTAAGCAAGAGCTAGAGTCCGTAGCTACAATGGGTTTGGAACGACCTGTGATTCGCATGAGAATCTGAAGGATCCAGATGATTTACCAAGATTATCATCAATGGATAGCTGAAGAGCACAACTATTGAAAACTGATTACTGGAACTTGTTTTTGAGCAAAGCACACCTTACATTTAAAAGGCGTGCTTCGAGGGAAAAATGTTAACTCGCTTTTAAGCCAAAGCAGATTTCAACTAGACTTAGAAGATCAAAAAGAGGACGAAATGACTTGAAATTTGACAAGTACACTTAGATGGAACAAAGGAATGACTTAAAAAATTCATCAAAAAGTACGCTAAGTAAACAAGTTGGTGCCATCATGTTTTTGCTCCACAATCGTCCACTCCAACTTCACAACGGTTATTATACGCCGCTTCCACATGCGTCCAAGAGATTTCCAAGGGTTTTGGATGACCTATTTCCAGGACCCAAGTAAACAGCTAGAACGGTGGAACAAATCAAGTGATGAAGGAGCGATCATCAAAATCAACCAACAATCGATGGAAACAACATGGGACACCATAAAATAAAGTTAGAAAAAGGGTGCAAAAAAGTTCGAAGTGATTCGTACTAAGGAATCATGTGGGCGCCGACATGTTTAAATTGGTACCGACATAACTTATAGTGATATACAAATGTTACAAGTGACTTCGGTCCGATCTATGGAATCTGCTCAAAGTGTACTTCTGACCTAATACGGTTGTTTCTCTATAACTACCTGCCTACCTGCAACCCATACGGGATCTCTTCCCTGATCTTCAGCTCTTCACTCTGGATCTGATCTCTCTACCATTAAAGACTTCTTCCTCTTCTTCTCTCCTATCCTATATCTTTGAACTCTCTAGAAACTCCATTGTAAAACTGAGATCCACTATATAGTGGTCGGATTTTATTTAACTTTCAGTAGTATAGAGATAGAACAACAAATGATACAAATTAAAGTGAACATAGGCCGGAGATTACGCCGGATCATCATAAATATTGTTGTGTGTTCTTTACTTTTTCGCTATTCTTAATAGACTGATCTTGGATTTCAACTTCTTTTACATTTATTTTATAGTGAATTGTTGCTTTCGTCTGATTTCTAGGTGTTATTAATTTTTTGGGTTAACAGGTGGCTGCTCTATCTGTACTGTCACAATTCGGTTCCTCACGTACTATTGTAGCTGGTTGCTTCGAACCAGGTCTTCTATCAGATCACAAAGGTGTTGGTACTCATTCATTTCATGTTCATCCAGCTCATGAAAGATGCAAAATTTTCCAGATCATCTCTCCCAATCAGTGGGTTCCCTCATAGCTCGTTTTCGATACAGGATATACCTACTAGTATCTAGGTATATCCTCTCCGGGGTTTCTAATTAATTTAGTGTAAGAAGAGAACTTTGACTCTCTCCTTTGTCATTTCATATCCCTTAAGTCATACCAGCTTTTCGTTTCCCTTTGTTTTTTCCATATTCTGTTTTGGGCAGTCCTCTCCCATCCATAGCATTAACATCAGAATTATCAGCTTTAACATCCTCTTGGCGCAGATATCTCCAACTTCATAGTAAAACTCCATGAGATCCATCGATTGATACCTTTCCAGTGCAACTTTGAATTCGATCATGCTTGCGACTCTAGATACTACCACCATTAAGATTATTAATGGAACTAGCTTATCTATTATGGTAGCTATGACATTAAATCTCGTCAGATAGCTTCTCAAGGTCTCTCCGGGCCTTTGCCTCACGCTTGATAGCGTCATCATATTCTTAGGTTGGGAAATGTAAACTCTAAAATACCTTATAAACTTACTCCCTTGGTCGTCCAAATGCTCATAGATCTATTCTCCGGCTGTCTAAACCACATCGCTGCTAAATCTGTCAGATATGGTGAGAAGCACCATCCCATCACCTCCTTAAAAGCACCCAACACCTCCACGTGTCGTATGTATCGCATTATGAACTATTAGATCAGATGGCACATCGTACATTTCCAACGTCGGAAGCATCAAATAGGAGGATTCCTTGCATTTTTGTTATCAGCAGTAAATGGATTCCTATTTGCACCCTCTAAACTCTAGTCTAGGTCCACTTTTAACTATTTTTCTAATCATTTCAACCATCCGGCTGTTATCGTTTAATGGAAATCTATAACCACTAGCTGTATTCTACCCTTGCTCCTGTTGGGGAACTCCGTCACATATTCTGGTACATACTCCACTAGCTACACATCTACGTTTTAATCCACACCTTTGGTTTCATTCTGTCCTCCGTTCCTATGGGGATGCTCTGGCACATGTTCCTCTGGTTGCTACATACTTGTGTTTTGTCTTGCATTTTTGGCTCCAACATCGTCCATTCTTGACATCCTAGCTTGTCCTAAATCCAATCCAGCATTATCCCCTAGTAAAATCGTCTCAGTGCGAAGAGATTCTGGTCAGTTTTGAGTGATCAGGTCTATGGATGCACCATTCCAGTCTGCTCTACTCCAACTCCCTATGCTCCTGCATTAGCTTCCTATCCTCGGTTCTGAATTCCATTAGCTCAAGCTATTCCTTATTGTCTCATCCTTTGAACAAATCCTTCCACCATTTTCTATTATCTAGCCATCATTCCATCACCCATCTCCTTCATCATTCTTTCCATTTCCTCTCTCGTTTCTGGAAGGATTGATGAGAATTTGAGGACACCTCACGGTAGACTCGAGGCTCTAGTTGGCTTCCTCTAGCCTTAGATCTAGTGTTAGGTCTCTTCATTTTTCCAAATCTCAGATTCAAGCTTCAAGTCTTCTAATCTAGTTCTCTCTTAATGAAAGTACTAAATATTTGCATCAAAAATGACACAAACACCTAAGTACTAGATGAAAGCACCAAATATTTACACCAAAAATGGCATAAACATCCAAGTATCGAATGAAAGAAATAAATACTTATAAATCCAAATCAAACAAGCATAAACAAGAGGAATGTAAAACAAGACACCAGAATTTTTGTAGTGTTTTTGCGTAATCTTCAACCTACGTCCACTACAATCTGTATTATTAGTTGTTTTCTCTCTAGATTACAACTAGTTATATTAGATCTAACTAAAATTTAATGGATCTCATATTTAAAATGGAGTTTCTAGAGTGTTTGATAGTCATTGATACAAAGGATTTGCTAATCTAAGTCCTAGAATAGCAAATAATTTCTTCCTAGATGACTTTAATAGAGAAGAGGTAAGAGGCGAAGAAGAAGAAGACACTCCAGCTCGAGGATCAAATCTCATTTTGGTTGCAGCTAGGCTTGTATTTATAAGGAAACTGAGATATTGGGTCAGAAGCCTGCTTGAACTAAGGTCCTGGAGATGGCCTAAAGTTGTGCTAGAGAGATCAGACCCCCATGAGTCAAAAGGATAGCTTAGTACCAATCATATAAGTCTGTACCGATTTATCTTTATTAGTGAAAAGTTAAGTCTTCCGCTTGTTAGTTCTTTCTATATTCTACTTGAGTTGTTCTAAGTGATTTCCCATTGATTTCAAGTTAATTCTACAGATCTCTCCATTTACATATGAGTTAACCTACTTTCTTAGATTTCCCTCATCAATCCTTGAATTCCTCATCCAAGCTGGGAAAATCACCTTATCATGACTGCTTTGAGTAGCATTGAAGATGTATGGAGTTCAGGAAGCGAAATCGAAAGGATAAATAGGTCGATGCCGACCTATATAACTCCGTGTCGAGTTATATACTTAGCTCCAATTTAGTTGAAATTTCTTCAAGCTTTTATCTTCTTCATGTTATTATGTTCTCAAGTATGTGAATTATTTCATTCTTGTTTTTATCTTCTAAGTTCGGTTATAATTTGCTTGGTTAAAAAGCGAGATAAGTGATTCAGTGGTTTATTAAGTTCATTCCCATTAAATATTAGCATAGATTGTGCCTAACCATCTTAATAATACAAGTTAGTGAGACCTTTATCATCTCAATAGTTTTCGACTATCACCTCCGATCATAACTCACCGCACGGCAACTTCAAAGCCAAACACACAATGTTGTACCGTTTCAACATCTCTCTCAATCAACGGCAAACATAGGCATGAAAAAAAATTGACATTAACAACAATGTTCATCAAGACAACCGCTCTAGTTCGAATCAAGAAACTCAGGATTAAACGTTGGTTTAGATTTAAACGGAAAATTCAGGGCTTTAACATCACTTCAAGTTCATCACCATCATCCAAAGCTTCGAAAGCCAATGATAGTGACTCCAAGCAAACATCAGATCCATGGTGTCAACACTCTACTTGCTCTAACCATTCCCTTAATTTTTCATCACCAGAATAGGTATGGAATTCAAGTTCAATGGTAGTGTGTTGCAGAAGCTTATGTGTAGGCGGTATGCTTAAGGTCTGGTCAAGGTTCAAGTTTAAGTCAGAGGGATTTCTTGGTGTATTTCTCTGGAATTGTAGTATGCAACGTTGGGTTTTTCATTGGTGTAAGGGATGGGGATATACGTTTTGATTGCTCTTCATTCCTTGCAAAACTACATTCGGTGTTTCAGTAATTTGATCCATCTTGAGGTTTAGTTTGTGCGATGTATCTTGTAAGCTTTGATGAAGTCCTTGAAGAGAATTATGCAATTCTTGTTGGGCTCCTTAAAGATGGGTTAAGGTTTGGTTGGTCCTCTCATTAATGAGCTTTAGCCGCTGCCATAACTCACCTTCATCATCAAGATCGGGCATAGAAAGATGGTTGTCATCTTGATTATCATTTTCAAGATCGTTGGGTAGGTGAGGAGGTGTAACTCGCTCATCAACTTGCTACGATGCCATTTTGACACAATCTTTCTTTTTAGGTGGGTTTCTAGGTCCAACCATAGTGATAAGTTGGAATGGTTTGGTCAGGAAGAAGTTGGGTATGCAGGAGAGTGGTGGTAGCAAGAAATCGAGTGATAAGTGTATGAGAGGGTAAAACAATTTTAAAATAAAAATAAAGAGATAAATGCACAGGTTCAACTGAAACAAATTTATTCATACACACATACCAAAACTCACGCAATATGTGAATATATCATACTTGACCCAGTATTCTCTAGCCAATTCATCACCTAATTACAGAAATACATTCCCATTTTATTATCAAACTCAATTCAGTACGCATGTACACTGTGCATGTGCATAGCAGATACACCTAACATTACATAGCAAACTCGACATTGCTGGAACCAATTTTCACTGCTACTTCTCTGACCTACCGCCGATGATCATCTACAATACTCTCTGGTGAACTTTCTAGTGACAAGGGATCGAAAACTGCTGCCTTGCTTGAGTTTAATTGCTGAAGAAGCTTGTAGATGTTACTCTCCCCTTCTCTTGAAAAACGAACCTTGTCTCAAGGTCCAGAGTAGGGAACTTCTAGACCATCTCCTAATATTCCTCCCATGTGGCATCCTCTTCAGGATGATCTCTCCACTTCACCAATATTTAAAATACAGGCCCGTTGTTTCTCAGCGCTATCCTCCCATCCAAGATCCTCTCTGTTTCTCTGACAATCTCCTCAACAAAAGAAGGCAGATCCTCCTGAATTATCACTCCGTACCCTACTTTTTCTTAATTGTGACACATGGAAAATATGATGGATTTTGATAGTAGAAGGCAACTACAACCTATATACAACTTCCCCAATCTTCTCTTCAACCTTATAGGGACCATAACATTTAGGAGAGAGCTTGTGAGTCTTGTAATTCTTGGCAATAATTTGCCTATAAGGTTGCAACTCTAAATACACCCAATCGCTAACTTGAAAACTCCTCTCCGATCTCCTCAAGTCTGCATACCTTTTCATCTTGTCTCTTGCAAGCATCATGCTACCCTTTATCATTTGTATAACCACATCTCTAAAAAATAATTCCTCTTTAACTTGATGCACCTTAGCAATATTAGGAACATAAGTCAAGAGTGCGGGGGTGGTACTCCATATACAGCCTAAAAGGGAGTAGTGTTTGTAGATGGAGGCATTTCACTAGAAGGACAAACTTTGCAGTCCAATTAGTTTCTAAGACACACATCCATAGAAATTAATTTCAAGGCCAAAGTCAGCGGAATAATTACTTTTAAGGACAAAGTCAGTAGTCCAATTACTTTTAAGAACATAATTTCATATGGTTTTGGTCCTTAAAAACTAATTATTTTGCATTTTGTCCTTACAAATAATTATTTCAGTTATGTGTCCTAGAAACTAATTGCACTTGCTAAAGAGGCCCTTGTGGTTAATTTCCACTTGCAGATGTTCTCCATGTAGTATTATACCAATAATTAGCTAATGTAAGACATTTAGACCATTCATGAGGTTTATGACACATAAAGCATCTTCAATATCACTTTATTATTTTGTTAATCACCTCAGTTTGCCCATCCTTTTGAGGATGGTAGGCAAAACTGAGTTTCACTGAGCAATCTTGCAGCATGAACAATTCCTGCCAGAATGAGCTTGTAAATAGAGCACCTATGTCACTAATTATATACGAAGGAAGGCCATGTAATTTAAACACTCCATTAAAAAATATTAGAGCTACATCTTTGGTGGAATAGGGGTGCAATAATGGAAAGAAATGGGCATACTTGGATGACTTTTCAACCATAACATATATAACTGTATATTTCTGACTTCTTGGCAAGCTAGTAACAAAGTCCATAATTATATATGTCCAAATCTTCTTGGGTATGGGCAAAGGTTGTAATAACCCCGGTATGATTATATTTTCTGCCTTATTCCTTTGACAAGTTTCACATTCTCTAACAAATTTTCAAATATGTTTCTTCATCTTCTTCTACTAAAATACTGGTTTGATTCTTTTTAGTGTTCCCTTCATTCCTGAATGGCCTCCCAGAGGTGTGGAGTGAAGTTCGTTCAGCAGAATCTAAATGAGAGCATTATGGTGATGATCAATTAATATTCTTCCCTTGTAAAAGACTAGATGATAAACTATCTTGTATTTACTGGATGGCTTGCTTCCCTCCTCGATTTCTTAATGACCTCTGCATAAAAAGGTGATTGGGCAAGTGTATCCGTTGGTTTTTGTGAGCAGGTAGGTTGCACATGTGAAAGAGCTTTACATTCTGTGTTGTTGCAATCCATATCTTCATCTCTTTTTCACAAGGCATCAGCCACAATATTCTCCTTACCGCTCTTAAAATCAACGAGATAATCAAAACCATGCAATTTAGCGAACCATTTAGCTTGAATTACAGTGTGTTGTTTCTGTGTCAACAAATACTCTAGACTTTGATGGTCTGTTCTAATAATGAAATGTCTTCCAAGCAACACTGGCTATTTCTTAGTGGCCAAAACTAAAGCAAGTAAATCTTTTTCATATATAGACCGGTGTAGTGATCTCCCATGTAGGGCTTTGCTTAAAAATGCTATGGGTTTATTATCTTAAAGTAGAACTTCTCCAATTCCAACTCCACTTGCATTACATTCGATAATAAATTTCTTACTAAAATTTGGCATGCATAACACCGGAGGTTTGATGAGGCACTGTTTTAGTTGTTCCATAGCTTTTGTGGCCATATCACTCCATTTGAAAGCATCCTTCTTGAGCAAATCAGTGAGGGGTCTTGCAATCAGCCCATAATTTTTTTAGTACTTTCTATAATACCCTATAAGCCCTAAAAACCCTCTTAATGCTTTAAGGTTGGTAGGAGGGAGCCATTGTCTAATAGCTTCAACTTTGCTTGGGTCTACAACTACTCCATTACTTGATATAACATTCCCCAAGTAATCAACTGACTTTTTAGCAAGTGTGCACTTTGATAATTTAATAACCAGCGAATTGTCCACCAGACCTGTAAGTCATCTTGAGGTGATTCAAGTGATCATTAATTGTCTAGCCGTAAACTAAGTTATCATCAAAAAGATACAAGCAAAAATTTCATTAAGTAGGGTTTAAATATGGTATTCATCAAAGATTGGAAAGTGGAGGGTGCATTTGATAATCCAAAGGGCATGACAGTGAATTCATAATGGCTTTCATGGTTTTTGAAGGCTGTTTTGTGTATATCCTCTTCATTCATTCTGATTTGGTAATATCTAGATCTTAAATCCAATTTTGAAAAATATTCTGATCCATGCAACTCATCAAATAAATTGTCCAACAAGGGTATTGGAAACTCGTCTTTAATTGTAATGTTATTCAAGCTTCTGTGATCAACACATAGCCTCTATGAACCATCTTTCTTCCTAACCATGACCACTGGAGAGGAGTAAGCACTACAATTAGGCATGATCACCCCCGAATCCAACATTTCTTGTATGATTTTCTCTAACTCATTTTTAATGTAGAAGGAAAGTCTATAAGGTTTGAGACAAATGAGTTTGGAGCCTTATAGAAGAGGAATTTTTTGGTCTTGGGGTCTTTTAGGTTGTAAGTGTGTCAGTGGGTTAGTAACTTTTGGATAATGGTGGAGAACATTAGCAACAGTAGGTGGTCTGAGAGGAGCGTCTAAGATTTTATTTATCACTTCACTAGCACATAGCATCATGGTTAGTCGGCCTTTATTACTTTCTTTACTAAACCTCATGTGGTTAACTAGCTTCACATCACCGGACTGAATCCCCTTCCACACATACCTTTTTCCCATGTAAGTAAACTTAACCTACAACTTGTTGAAGTTCAAGGTGATCTCACCCAAAGTTTTCATCCATCGTGCACCTAATACAATTTGACATCCATCCAACGGTAGTAGAAACAAGTCAATCGGCATGCAATAGCCTTGGCATTTGAGAATGACTTGCTTACAAATTCCTACTACTTGCAACTTGTCTCCATTAGCTATCACCAAATCATATATTCTTGAACCATCGATAGTTAACTCCAATTTTGTGGCCAAAGCTCCATCAATAAAACTATGGGTTAACCCTGAGTCTATTAAGATCTACACCTATTTACTTTGAATCATTCCAGTAATCCTGATAGTATATGAAGTAGGAATTCCACACATAGCATCGAATGTAATGGTTGGGCTTTCTTTATTTTATCAACTTCTTGTACTTCTTTAGATTTGGTCTCCATGTTTTCCTCAACTGTTCCTTCACTATCTAAATTCATAACCCCTTTAGGAATATATACATGTGTGTTCCTATATTGGTGGCCTATATGCCACTTTTCATCACACCCATGACTTAAATTCTTCCTTCTTTTTTCAAGTATTTTTATGGTATGAGGCCCTTGACTCTAGTAGGGTCGTTCAGGGTGTTCCTTTTAACTGGATTCTAGCGAGTGAGAGTAAGACTTTAGGTGATTCTTGGAGCATTGCTTTTGTCATAGGAAGTGGGTTAAGGATTCTGTAGCTTTCTTAGTACTGTTGTATTTTCCTTCAAAATTCTTTGCTAATTTCACAGCTTCTCTGAAACAAGTTGGCCCTGAATCTTCAACTTTAAATCCGATTTCTTCTCTAGGACCATCCATAAATTTGTCAAAAACAAAGTCAGGTTGTAAATGATCAAGTAAGCCTTAAAGTAGCTCGAACTTGTATGGTAAGCTTGCATTATTGTTAATTATTTCCAATTTGCAAAAGCACCAAAGGATTTCCTCAATTCAGGGGGAGCAAATCCTATAATAATCTCTTCTTTAAAAATCTTCCATCAAGTACAGTACTTGACATTCTTTGATAACCATTTAAACCACTTTTGTTCATCTTGTTTGAGGTGAAATGAACATGTTAGAACCCACTCAGTTTCTGGGGATTTATGGTATCTGAAAAATTATTCTTAGTTGCTCTAACCATTCCATCACTGTTTCACCACCAGAATAGGTAGGGAACTGAAGTTTAATGGTGGTGTGCTGTAGAAGCTTGTGGGTAGGCGGTATGCTTAAGGTCTGGTCAAGATTCAAGTTTAAGTCAGAGGGATTTCTTAGTGTATTTCTCTGGAATGGTGGTATGTAAGGCGGGGTTTTTGACTGGTATGAGGGATAGGGAGATAAGTTTTGCTTGCTCTTCATTCCTTGTAAAACTGCATTCAATGTTTCAGTAATTTTCCCATCTTGAGGTTTAATTCGTGAGATGTATGTTGCAACCTTTGATTAAGATCTTAATGAGAATTGTGCAATTCTTGTTGGGCTTCTTGAAGCTGGGTTAAGATTTGGTTGGTCCTCTCATTAATATGCTTTTTTCGTTGCCATAACTCACCTTCATCATCATGATCAGGTATAGAAAGATGCTGTCATCTTGATTATCATTTTCAGGATCGTTAGGTTGGTGAGGAGGTGTAACTCTCTCATCAACTAGCTATGATACCACTTTGACATAATCTTTCTTTTTAGGTAGGGTCTCTAGGTCCAGCCATGGTGATAAGTTGGAAAGGGTTTGGTCAGAAAGAAGTTGGGTACGCAGGATAAAGGTGATAGCAAGAAATAGAGTGATAAAAGCAACTCCAACAGATTCACAATTCTCGAATCTGCACCCAGAATACTTCACAACAGAGGTCGAGAATCCCCCAGAGTGCAGAAAGGTGGAGATTCGGTGTGAGAATTGGAGATTCGGCGAGGCGCCTGTTCAACAGGCGCCTGGATGCCAGGCGCATGTTCAACAGGCGCCCGAGATTGAGGCGCCTGTTCAACAGGTGCCTAGCATCCAGGCGCCTGTTAAACAGGCGCACGTCTGTTCAAGCCCGAGGTGTAATAAACCCGTGGGCCTGTTCAACAGACGCCTGCCCTCATTTCTGTTGTAGAAATGAGGGCTCTAACATTTCAGAGTGCGGAAAATCGAATTTCCGCACTCCGAATTATTGAAGATGCTCTAAGCGCATGAGAGGGGAAAATATCTTTAAAAAAAATTAAAGAAATGAATGCACGGTTTCAACTAAATTTTTTTATTCATTCACATATATTACAACTCAGGCATTATGTATATATAGCATACTTGACCCAGTATTCTCTGGCCAACTCATCATCTAATTACATAAATGTATTCTCATTCTATTATCAAACCCAGTTCAGTACACATGTACACTGTGCACGTGCATAGCAGATACGCCTAACATTACATAGTAAAGTTGACACTGTAACTTGCACTGCTGTTTCTCTGACCTACCTCTAGTGATCATCTACGGCACTCTCTGGTTACGGCACTTTTTGGTGATAAAGGACCCGAAACTACTGCCTAACTTGAGTTTATTAGTTGAAGAGCTTGCAACTGTTACATAAAAAGACATTATTATGGTGGCAACATCCAAATCGAACTGCAATAAGGATGAAGCGGTGTGATTATTTTGAGGACAGGAATAATTTTGGAACATTTTTTTGGTCAAGGAAGACAAAGAAGATGCATTTTTTCTAAATGAATAAAAGGGAATTCCGATCGCAGTTTTCATATAAGAATAGGGAGGAAATTTTTTACCCTGATCTTGATAATCATGAAATTGCATTTTTCATGTAATTCTAAACTTTTATTTGTTTTAATTGTTTTGTAATTTTTTATTTTTTATTTTAAAATCAATTTTATCCAAGATCGAGCTACGGTTTCGTAGTTCTATGGATTCTCAACTTGGGAAAAAATTGAGGTAGGGTTATCAGGTATAGAATAGTACATTCAGGTTAGTAATGTGTGCAGCTTTATAGATGTTGTAAGCGTTCAAATATATGATTCTACTACTAACATAAGGGGTAGCAATTGGCACAAGTAAGTTACTGGCCGAAGTTGGGTATATCTGTGAGTCATATATTTTTCGCATTTATGCTTCCATATGATTTTATCTGTTTATCTACGGAATTGTTTTAAATCTTATTCACCCCTTTTTAGGGTATATTGCATGATCCTAACACATTGTATTAAAGTGGATTGCTTGGAAATTCTGTTATAATGTCTCATCCTAGTCGTAGATACAGCGAGAATCAGTCCATTGTTAGTATATCTATTTTTAACGGAACGAATATTTCAAATTGGAATTTTACTTAAAATATGTTAATTATAAAATGTGGGGTATCATTAAAATTGGCTACAATATGGTAGATAAGAAAAATATTTCATTCAATTCTAAAGTTATATATGTTTCTTACATCTTTAATTAATGGAGCTGAATCCATGTCTCTCATTGTTTAACAGCATAGCAAATTTGAAGCACTCCCGAAAAAATATGGAAGAAAAATAAACAAAAGCGAAGAATTTCCCAAATCTGATATAAAGGAAGAGTTGTGTTTCATGGGATTCACAAAAGTTGATTCAAAAGATAGCAGCACAGACAACAGCGATGATGATTCAATAGATGATGAGATAAGTTATTTTTCAATTAAATATTTAGTTCACTTGTGCCATAAATTAATAAAGTATTGATGATCTTGAACAGAAAAATAATAGTTGAAAATTTTAAACTCCATTAAAAATGATAAATTGAAAAGGAACTTGAAAATATTAAGAAAATTAAAATTTTCGCTTAGAAAATATGTTTGAACCACGAAAAAGAATTTTTTTTGCTTCAATGAAATTTTCAAAAGCTTGAAAAGGAAATTTTGAATTCGAAGGAAAAAAAGCAGAGCAGATCTGCAAAAATAACATTTTACAAAAAGAGTTGGAGAATTTTAAGATGTCTGAAAATCCAAATGGGAAATATGAGAAAATTTTGAAAAAGAATGTTTCGTGAAAACTGAAATGTTTTTAGATGAGCCAGAAAAAGAAATTGAAAAACTAAAAAAGTCAGAAAGCTTGGACGTGGTAAATATGTGAATTTTGAAAGGGAATGGAATGACGTTGAAGAAGCCTTCAAAACTCTTGAAAATGAAAACATGATTTTGAAAAATAACAAAACTGAAATTATGTAAACAAATCATGATTGGTAAAAGTATGAAAAAATTAGGGATTTTAAAAAAACTTAAATTTGAAAAATTCTAACTTTTTGAAATTGAGATACTTGAAATTAAGACCAAAATAAAAAAGCTTGAAAATAAAAATAATGTCTTAAAGAGAAATGATTTTGAAAACAGAGAGAATGTGTTAGTGGTTGTTCTATCTACTAAATAAGGATAATCTTTTAAGATCCGAAGTTAATGAACATGAGATGATTCTTCAAAAACTTTCTATTGGGGAAATATCATTTAACATGTTATTAGGAAATCAACTCTTTGCAAATAACAGAAAAAAGAGTAGGATTTGAAAATGTGTCAGTTAATAAACAAACGAGCAATGACATCACTAGGAGGACAAGTGTGTTTCCTACATGCATGAAGTGTGGCAATATTGGATATATATAATAATTGTCAAACTAGGAATAAAAGAACAAGTCAACAAATTTGGTTCAATATTGGATATAGACAATAATTGTCAAACTAGGAATAAAAAAACAAGTCAACAAATTTGGTTCCCAAAGGTACAGTGTTAATATTAATTGTTTGCTTAATAAATAAATTTTGATATCAAAGATTTTAAATATAAACAAACGTGGTCCAACATCTTTTTTTAGGCCGCTCACTTCTTCTAACGTGCATGTACAAAGATGGACTAAGGAACAACTATAATGGAACCAGGTTTCAAGTTGTTCCACACATTTGATGAGAGATGTCACAATGTTTCTTAGCCTGGGAAAAAGAAGTGGAGATCCATGCACTTCGGATAACAAAGGTGAACATGAATGCAACTTCAAAGGCTATCTAAGGTATGATCCCTAAATCTTACTTTTTAATATTCTCTTCCTATTTTGAGTTCTAATTTTCTGAAACTGCAGTAATAAATTTGTCATAGCTTAATCTATGAAACATATATTTGTAAAATTAAATATGTAATGGATAATAAATAGAAAATCTTATAAGTCTTATGTTTTGTGGTTCTTCAGATCTTGATTTTAATTCATTTAAAATCTACAAACAATTGGGTACATGTTTGAAAATGTTTCAGAACATCTAACACTACTGTAGTACTTCGGTCATAACTTTTTGTCCGATATTCTGAGATACGAAATTATAGATGTTCTGAAACCTTACATAAAACATTACAATTTATTTTAGCTTTAGATGATTTTTTTAATTAATTTTAGCTTACATTATTTACTCCTATATCCTAAACTCTTCCATTCTCTCCACTTCCCCATTCATTCTACATTCACATAGGAAATAAAAATAATACTATTCTTAGACTGGCTACTATTAAGAAGATTTAAAGAGAAGATAAGCTAGGATTAAAGTAAAAAGCTTGTAGAAATCAATCTAAGGTCAAATCTCAACCTTTTTAACACAAAGCAAAGGTGAATAATTAGTTTACAACTCTATTTTTGATGAATAATTTTGGTCTAAAGGTAAACACCTTTTTTTTGCGATTATATGCCGTATTTAGTGTTTGAAAGTGATTATATGCTAAGTTGATTTATGGTTTAAATATGAATTATTTGTGTTATGTTTGGGTCATAAAACCATTCATATGACATCCGATTGACTTGAGATTTTGATATGATATGAGAATTGTTATTTTAGAATTGGGTTTCAAGTTTCATAATTTTCTAAGCAATTATGAATTTATTATAAATTTTTTATAAGATAAAATAGTTAATTTCGGGATAAATTATTTAAAGTAATTAAATAATGTTTTCGGGTTTGAAATATATATGTTAGAAAATATATTTAATGTGAATTATTGTGGTTTTTTAAATTTTTCTTAAGTGTTTTACTATGATTGGTGAATTATTTAAGTTAGACGACTTAAATGTTTTAAACTTTTAATTAAGGAGAAGGGCTTAAGTGTTATATTGTTTTAAATAATTCAACTTTGATTTCGGCATAAAATTCTAGAAAAGGGAATTGATAGAGTTTTCTAAACTAATAATATTTCGATAAATATTAATGGTAGATGAAAAGGAATCTTTTAAAAGGTTAAAATGCAGTCTTATTAAAATTACATCTTCGCCACTACCCATGCTAGCTTCTGACATCATACACTCGCACAAAACCGCTTCTGTACCCATTTCAGACCAATATACATGGTATGAATTAATTCGCATGTTTTGTGTTGGAGATAGGCGGAAGGTAGGATGGTGTCGAAGTCATGCATTCGAAATGGATGAAGTTGTCTTTCAAAGCTTACGTACTTATGGACCTGCCTTTGGTTAAAAGAGTGTTGTAAAAGGGTTGCCTCATTGAACCCCTTCGGTACCCTAGCTGTCCTGTCAATACTTTCGCCTTAGTTAGAGGCCACTTTTTACAGATGCATGCAAAAGGGGATACTTTCATCTTCGTGCCTTCTACTAATGTTGAAGCAGCCTTCCCCAATGTTTTCGAAAGGATTGACTTAGCTGCTTTTACTAATTCCTTTACTTGAAACCGATGCTTTCAAAAGTGAAACTTTCATCCCTGTTCTCTTAGACCCTATTTTTTATTCAATGTTGAACTCAATGATTTTGAAATGGATGCTTTCAATGATTTCGAAAGGGATTGTTTAATATTTTAAATAATGGTTTCGAATGTACTATTTTGGCTTTATAGCCTAATGTTTTCTAAGTTTAAAAAGGCTTTAACTTATTTTAAAGGATTTGCAACCCTATCGATTTTAGATTTTCATCAACATGTTTTGTGTAAAACATATATCATGGCGTGGATATTTTGAGTAAAGCAAAGAGTATATTTTCCTTGTTTACGTATGATTTAAAAGGGTTAAATCAATTTGAAAGAAACATTTTCAAGAAAAAATGAATAGGGTGGTCGCCCCTAAGTGTATGACTCAGATATTAGAAAATCATATAGGACTAGTATAGGGTCATGCCCTATGCTTTAACTAGTAGCCCCTAACTAATATAAGTCCAAAATTCCAGTGTGTAGGGCTTTGTCATATGTAAGACTAAAATGATGTTACATATAGAAAGGAATACACAAAGTGGAGATAAGTTATTAGTGAGCCAGCAAAACCATTAGGACCAGTTGACCCTAGGAGAAGAAGTTAAGGGCAGACCGTCCAATATTGTTTCTGACAAAATTTAGAATATTTATTATGTCGGGTAAGCCTGAACCAACCGGTGGTTAATTGTTTGTTAGATAAAACTATAATATTCGGACGAATAGTCCATTGATTATCTGATTTATATGCACATATGTTATTGTTATTATTGTTGTAATCAGTTTGATTGCAGGATTTTGATTTGCAAAGATATGATTTTAAAAGGATATTAGTGAGGAAGAACCAGTTGCGCTAAGCGACATGGTCTCACTTAATATCAGTAAACTAAGATGTAACTGAATTATTCATACCAGACTTTATTCCTGACTCAAAGGTTATGTTTTCCACTTAACCTCTCGGGTGCTCAAAATTTAACTTGAGTAGATTGAGATTTAAGGTATTTCAGGTCTTAGCAGATGAAAAATAAAGCTTTCGAAGACGTGTAGGAGGAAAGGATTAGCAATTTAGGAGTTTATTTATTATTGTTCCGCTGTGATGTTATTTATTGACTGATATGTCTATTTAGTACATTGATCATCCAAGGGGGCATCTTCATAGGTTATTTTGTAATAATTTTATTTATCTAAACCCGAGAATCATTTTGGGAATATGTAATTGAATATGAAATATTGATTTGAAATGTAATCAGAAAAGCTGTTTTGAAATCTATGTTGATTTTATTCCATGTGCTTCTTATATTATAGATACCATTAACACTATCGTATTTTGTCATCGGAAGTTAATACTATAAATGACTGCAACATTTATAGCATTTAGCTTCGGGCCTCAAAATAGGTGATGTTACAACTTCATATTAGAGCATAGGTTTATGAAAACTTAAAAAAAATTAAACCAAAAATGATTCTAAAAAAACATAATACTAAGGAATTAGAGAAAAAAATATGGTATGAGATAACGCTATAGTAATGTAATTGTATTTTTTGTATATAAGTATGCGCTTTATCTCCATCTTCCCATCTCCCTTAGGCTATTCTTCTGTATCTTACGAAGGTTCGAATGTAGATTTAAAGGAAATAAGATAGTGGTGCTAAGAATGGAAGAGTTAACCTTGGTAGAGGAAACACCACAACTAATGGAAATGCCAAACCAAATACTCGAAGGAATCCAGGTTTGGCACAAACTGCTAATGTGGGAACTAAAGCACCGCAAGTTGATATGAGAGCTATGTATCAGCTCTTCGTCAACATGATGCAAACTGGAGTTGCTGCAGATTTGGTTGGAGGAAATGTTGGAGAAGGAAATCAGGAAGCTCTGGTGGTCAATAACTATGCAGTATTGACCAAAGACTATGCTAGGCTTGGCGAGAAGCCGTTTATTGGGACCGAGGACGCAATTGAAGTGGAAAATTAGTTGCTTCATTGCAAACAAATTTTTGCTGATTAAAGACTTAATGATGGGCATCAAAGGAGATTGGCATCCAGACAGTTGCAAGGAGTAGCACTGTTATCAAAAGTAATCAGAAGTTCATCCGTGGATTGAGACCCGAGCTTGCTAAAGCAACTTAACCACATATTAGGGATCCATGCAATGTAGTTATTGAGATGGCTTTGAGGAATAAGGTGATGCTTGCTTTCTTTAATAGTAACAATGCAGTGGATACTCAAGGTGGGCAAAAGCAGAAGAGAAAGATTTTCCACGACATGGTAACTCAAAAGAGTGGAGCTGCCAAGAAAGGAAAGACAGAAGTTATCTACTACAAGTATGATAAGAAAGGGCATTTCACTAATGAATGTCATTCGGGAGATGGAAAGAAGGAGATCCGGAAGAAGATTATCAAATGCTTCAACTATGATCAAATTGGACATTATAAGAACCACTGCAAGGAACTAGCCAAGGATGGAAAGGGCAAAGTGTTTGCATTGGAACCAGCTACCTCAAAATCAACAGTAGAGGAGAAAGGAAAAGCTGTGTTGGGAGGTATACTTTTGATTCTTGGTACGTAAGTTAGAGTTCTATTTGATACCGGTGCATCGCATTCTATTATATCTCATTGTTTAATATATTAGCTTAACCTGGAACCCCAATACATTGTCACATCCTTAATGGTTCTGAATCCAATAGGAGGGTATGCGATTCTTGGGTTGAGATATGACCACTTAGAGCTTGAATTGTTAGGTCATATATTTGCTTTCAGTTTGCATGTGTTTGATTCCGTAGGTTTTGGAATTATTTTGGGTATGGATTAGTTAAGTAAGTACGGTGCTAGGATATTTTGCTTTGATAGGAAGATATCACTTAGACACCCTTGTTGTAGTGATCGGATTATATACACTGTAGAAAAGACGAATTTAGATTATTGCGCTCTATTGGGTGTTATGGTCAAAGAAGACGAGTTAAATTGAGTTTTCGCTGTTAGTGAATTCGTGGATGTCTTTGAGCCTATGATAGGACTACCGCCGAAACGAGCCATTGAGTTACAAATAGATTTAGTACCGGGAACTGAACTTGTGAGTAGACCGCCAAGTAGAATGAAATTTTCCGAGATGAAGGAGGTAAAGGTGCAATTGGTGGATTTAGAAGGTAAAAATTTTACCAAACCAAGCAGTTTGTCTTGGGAGAAGCTGTAGCGTTTGCAAGGAAGCCGGACGGATCGTTAAGGTTGTCTATCGATTATCGTAAGCCGAATGAGAAGACGATAAAGAGCCAATATCCATTTCCTAGGATTGAAAATTTGTTTGATCAGTTGAGTGGAGCCAAAGTATTCTATCAATTGAATTTGGCTATAGGTTTACATCAACTTAGAGTAGCAGATGATAATATTTCTTTAATGGCGTTTAGGATAAGATATGGATCATACGAATAGTTAGTGATGTTGTTCGAACTAACCAATGCCCTAACATTCTTGATGGACTTAATGAACAAAATATTTCGAGAGCATCTGGATAGGTTTGTTTTAGTATTCATCGACGACATATTGATATATTCCAAGGATGAAAGAGATCATGAAGCTCATTTAAGGATAGTGCTTGAGACACTGAGGCAGCATCAGTTGAAAGCAAAATTTTCAAAGTGTCATTTTTGGAAGAAGGAAGTAAAGTTTCTTGGTCATGTTGTATCAAAGAAATGGTTGTTAGTAGATCCGGCTAAGATCGATGCGGTGAATAGTTGGAAGAGACCCAAGATAGTGACTGAGATAAAGAGTTTTCTTGGATAAGCATGATATAATCGAAGATTCATTAAGGATTTCTTGTGGATAGCAACACCGATGACTAAGCTAACTCAAAAAGATGTGAAGTTTGTTTGGACTGATAAGTGTTAGGAGGCATTCTAGAAACTGAAACATTTATTGACTAATGCACCTGTGTTATTTTTTCCAGAGAGGAATCAGGTCTTAGTGGTATACACGGATGCATGTGGAACATGATTAGGAGCAGTGCTAATGTCAAGGGGTAAAGTGATTGCCTATGCTTCTCGATAACTCAGACCATATAATGTTATATATCCAACTCATAATTTGAAATTAGCAGCGGTAATTTGTGCATTGAAGGTGTGGAGATATTACCTTTTGGGAGAAAGATTCGAACTATTTACAAATCATAAGTCATTAAGATATTTATTCTCTCAGAAGGACTTGAAAATGAGGCAGTAGAGCTTGTTAGAGTTCATAGCTGTATAAAACTTTGGTATTAAGTACATACTAGGAAAAGAAAATAAGGTTGCAGATGCACTTAGCAGAAAACATCAAAATGTGGTGGCAATGGTAGCTGAGTGGAAAGATTTAGAAGCATTGACTACATGCGAAGTACAATGGAGATCTAAGGCTAGTTCTAGTCGAGAAACCATCATGTTATCATGTTTAGAAGTTCGACAGATGATAATCAAAAGGATTGCTTCTAAACAAGGAGAAGATCCATTATTAGCCGAGAAAATCAGAAGATTAAGGAATGGAATAGAGAGCGATGACTTGAAAGATATCAGTCTTGACCAGAATGGATGGTTGAGGTAGAAAGGACGACTATGTGTTTTGAGTGTGGGAAACATTAGGAAGTAAGTTCTTAGAGAACACCATCGTTTGAAGTTAACTATACATCCAGGAGGAACTAAGATGTATCACGATATGAAAAGGAGTTTCTTCTGGGAAGGTATGAAGAGAGACGTAGGCCTATGGGTGAAGCGAACTTTGAACTGTCAATAGGTAAAGGTCGAGCATCTGAAACCGAGTGGATTACTTCAGCCTTTGAATGTTCTAGTTTGGAAATGGGATTCTATCTCAATGGATTTCATAGACGAATTACCAAGATTGAATAGAGGAAATGAGAGTATTTGGGTTATAGTGGACAGATTGACTAAAAATGCATGCTTTATACCCGTTAAGTCGACCAAGATAGCACCAGATTTATCTAAGTTATTCATGAGGAATATAGTTAGACTGCATGGAATTCCTATTAGTATAGTAAGTGAAAGAGATTCCTTATTCGCTAGTGAGTTCTGTATGAGTCTACAAGGTACCAAGCTCGATATGAGTACCACTTACCATCCGCATACAGATGGAAAAACAGAGAGAGTTAGAAAAGTCTTAGAGGATTTGATAAGAGCGTGTATACAAGATTTCAGAGGATCATGGGAAGAGCATCTACACTTGGTCGAGTTTTTGTGTATAAACAGTTTTCAGACTAGAATAGGGATGGCACTGTTTGAAGCTTTTTATGGAAGGTTGCGCAAATCTCTAGTTTGTTTGTTAGAGACCGGGAATAGATTATTTCTTGGTCCAGATTAGGTAACAAAAGCTGTAGAAAAAATTGAGTTAATTCGGGGTAGAATAAAGTAGGCTCGGTCGAAGTATAAAAGTTACACAACTAAGAGACGAAAAGACTTAGAGTTCTCAGTTTGAGATCATGTTTTTGTAAAAGTGTCACCGATGAAAGGTGTTGTTAGAATCCAAAATTCAAGAAAATTGGCACTAAGATTCGTTGGACTATTTCTTATTATAGAAAGAATCAGAAAACTCGCATATAGGGTAGAGTTTCCGAATAATTGGGTAGGAGTCCATAATGTTTTCCATATTTTCCATCTGAGGAAGTATATTCGAGTTCCAAAGACTACTATTACACCGACTATGTAAGAAGGGATAGTAGTGGAACCAGATTGACTATAGTTAGAAAACCAGTTTGTATAATTGTGAGAGAAGAGAAGAGATTAAGGAACATGCGAGTTAGATTAGTCAAATTCCAGTGAAGTGACGACGAGAGAGACTATACTTAGGAGACCGAGAGTAGGATTAGGGACACTTATTCTGACTTGTTTGATGGTATGTTTTACCTTTATGTTTGGTTGTTGTGTGTACCTTATCGTAATTTCAAGGACGAAATTCTCTAAGGATGGGAGTCGGTAATGACCCTAATTTTAGCTAACATCATTTAGAACATTTAATTGGGTAAATAAAATAAAATAATGTAGAATAAAGGATTGAGATTTGTAAGTTAAGGAGGAGCCGTGCCATAATGAATGTGTTAATAAAAGGGAAACTAAACATAACTAAGGAGGAATATGATGAGGGTAAAACGGGAATAGCCATTATTCCTATACTTTAAACCCTTTCATTCTCTCTAATTTCTCACTCATTCTTCATCTACAAAATAAAAAAACAATACTAAGCTTAGGTCGACCACTATTAAGAATATTTAAGGGAAAATAAGCTAGGATTCAAGTAGAAATCTTGAAGAAATCCATCTAAGGGAAAATCTAAACCCCCTTAACACAAAACAAAGATGAATAATTAGTTTACATCTCTGTTTTTGACGAATAATTTTGGTTTAAGGTAAACATGTTTTCTTTTGCAAGTAAATGCCATATTTAGTGTTTAAAAGTGATAATATGCTATGTTGATGATTTATGGTTTGCATATGATTTACTGTGTTATGTTTGAGTTAGAAAACCATTTGTATGACATCCGATTGACTTGAGACTTTGTATGATATGAGAATCATTATTTTAGAAGTGGGTTTCAAGTTTCATAATTTTCTAAGTAATTATGGATTTATTATCAATGTTCTATGAGGAAAAATAGTTAATTTTGGGTTAAATTATTTAAGCCAATTAAATAGTGTTTTCGGGTTTGAAATATACATGTTAGATAACATATTTAATGTGAATTATTGTGATTTTTGAGAATTTTTCCTAAGTGTTTCACTATGGTTAATAAATTATTTAAGTTCGAGGAAATAAACGATTTAAACATTTTATTAAGGAAAATGGCTTAAGTGTTCAGTTGTTCAAATAATCCAAATTTGATTTCAGCAGCAAATTTTGAAAAAAGGAAATTGATAAAGTTTTCTAAACCAATAAGATTTTGATAAATATTTGTAATAGATAAAAAGGAATTTCTTTAAAAAGTTAAAATGCAGTTTTTATTAAAATTACATCCTTGCCGCTACCCTTGCTAGATTCCGCCATCATACAGCTGCACAAAACGCCCTTTCATACCCCTTCGAAACCAATATACATGGTATCAATTAATTGGCAAGTATGTAGTGTGTTGTAGATGGGCAGGTATGATGGTGTCGAAGGCATGCATTTGAAAAGGGTGAAGCTGTCTTTCAAAGCTTTCGAACCTATACACCTGTCTTTATTTAAAAGCGTGCTTTGAAAGGGTTACTGCTTTGAACCCCTTCGATACCCTAGCTGTCATATCAATACTTTCGCCTTAGTTAGTGGCCACTTTTTACAAATTCATGCGAAATGGGAAACTTTCATCTTCGTGCCCTCCGCTAATATTGAAGCATCCTTCCCTAATGTTTTCTAAAGGATTGACTTAGCCGCTTTTACTAATAGTTACGCAGGCAATAGTTTTGAAAGGATAGTTTCGAAGCTACCCCCTGCTCTAATTCTTTTACTCGAAATCAATGCTTTCGAAAGTGACGCTTTCGTCCCTATTCCCTTAGACTCTATATTTTATTGAATGTTCAACTCAATGATTTTGAAGGGGATTGTTTAAGGTTTTAAACAATGGTTTCGAATATATTGTTTTGGCTTTATAGCCTAATGCTTTCTAAGTTAAAATGGGATTTAACTTATTTTAAAGGGATATATAACTCTATTGATTTTAGGTTTTCAACAAAACTGTTTTGTGTAAAGCATATAGCATGGCGTAGATATTTTGAGTAAAGCGAAGAGTATATTATCCTTATTTAAGTATGATTTAAAAGAGTTAAATCAACTTCAAAGGGTGCTTAGCTCTATGTGTATAGCTCAAACATTGGAAAACCATATGGGACCGATGTGGGGTCCTGCCATATACTTTAGCTAGTAGCCCTTAGCTAATATAAGTCTAAATTTCCAGTGTGCAGGGATTTTCCATAGGTAAGACTAAAATGATGTTACACACGGAAAGAAATACATAAAGTAGAGACATGTTATTGGTGAGCCCGCAAAACCATTAGGATCAAGACCCTAGGAGAAGTAAGTTAAGGACAGATCGTCTAATATTGTATCTAACAGAAGTTAGAATATTTACTATGTCTGGTAGGCCCGAGCCAGTCAGCGGTTATTAGTCAGCCAGATAAAATTATAATATTTGGGCGGATAGTCCATTGATTACCTTATTTATATGCATATAAGTTATGTTATTGTTATTATAATCAATTTGACTGCAGGATTTTGATTTTCAAAAAATGTGATTTTAAAAGGATATTAGTGAAGGGAAACATGTTCCACTAAGCGGCGTACTCTCACTTAATATCACAAAACCGAGATGTAATATAATTATTCATGCCAGGCTTTATGTTTGACTCAAAGTTTTTATGTTTTCCCCTTAAACTCTTGGGTGCTTAAAATTTAATTTGAGTAGGTTGATATTTAAGGTATTTTAGGTTTTAGTAGGTGATGAATAAAGCTTCCGAAGAAGTGCAAAGGCGGGGATTAGCAATTTAGGAGTATATCCATTATTGTTCCGTTGTGCTGTATTTATTGACCGTGAGTTGTTCTTTCTTATTAGAATATCTGGTATGACTTTTAACTTTTGTGATTCTTCCTGTCCAATATTTTTTATAGTTTATATCTTTCATGGATTGACTGGTTTCACACATTTTATTTCATGCATATGTGAAGAGCTTGCATAATTGCTTGATTTTCAAAAATCCTAAAACTTGTTTTCCTTTTTAAATTTCAAAAAATCCAAAATTATGTTTCTTGCTTTCTTAGAATATTTTTTGCTCTCCATATTTATTGATAAAGTGAAATTTTTTTAAATAAGACATTTTACCTAAATCTTTGATATGAATTTTCGATGAGAAATTTGTTGCCGTGGGTATTCAACCAGAAAAGTTTGATAAACTTCTTATGAGATGAGCTTTGATATTCTACAATTGACATGAAATTTGAAAATGATTTTGCGAAATGAAAATTTTGAACTTTGTGATGAACTTCTTAAGATGGGTTTGTGATGTTCAAAACTTGAGGTGATTTTTAGAAAATTTTGAGCTTGGTAATGAAATATTTTGAGATAATCTTTGATTTTTGCTATTATGTATATCCTTAGCCCATATGCTCCTTTTTACACATATAACACTAAAACCAAGTCATATAACATCTTCATTTGTATTCCATTATCTCTCATATTCTTGATTTACACATATCGCATACTAAACACATCTGTGTTTTATCTATAAAATTTGATATATGTTTGTTAGTATCAAAATAGATATAATGTGAAATATGGAATTTTATTTTAATACTAATAATTAAACATATGGTATTTAAGTTGTTTGTTTAATGTTGTGTGCTTACATGGTCTTGATTTCAATAAGAGATTTACCGGATTCACTTGTAGATCTCCTCAAATTTGAGTATATAAAGCCTCTTGTTTGATGTATGGATTTCAAATTCCAACAATGGAAAGAGGAAGAGAATTTTGCGCAAGAGAGGAAAGATTTGAGAACCATTCAAATATGAAACAAATAAATTTATATATTTTTTCGTACTACGTTATATATTTCCAGTGCCAATTCAAAAATAAAAATATGTACTGCTGTATTTTTCTCTTTTCAAATAGTCCTCCTTTTCTTCTATTATTCCTTCTTTACTCAACCTATATAAGCACAATCTTCATAGCTTATTTTATTTATCGGATCACAATTCACTGTCCAGCCTTTAGTTTCTTAAAACATTAAAAAGATTTAAAATTTTATATTCATGGAGTATTCAATCAACTACAAAAATATCCACCAATTTTATATCCTCGATTGTCACTATTAGGTTTTTTCTAGAATTACATAATTAGATTTTAGAAGAAATAAGAAGTGAAGAAAAAACAAACACACAAATTCCTCTAAACAAAAACCTTTATTAATCCACTAAAAAGATTACAAAATAGTGCCATAAAATTAAGAAGAATTCTCAATCCCTAAAACCCCAACAAAATACACTTTTCCCCACACACATGTGATGAACCCTCTACATGCCTATTTATAATAGCCATGACAAAATACCTTCATTAATCAATGTTTGATTACTTCCATCTTTTAAAATAAATCAATCCCATGTAGATAATTTATTGCCTTATTTAATGCAATAAGAGAGGCAACTAATCACTCTACCAATCCTTAAAATCTATAAAAGAGGCAATGTATTTGAATTACAATTCCATCTTCACTCAAATATCTACAAAATCTATTTAAATATGGAATATTGTATCATCAAAATCTAACAATCTCCACTTTGATGCAAATATCATAAATATTGTCCAAGGTCCACCGGAACCTCAAACTTCAAATAATCTCTAATATTACCATGAAAACAAATGTCACCATCACCAAAAGAAAACATTAGCAACCTCCAAACCATCTAAATATGCATGCCTCCTAACTGAACATGCATATCATCAATAAATTAGAACTTTTTGTAATACCACAAGGTCCCGAAGAAGACTTTGTGGTTTTCATTGTATGCTCCACCTTGATTCAGACAAGTTTGTTGCCCTGACACAACTTTAAGAAATTCTCTCTGTAACGAACCAAAATTTAATCACTTTGAATATTGATATTTAAATATATTTTTAATAATTAATGAAAAGATTTTATAACTCAATTGAACTCCTTTTAAATAATGACTAATGATGGTAAAATAATTTACAAAATTTGTTTACAAATACAATTATTTCAAAGAAAAATAGAAAATGTGGTCGGAAACCATTTTTCGAATTTTTATCTTTTCGGTGTCGAAAAGTTGTCGGAAAATGTTATGCACATTTGAGACAAACATTTGCACACATTTATAAATGAATTAGGATTTTTTGATTTGATTTACTTAATAAATATAATAAGTTTGGATATGATTTTTTTTGTAAATTTTAAACAAGAGTTAAATGTAAATAATAGTGATATAAGTTGTCATTTCTTTAGAAACACAAAGTACATAAAGTACTAAGGCATATTTGCTCATGAAAATGAAGGGGGAGACAAGCTTTACACGTTAGGGGAGGAAGAAGAAACATGTTTGCTGATGTAGCAACATAATAAGTTCATTGTTGGAATCCATTTTTCAATATGCGCCTTTACGGAATTAGTTGTGTCCAACTACTGAAATGTGAGATGCAAGTAATTCAACTATATTAAATATTCATTTTAAACTTACACACTATGATAATATCAAATGATTTTATATAGAAATGTTTTGGTTATCGTGAGGAAAAAACCTATCCGTGTTCATGTGTGGCGTGATCTTACGATATACTTTTAGTTTGAAGGATTTTTTTATAAAGTTAAAAGCTTATGCTTTATTCACACCGGTCCCACGTATGACCTAGCATTTTAATTTCTTTCCCTAAAACTCTTGGGTACTCAAATTTGTATAGTAGCCAAGTGATCTAGGTTTCTTACGGTTGCATTTTGGACAAATTTTAGGCAGGTGGCTTCACCAATAGCTAACTACTATGTTATTCCGTTGTATGTATGTTCTTTGTATCGGTTATGTTGGGATAGATAGTTATAACTGTCCTAGTTTGGAATTTGTAAAGTATGACTATGATATGATATTATTTTGTTGATGACTCTGTGTAATCTTATGTTAATTATTGTATATTATTCTGTTGCGTTGTGAGATTCTACGTTGTTTAGTTTCTTCTTTTCTTTCTTTTCTTTACCCAAGCGACTCACCTTTCAAAGTTTAAGAAAGTTGGATTGTAACACTTGGTATCAGAGATTAGGTTGAGCAAACACCTAGGCTTTGGATTAGGGTTAACTTCGAGAGTGCGTATTTGTAAATTTTATTTGTATACATATATATCCCCGTTAGTTAGTTTAGTTTTGAGAGGTTTGATTAGTACCCTTCCTTAAAGATTTATCTCGTCTAAGTATTTTAAAGATATCTAACATTATTCAGGTAGTAAGAATGAGTTCAATAAAGGGATGAAGAAGAGGAAATAGTAGCATAACGACCATAAATGGAAGAACCTCGAATCTTAGAATGGGTGGAATAGCTGTTGAAGTCGTACCTCCAGCACAACCTTAACTAAACTTTGCAACTCTGTGCAAGGACTTCACAAACCTTGGAGGAAAACCTTTCATAGGTACAGAATCCATCACTGAAGTACAAGCGTGGCTACGGTCATGTGAGAGGATTTTCAAAGGTTTGGATATTGCCGATGATCAGAAACAGTTCTTGGAATCATGGCAATTGCAAGAGGGTGCAGTTGCATGCTGGGATTCTATCACCGCAAATGTTCAAGAAGATGAGTTATTATTGGATATATTCAAAGAAGTATTCGAAGACCAATTCAGGCTAGCTGTGGGAAAATCTCGATTATATATGAGTTTCATGGATCTCAAGCAGGGAGACTTGTCAGTGGTTGAATATGAAACGATGTTCAATGAGTTATCTAATTTCGGTCCTGGACTTATTAACACCCCGCTCAAAAAATGAGGTGTTCATTTTGGGTATGAGAGAAGAGTTCCATGAAACGATAATCGCTCATATGAAGGATTCGTCTGCAGATCTAGTAGACATGGCCCTGAGATATGAAGTACGTTTGAAGAAGAAGCCATCAGTAGCAGCAACACCCTGTGGCGGCACCATTAATCCAAATAAAAGGAAGTTTAATACAAACTAGAAAAGGAAGTAGGGTAAGGGAAAACCAGCAGGAGGAGATCGAGGGAACAAATATAAATATGTTGTATGTTTCAATTTCAATAAAATGGGAATATTTCAACACACTGTCAGCAGGCGAAGGCTATCTCTCCAATGATCGAAAAGACGCTTTGCTATAATTGCCATCAGTCTAGACGCAAGACTAAGGACTACCCACTATTGAAGAAGGTCAAGTAGATTAAGGTCTACGCTATTAAGGATGAGCCATCAACCTCTGAAGATGTTAAAGGGAAAGGAGTCTTAGAAGGTACTTATTAATAACATTTTTGTTAGAGCTTTGTTTGATATCGGAGCTTCTCATAGTTTCATCTCTAAAGAATTGGTAGGAAAATTAGAACTTACCTCAAACTTTGTATAAATCCCTATCTGTGTGTCAAATCTAGTTGGTGGTATGACCATTCTATGTTTAATTATTAGGAATGTACAAATTTCCTACTTTATCCATCATTTCCCATGGAACATGTTTGTGCTTGATTTTAAAGGTTTTGATGTTTTGCTTAGAATGATTGGCTAGTTAAGTATAACGATATCCTTGAGTGCGTTAATCGGAGTATAGTGTTGAAAGCCAAGACCGGAAGGGTATTGGAAAGAATGTCATATGAGGTCCTAGACAATCATATTAATAATTTCCTTTATTCCTTATAATCATCCCAAGAAGTGATAGATTCTATATTAGTAGCTAAAGATTTACGGATATTTTTGAGCCGATTATCAGTTTGCCTTCCCATCGGAAAATTGAATTTCATATTGATCTAGTTCCCAATGCAAAACCTATTATTCAACCCTTGCGTAGAATGACCCTAAAAGAGAATCTGGAGCTAATAAGTAAAACCGATGATTTGTTAAGAAGAGGGCTGATTAGACCAAGTTGTTCGAGTTGGGGATCGACAGTAGTTTTTTTGGTTAAGTCTGATAGTTCTTTAAGATTTTGTATGGACTATAGGGGTTTGAATAAGCAAACCATTCAGAATAAGTATCTGTTACCCCGAATAGATGATATGTTTTACCAACTTAAGGGGGCTAGAGTATTTTCCCAATTGGACCTCGCTACGGGTTCCCATCAGTTAAGGGTAATGGAGGATACTATACCCTTAACTGCTTTTAGAGTGCCGGACCTTTTCTATGAATGGTTGGTTATGCCTTTTCGGCAAACCAATGCATCTGTATTTTTCGTTGATATTATAAATCGATTTTTTAGGGATGTTATAAATAAGTTCGTGTTGGTTTTCATTGATGACATCCTTATTTATTCCAATTTGAAGAAGAGCATAAACTCCAGTTGGAACTAGTGTTAGAAACATTAAGGAAAAATGTTTTAAAGGCTAAGTTTTCTAAGTGCCACTTTCGGCAGTCATAAGTGAGATACTTAGGTCATCTTGTATCAGGAGATGGCATTTCAGTTGACCCAGCTAAGGTAGCTGCTATACAAGATTTCAAAAGACCCCAAACTCCCACGGAAGCGAGAAGCTCTTTAGTGATGGAGGGTTATTATAGGAAGTTCATAAAGGATTACTCAAAGATCGCCTCTCATCTAACCAAGCTGATGAAAAAGGATGTTAAATTTGAGTGGACTCCAAAGTGTGAAGAAGCATTCCTTGAGTTAAATGAAAGGTTGACCAATGCTCCGGTTTCAGCTATTATAGATGGAGAAAAGGGGTTGACTGTTTATACCGATGCTAGTAGAATTGGGTTGGGAGTAGTGTTGGTGCAGCATGGAAAGGTTATAGCCTATGCAAGTAGACAGTTAAAGCCTCACGAGAAGAACTATGCAACGCATGACTTGGAATTGTCTACCGTAGTATTTGCGTTGAGGATGTGGAGGCACTACTTGCTGAGCAAGAATCCTTCTATTACTCTTTAATTTATTAGTAATCTTTAAGGATCCTTGTAGTAAAATCCTTCTTTAAATAGTTGAAAAGTTCAAGCTTTTCACTGATTACAAGTCCTTGAAGTACCTTTACACTCAAAAGGACCTGACTTGAGGCAGTAGTGATGGCTAGCATTCCTGGCAGCTTACGACTTGGATATTCTCTATATGCCAGGGAAAGCAAATGTGGTAGCAGATGCTATAAGTAAGAATGCAGTTTTGGCCCTCTTGGAAGTCATTTCGACTCTCTTTCAAGAATTGCGAGCAAACAAAGGGAAGATAGTCTTCTATTGGAATTTATTCAAGGCATTGAGAAGGGCCAACGTTATAGTTTCAAGATTGATAACCATGGTACTTTAAGGATGAATAGATGATTATACATTCCTAATATAGATGGTCGTAGACAAGAACTTTTAAAAGAATGCCATAGGTCTAAGTTAAGTATCCATTCTGGAGTTAATAAGATGTACAAGGATATGAAGCAAGTGTTTCGGTGGTCCGGGATGAAGAAAGATATTTCAATCTATGTTGGTCGATGTCTGATGGTTAGCAGATAAAAGGCGATCACTAAAAGACGATTGGTTTACATCAACCTTCGGAAATCCCAAATTGGAAATGGAAAATGACATCAATGGATTTTATCAGTGGTTTACCCAAAACCAGAAAAGAAAATGAAGGTGTGTAGTCATTGTAGATCGGCTAACAAGGAATGCTCATTTTATTCCAGTAAAGCCGACAAGAACTGCAGCTTCTTTGGTAGAAATTTATATAAGGGAGATAGTACGATTACATGGAGTCGCAATAAATATAGTAAGTGATCAAGACCTTATCTTTACAAGTCAGTTTTGGAAGGTGATGCAAGTTGCTTTGGGAAAAAAGCTAAGCTTGAGCACAACATATCACCCCCAAATAGATGGACAAACGGAAAGGGTGAACCGGATTCTAGAAGATCTTCTGAGGGCATGTATTTTGGATTTTGGAGGATCGTGGGAAGATCATCTCTACTAAGTAGAATTCTTCTACAGCAATAGCTATCAAGTGACCATTAGCATGGCACCCTATGAAGCTCTCTGTGGACGTTCTAGTAAGTCGTCGGCATGTTGGATTGAGACTGGAGATCGCCTAGTACTTGGGCCGAACATGATTTGAGAAGCTGCAGAAAAGGAAGCGGTGATAAAAAGATGGGTGAAGGAAGCCCAGGATCGCCTAAAGAAATATGCTAATAAAAAGAGAAGAGATTTGGAATTTGAAGTCGAAGACTCTGTACTTGCAAAGATTGCCTGAATCAGAGGAGTTGCTCAATTTGGAAGGGATTGGAAGCTAGCACCCAAGTATATTAGACCATTTAAGATTATTGAAAGGACTGGACCGCTCGACTACAAGGTTGAATTACCAGAATGGTTGTATGGGGCCCATAATGTTTTTCATGCGTCTCATTTGAGAAAGTATGTTCATGATCCATCATTGATTGTGGAGCCGTCGGCTCAAGAGGATTTGGAGACAGAACCGAACTTGATGGTGATCAAGTATCCAATTTATATTTTAAATCAGGATGATAAGAGGTTATGAAATAAGGTGGTAAAGTTGGTAAATATTCCGTAGAGTGAGGACTCTGAGGTTGTACTTCGGAGATGGTGGATCACATGAGAGAACCCTATCTTGAAGTGATGTTAGGATAGTCATTTTTGTATATATAATGTATGCATTATTATGTTATGGATGCTTATTGTATGCCCTTTGTATGGATTTCATGCTACATAATATATGACCTTTTGAGTTACTATAGCTATCCCTTATTTGCTAATTTCAGAACGAAATACTTTTAAGGTGGGAGAGTGAGCGACCAAGAATTTAATCATTTTAAATATAGATATTTAAATATATTTTTAATATTTAATTAATAGATTTTATAACTCAAATAAAATCCTTCTAAATAATAACTAATGATGGCAAAATAATTTGCAAAATTTGTTTACAAAAACAATTAGTTCAAAGAAAAATAGAAAATGTGACTGGAAACCATTTTTCGAATTTTGGACTTTTCGGTGCCGAAAAGTTGTCAAAAAACGTTGTTCGTATTTGTGATAAATATTTGTACACATTTACAAATGAATTAGGATTTTGTAATTTTATTTACCTAATAAATATAATAAGATTGGGTAAGATTTTTTGTAAATTTTAAACAAGAGTTAAATGTGAATAAAAGTGACATAAGTTGTCATTTCTTTAGAAACACAAAGTACATAAAGTACTAAGGCATGTTTGCTCACGAAAATGAAGGGGCAGACAAGCTTTACATATTGGGGGGGAGGAAGAAACATGCTTGGTAATGTGGCAACATGATAAGGAAGGGTATGTACTTTAGGGTAATATGGTAATTTAGTTAATGTACTTTGTATGTATACGAATTGTCATAAATTTTTCTCCCATTTTATCATTCCATTTCCATTTCATAAAAGAAAACCTCTTCATGTTTTCATGAATCTTTAATGGCTTCAAAGATAGTTTCTCATATTTAAAAATCTAATTCATCCACTTTTTTACTCCTAAAACATTGTCTAAACTCACCTCCTTCCATTTTAATACCTCTCCTTCACAAAACTAACCCCCCTCACCATTTCTTCACCTTGGCCAAATTCTAGAGCTTTCATAGCCGAACCATATTGTTATTCAAGCCACCAAAACTCCACTATTTCGAGCTAGAAGCAAAGGCCTAGGTCATATTCAGGTCTTTATAGAAGTTAGTTTGATTTTACCCAAGTTCAGTGAGTAAAGTTTCACCCTTTAACCAAGTGTTTCTAAACATAAATATATGACTAACTTGTTATATAATTGATGTTTTGTTTGGGAAAAAATAATGTTGGATTGTATATATGTATTGTTCTAGGATAATAGTGATGCTTGGATGTAATCATATGTGCTTGGTTATGTGGATGTATAGTTAGAATATGGTGGTTAAATAGTCAAGTTAGTTTTCATATTGTAATCTAGCTTGTATAGGTTGGTTATCAAAATGTTTACATGTTGTGATGTTGTGGTTATGTAATTATGGATATTGTGAACATGAATTCATGATGGTATGCTAAGAAAGTTAGTATCTTACTAGTTTAAAGGGACATGTTATCCCTTGTATAGAATTCAAAATCTTGGTTTTAAAATTCGCAAAAAGGTTTTCAAGTTTTAAATACTTGTTAGTCTTCCAAAATATGATTTTATGTTTTAATAAAGTTTTTCCAAGAGTTAAATTTTTAAAGAAGCCTTAGAAAACAAATTTCAAGTTTGAAAATTTCGGACCTTTTAGCGATAGTCGCCATAGTGAACTCTTTTCGAAGTCTAAAATGTTTTCACTTAGAAATCTTTTTGGAAATTTTTTTAAAATTTATATTAGTAATTAATATGATAATTGTTATTTATTTATTTAATAAATGACAAATTAATTAATAATTAAGTAATTAGGACTTAATCATTGGTTAATAATGGTTATTATTATTTAAGTTTTAATCAATTAAGTTAATTTTAATTAGTTAATTCATTAAATTTAATTATTATTTACTTAATAATTATTGGTTGACTATTTTTAATTATTTATTGAAAATTAATTATTTATAAAAGGATTTAATTAATTAGTGATTTGTTAAATTTAATTAAGATTTTAATTAAGACTTAATGAAGATATAATTATTATTTAATAAAGTTTTAATTTACGATTTAATTAATAAATAGGGGTTTTTAATCGCTTTGTTTCTAAAATATCGATTTTGTTTAAAACTGTTTTTCTTTTTCGAAAATGTTTTAAATCAAGGGATTTCTTTATCGGTTACCCTTAAGTAACATCAAACAAATATAAAACAAAAGTTAATGTGTTGACACATTTATGGGAAATAAGTCGTCCTATACTTAACACTAAAAGCCAATGAATAGGCTGATCCTCTGTCTATGAGATCTAGAGTTTATTTCTAGACGAGGGATAAAATAAGGTCGAAATATCGAAAACATGATATATATATATATGGAAGGCTTATTTCTATCAATGTGTCATGTTTAAACTAAGTATATGGTTATCCATCTCCAAACTCTGTATAATTTCCCTAAGTAGCGGATTGTTCTCTATTTATAACTTGACATGTTTTAACTCAGGAAGTATGTTTTTTATATTCCTGGTAAGGACTCGAACACTAATTACATACATCCAAAAGAATTGAAATTGAGTTAGTCGGAAATTATTGCTTAGTTTGGAGACCATGGTTTCAAATAAATAAATTTATCCAAACCACTCCAAACTAATAACGCTCACGATGGATTGTTAGGAAGCATGCTATGGAGATTCACTATTCTTCCTGAGGGTGATTCCGAAATGGAAGATAGTAAATCTTGAATGTTTGTTTGACCCCTGAATAACTTATATGGATGAATGCTAGCATTGAATTGGTTTCCTGGAGGGTAGTGTTAGCATTTCAAGATGGTCTTCTTAAAGGAAATGTGATCGTAACCTCAAGCCTCACGCCTGGGAATGACTAAAATTAGGTGATATGCTTCAGGGCTAAATTGGTTCGCTACCATTAGGATATTGTCATCACCCAATCTAGATCGATATTATAGATTATGTATGATCGAGGCCCATTTAGGTTGTTGATCCCAACAAGAGCGATGACATATTCGGCGCTATCCAGCAAGGGGTAGGGCCGGTCTTGACTCGTAGGGAGTCTATGTGAGGCTCTCGGTGTATATTATCTAGAGAAGCACTATGGTTGGTGGTACCTCGGTGCTTTGTCATTGTTGGAATCCATTTTCCAATACGTGCCTTTATGGTCTTAGTTGTGCCCAACTACTGAAACGTAAGATTCAAGCATTTCAGCTATATTAGATACTTATTTTAAACTTAGCATTATGATAATATCAAATGATTTTATATAGAAATGTTTTGGTTATCGTAAGGCAAAAACCCGTCCATGTTTATGTGTGGCATGGTCTTACGAGATACTTTTGTTTTGAAGGTTTTCTTTATAAAGTTAAAAACTTATGCTTTATTCACACCAAACCCATGTCTGACTTAGAGTTTGATTTTCTTTCCCTAAAACTCTTGGGTACTTAAAGTTGTATTAGCAGCGAAGCGATTTAGGTTTCTTACAGATGCATCTTAGAGGAGCTTGGAGCAATTGGCTTCACCGATAGCTGGCTATTATCTTATTCCGTTGTGTATGTATGTACGTACTTTGTATCGGTTATGCCGGATAGAAAGTTATAACTGTCCCAATTTGAAATTTGGGCTGTATGACTCTGATATGATATTATTTTGGTGATGACTATATATGATCTTATGTTCATTATTATTTTATTCTATTGCATTGTGAGATTCTATGTTGTTTAGTTTATTGTTATCTTTCTTGTCTTTACCCCAACGGCTCGTCTTTCGAAAAGTAAGTAAAGAGAATTGTTACACTCTCATTCTCCACCGTTTTCCCAAACATTTGTCTACATTGTTGCTTCCTCTTTTTGTGCACAAAACCTCCCTAGTACCCTTCCAAACTCTTACGATTCTACCTCAAGTTGAAAAGTTGTAATTTTTTACCTCCAACTATCTTATTGAAATTCTTTATGATTTATAGGATGCGCCTAACTCCTATAAGCTTCACCACCCTTCCATCATGCATCTTCAATCTAACCAAACCTATGCCCTTGACAACCAGATCTCCACCATCAGTAGATTCCACCTTATAATCTAGATCTTCATAATCGATAAATGATTTCCTCTGATTGCATATATGGAAACAAACACCAGAATAAGCATCAAATTTTTACTTTTGTATTTATCTACACATTGGATGCTTCCATCGGATTCTCCACCAAAATGCACCTCAGCGTTCCTATTATCTTTTTGTTTCTTTTGGTCTTCTTCTATTTCCTTAATCCACTCCTTGTCTTTTTGCGCTTATTGCAAAATTTCAATCGATGACCACGTTTTTCACAGTAATAGCAAATAAATCCCTTTCCATGTTCGACCTTTTGATCGCCTTTCCATATTTGAATTGTTATCCCTCCTTGTAAATAAACCTCTTCAATCGGATTTTCACTTTCCTTTTTCTTCTTATCATTTCCTTTCATTAGGTTCATCCTTCTCATTTCCTTACTAAGAAGGCTACAAACCACAGAACCATTGAAGCAACATCATCTGAATTTAAGTTGTTCATTGTAGTCATAAGCATTTCCCAACTCTCCAGTCATAAACCCATCAACATTAAGGCTCAGGTCTCATCATTCATCTTGTAATTCATGGTCGACAATCAGTTCACAATTACTTGAAAAACATTGAGATCTCTCCAATTAACCCACCTCTCATAAGCTTCAGATTGAACAATTTTATCATGGGAAATGCCTCATTTGTTATAGAGTTCTTTGCATAAATTACTTCCAATTTTTCCAAAATCCAAAAGCAGACGTTTCATTAGCAACAATATGAAATATTGTATTCTCCAAAAAACAGCGAATAGCCGTTACAGCATTCCTATCCAAAATTTCCCACTTTGCTTCAAATTCATCACTAGATTTTTCCACTTTATTCTCCAATGGTTGGTGAAGGTCATAGGGGTATTGAAAATCCTCCATCTTTGCCTTCCATAACCCCCAATTTCTTTTACTAAGTTTTTCTACACTTCTCTTTTCTGTAATCAAACTCTCTTAAAAAAAATTAGGCTCTGATACCAACTGTTAAGGTTTTTCCTAAGATCTCCATATAATTAGATTTCAGTAAAGATAAGAAGTGAAGAAAAAACACACAAATTCGTCCAAAAAAACCTTTATTATTTCACCAAAAACTTTATAAAAGAGTGCCTTAAAATTGAAAAGTAATCAAAATCCCCAAAACCTAACAAAATGCACTTTTCTCCATATACATATAGTGAACCCTATACATGCATATTTATAATAGCCTAGACAAAATGCTTTTACTGATCGACATATGATTACTTTCACCTTTAAAATAAATCATTCTTATGTAAATAATTTGTTGCCTTCTTTAACGCAATAAATGAAGCAACTAATCACACTACTAAATCCACAAAACCTATAAAAAAGGCAATGCATTTGAATCACAATTCCACCTTTACTCAAATATCTCCCAATTCTACTTAAATGTGAAATATTGTATCACCAAAATCTAACAATCACCTCCCACTAAAATGTCACCGCATAATGACTACAAAGTTACAAAGTCAAACACACACCATTGTATCATTTCAATATCTCTCTCAAACAACCACAAACATGGGTATGAACAGAATTAGGCATTAACAACAATTTTCATCCATAAATTTACTTAGGTCTGAATCGAGAAATTCTAGACTGGACATCGGTTTCAGATTCAAATAGCAACTTTGAGCTTAAACGTCACTCCATGTTCAACACCATCAACCAAAGCTTCAAAAGCCAATAGCAGTTGCTCCAAGCAAACATCTAATCCACGGCGCCAACGTTCAACTTCAAATTGTGTTCTCAACATTTATTCAGATTACAACCTCACTTATCAAAGGCGAAGGCTCCAACTCAACGATGGTGATCCAAACATCATCTCGACATAGATAGAAATTGTAACCACAAAACTCCTTTCAAAGCATCTAGTTTCAATCATTCACCAACCTCTCCATTGGTAGCAACTTCAGCAAGTTTCAAATGCAAGTAAGATCTGGATTTGACTTGAGTGGCAAGTGCCTGTCCATGTAGCAGCTTTCAAACATAGGCAACAACATTAGGTCATGGCAACAAAAACTAACATAGCAACTCACGACTTTCGATAAGGCGATGCTTTGACCATTCAAGAACCTTTAAACCAGATGACGATTTCATGAGCATTAACAAAGACAGATAAAAGGACATTTTTCGGTGGCAAATTCTAGACTGAACTGCAACAAGGAAAAAGCATTATGGTTATTTTAATAATGGGAATATTTTTAATTAGGGTGACACTACACATTTGGAAAATAAGGGATCATTTTTTAAAATAGTTATTTTTTTCTATGAGGGGTACTAATGAAATTAGACTCCTCTTAAGAATTTTATTAGAAGGACCAAATTACCGTTTTCACTTTTTACCCCATTCTTCTATTTACTGTGCAGTAATCATCAACTAAAAATCTATAGTAAAAGTGGAGAATTCACACTCACCTGAAAAAGAGGAGAGAAGATTGATTGATGCTCAAGAAAGCATCCATAGTGCACATATGGACGAAGAAACCAATTAGATAAGTTAGTAAGAATAACTAAATTATTAGGGTTTTAGGTTAATGGTTGAGAAGAAGGTTTAAAATCGATTATTCATACAAAATGTCAATTGTATTTTGGTTGGTAGAAGCAGAAAACAACAGCGCATTTCGATTCTAATGTACCGAACAATACTTCGGCAAGGTATTTCTAAAAGAAAATTTAAAAATCAGTGGGAGAGAACTGAAAAACACATTTTACTTCAACAATGTGCTATCGAATTTTATCCATTTGTTTTGTTTGGTGCTTTGTCAAATCATATCGACTGTAGATATCCTACCATGGTATCATGCCAGAATTAAAGGAAGCAAATGGTTGCAATGAATCTGCTTAGATGACATTACCAATAAAGATCGTAATGCACTCTCTGACATGTCGATGGATAATAACGTAAATTATCCTAATTTGACTTCTTATTTCACAAACGATATGGTATGATAAACTTATTAATTTTTATATTTAGATTTGATTGTTTAATCATGCTGTTGCTATATGACATAGGTTTTTGAATGAAAGGAGAATGTATGAGAATAGTGCAAGGATCGTGTATTAGACGTAAATTGCATTACAGAGACAAGAGGAACAAGAATGATAAACTTACATGCTAATGGAAATGATCATGGATGGTTCTTATATATGAAAGAAGCGGGGAGTATACTAATCATAGGGCAAAGAGTTATGCTCCAAAAACACAAAAAAAATGGAGAAGGTCGGAAGTAGAAAATGTGATTGTCTATTTGAGCTAAGTGCACGTTGTCAAAATGATGGAATGTGGATAATGAATCTAAAGAATGGGCATCACAATCATATGCTTCCAATGTCCGTACCGGGCATCCACACATGGCGAAGCAGAAAGAGTTTGAAATGAAGGCGGTTGAAACAATGACTAATAGTATGCTAGACCTCATAGTATCTTAACTGCTTTTTAAATCGACAACCTAAAGAATCAATCAACCATAAGAAATATTTACAACGGAAAAGTAAAGCTTAAACTACAAAATATGGATCACATATAGATTGGGCAGTAGTTTATGAAACTGGCTACTAGTCATCATTATTCCATGCAACATAGAGTAGATGCTATGACGAATCAAGTTTCAGATCTTTTCTTCAGTCATCCTAGATGTGTTGTTCTTGCACGGTGTTTTTATCAGATATTGTTCTTAGATTGTATCTTCAAGACAAATCATTACAAGTTACCATGTTTTCATATGGTGGCGCAAACTTTCAGTGAGGCTACATTTACCGTTGCTATTGCTTTCATAAGTCGAGTGACCCAGATGAGCTCTTGAATGTGTGTGAAAACTACATGGAGAGAAAGAACTTCTATGTGTTATTATAACAGATGCGAAAATTGCTCCTACAAATGCAGTGACAACTGTTTTCCCAATGGCACCACATATACATTGTGTGTGGCATATATCAAAGAATGTGCAAGCGAATTGTAAGCCAAATTTAATAAAAAAGAAATGAGTGTTAACTAGCGGTAAAGAGATGGTGCTGGAGGATGAGGAAGGCAAAAAGAAATATCAAAATTTTTAGGATGGTTGGATTAATGTAATAAACACTTTGTCAAAAACCTTAATTCATTTCATGATGAATGGCTGGGGAGACAAAAAAAGTCATTTACATATGTCATGAAAAATTGGTTGAGTTAGTACAAAGAAATGTTTTTTGGCTTCAACCAATAAAATTAAACACTACGATAATATGTCAACAAGCATATTGAAAGTGCACATCACCATTTGAATTTGTATTCTGATTCTGCGATGGGTAGTTTGTACAATATTGGAAAAATGCACATCTTTGTGTGGAGAATGAATTAGTTGAAGTTGAACATGCTATCGAGATGAGTACATCTAGGACAATACGTAGACTCAAAAAATGAAATCGTGTTTAAAGAACTTTTGGGTTTTGTATCTCATGAAGCTTTGGATTTATTTTTAAAAGAATTAGGTAGCATTTCGAACGACGGTTCAAGTAACGACATATGTGGATGTGTTTTAATGGCAAGTGAATGGAATACCATGTGCACACATGCTTGTAGATTATTAACTTTCATATGGATTCATCCCTCTAAATGTCATTAACTTGCTTTGGAAACAAATGTCTTACACTCCTCTTACATTGGATTGTTTAACTCTTGCCTTCCTTGACTTACCAGAAATACACACCCTAAAAATTAGGTATGAAGAAGCTCTCGATAGTGAGAGAGTCGTTACGCATAGCAATTTGAAAGCTGTAGCCTTCCCTCAAACAACCAACGTTTAAGAACCTCCTGTGACAATTATTAAGAAAGGAAGGCCTTCCATAAAAGATAAGTCGACCAAATGAAAAACTTCTTACTTTAATATGTTGAAGAATCACTGTCTTGTGACTTAAATTTCACTCCATTTCATTCTAATAGAAATAGAAGTATGAAGGCCAACGCAAAAGAGAACAATCATGTTGATGAGTATTATTTAATGCAAATGCCCAACTTTCCAAGGCCTTACGCAACTTGTATGGAAGACACGCCTAGTGATGGTGATTGTGGTTATTGGGTTATGGTAAATCAATTGAATCTCCATAGTCGAAAACTTGAAAATCTTTGCAAGTTTGTATATGAGTCTACGGTTGATAATATACTATTAAATTCAGAGACATATAAAAGAATGTGGGATGAATGCGGTTATGAAGAAATAAAAAATGATACAATGTACGAATGCTATTTGATTTAGTGAATGGATGCAAATGCCATAATTTGGATTTGTTATAGCTAAAACGTTTGCCACTGTTGTGGTATTGCTAAGTAAGTATATGGGTTGTACTTTTGCCCCCACTATAGTTCGTGTGAGCTTATTAAATCGGAACAAAATGGTGCATCCTATTCCTCGGTTCTCATATTTCCAACGGTTCTACAATATCAATGCAAAGGAATGGGTAAAACCATATGAGGAAAGAATAAAGAAGTACCTAGCTCTTGTAGAGAACATTAAAGATAAAGGCAAGACTTTATAGTAGAATAAACAAATCATTGTAAGGAAATGGTTGACGAGCATATTTCGGTTTACTTTCGATTGCACGTCGATTGGTGGATGTATATAATTTTGGATTACTACCGTGAATTATTAATGAAATGAATGAAATTTTTTACTTTCAATACGATATCTATAGGTTTATGGTTGAATATGTGATGAATATGGCAGAATATGTGATGAATATGCATGAATGATATTATGTATCCTTGGTATAATATCAATACATGTTTACTAGGTAGTGAATTGGGTTTGGTAGGGTACAAAACATATATCAATGCATATTCGATGACAACTGGTCGCCTATATCCAAATAATTCGGAAGACCCCCACCGATCCCAAAAGTTAGCCAATATACGATGACATTTCATCGAGCTAAAATAGAAATATCTGTACATATTCATCGAACTAAAATAAATTACGTTTGGATTCAAAGTTCGGCATGGTCATTAACAAATTCAAGAGCAGTTTCGGCATAGTAGTGTCGAAGTAAAATAATAACTGGTATTTTTTTTCACAGCACTCGACAACTAATCTAGTTTAAGTCTACATAGGTTTAAAGTTCGGCAAGGTAAATGTTACATTCAGTAATAGTTTCGGCATGTAGGTGTCGAATTAAAATATGAATCTTGATACTCTTACGTCGAACTCCTCAACTCATGTTAATCAAGTCATGTTCGGCAAGATTTTATCATCTGAACTAGCTTTTTTCGATCAGCACCCATCGTTCCCGAGAGTTTGGATAATTACGGCAACCCATGACCGAATTTGAATACTATGTACAGTGTTTCCCTATCGATTTTTTCATTACACCATAACATAGCCCTGTATGCAAATGGACCATACCACGATTCCACCATACTACCATTTCATCATACCACCATTTCACTATTCAAATACAAATACGCAAATGCACCATACCACCATTTCACAAAATAGACCGTAAAAATTGCAGATCCTTATTTTCAAATACAAATTACAAATCCATGTTTTCATAAAATACACCATAACAAAATACCACCAACATTTCATATAAAATACTAAATCACCATCATTTCATACAAGTTAATCTGAGTACCACTTCAACATATTCATCAACAAAATACACAACACGTTCATCAAAAACTTCATCCACATCATGTCATTAAGTTTATACAAAATACACCACCCAGAAGGTAAAGTTTTAGCAAATTAAAACAAAACAGTCCACCACCATAGTTCATCGGCATCATTTCTTCTTGCTAATGACTTTCTTCCAATGTTTTCTCCCTCCTTCCCCTTCGTTATTCTTGCCTTTTTTGGCCTTAGATCCTTCAACTTGTTTCTCTTCAGCTGAATGTTCTCAAGCGACTGATCTTCCTCAATTCTTTCCACCCGTTCTAGAACTTGAGACGTTGATTCTTCACTAAGGGCACACAATCTTATGAAGTCGGCAATACGTCAAAGTCTATGTTTCTACAACATTAATTCTTAACTTAAAATAATGATCTTACACGAAATTATAAAGCAACAAATTTAGTTTATGCACTTACAATGCGTATAGTAAGAAAATTAATTCTGAAAACATGCGTAGCTCGGTGAATTGTGTTTGTGGATTAGGAACAATAGGATGTGACATGGATTTATACCACTCAATGTACATCGCATCATAATCCCAAGGGTGTACAATACGTGTTGTTGTCAAACCCTTATTGAGAAGATGATCTCTCCACTCGTTCCAACTGAAATCACCTAAGTTGGAGTAGACCACTTTGTAAGATTTTATCGACGACTTCATTTTTTTGGTCTCCAAGTCCTTGTCGGTCACTTTCAGTTCCTGCGTTATGGTCTTGAACCTGTCCTTCGTTAGCTTCTGTAATCTTGATTCCTTGTCCCGCACTTGCAGTTGTTGTAGTTGGTCCAAGGTTTTGCATATTCGCCGCCCTCATTTGTTCGAGGAAATTCTACAGCATCTCCTGTTGGGTCTTCATCATGCTTTCGCGTATTGAATTAGCCATAGCCTCCATCTCATCTCTAGTGATGTAGATGGAAGCTTTTCCTACTCCTGCTCCTGAGGATGCTTCTTGGATTCCTCCTTGTTGGCTCCGATCAACTCTTTGTCTTGTTTGTCGAGTCATTGTCTCTGAATCGGAAGTCTTCAAACTCTTAAATCTGAATCCTGAATCTGATGTAGCGGGTGCTAGTTGTTCTCAGTGAAAGCACCAAAGTGTTTGGGCCAAAATTGGTCACAAACCTCAAGTATTGTGAAAGCACCAGTGTTGGAATATAAATCGGTAATATTCAAACACAAATCACAGATCTAAGGAAGCAACACGCAGCGATACAGAAATTATGAACAAGAACACACTATTTATAGTGGTTCGGCTATCTCCGGCCTACGTCCACTTCAAAGGTTTTTATCTTTTATTGATGTCCTTCGCTGATTATAGTTGATTATGGCGGATTACAATGGATTATAGCTCTGAAATTCGAGTACGACGGTAGTAATGAAGTGCACGGTAGAGTCTGGTAGAGCCTGGATGCTTCCCAATCAAGATCCCCTTTTCTGAATGACCTGGGGCTCTATTTATAGGCGTAGGAGGCTAATATTTCTCCTAAAAGTATGGTAGACCGCTTCAGGTACGTGAGGGGGCCCACACGGCCGAAACCTGGAGATCCGGGCCCATATTGGGATCGATTCGACCCTTGGTTCGAATCGATCAAGAAATTGTCCAATCACGATGAAACTTGGCGTGGACATTCTTCAACACGTAGGCAAGCTCTTGTAAAAATTTCATGGCATTTGGATCAAGGGATTGAGAGATATGATCGATTCGAAGTGGGGATTTTCGTTTGGCTGTTTGGGTCGAATCGATCCCTTCGAATCCACTCCCTTCGAACCCATCAGCTCACGCGGTCTTGTGATGAGGTGGCGCGCGTCCTTCAGATCCACTTATTGCTACGAGTTGAATGGGTCGACTCCGTGTTCTTTGCTGCCTTGACCAAGTGGATTCGAAGGCTTTGTTCACAAAGAGATTCGAACATGGGTGCTTCGAATCGATTGTGGCGTGCTTTACTGGATGGTTTCGAACACAACCTCTTCCATGGATTCGAAGCAAGGGTACTGGGTGGATTCGAACCAATGTGTGGTCGATGGATTCGGGGCATGGCTGACTTCTGATCGATTCAAACCTATGCTATTCATGAGGGATTCGAACTAAGGCATAATGGACGGATTTGAACCAATACGTGGTCGATGGAGTCGAAGTATGGCCACTTGGATGGAGTCGAACTGCTTGCTTGCTTGCTTGATGGGTTCGAAGTAGATGGAGTCGAACTAGATGGAGTCGAGCTGAGACATGAGGATGGGTTCGAACTTCATGGATTCGAAGTATTCCAAAGTGATGGATTCGAAGTAAGGGGAGTCGAATCAATGGATTCGAACCGAACAAGGTTCATCTCCCTTAAATTGAATCCATCATATCTTGAGCATACGAACTCGGATTGACTTGAAATTTGAACCACTGGCTTCTATGATCTTTCTGGTCATGTCCTATCAATTGTAGCTCAATCTGGACTCGGACAAAATTCATCGATATCCATGATTATCCTGCAGTACATAGTTGACACTCAAGAATAATAATAATTGATCCTCAGTGAATTTTGGATATCCTAAATTTGCCAAAAGTTGGGATAACACTTTGCCCCGCAAAACATGCCTTTTGGTAAAAGATATGTTTTGAACGATCTTAAATCGAATGTAGTAAATTCACGTTTCATTCACAGCTGCAGTATTATCAATCAAGTTTATGGCTGTTCGAAGCCGAATCAGCATTCGTTCTTTCTCTAGAAGTTGAGAATGAAGTTCCGTAGTCTCTCCAGACAATTAATGGCTACTCTGAACCCTTACTAAGTCCATTCTAGACTTAGTGATTGAATAGAAAGATCCTATTGCACTCTGGCGTTGCCTTCTATCCCTTGCACTCTGGTCCTGGTTAGGATGTATAGCGATGTCATGGCCGTTCTAGGTCGATCATAGCCTCTTCGGGCTCTTCCTGGATCCCATCCTGTCACTCTCCAATGAAGGGGAAACAGCGCTTAAGTGAGTCGATCCTGTCGCTCTCTGGCGAAGCGACTCACTTCTTGCACTCCGGTTCAGTGTATCTGAACATTAAGCGATGTCTTGGCCGTTCGAGACCGATCATAGCCTCTCCGGGCTCTTGCTGGATCCTATCCTGTCACTCTCCGGTGAAGGGGAAACAGCGCTTAAGTGAGCCGATCCTGTCGCTCTCCGGCGAAGCAACTCACTTCTTGCACTCCGGACCCCGCCTCTCCGGGTAGGGTCATAAAGCGATCATTTTTATATTGATATTTAATGTTCATCTTCTGACTCTTTGGTCAAAAGGTTTACTGCAAGAGATTCTAATTTATTTATTAAAATTCAAGTTCTAGATGTTCAATCTCAAACATCAGAAAAAGCAAAACATTGCCTCTCCGGGCATATCGGTTTATCTTCATCTCAGAGCATGCCTAGGGATCTCTCCGGTTCCCGTACATGTGTAAGTGGAGTGACTGTTTATTCTGAAAACAAATCTAAATAGAATTATTCGACCGAAGTCCAAATCCTGGACTTGGCCCTTGCCATCTTTAATCAGTGGATGACGAGTCATGATCCCGATCCAGGATCGTTCCTGTTAGGTGGAGGCCGTAGTTGTTCAGGCCTTACCGCCGCTGTCCGTTCTCTGACAAATTGTGGCATCCTACCACCCCTGGCATGTTCTTCCACCTCATCCTTTAGGTGGCGGCATTCATCTGTGGTGTGCCCATCCAGCTCATGGAATAGGCAATATTTTCCAGTCCTGCGCTCCCGCTCAGTGGGATCCCTTATAGGTGGCTTTCGATAGGGGAGTTGCCCCCGAGTTTCAGTGTAGATTCTTTCTAGGCCTGCAGTCAGGTCTGTGTACTGCCTAAATCTTGGTTCTCGGAATTTCTTCCGTTTATCAGGACCATCATGTCTGTAATCTTGTTTCCTTTTTCCCTTGTCCTCTCCGGACTGTTCTCTGGAGGTTCCTTCGCTCTGCGCAACATTTGTTTCCAGCCTCTCGGCTCGTGATTCTTCTAATCGGATGAACTTTTCAGCTTTATGAAAGAACTCTTCAAGATCTTGTGGTGGATCTTTAGTTAGAGAATCTTTAAATTTGGTGCCTTCCGCGACTTCTTCCACCGCCGCCATCAAAATCATCGATGGATCCGGGCGATCTACAGAAGTCACTGTTACATTGAATCTTAGTAGGAAATCTTTTATGGACTCTCCATCCCTTTGCTTAATCGAAGCTAAAGTCATCACGCTCTTGGGTCGCGTCACATGGACCCTAAACTGTCTCATGAAGCAGTCTACAAGCTCGCTTCATGTTCTGATTGATCCAGTCTCTAGCTGCCTGAACCAAAGTGCAGCCAAATCTGACAAATATAGAGGGAAGCATCGTTCCATCACTTCCTCGGATGCCCCCAGCACTTCCATGTGCCTAATACATCTGGTAATATGCATGGTCGGATCTGACCTCCCGTCATAAGGTTCTAGCGTTGGTAGTTTGAATTTTGGAGGGTTCCTTGCATTTCGGATGTTCGGAGTGAACGAACTCCGACTAACTTCTTCCAGCCCTCTGCTAGGCAGTCCTCCTCTCATTATTCGTCGCATTAGGCCAATCATTCTCTCGTCTCCGTCTAGGGGTTAGCCCCTTGTCAAGTTCCTATCCTGCCCCCCGAGCCTTGAAGGGAATTCTGGTACGTATTCTTCTGGTGGCTCGTTAGCATAAGCATTGGCTCCGGCTTGTTGAGCTCCGTCTGTTGGTCTTCCAGTATCGGACCCTGAGGGTCTGCCCCTAAGTCCTTGTCGGCCACTTTCAGTTCCTGCGTTCTGGTCTTGAACCTGTCCTTCGTTAGCTTCTGTAATCCTAATTCCTTGTCCCGCACTTGCAGTTGTTGTAGTTGGTCCAAGGTTTTGCATATTGTTCGAGGAAATTCTGCAGCATCTCCTGTTGGGTCTTCATCATGCTTTCGCGTATTGAATTAGCCATAGCCTCCATCTCATCTCTAGTGATGCAGACGGAAGCTTGTCCTACTCCTGCTCCTGAGGATGCTTCTTGGCTTCCTCCTTGTTGGCTCCGATCAACTCTTTGTCTTGTTTGTCGAGTCGTTGTCTCTGAATCGGAAGTCTTCAAACTCTTAAATCTGAATCCTGAATCTGATGTAGCGGGTGCTAGTTGTTCTCAATGAAAGCACCAAAGTGTTTGGGCCAAAATTGGTCACAAACCCCAAGTATTGTGAAATCACCAGTGTTGGAATATAAATCGGTAATATTCAAACACAAATCACAGATCTAAGGAAGCAACACGCAGCGATACAGAAATTATGAACAAGAACACACGATTTATAGTGGTTCGGCTATCTCCGGCCTACGTCCACTTCAAAGGTTTTTATCTCTTATTGATGTCCTTCGCCGATTACAGTTGATTATGGCGGATTACAATGGATTATAGCTCTGAAATTCGAGTACGACGGTAGTAATGAAGTGCACGGTAGAGTCTGGTAGAGCCTGGATGCTTCCCAATCAAGATCCCCTTTTCTGAATGACTGGGGCTCTATTTATAGGTGTAGGAGGCTGATATTTCTCCTAAAAGTACGGTAGACCGCTTCAGGCACGTGAGGGGGCCCACACGGCTGAAACCTGGAGATTCGGGCCCACATTGGGATCGATTCGACCCTTGGTTCGAATCGATCAAGAAATTGTCCAATCGCGATGAAACTTGGCGTGGACATTCTTCAACACGTAGGCAAGCTTCTGTAAAAATTTCATGGCATTTGGATCAACGGATTGAGAGATATGATCGATTCGAAGTGGGGATTTTCGTTTGGCTGTTTGGGTCGAATCGATCCCTTCGAATCCACTCCCTTCGAACCCATCAGCTCACGCGGTCTTGTGATGAGGTGGCACGCGTCCTTCGAGTCGATCCACTTATTGCTCCGAGTTGAATGGGTCGACTCCGTGTTCTTTGCTGCCTTGACCAAGTGGATTCGAAGGCTTTGTGCACAAAGAGATTCGAACAGGGGTGCTTCGAATCGATTGTGGCGTGCTTTACTGGATGGTTTCGAACACAACCTCTTCCATGGATTCGAAGCAAGGGTACTGGGTGGATTCGAAGCAATGTGTGTTCGATGGATTCGGGGCATGGCTGACTTCTGATCGATTCAAACCTATGCTATTCATGAGGGATTCGAACTAAGGCATGATGGACGGATTTGAACCAATACGTAGTCGATGGAGTCGAAGTATGGCCACTTGGATGGAGTCGAACTGCTTGCTTGCTTGATGGGTTCGAAGTAGATGGAGTCGAACTAGATGGAGTCGAGCTGAGACATGAGGATGGGTTCGAACTTCATGGATTCGAAGTATTCCAAAGTGATGGATTCGAAGTATGGGGAGTCGAATCAATGGATTCAAACCGAACAAGGTTCATCTCCCTTAAATTGAATCCATCATATCTTGAGCATACGAACTCGGATTGACTTGAAATTTGAACCACTGGCTTCTATGATCTTTCTGGTCATGTCCTACAATTGTAGCCCAATCTGGACTCGGACAAAATTCATCGATATCCATGGTTATCCTGCAGTACATAGTTGACACTCAGGAATAATAATCATTGATCCTCAGTAAATTTTGGATATCCTAACTTTGCCAAAAGTTGGGATAACAGTAATCGTTAACACTTAATACTCAAGGAAGTTCAAGCATAGAGTAGAGCATTTGGGCTTATGCCGAAGGGTTAAAACATTTGGTATTCATATGTATTGAATACTTGATCTTCCTCTTGGGTTTCCACTCATATATCAAAATATCAAATATATCTAAGTAAAATATGGTATAAAAATATCTAAAATCAATACTAGCATGTCATAATGCGTTCCCATCAAATTACTATATGTTAGAGAAAAAAGTGGTTTTCGCTAATCAGGAAGGTTACAAATATAGATAAACATCCCCATCTTTCTTTGATCATCACACTTAATGAAAGCCATGGTTGAACCCTAACAGTCTCAATGGAAAATAATAATGTCTTAGCCATAGCTATATTCTGATGAATGCCCTAGACCTTCGATAACTAAATATCATAAATAGTGTGATGCAATAGTGTTTGATCTATGTAGAGCAGTTTTTTGGGGTAAAGTAACATAAATAAAAGCATAATATATCATATAACTCACAATGCATATGATAAAATGTAGTAGTCAACATAGATATAAAATAGGCTAGACAGCAGTATAACAAAATGAACTAATGATACATCGGTCCACCACGGTTAGACAAATGAAAGTGGAAATAGAGTTTGCACATCAGATCAAATAAACTCCAAATAGAAAGTCGCCTTTGATAATAATTACTGACAGTAGCTCTACATTATTGCACGAGGGAATAACAATAATAGCTCTAAAATATTGTATAAGCACTAACACTCTTCTCGTCTTTCGCACGACTTCATGCACTATCTCAGACTCATTATTTCAAATGTACTCATTTAAGAATATCCAAGATAATAAGAAGTACAGCATAAAACTCGAGTCGATAATAGTATGGTACGAGTGGTTTATAATCTCAAAATACTAAAAAAAATCAGTATGGTGGATAGGAACATGAGGCATGAAGAATGATACATGAGTTGTCCCTACATCCAACACTCTAGCGCATAACATTAATATATGTTGATCTACCATCATATAGGTGTAGAACTAGTTAAAGTAAAGTATAAAAGTGCTTAGGTATATATGTAATGATATCCACTTCATGTGACAACCATATCAAACGTAACAAACATAGCAAACATCAAACAATCTTGCAACTCTCTACTCAAATGCAGCTGGATACAACATAACCCATATGATCCCCTATACTGAACGATGACTACTCTATATTGTGGTCCCTTCGTTGCTTGAATCCATGCTATTATGTAATGCAAGAAGAGTAGACCACACTGTATAGGTCCAGGGGTAAATAGATCTTCTCATATCGATTTGCAGTCAACGTCCACACCGACTCCTTCTTCTCGAGCAACATCAAGACCTCTGATTTATCTACATTCCCTTTGGTGTACGTCCCAAAAGTAGAAATCCTTATACGTTGCACTCTACAAGTTCACTCCAGACTGAAGTTTCCTCCTTACATGATCCCAGTAGAAACCCTCATATGTTCGACTCCACAATTTCAATTCGCATTGAACTATCTTATTTGAATGATTTCTTGAATGTTATGGATACTTTCTACTTGAGGTGTTTAATCTACCTTGCTTATGTCATCGAGTCGTTGAACTATCAAACATCCTTTAGTCACCATCCAATGATCTCATAATAGCCTTCCACTAACCTAAAGCCAACCACTTGCTTGCCCAGAGTCACCTACAAGAAACCTCGAAGCTCCTCGCTTAAGACCTCACCTATAAAACCCCATGCAATTTACGATAATTAATAATGCTCCAAAAATGGAATTTGAGCGAATGACAGAGTTTGGCCATGAAACATGCACTATTGCATTCATGGTGATTTTTTAAGAAACTTTCATATTTGGGGTTTCACAATTAGAGTTCGAATGAAAAGGTTATTAGCGTTTGAAGTTTAGAGAGCGAAAATAATTTAACACAAAAAAGGAAATAAATAAACATTAAACTTGGGTCTCCACTGGTAGAATCCACTATGGGCCGATCGACCACTAGCGGTTGATTGCTAGTGGTCGGCCGCTTATAGGATTGTGATCGACCAGTCAGAACATGGAGATTAGGGATTAAACCTTGGCAACTAGTCTGGATTTAATAATTTTAATCTAATGAATACGATTATTTCATGCGCCTATAAATAAAGGACTAACCTCTCACTTCTCTTCTCGTATTTTCCAATTCAAGCAACAAAGCTCTATCGTTTTCTCCTCTATTTCTAAAATTTATAAAATATTATATATACACACACAAAAATTGGAAAAAAGGGCAAAATTAAAGAGAAGAAGTGAAGGAGTGAATCAATGCCGCAAAAAGGTAAATTTCAAACTATATTCCCCTTAACCTCCAACCAGTTGTCAGATCTATAATTCAAATGAAATGTATATACCTTATTGTATATATTCTTTTGGATAAGAATGGGAAAATGAATCAAGTAAAGGATTAGATTCATATTTAGAGATTTGGAAAGCTTAAAAAGGTAAGTGGGAAATTATATAAATTATTTATAACATTAAAATATATCTCGTTGAATTCTTATTTAATTATTATGCCTTAAAATAGATCTAAAAGTTGTATGCTCAAATTAAATGCATAAAAAAATTGCCTACATACTCTGCAATTTAGGAATATTATTTGCACCCAGATTTGGAATTTGATCTTATTAAAAGTATAATGTTGATAAGGAGTATAATTTATTCTACAAGTACACTTAGGTTGTCAAGGTGACCGTATAATTTAGATTTTCCTTACCTCTATTGGAATGTGAAATTTTGTAATTTGTTGGAAATATCATCTATATAACCTCTATAGATTAGTCTTATTTCTTAAATACATACAAAAAGTGTAGTGTTTGAATTGACTTATGACATGACATTTCTATATAAAGCTTTGGACACTTTGACCCTCATGCTTTATATAAGCTTTAGGTTATCCGAGTCATTGATATATCTTGAGGCTAATTCATCCGTTGATCTCGTTTATTCATTAAGATGCTCTCGGCCTTTAGGAAAGACAGTTCGCTCTAGAATGCTAAATGAGGCATTTTAGGCCTTTACACTTGGTTTTGACTGCCTTGAGTCATTGCTTTAAGTTGAAATATTCACAAGGTCCCAATTTATAGACTAGATGTTGCATGTGACGTCGGTATTGTACCACCCTTGATGCTTTCACTAACAGCATACCTTGATGCCTCAGTCCTTCGGTTATAGGTCAGCCTTTTGACCTAAGCTTTAAGTTAAAGACCCACCTTTAGGCCTATAATTTCAGTTTAAGGTTAGCATGATGACCACCGCTTTCTGTTGATCCCACATTATGTATGTATGCGCTTTCAAGGTGGCTTGACTTAAGTTACAATACCATGCTTTCAATATGAGTAGCACCTATGAACCTCAGTTTTCGTTATATTGTGGACCGTATCACGAGGACCTAGTATTATGGGCCACTTCTGGTCGTCAAGGGCTCGACATCCAGCCTTTGGCTTCTTGGACGTTCTAATGGTCATCAACGTTCAAATATTGTCTATGCTTCAGCAAGTAAGCTTAGTCTTTAGACTAATATAACAATGGGAGCTATGCGAGGATATATACAAAGTAATTGTTAACACTTAATGCTTAAGGAAGTTCAAGCATAGAGTAGAGTATTTGGGCTTATGACGAAGGGTTAAAACTTTCGGTATTTATATGTATTGAATACTTGATCCTCCTGTTGGGTTTCGGCTTATATAGCAAGTTATCAAATATATATGAGTAAAAATATGGTATAAAAATATCCAAAACCGATACTAGCATGTCACAATGCGTTCCCATCAAATTACTATATGTTGGAGAAAAAAGTGGTTATCACTAATAGGAAGGTTACAAATATATATAAACTTCTCCATCTCTCTTTGATCATCACAATCAATGAAAGCCATGGCTGAACCCTAACAGTCTCAATGGAAAATAATAATGTCTTCGCCATAGCTATATCTGATGGCTGCCCTACACCTTCGATAACTAAATATCATAAATAGTGTGATGCAATAGTATTTGATCAACGTAGAGCAGTAGTTAGGGATAATGTAACGTAAATAAAAGCACAACATATCATATAAATCACAATGCATATGATAAAATGTAGTAATCAACAAAGATATAAAATAGGTTAGACAGCAGTATAACAAAATGAACTCATTATACATTCGTCCACCACGGTTAGACAAATGAAAGTGGAAATGGAGTTTGCACATCAAATCAAATTAGCTCCAAATAGAAAGGTGTCTCTGATAAATAATTATTGATAATACCTCTACGTTATTGAACGGTGGAATAACAATAATAGCCTTAAAATATTGTATATGAAAGCGCTAACAATCTGCTCGTCCTTCGCACAACTTCATGCACTATCTCAGACCCGTTACTTCAAATCAACTTATTTAAGTATATCCGAGATAATAAAAAGTATAGTATAAAACCATGAGTCAATAATAGTATGGTATGAGCGATTTAAAATCTCAAAATACTAAAAAAACCAGTATAGTAGATAGGAACATGAGGCATGAAGAATCATACCTGAGTTGTCCCTGCATCCAACACTCTAGCACATAACATCAATATAAGTTGATCTACTATCATATAGGTATAAAACTACTCAAAGTAAAGTGTAAGAGTTCATTGGTATATACGTAATGATATCTACTTCATGTCACAACCATATCGAACGTAACTAACATAGCAAACATCAAACAATCTTGCATCTCTCTACTCAAATGCAGCTTGATACAACATAATCCATATGATCCCCTAAATTGAACGATGACTGCTCCATATTATGGTCCCTTCGCTACTTGAATCCATTCCACTACGTAAGGCAAGAAGAGTAGACCACCCTGTATAGGTCCAGGGGTAAATAGATCTTCTCATATCGATTTGCATGCAACGTCCCCACGGACTCCTTCTTTTCGAACAACATCAAGACCTCTAAGTTATCTACATTCCCTTTAATGTACATCCCAATAGTAGAAATCCTCATATGTTGCATCCTACAATTTCACTCCATACCGAAGTTTCCTCCTTAGATGACCCCAGTAGAAACCCATATATGTTCGGCTCTACAATTTCAATATGCATTGAACTATCTTCCTTGAACGATTTCTCGGATGCTATGGATACTTTCTACATAAAGTGTTTAAATCTGCTTTTCTTATGTCGTTGAGTCGTTGAACAATCTAACATCCTTTGGTCACCATCCAAATGATCTCGAAGTAGCCTTCCACTAACCTAAAGCCAACCACTTCCTTGCCTGGAGTCACCTAGAAGAAACCTCGAAGCTCCTTGCTAAAGACCTCACCTATAAAACCCCATACAATTTACGATAATTAATAAAGCTCCAAAAATGAAATTTGAGTGAATTATAGAATTTGACTGTGAAACATGCACCATTGCATTCATGGTGATTTTCTAAGAAACTTTCATATTTGGCGTCTCGCGATTAGCGTTTGAATGTAAAAGTTATTAGCATTTGAAATTTCGAGAGCGAAAATACTTAAATACAAAAAAATAAATAAATAAACATTAAATTTGGGTCTCCACTAGTAGAACCTACTATGGGCCGGTCGATTGCAAGCAGGTCGATTGTTAGCGATCGATCGCTTGTAGGAGTGCGATTGACCAGTCAGAACGTGGCGATTAGGATTTAATCCTCGGCCAACAGTCTGGATTTAATAATTTTAATCTAACGGATACGATTATTTCATGTGCATATAAATAAAGGCCTAACCCCTCACTTCTCTTCTCATATTTTCCAATTCAAGCAACGAAGTTCTATCATTTTCTCCACTATTTCTGAAATTTAAAGAAATATTATATATTTACACACACAAATCGAAAAAGGGGGGAAATTAATGAGAAGAAGAGAGAAGCGAATCATTACCATGAAAATGGTAAATTTCAATCAATATTCCCCTTAACCTCCAATCAATTGTTAGATCTATAATTCAAATAATATGTAAATACCTTGTTTATATATTCTTTTGGATAAGAACGGAAAAAGGAGTCAAGTAAAAGTTAGATTCATATTTAGAGATTTGGAAAGCTTAAAAAGGTAAGTGGGAAATTATATAAATTATTTATAACATTAAAATATATCTCATTGAATTCTTATTTAATTATTATGCCTAAACAAAGATCTAAATGTTGTAGGCTCCAATTAAATGCATAAAAACATTGCCTACATACTCTGCAATTTAGGAATATTATTTGCACTCAGATCTAGAATTCGGTCTTATTAAAAGTATAATGTTTATAAGGAGTAGATGTTATTCTACATGTACACTTGGGTCGTAAAGAAGTCTGTATAATTTAGATTTTCCTTACTTCTATTGGAATGTGAAATTCTGTAATTTGTTGGAAATATCATCAATATAACCTCCATAGATTAGTCTAATTTCTTACATACATACAAAAAGTGCAGTGTTTGAATTAACAAGGAGTGTGCGCAAAAAGAGAAAGAGTTGTGTAAAATATGAGTATTCTTTCCATAAATTGCACCTTCTGTTTTAATAAAAAAGAAATAAATAATTCTTTGTAATTTAAAACGAACAAATCTCTTATTTTAGGTTAATATACAGAACGTTAGATTGGAAAACCTTTTTGGAAGGATAAATCTAACAGATCAAAATATGGAAAGGAATATTCTAGTTAGGGATTAATAGCTAGTAACAAAAATATAAATATGTAGATATGTATAATTATGCTAAACATTCATAATAAACACATAAGTAATACATCATAGTACACGTTAATATTCGCATTAGATATAATTAGAATGTTAGAATAAATCACGTAATAAATGACAAGAGTAGGAAATAATGGTGGAAAGATTTATAATTCCAAAAATTAATAGGGCAATAAATGTACAAAAAAATAAGGAGTTAAAAGAATTAAAATAGGTTACAAATGGATTAATGAGATTGATTAATGATATAATGAAGGTATAGTACGTAAAATTTGAATAAGTAAATAAATTTTATTAGGAAATGTTTGAGTAAGATAATAATCTTTTATAGAAATAGTAAATAAACATGTTAAGTAGTATTAAATATTATATGGCAATATAATTGCCATTACGGTAAATTATATAGCCTTAATTGTGCAAACAAAGATTATTGTGTTTAGCCCAATACTTAAACTTAGGATGATCAATTTGATTTAGTAGGTTAGGATGTGAGCTTAGTAGCGTTACATAACAAAAGTCTCCCTTTTACTCAGAGTCTACCAGCAGTTGTGCATACTTACTATGGGACATAACCAACTATAGGACCCACGGGAGAGGGATACATGTTGCAGATAAGAAAGGAAAAAATATACTGAGGATTTTCCTCTAATTTGAAGTACTAAATGACCCAGTACCATTTGGGAAATGGGGTCTGCTTTGTACCTAATAAGAGGTATCAAGTAACCGAAAGAGGCATTTTCTTTTACTTACCCAGGTTAGTCTAAATGGGATTTCGGCTATGGAAGGTTGGTGGGTTATGCCAGTGTTGTTGTTGGACTAGTATTTAATAGTAGAATTGGCATATAGGCTTTGACCACCAGTGGTCCTGCGTGATCGTTAGAAAAGACTTGGGTGGATGGATTTTACTTCCTACTAATATAGAATCCGTATGAGATGGAATGACCTCAAAGTTTTATTTAGTTATTTGTTTGTTGTTTGTTTGACGAAGGTGAGCTTGTTAACCCTCATATGAGTCTTTGAGTTGCTTTTGTAGTATAGCAATTAAATTATATATTATATTATAAAGTTGTATATATGAGTCATCGGTCTTTGCAGCTAGAACCGATAATCTGGTGTTGACGATGCGAAGGGCCTGCTTCATGTTTAAGAAGTATTAAATGGTCGTGGATTTTGGGTAGTGAAATGTTTAGATAAATATGAGAACACATACTCACAAATACATATATATAGACATATATGTATATATATAGTGACACCTTCGAGAATGTTAGGTTAGGCATATCGTGCGCTTATATACGTTTTAACGGATCAACTGTGAATAATAGATATAACATTTAAATGGAAATCAATTGGCATAAATTAAGGGTATGGGTAAAGTACGTAATTTTCTAATCACCAAAATGTTATTCTGACCTCCTTCTCATAACAACCCACGGGTTAGGTTTAGAAGGAAAGGCTATTGGTGCAAGACGGAAGCTGCAGATGGTGAAGTCTTCTTATTCGTACCCGAAACTGATAAGGCAATCAAATATCCGAAGAATAATATTCCAAGGTAGCAGCCTTAGTAAATACGTATGTTATATTATATTTTTCAATTCTGCTGTAAGTTTATATTTATCGCGCTTTGATATACTCGCTTTATTTACATGTTAGTAATACCAATAATCCATCCCTTAATGGACTTAGGTTTCGATTTTATCGAAACTCGGACCCATTAAGGTGCAGATAGTTACATTTGGTATCAGAGCTTAGGTTAGTCGATCATAGAGAATTAGGATATGTTGCGATAAGTATTTGCCTTTTTACCTATAATTATAAATCAATTGTACATATAACTCTATAAATTCCAACTATAGAAGTAGTCGCAGCCATATATCCGAAAGGATGGTCGGGCGACTACGAGTTGGAAAAAATAAATTGAGCTAAAATTTACACTCCTACCCTGATTACCCCTTGGATGGAGGTTGTACCATAAAGAGTGGATCAAGAAGAACACGACTGCGACAATAGAAGCATCCCAGAAGCGTTATGATACTTGACTCCTTTGATTGGTCCTAGGCTACCTTAAGATTGTGGATTTTGATAGATTGCTGATTGAAGGTATATCTTTCATCCAAACAAGTGGGAAATTGAAATTAAATGTTGCATACATCTGAAAGCAAGGTATGAAAAAGGAGTGGAGAAAGTTCCAACAAGAAGGTGTACACTAATCGCTATAAGAAGATAAGCTTGATTTTTTATGAAGAAAATCTAAGAAGAAGTAGGAAGAAAGAACGTCCAAAAAGGAAGGACAATTAAAGTCCATTTCTAAGTCTAATTCCATGTGAAAGAATTTGATTTAAAGTTTTTTCGTAAAAGGGGTTTCTGTTTTTGAAATCCTTCATTTAAAATTGATTGATTCCAAAAGTTTGGATTCAAAGATTTTTGATATAGAGATTTTTTGTTTTTTGAAATGAATAGAAAATAGAGCGTAGATTTGGCTCGGTGGTTTTTCCTAATTTAGTAAATTTGGAAGTTCCATTTTAAAGTTCTTTTTAAGAGGTGGATAAATGGAAATGGGTATTTGATTCAAATGGGGTATAGAAAATAGAAAGGTAGGAACACCTGATAACTTAGATGGAAATAACATTTGGAATATATATATATATATATATATATAAAGGATTAGTAATCTAGTCAAAAATAACATAGTAGAAAAATAATAGGAATATGATAGGGAGATTGGAAAAAATCCATGGATATGTAGTAATTGTGCATATACTTTAGATAGACGCTTGGATAGATGCTGCAATTGCACATCTTTTCAAAGTCTCGCTCTTATGCTATGAAATCCTTCGCAAAAGGTGGAAGTACAAATAGCATGAGTAGTAAGAAAATAATAGGATGAAATTATCCTTATCTACTCTACTTTTCACCATTTAAAGCTATAGAAGCTGTTTTTGAAATAATATGGTTTGGCATAACAATTGATTTAAGCATGGTAAATGTTTTGAGTTAAAAATGCTGCTCTTAAAAGAAGTAAATCATTGATGTGGAAAGTCCTTAAAAGGGTTTCTAAGTTTAGATTAAAAATAATAATACTGGTTTTGGATTAGGCACTTGGAGATTGTGAAGTTTTAATTTTATACAAAATGGAGAGAACCAAAACAAGTTTTTAATATAGGGTAGATAGGGATAGCTACCTAGATAAGAGGGAGTAAAGGTTTAGGCTATGAATAAATAGCGCAACAAATGCTCGTAGCATTGCAACAAGGAATCCCCGTTGAATATAAGGAATGTTGGTATGAATCTAAGAATATTTATTAGAGATGTATGGAAGCTATGAGAAAAAATTCAATGAAATGGGGGATCATACCAAAGTACAATTTTGCAAGTCCCATGGTATACACACATGAAGGATCAATGCTATAAAGGAAGTAAATATCAAAGTTGGAGAATACTGTCAAGAGGTTTTCATTAGGAGAAGATAGAGGTACGATTGAAGAAGAAAATAATAAGATGGCACAACACTTGAAGGATGTTGGTTGGCTTAAGGTTATTGAGGGTAATATACGTGGTAGGAGTTATATCAGTTGTGCGTATCTCATACTGATTACGCACTATGGTGTAGGAATGCATAATTTATACCACAATCAAATGTAATAATTGAATAACGGATGGACCGTTTTTATTAGGAGCCAAGAAGGAGAGTTAAGGAATGTGGGTTTAGTGGAAATTGAATGGCATATTAGGAACGTCCATCTTAATTTAGTAAGGAGTGTTTGGGCCACAATGTCATTAACACCCTTGATGATGAATGGCAGCTTCTAGTAAAATTTTCTTTTAGAGTTTCTGGATTGTAATTGCTAGCTGTCTCCCTTAGGTTATTAGAAAAGCATATGATGTGATATAAGATATTTTCCTATTTTATCACTATGTTGATTTAATGGATGGGATGAGACTGCTATATAAAGATAAATATATTGAAAAATAGTGTAAACATAGAAATCTCGTAAGAATACTTAATAACGACAAAATTATAATTATGACTCAAAGTTTATAAAATAGTTACGAATTTAGATTAGCAATTAGAAATTAAAATATTTAGATCCCAAAACTTTAGAGATTTAGGAAAAGTAAATTTAGCAAGTGAAGGAAAGGGAAAGGTTGTTGTAGAATCATAGGCCACTATCCCTATCCCTTAAAAGCTAAAATTTATGAATACTCTTGTAGGTAGTTTATTGTTTTAGAGTAAAAATAAAAGTTTCCCCAAATCTAGGATTAACTACACTATACTATGGTCAATCATATGCATTATCACATTGACCGAGTTTCGATTTCATTAAGATGTTACTTGATTCTTTTTTAAGGGTAAAGCGACAAATGTTTTGAAAAAAGAATTACGCTAAAAGGCTTTGAAAGTATTTATTTAAATACTTTTGAAAAGTTAGTTTTGAAGTATTTAAAGCTTTTGAAATGATTGTGGTATATTTAGAAGTGATATGTGATGTTTTAAAAAGGGGTTCTGGAAATTTGATGGTTTTCGTTAAATAATTTTGAAAATGTTTTTTTAAGTAATTTTAAAAGTGGTGGAATGTTTTAGAAAACAAAAATGGTGGATAAATACTGTAAAAAGGAAGCTCAAGTGATTTGGAAAAGTTGGTGTAAGTTTTGAAATGTTGAGTTCAAATGTTTTTGGAAGATTTTATTCAAATGCTTTAAAAAAATATGGTATTTAAATGCTTTTGGGTATTTGATTCTTCAGACTGTTTTGCAAGTTGGGAATTCTTTCGGAAATTCTGCTTAGAAGTAATCTTTTGATATGATAAAATTTCTGATTTTTAAATGCCACATACTAGCATAAGGGGCATCGATGTGTTAGTAAGTATGAATTATACTATTCGACTGGGGTGGCCGTATACTAAACATAGATAATATCAAGGGAAAAGGCTATTTTAGCTTTAGAAATTTCTATTTCCATACCTTGTTGATATTGAAACAAAACTTGTGCTAAGGATAATTATGCTTTAACCTCAAAAAAGAAGCCTCCTTATGCAAATTGTACTTGGAAAATTTTTAGGAAGGAAGAGAAGGTTTCAAGTTACAACGGAATATGTATCCAAAGAAAAGGTGGAAATGTAAGATTTTCCATCTAAATTCATTTTCCAGCAAAGGAGTATGGATCTCTAAATCTAAATTCTCAAAAAATTTAGATGTTAAATATTATATGCTAGGTTTTGGATGGTAGGGATTAGATGAAAAATTAGTTAAACCATTGTCCTACTCGTGGGAGTGCAGAAATTATTGCATGAAAAATGATTTTGAAAACTTGCATACATACAGAACTGTCAGTAAATCTAGGTTGCCTGTATCACATTTTTAATATGTTTTAAAAAGAATGCATTCATATAGAGGCATTGATTTAGAATCATTTTGCATACATGCTTTTTATATTGTGACACACTTTGCACTTTACATGTTTGGCTACAAAATTGGATGTACCCTGATTGGTTGGTTGGTTATATTGGTTGTGTGTTATGTTACATAATCCAACCCTTGGGGAATTTCGAGGACGAAATTATTTTAAGGGGATAGAATGCACCACCCCATAAAATTTACAGTAATAAATAAATAATTAATAAAGCTCCAAAATGGAATTCGAGCAAACATTGAATATTGCCAGCGAAACTTGCACATTGCATTCTTCATGATTTTCTCGGCAACTTTCATTTTTGGAGTTTTGCGAATGGAGTTTGAATGAAAATATTATTAGAGTGTGAAGTTTCAAGAGCAAAGTAATTAAATACAAAAAAGAAATAAAGAAATATTATATTTGAGGCCCAACCGGTCGATCCCCGTTATGGGCTAGTTGACCACTAGCGATCGACCGCTCATAGGGACACAGTCGACCGGTCAGAACGTGGCAGCTAGGGTATGACCCTTGACCAATGGTCTGGATTTAATAATTCTAATCTAACAGATACGATTGATTCATGCGCATATAAACAAAGGCCGAACCCCTCAGTTCTCTTTTCATATTTCCCAATTCAAGCAGCGGAGCTCTACCATTTTCTCCTCTTCGCTATTTCTAAAAATTATAAAATATCATACACACGCACACCCCAACACCACACATACACAAATTGCAGAAGCGTAGAAAATAAGAGAGAAGAAGAGAAGAAGTGAATCAATATCGTGGAAAAAGGTAAATTTCAATCTATATTTTGCTTAACTTCCAATCTCTTCTCAAGTCTATAATTTTAGTGATACCTATATGCCTAGTTATACATATTCTTTTGGATTAGAATAGAATAAAGAGGTAAGTAATGGATTGTATTCAAATTTGGAGATTTGGAAAGCTTAAAAAGGAGAGTGGGAAATTATATAAATTATTTATAACATTGAAATATATCTCACTAAATTCTTATTTAATTATTATGCCTAAATAAAGATCTAAGAGTTTTAGGCTCGAATTAAACGCATAAAAGCATTGCCTACTTATTCTACAATTTAGCATATTATTTTACACTCGGATCTAGAAAGCAGCCCCAAGTTATTAAAAGTTGATATTGACAAAGTGTAGAATTTATTGTACATCTACAATTGGGTTGTCATGATGTTAGTATAATTTGGATTTTCCCTAAAAAATTTTGAATGTGAATTTCTGTATTTTAAGTTGTTAAATATTATCCATATAACCTTTATAGATTTGTTTAATTTCTTCAATACATAGAAAAAGTGCTGCGTTTGGATTGACTAAGAATAGTGACAAAAGAGTAAGAGCTGTGTAAAGTATGGGTACTCTTTCCATAGTTTACACAATAAAAAGGAAATAAATAATTCATTGTAATTTCAAATGAAGCAAATCACTAATTTTAGGATAATGTATGGAAATTTAGAACAGAAAACCTTTTTAGAAGAAGAATTCTAATGGATTAAAATATTGAAAGGAATATTCTAGTTAGGGGTTAATAACTAGAAACAAAAATATAAATATAAATATATAAATACTTATAACCTTGTTAAACATTCCAAAATAAAAACATAATTAATACAGCGTAATACATGTAAATATTCACATTAGAGGTAATTAGAACATTGGAATAAATTGCGTAATAAATGATAAGATTAGGAACCACGCATTAATAGGGAAATAAATGTGCAATAATTAAGGAGCGCTAAAAATTTAAATAGGTTATAAATGGATTAATGGGACTGATTAATAAGGTAATGAAGGAAAAATAAGTATAATTTGACTAAGCAAATAAATGTCATTAAGAAATGTTCGGGTAACATAATAATCATTTATTATGGGCAAAGTGACATTTATAGAAATAGTAAATAAACATGTTAAGTGGTAATTAACTATTATAAGGCAGTATAATTGTCATTATGGTAAATTATATCCTTAATTATACAAGAAAAGAATATCTAGCTTAGCCAAAATACTTAAAATTTGGATGACTAATTTGATTTAGTAGGTTGGGATGCATGGTTAGTAGAGTTACACAACAGAAGTATGCCCTTCACTCAGAGGCTACTAGCAATTATGTGCACTTACCACTATTGTAGGACAACACCAACTATAGTACCTATGGAAAAGGGATATGCCTTTGCAGATAAGAAAGGAAAAAAATATACGAAGGGTTCCTCTTGGATTTAAAGTACTAAATGGCCCAGTACCATTTGGAAAATGGGTCTTCTTCATATCCAATAAGAGGTAGCAAGTAACTGAAAGGGGAATTTCCTGGACTTACTAAGATTAGTGTAAATGGGATTTCGACTGTGGATGGTCAGCGGGCAATGCTAATGTTGTTGTTGGACCAGTATTTAGTAATAAGGCTAGCATATAAGCTTTGACCACTAGCGGTCCCACGTGGTCGTTAGCAAAGACTTTGGTCATGCCCTGGAGGATTTCACTTCATATTAGTGTAAAATCCATATGGGATAAGCAAAGACTTAAAAGTTTTATTTAATAGTTTGCTCGTTGTTTGTTTGGCGGAGGTGGGCTGGTTAACCCATATATAAGTCTTTGAGTTGTGTTAGCAGTACGAAAATTAAATTATATATTATATTATAAAGGCATATATATAGGAATCGTTGGTCTCTGTAGCTAGAACTAATAGACTAGCATTGACGATGCAAAGAGACCACTTCATATTTAAGAAGTATTAATTGACCATGGCTTTCGGGTGGTGAAATGTTTGGATAAAAATGAACACATATATAAATACACATACACATACGTACAAATATACATACAAACAAGCAACATATATAATGATACCTTGGAGAATGTTAGGTTATGCATATCTTACGCGTGCATAAAATTTCATGGATCAACCATGAATAATAGACTTGCATTTAAATGGAAATCAATCGGCATAAATTAATGGTATGGGTAAAGTACGTAATTTTCAAATTACCAAAACGTCATTCTGACCCCCTCCTCATAACAACCCATATGTTAGGTTTAGAAGGGCAGGCTACAGGTGCAAGACGAAAAATGTAGATGGTGAAGTCTTCCTATTCATGCTAGGCATTGATAAGGCAATTAAATATTGAAGGAATAATATTCCGAGGTAGCAGCCTTAGTCAGTAATTATGTTATATTATATTTTTCAATTCCGTTGTGAATTTATATTTTTCGCTTGATATACTTATGTTATTTACAGGTTACCAAAACCAACGATCCATGCCCTAATGGATTTGGGTTTTGACTTAGTCGAAATTCAGGTCCATTAAGGTGTGCGTTGTTACATCACCCAACATGTGATCGAGTATCTGACCGGAGCGACCTCAGATTCGAACCGAAGCACAAAACCCGAATGTCATTCCTTGTTCGGCTATAACCCGCGGACATAATTCCTTACTCGATCATACACCTAGACCGAAGTAGTCCCTGCGTCTTTCCTAAGCCTTGCCTAGAGTCCACATCGAACCAGCATCCTTCCACAACACACGTATCATCGACCACATTTAGCACATCACTGGACCAAAGCAAACACTATGCATTGCAATTCCCAGACCTTGGTTCCCATCATACACCACATGCTGACTAGATTACCATCGTCCAAAACTCTTATAGCATTTCCAAGAGCTTCAAATTTCACACCACTTTGATCTCCAACTCCAACTCTTTGACCTTCTTGCAACTCACTTACAACAATATGATGATCCTCCACCCTTTCCTTGTCAAATCAGAGAGAATAACTAACTACTCTTTCTACATGAAGATCCCCACCCATAGAAATGATTACAACCCGCAATTCACTTTGATGAGCATTTCAACCATTCAAACATATACACGATACGTGCAATCAAGCAAATAAATGTCATACCATGGAAATTCATACCAAAGCACATTCACAACCTAGCCTAACATGCATATGAACAACCGTACATCAAAACAACATGTCTATATCACATTAAATCATTTTGAATTTGTTTTTGTTTCAGTTTCAAAATCAAAACAGTAGGAAATTATATTTTTATTATTTTAAAAATGGATGCAAAACATATCAAAACCTATAGATACATATAGAATAGGTCTAGAAATGATAGATCACTTACCCATTGCCCAAAAATTAGGGCAGGAAAGAGGATGTTCTATAGGTCATGCAGGAGGAGTTGGCCCCTCTACATAATGATTGATGGCGATGTAATAGCATAATGAAAGTTAAGGTCTTCGAATGGTAACTCAATGGTGAATGGAGTTAAATTTCGAAGATAAGGGCTCGATGTTGAAAGGAGTCATGGAGTAGGGAATGTAGAATAGTTCCTCGAAGGTAATGGCTCGATGCTGAAAGTAGTCGTGGAGAGAGCAATGTAGGGTGGTTCTTTGAAAGATAATGGAAACTAGATGGATTAAGGATAGTACTTGGATATGCATACTAAAGGAACGTTGATACTTGAAGTGTTTTCTATTGTAGCCAAAGCAAGGGTATCAGCATCAAGCTAAAGTAGGTATACTGAAAACTAGAATTTCATTAGTCCATGGTAGTAGAAAGGACATATGAGTTATCATATGTCCAGAGTACATCGAGTGATGGTAAGGATTATTTGATGGATGCTATGATTGCTTTGATTTCTTTCCTAGTAGTCTATCACTCTTAGGAAGTCGTTGGAGATAGGTATCGTAGATAGGAATACTTAGGCTCCCCTTATCATACTTAGTGTATTTTGACTTTTATGACATGTAGAGTAGCATATGATGTTATGTGCTAACTTTTTGGTTGCAGGCACACGTCAGGTATGGCTCATATACCTTTGTTTCTTACTATCGACTTGTATAGAATTTTGAGATTCATTTACTTCTCACACCAGACTTTATTTGACTTGAGGTTTTATGCTTTGGTTCTTATTGCCTCGAGTACTCTTAAATGAGTAGACTAGATGGCATGTTTAGGTGCGACGTAGTAGCAATGTAGAAGAAGAGCTAGGGGAAGCTTTCTCGTATTATATATGGACTTCTATGCTTATTCCGTTGTGCAACATTGTGGAGCCTTGGCAGTGCTTGCTTATTGTTATTATTAGTATGAGATAGTTATCTGAGTTTACTACAGTGTATAAACTCTATTTCATGATGTATAACTTTGTGTGTCTGTACTTTGATATTTGGATCACTTGGTTATTACTGTCTCTTCTATTTTACACTTGTGATATTATATTTATTCCATGCACTATGAGATATATGATAGATTCTGCGATGTTTTTGTTTCATTTTTAAATCTTGATGGTTATTCTACATCGATCGGCACGTTAGCAATGCACTATATTATGTATATTGGGTGTCGGAGGTGTAGGGCGGTCGTCACATTTGGTACCAAAGCTTAAGTTGCGTTTTCTAACCTAAGGGACATCGTGACCCGGTAGAGATAAGATATGAGTTCTTGCTTTAGATTAGATCAAGAGAATATATTTATACAAGAGAGAGTGTGTACTTGTTATACATTTTGATTTTCAAAATTGTATAGTAGTGCATATAGTATATTAGTCGTGTGAACACATAAGTACCATTGATATAGTTTTTTTTGAGAGACTAATTATTCTTGTTACAGATTAAGAATGAGCCAACAAACAAGAAACATTGTTAGGAGATAAGGATCACCTGATCAAAAAATGCAAAATCGATGGAAAGAAAAAGTGTTACAACCACGACAAGCTCAGGCATATATTGAATAATTTTCCAGAACCAGTATAGCAGAAACGGGTTGTCGAGTGCTCCCTTAGCGAAAGAGAAGGGGAGGGGCATTGCTATTCAAGGTATGCTTTCCTTTTTTGGTGTTTCCATACGTATTTTATTCAATACCGAGGCTTCACATTCCTTTATATCTAGCGACTTAGAAGATAGGCTAGGATTAAAACCTGAAATAGTTGACTGACCGTCAATTATGATGAACCCTTTTAAGGGCTCTACTAGCATGTGTACAGTTTGTTGTGGTTTGGTCTTATCCAGTCATGGATGCTCTTTTGTTTGTGATTGTGTTTTGAATTTCGTCGGGTTCAGGGTTATCTTAGGAATGGACAGGTTGAGGAAATATGTGGTAGTAGTGGATTGCAAGTAGCTATTGGTGACAATTGTGGCTATAGAGGTGGGATGGTAGTGAGTGGCTACCCGCCAAAGGATAGGATAATGGTTAGCTTTCTATATTCTCTTGAGATTTCATAGGATGAGTTTCATCTATGCCTATCGTTAGAGAGTACGAGGATGTGTTTGAGAAGGCAATAGGATTACCACCATGTGGAGAGATCGAGTTTCGAGTAGACTTGACAAAGGATACCAAACCTATAGTTATTCTTTTGAGGCGTATAGCACTTAGAGAGCAGATGTTAAAGGTGCAAGTAAATGATCCATTGAAAAGAGGGTTCATTCGTAGGAGTATATCTGAGTGGAGTGCACCTTTAGTATTTTCCATAATGGTGGATGGCACTCTAAGGTTGTGTGTAGATTACAATGAGCTGAATAAGGTAATGAAGAAAAATAAGTATCCACTCCCATGTATTGATGACTTATTCGATCAGCTCCACATTGCAAAGGTGTCTCCCAGATGAATTTAGCAACGGGATTTCACCGGTTGAGAGTAGCAAATGAGAGTGTGCCGATCACTACGTTTCGTACACTATCTGGTCTCTATGAGTGGTTGGTTATGCCGTTTAGGTTAACCAATGCTTTGGCATACTTTGTATGTCTCATGAACCGTATCTTTAGGGATTAGTTGAACAAATTTGTACTTGTGTTCGTGGATTATATTCTAGTCTATTTAGGATAGAGGAGGAACTCAAGGTGCAATTGAGGATCATGCTCGAAGTTTTGTGAAGGCATGAGTTGTAAGAAAAGTTTTTAAAACGTCACTTCTGGAGAAGGAAAGTGAGATTCTTGGATCACATCATCTCTGAGCAGGGCATCGTAGTAGACCCTGCCAGGGTGGCAGCGGTTCAGGATTGGACCAACCCAAGAATGCTACTGATGTAAGGAGTTTCTTAGGACTAGCAGGATATTATAGATGCTTTATCAAGGACTTTTCCAAGGTAGCCACATTGTTAACCAATTTGATAAAGAAGAATTGAACCTTTATTTGGGACATGAAGTGTAAGCACCCATTCGTGAGTTTGAAGGAGAGGTTGACGAGCACACCTGTATTGACCATTTCAAGTGGGAATGAGAAGTTGACAGTATACACAGACGCATGTAGTACCAGATTAGGAGTCGTACTAATGTAGAAGGAAAAAGTTGTCATCTACGCTAGTCGATAGCTGAAACCACATGAGAGGAAGCATTCAACCCATAATCTGAAGCTGGCAGCAATGGTGTTTACTTTGAAGATATAGAGGCGTTATTTATTACAGGAAAGTTTTGAGTAGTTCACGGACCACAAATCCTTAAAGTACATTTTCTTCCAAAAGGATCTCAACCTTCGACCGTAGTGATGGTTGGAATTCGTATACTCATACGACTTTGGAATTTCCTATATGCCAGGTAAGTGGAATGTGGTTGCCGATTCATTAAGTAGGAGACATGCCAGTAGGTAGTGATGTTCCTAGAGTGGAAACAGTTAGAGTACATTGTTGTTTATGACTTTAGACCTCATTATAGTTAGAGCTAGATATGTTGGCAAGTTTAACAATCAGGCCTGCTTTGATTGAGCAGTCGATACCATTCAGAGGCGAGATGCCAAACTGGAAGAGATCATGGAGAAAATAGAAGGAGGAGTAGACCCATAGGATATGAAGTAATATGGGCATGACCGAAAAGGTAGGCTCCATAAGGATGGGAGGTTGTTTATTCCCGATGTTGACAGATTGTGAGATGAGGTGCTACGAGAGTGCCACCATTCTAGGTTGACCATACATCCCGATGGTAATAAATGTACTACGATATGAGGCAGACCTACTATTGGAAGGGGATGAAGAAGGATGTCGGGATGTTCATCTCGAAGTGTATAAACTGCCTGTTGGTAAAGGCAGAGAAAAAGTACCAAGTGGTACACTACAACTGCTTGAAGTTCTCGAGTGGAAGTGGGAGCAGGTATGAATGGATTTCATTGATGGACTGCCGAGAACTCGAGCAGGGAATGACATCATCTGGTCGTAGTTAATCGATTGACTAAGAATACTAGATTTATACCATCAAGTCAAGAAGAACGGTAGCCAAGCTGGCCGAGTTGTATATGAAATGGATTGTATGATTTCATGGTGTGCCAGAGAGCATTGTGAGTTATCGTGACCGGTTGTTCACTAGTGGGTTTTGGAAGAGCTTACTGGAGGCATTGGGTACTGAGCTGCATCTTAATACAGCTTATCATCCACAAACGGATGGGCAGACTGAGAGAGTGAATTGTATATTAGTGGATCTCTTATGAGCTTGCATTCTCGATTTCGAAGGATCGTGGGATGATCTCTTGCATTTGGTAGAGTTCGCATACAACAACAGCTATTAGTCTAGTATCGGGATGGAATCATATGAAGCATTACATGGCTGACCATGTAATGCCCATTCATGCTGGTAGGAAGCAGGCGAGAAACTAATACTTGGGCCAGATATGAATAAAGACACCTCAAAGAAGATGGAGATCATTTGGCAATGGATGAAAACTGCATATGTTAGTTTGAAGAGTTACGCTAATAGAAGATGTAGATAGTTAGAATTTTCTATTGACGTATGATATTCGTGAAAATTTCTCCTTTGAAGAGTGTTAATCGATTCAATAGTAAAGGTAAATTGGCGTTGAGTTTCGTTGGTCCTTTTCTAAAAGCAGAGAGGATTGGGGACCTAGCATATAAGGTCAACTTACCTCAGAAGATGGCGGATGTGTATAATATCTTCCATGTTTCTCATCTGTGGAAGTTTTTGCATGACTCAGGTGTACTGGATCAACTTGATGATATTGAGATTGAACCACAAGCTTCAAGCCTCGTAGGCCGATTTGTATTGTCGGATGCGATATGAAACAGCTTAGGAGGAAGAAGGTGGAGTTAATGAAGGTTCAATGGGGCGAAAGTGAAGGCGGTTGCACAAGGGAAACTGAGGAGAGCATAAGGGCCACACATCCAGAGCTCTTCACATGATAAGGCCTACTATTTATCATATTTACTTTCACTTTTGATATCATATATGGTAGTTTAGTATCCCCCATGCTAGGATAGATTTACCTATATTATTGATTGCATGGTTGTGTGCTTGATATGTTTGATGATACACATGATTGCTAGGCATGCGGGATAACTATGATTGATAGTTTGTGTCTGTTTGGGGACTTCGAGGGCGAAGTTCCTAAAAGGAGGGAGTGTAACGGCCCGCATTTTTCTTATCGAAGGATTGTAAAATATTTTATTTTATTCATATGAGGTCTTATACCTCTAAAATTTTAGGAAGTGACTCTTAGGGACATTTTGCATATCTAAGATTTTTTCTTAATTTCCATATGAACATTTCATCCTAAAAATCTTTTTTGGACTATAATTTTTGATAGGAACCAAATTATGGTCTCAAACCACTTCCATTGCTTCGAGACGATGGTTTTCTGTTCCGTAGACTGGTCAGGATAGGAAAACGGACTTGTCATTAGAGAATTGTTGCAGCTTTAAGTTTTGACTGCTGCTGGCCAGTTTTGGTGGGTAATTAACTAAGCCCTACTTAGATCCACTGACCCACTTCAAAATCTGTGCTAGGAGAAAGCAGTAGGAACTGACCTAAGTCATTTCCTTCTTCTCCAAATTAGATCTAAATGTCTATTAGTCCTAATTTCATCAAAAAATCACATTTTTTTAATTAATTTTAGCCAATTCATTAATTAGAGAGGTGATTAGAATGTAGATGCTACAGATTGACATTTTTGATGATTTAAGTCCTTATTCCTTGCTATCCACTTCAGATCTAAAGAATAAATTTGGTATTTTAGGTATTTTTTAGTGGTTCTTAACCTCTCACTCTTTTATACTTGTTTATATAGTTAAAAAGCTTGTTTTTAACATGATTTTGATCTTAAATGTTTTTCTAACTTTAACCACCTCTTGATCAAAAATTGGAGATTTTAAAGTGGTTTTAAAATTGACTTTGTAATCCGTCTCACCTATATTCACATGCTAGTGTAATTCCTATCGTTTATATGCACATGTTTGTGCAAAAGTTAGATTTGGATCAAGATTCACCTGACTATCACATTCTTATGTATTGGTTGTGTCAATAGATGTATATGCATGTTATTCCATGATTGTATGTTATGTTTTGATGTTTTTTTATAGTGTTTTGGATGTTAAGTAGATATGTCAGGAGATTGAGGAAATCGGAGGCAAAGCTGGTTGGAATTGGATGAAACTTAGAGGAGAGGCTCTGAAACATGGATGGTGTTGGTCAGAAAATCTGCACCTCAAAATGAGTTAAGTACATAATTCAACACTGATTTATGCCTGTAACTCGATACCGAGTTATGAAGGGAAGACCAATGACTCATTCGTTAGCATGGGCAAGAAAGGCTTGGCTAGTAGAGATGGTTCCTGGCTTGAGGCAAGAAATTTGGCTAAGTGTTGAATGGTATACCGATTTATCCTTGAAGTTAGAAGATATATGCTATAGGTAGGGGTCGAGTTGTCGAAAAGGGATAAGTCGGTATCTAAAACTCCTAGGAAAAGGATTACTAGGAGCAAGGAGGAGAACTTACCCAAAATTGGCTAAGTATATAGCTCGGCACCAAGTTATAACTATAACTCGATATCGAGTTATCGAATTTCACCTGATGAAGGTGCAAATTTTAGGGTAGGAAGGGGATGCCCTATAGGCCGTGCTGGAGGAGTTGGCTCATTTGCATGATGACTGACGATGGTGTAATAACGTGATGAAAGTTAGGGTCTTTGGATGGTAACTTGGCAATGAGTGGAGTTAGATTTCGAAGATAACTGCTAGATGTTGAAGGGAGTCATGGAGTGGGGAATGTAATATGATTCCTTAGAGGTAACGGCTCGATGTTTAAAGGGGTCATGGAGAGGGGAACGTAGAATGGTTCTTCGAAAGATAATGGAAACTAGATGGAGTAAGGAAAGGAGTTGGATACGCGCACTAAGGGATCGTTGATACTAGGAGTGTTTTCTGCAGGGGTATTGTAAGGACTCTCATGGGTATGTTGAAAGGTTACCCCAGATCAGTTGAATGGATCTGTGTACCCTGGAACGGTTAAATGGGTCTAGTATCAGCTTCAGGCTTAAGTGAGTACACTAAAAACTGAGATTTCCATTTGTCCCTGGCAGTAGAATGATCATACAAGTTGTCATATATCCAGAGTACATCGAGTGATAGTGAGGATTGTTTGATGGATGCTATGATTGCTTTGATGTCTTTCTCGGTAGTCTATCATTCTAGGGTAGTCATTGGAGATAGGTATCGGAGATAGGGATACATGGACAACTGTTATCACGCTTAGTGTATTATGCCTTTATGACATGTAGAGTAGTATATGATGTTATATGCTAACTCTTTGGTTGCACGAATAGGTTAGATATGACTCATATACCTTTGTTCCTTGTATATCGACTTGCACTGTATTTTGAGATTCATTTACCGCTCACACCAGACTGTAGCTTTACTCGAGGTTTTTCTGCTTTGCTTCTTATTATCTCGGGTGCTCTTAAATAAGTATACTAAATAGCAAGTCTAGGTGCGATGCAGTAGTTGTGCAGAGGATGAGCTGGAGGGATCTATCTCATATTATATATGGACTTCTATGCTTATTCCATTGTGCAACATTGTGGAGCCTTAGCAGTGCTTGCTTATCATTATTATTAGTACGAGACGGTTATTTGGGTTTACTGCTGCATATAAACTATATTTCATGATGTATAACTTTGTGCATCTATACTATGACATTTGGATCACTTAGTTATTACTTTCTATTCTGTTTTATATTTGTGATATTATATTTATTCCATGAACTGTGATATATATGACATATTCTTTAATGTTTTTATTTTGTTTCTAAACCTTAATGGTCATCCTACATTGATCGGCACGTCAGCAGCGCACTATCTTATGTATATTGGGTGTCGTAGGTGTAGGGCGGTAGTTACAGCAACACACTACCTACAAATTTTGAAATCTAAAAAGCCCCTTGATAGTCTCTAGCATAATCTCCCTTTAGTTAATTGAAATAGGCTAATTTTATTGAAAGAATGACGTAAATTTGGTAAAAGAAGGTTAATGGTGGCAAAGAATGTTTAGGGGATGTGTAGAAATGTATTTACAATGATTAGTGTCTTCTATAGAGGCTGCTCCTAACTCTAGTCTGAAACTAATTACCTGGCCTAATTTTGGCTTGGGTTAATTTCCCACTAATCTACCCAAAATCTGTCCAAACTTCAAAATTGACGTATATACTAGACTGTAAGTCCAAAAATCTATGACAACCACTCAATAGAATGGGAAACAATCGTATCTTTTAGTTAGAAGTGATTTGAGACTCTAATTCGGCCTTTATGAAAAGTTATAGGTCTTAGCAGATTTTTAGGGTTAAACCCATTCAATATTCTTTCTCGGAGTCAAAAATATCGATTGCCAACATTTCCTCAAGTCGCATTAAATTTGTACCCAATTTGACGTTAAAAATAATAATTTTATGACTGGACATAAAAATGTGGGTTGTTACATATTCCCTCCCTTTAGGAATTTCATCCTCGAAATTCCTATCAAATAAACATAAACATAACAAAATAGATACAAAGCATACATAAAAACCAAATACGCATCACAATCATAGAAAATGCATACACAAACAAATAATAAACCCTATGCAAACCTTAGCATGCAAGGTACTAACCTAACAAAATAGACTACCAATTGTGAAAGCTAACAGTGAAAATGGGATCTCATCAAATAAAGAGCTCTGGATAAGTGGTCCCCTTACTCTCCTTGATTTTTCAAGTACTATCACCTTCTCCTTTCCTCCAGTGAACCTTTACCAACTTCACCATATTTCTCCTAAGTTGCTTCATTTTCTACTTAACTATACGGATTAGCTTCTGAGGCCTTGGCGGTTCATGTTCAGCTACAACATCATCCAATTGATCCAGTGTAATAGTAATACTCGAGTCATGCACAAACTCTATAAGAACTTATTGTGCACACCCACCACCTTCTTAGGTATTTCGACTCTATATGCTAGGTTCTCCATCCTTTCCAGTATTGGAAATGGAACTATATATCTTGATGCCAACTTTTTCTTATTACTGAAGAAAATTGTATTCTTCAATGGAGAATTCTTGATCAACACCGTATCATGAATAGAGAAATCCAATATACGATTCACTGTCTTGGTTTAACCATCGACTTAAAGGTGATAAGATGTACTTAAACAGAGCTCTGTCCCCAACACCTCTTGTAAGCTCTCTCAAAATCGGCTCGTGAATAATGGGTCTTGATCACTTACAATGTTCTTTGGCACACCATGGAAATCACAATCGATTTTACATATAACTCGTCCAACTTCGATGTCATTCTGTTGGACTTTATGAGTATGAATCGAGCACTCTTTATCAATCTATCAACTATGACCCCAAGGCTATCATACCATCCTCTAAACCTTGACAATCTATTGATTTTATCCATCAATATCTATTCCTACTTCCATGTGGAACCAGAAGCTACTGTGGCAAATAACTCGGCTTATTATGCTCAAAATGAATGTTCTGATGTTCTTCTGCATCCCTCAATCCATTAAAATCATGTACAAACAATCTACCATCTTTATAGAGCCAACCACCTCAGTTGAGTACGTACTGCTTCATCTCCTCAAACTGTACTTCTACCTCGTTTTAATAATAATCTCAACTAGTCTAGCATCAGGCCTTAGATAACTACTAATCTGCTATATAAAAGTAGGTCAATAGTGAAGATTGCCAACATCCCTAGCTCTATCTCACCCAAATCACGGATCGAGTATTTCTTCTCATGTAGTTTTAGCAGCCAATTGGAATAAGCAACAAATTTAATCTTTGCATCAAGACCATACTCAATCTGGTACCATAGGCTCTGTGCATAGTGCCAACTCCTCATTCCCACTTGAAATTACCAACAAAAGTGCACCCATAACCTCCCTTTCATACTAACCAACGCATGCTCGCACCTCAGATTCCAAGCAAAAGTCTGATTCTTCTTCATTCAATTTGTTAGCGGTGCGGCTACCTTGGCAGGATTCACTGGACGCCCTTTTCCAAAGCAACATGACCTAAAAATTATACTTCCCTCCTCTAGAACTGGCACTTTGAAATTTTTCCCTTCAATTGGTACTTCCTCAACGCCTCTGGCATGATCCTCAAGTGTCTCTTGTGTTCCTCTTCCGTTTGTGGATAAATAAGAATACCATTAATGAACATAAGTACATAACTTATTTAGTTGATCTATAAAAACACGGTCGGTTCATAAGATCAACAAGTATGTTGATGTGTTGGTTATCCTAAATGGCAAGACCAACTACTCATAGAATTTCAATTTTGTACAAAATGAAGTAATCGGCACACAGTCCCTCTCCACTCTCAGTTGATGGAACCCCATAGCCAAATCCAACCGAAAAAATACATTAGTATCATAGAGTCGATCAAATAAGTCATCAGTACATGAGAGTAGATACTTGTTCTTCCTTGTCATCTTATTCAACTCAAGCAATCCACACGAAGCCTCAAAGAGCATTCGTCCAAGTGAAGAATACTACATGTGCTTCCTACTAAAATATACTCCTACGGATGAACTCCTTCCTTGGTCATTCCCTCACACCTCTAGTTCCTACTGCTCTTTAGTTTCCATGCATATCAATGGCATAAGTATTGGCCTAACATCCTTCACTAAATTAATATAAAATTCCACCTACTTATGTAATGGCGGTTCAGTCATCTTTTCAAATATGCATGGACACTCTCTAGCTATATGCATTGATGACAACTCATCGTGTGGGATGTTGAGAAAATATAGAAATCTAAACATCACCTCATCATCCGGAAGGCTGCCCAACTCCAATTTATGCTCACCATCCATCCCAATCGTCACCAATAATTTCTCGCAATCCACCACAACTCCATACTACTTAAGCCAATGAATCTCCAACATAATTGCAAACCTCACGAACCAAGTATAAAACAATCGCAAACAAACTTGCATCCACGAGTCGATTAGACTACATCTAGAAAAACCATAGACAATGTAACTGGACCTCTCATAGGATTTTACACAATCAAAGGTTTATATACTAGGTCGGGATTTCGTTTTAATCTATCTACCAGGTTGGTAAATATACAGGAATGTGAAACTCGGTAATAAACGAAATACGAACAAGTACATCATAAATAGAAAACATACCTTTGATAAAAATTTCTTTCCTCTTCACATTTGCGATTGAAGCGTTTGAAAAATTTCGAACGGAAATGAGAACATACGCCTTTACCACTTTTATTTGAACAAACCTTCTTAATATGCCCAAGATTGTTATGGCTGCAACACATCTTCTCTGCATTCTTGCAGTTCTTACTCGGATAACCTTTCTCCCAGTAGTTAAAGCAAGTATGGTCAAATTTCCTTTCTTCCGGCTATCTTTGTTCTAAATCTGCTCCTTATCCTTGTTGTTGCACTTTCTCTTCTCATCTCTACACCATGCGGTTTAAATTCCTCCTTTGAAATAATAGCAGCTTTGGCTTTGTGTTCAAGCTCTCGTGCCTCGAAGCCTTCTCGATTATTTTTCAAAGCTTTCATTAACATAGCATACCAGCCATTCCCACAAATAGTCATTCAACCCAATTATGAACTTTGCATTCTTCTTTAATAGAGTGTCAATGAAGGACATCTGATACTTTTAAAACATGTCAAATTCAGCAACAAATTCTAAAATGGACAAATTTCCCTATTTCATATCAACAAATCTTCACCAACTTCTTAGCTGTCGGTATAAAATTTCTATCGAACCTAGCCTTGAACTAATCCCAAGTAAAGTGGTAGCAGCTTTAAAGGCATTCCACCAAACCATAGCACTTCCTTGAAGTTAATTAGAGGCCAACTTCCTCTGTATTGCATCCTTCAACTCTAAGTCCTAGAAGATGTGTTCACTGGCATCAAGCCAATCTTACACTTCAATACCTGATTTCATTTAAAGGAATGGTTTACCCCCAAGACTAAAGAAGTCCTTATTTAGCTAGGAAAACTCAGCCCTTGACGTTTGTTCTAGAGAAACACGACCAATTATAGCTGGAGCACCTGCCAGGTCATTCCGTACCGTATTCATTATCATAATATTGAACACCGCCCGCATATATGCGTTTGTAGTTGCTCTGTTGTAACTGCTTCAGTCTCAACTCCTAAAGAAGAATTCCTAGTAGTATTCCATACTTTCCAGCGCATTCTTAAAAGTTGTAGTAAGAATGATAGGTCTCTCAAAAAGGAAAGATGCATAAATGGTACTAATGTGTGCAATGCAACTTACTTATACATGCACATATACATTCATACATACCCACATACACTTATTGGAAACCAAAATATAAAACAAGTACGCTCTCTCCTATATAGATCGATCCTTTCTAGAGTGATACCTCTTAGTATATCTCTAATAGATCCAAGTATAAACTTGCGTCGATCATTTAATGTAAGGTTTGATACCTAGTGTGACGATTGCTCAATGCCTCCAGTACCTAAATACCATAAGTAATGCGCTATAATGGTATCTGACTAATATAGAATGGTAGTCGGGGATAAAGTAACATAAACAAAACCACAACTTGTCGTATATCTCACAGCGCATTTGATGAAATAAAATAACCAACATAGATATAAAACAAGAAAGATGGAAGTATAATAAAATGAACCAAGGCAAATCAGAGTACATAGTTCCATCCAAGTTATACAAATCAAAATGGAAATAGAGTTTACACGTTAGATTAAACTCTAAATAGAAAGTAGTAATTAATAAACAAGTGTTGATAATAACTCCATAGTACTGCACCGTGGAATAAGAATAATAAATCCAATATACATTATATGAAAGTGCTAGCCATCTACTCGTCCTAAGCACAGCTCCATGCACTATCTTAGAATTTTTCTCTGCTCGTCCTACGCATAACTCCATGCACTATCTCAAGATAGGTAATTAATGAAGTTGGTGATAGGCCCGATTGCTCATTTTGAGCTTAATATTGGCTGAAATGGCCATTCCCAAATCATTTTTCCCTATCTCCCAAATAGATCTATACCTCGGTTAACCTTCTCTTAGCCAAAACCTATTCTAATCTCTTTCATATCCACGGATCTAAGGTAAATTAGCAAGGGTATTACTCAGAGACTTTCTAGTCTACATTCATGTAGAGGAAAATTTGGGGATTTGCTATCTATTTTCGAATTTTCCTCATTTTGCATGTAAATCTTCCATTTTTTGGGTGTTTGGAAAGTGATTTATCGTCTCACATCATATTATATATGTATCTATTGGTTTTGACATGTTTTGAACCCATTTTTAAAGCTCAAATTAGGTTTTTCTGCTATTTTGAAACCCAACTTGAAGTAAAAATGAGATTTAAACAGTTTAAAGTGCTTTAAGCATGTTATTTTGATGTATGATTGCCTCTATAGGTGTTAGGCTATGTTATAAATACATTATAAGATGATTTGCTATGATGTGATATATGTTTGTTTGGTTGGATAATGTTTGAACATTGGGATGTTTGTTTAGATGTTTTCTGTATGATTGAATAGTTGCAAACGCTCATCAGAGTGAAATGGAGGCAATGAATGATTCTATAGTTGAGAGATCCATGTAGAAGGAGTAGCGATGTGCTCTTTGATTTGATATAAAATGATGAGAGGTCCGTAAATGTAGAATCTGACTTCTACAGATCGGCTCTAGGATTTTTGGTTCCATATCGATGCATAAGGGATGCATGTAGGTCAAATGTTGGGTGTAGCGATGGAATCAAAGAAAAATTGAAGTGCCAAAAATGCCATAGGTCTTTGGTTCGGTGGCTTCGGGTCTGGCTAAGGCTTGCTCCGGGGTCGTCTTTGGGTAGGGAAGGCGATGGCTCCGGGATGGACTTGGTTCAGTGGTAGATGACCGAACAACAAATGTTGTCTAGGGGTGCTTTGGTTCAGGCATCGAGAAGTGAGGATGGTGCTACGGTCCAGGTTAGTGTAGCCGAATAAGGAGAATGGTTCAATGGGTGAATTGTTGAACAAAGTATCGGGTCTACGATTAGCGCCTTGACTCTGGTCTAGACATAGGTTGAAACGGGTAGAGCTTGGGATTCTTGGGTGCTTTGGGTTTTCCTTTCGGGAGCTTCGGGACAACTTAGGCTTATTTCAAAAATCATAGGGGTCAACAAGGAGAAATGGTGGATGACTCTGGAACAATTCAAGGTGACTTTGGAGTTTGTACGAGAACCAATGAAGCGATGACGTAATGCTTGGATGCGATGACTTTAGAACTTTGGTATGATAACTCTATGAGCTACGAGGAGTTTCTAGAGGTGTTTCGATTGTGACGACTTATTAATAGGAGTTATGATAATGATCCATAAGAATAAGTATAATGATGGGAATTTGTGAGTAGAATTACAACTATTTTTCACTATAGAGATAAACAATGCATAATAACAATTGAATTCCATCATTAAGATGTGCGCAAAGGAATCACATATAACTAGAAGGTTTCTATCATGCTCGTACAAAGGGGAATATAGGGACGCCCATCTGGATTACGACTGCGTCTAGATCTTACGACTGTGGATTGCTATGGATTTTATGATTGTGGGTCAAGTTTCTAACCTTACGAAGTGGCATGAATTCGAGCACGAAAAAACTAAGATTTGATTGAGTCTCTAGCTAATGATTAGGCCATACGAGTCATCATATACTCAACGCACCTGAGCGACGTGAGGATTGTTTAATGGATGCCACGTTTCGCTATGATAGTTTATCACTGTAGAGTGTCATGCGACATTGGTATTATTAACTTTTATACCTAGACACACAATAGCGTACTTTGATTTGTAATACACCCATATGATGATGATAGTATATCATCATATATTGACTATTATGTACTACCTTTTTGGATGCAGAGACAAGTCATGTACGATTCTACATACCCTATATCCTTATTACAATAAACAGTTTTTATAATATTTTAGGATTATGTATTGCCACACCATATTATTATCTAATCCGTGGTTTTATGCTTTGATTCTTCTTATCTCAAATTCTTAAATGATTAAATTAGGGATCATAGGTCCAGATAGGGCATGGAGTATGCACAATGCGATCAGGAGGCAACATTTTCCTATATCTATATTTTGGAGTTTACTATCGCTTATATTTCGGCAGTGCAATACCATGGAGTTATGCAAGTACTTGTGTTGCTAGAGATGATTATTGGAGTTTATTTTAGTATATTAGGATGTGTAAACTCAATTATTTCAGTTTTGTATAACTTGTGAACATATGGCACTCTTATGTTCTTATATGGATCATTTGGCTATATTACCACTTCATCTGTTTTATATCTATGATTGACTATTATACTTTATCCATGTGCCATGAGATATATGACAGGTTCTATGATTGGATTTTTATTTCTTTACACCCTTGATTATCGCTTTACATCGGCCAGGTGTCATTTACAACGAACTATAGGTTATGTTATGTATGAAAGATGTAGGGCGGTTCTCACACCAACATCCTTACTCACCACACACATCACCGACCACAATTAGCACATCACTGAACCAAACCAATATTGTGCATCACCATTCTCGGATCAAAGCACCCACCGAACAACATATGATAACCATATTACAACCGATCATAACTCTTATAGCATTTCCAGTAACTTTAAATTTCACACCATTTTGATCTCTATCTATAACGCTTCAACCAACAACAACTCCTTTGTAATAATATGACTTCTAACACTTCAGAGTCGGTCCACTGTAGTTCGTTATGTGGCTATGGATCTTCCATCCTTTGTAATCAAACCAGAGAAAACATTATAATTGCTCCTTTAAACGAAGGCTGTAATGACCCACAAATTTATTACTTTGATAAATTTGATTTATTTTAAAATATTCAAATAAAAGGTTAATAGTACAAATAATATTGTTTTGAGTAATAAATAATAATAATAATAATCTTGTTTTGAACAATGAATAATAAGGGTAACTTATTTTGGATATTTACAAAAATATCTTCCTAGGGATTTAAATCAATAAAATATCTGAAAACCATTTTATTGATAAACTGCTCTATAATTATCCAAAGTCACGAACGGGACTGGATGCATACACTTATTTTTATATTTAAACAGGAGTATGAAACAAAATAATTTATCTTACTTTAGAAAAAAATGAATTTTAACATCATCAATAATTTCATTATAATTAATAATTAAGTAATGATTCAAAATTGAGATTAAATGATTCAACAACTATTATAATTATCCGGATAATTATTTTAAAATGATGATAATTCATTTGTAATAGAAATAAAGTTAAATCATTTATAATATTTTTATAAAGATATATAATTGATTTGAAAATATAAGGAAAATCAATATCGGTTTATCGATGTAATAACACTTTTTGTAAACAATTATTCAATATTGATTTATATGGTTTTATAATTCAAATGGGATTGTTTAAATTCATTTATAACAGTAAGAAATCAGTTTTCAAACATTATATATATACATATATATATATATATATATATATTAACTAAGAAGAAAAAGTATGACCGGGAATCGAAATTGTAATTCATGACGGTTTGATTTATACAAGTTGTACTGCATTGTTTACATAACTTGAAAACATATATAACATACACATACTATGTTAACATATACATATACAACTAATAAAAAATGGAAACGTAAAAATATATTTACGTAAGGTAATAATAAATATCTAAAGTAATAATTACTTTAAAAAAGCAAACATAGAATCGTTCTTACACCATATCACATCACTACCTCACCATCATCACCTACACCTCATCACCACATGGGATGGGGGTTTCCATGCACCACAAGCACTAGAGGGGGGAGGCATTTTCTAGGGTGGGTAAGGGTATGGTAGTAATTTCACTTCAAAGATATTTTCTCACTTTTTTTGTATAAATACCACCCCTCCTTCACACTTATTCTTCACATTCTTCTTCTTATTCATTCTTCAGCTTTCTTATGTTCTTTAATGGCTTCGATGAAAGTCTCCATTCTTTCTCAAAACGTGAGAAAAGGTAGGAGGGTTAAAAATAGTAGAAGTGCTTAAGCACTTATCCACTGGTTACTCTCTAACTTTTTCAAAAAGTTAACCAAATCTTCTTTAACCTCTTCTAAACTCTAGTATTATTCCTAAGTCGTCATGGGAAGCATGATTAGCAAGTAGAAGGAGGCATGGCCATGATCTTTGGGTGTTTAGGAGATGTTTAGTGAAGGGTTGAATTGTTTGAATGTTGGTAGGAAGTATCGGTTTGGATTATGGTGAGAAACTCTATATTTATATTTATATATATATTATATATTAGATGATATAATATAGTTTTCTATGTTTGGTTGTGATGATTGCTAATCAATTTTGGTTGTTTATTCATGCTTTGATCATCAAGTATTGATTGTTAAATAGTTGTTTAACAAGTCACGTTAAATATACGTCGATATTACACATGGAAACCACTTTCCAAATCAAGTTATAAAAGTAATATGGAATCATTAAAACTCTACGAATTGGTTTGAAATGTTTTAAATATGTTTTATGAAGATTAAAAATAAATATGGTGAAGTTTGGATAAGAAATGAAAAACAAGTCAAAACAAGACACGTCGCGTAACAGTAGTTCACGATTTCACGCCGTAAAATTCAAATGAGTATATAAAGTAGAGTATAACTCAGAATTCTTTGCAATGAGAATTTTCCAGACTATTATGTCCATAATTTTCAACCAAAAAAAGAAAATCAAGTTTTCATCTTATAAATTTTCAAATAAGTCAAAAGCAAATTTTCCAAAATATTGCGATTTTGTAGTTTAATGACCAAAGTTAAAAATGATTTGAAATAGATATTTTTGAATGTTTAAAAATATGAAATAAATCTTTTAAAATGTTTTAAAAGAGGTTTGGGTTATATAAATGAATTTCCAAATGATAGAAAAGTCGTTTTAAATCAATATAGCTTTTAAAACACTATTCTCAGCACTTTTTGCAGCGGTTTTTAATAACAATTATAATATGGTTTTAAATTTAACAATTCATTTTCAAATATTTTATAAAAAAATTAAATGAATAATTAAGTGTTTTAACGATGATTTGAAGATTTTATTATTTATTAAAAAGAGTTTATAATAAATGATTTAAAGAAAATCTATTATAAACAAATGTGTTTTCTTCGCAATAATAAGCCGATGAGCGCACCTGATTTTACGATTAATGAGATATGGGTATGGTGCTTAAACTAAGGAGATGTTCATGAGCAACCAGTGCCATGGCTCACCTAGCCTCCCCCATGGAAGAGATAGATAAGGCCGAAATATCAGAAACAAGTTAAGTACAAAAACTTAAATTTTCCAAATTTAAACAATTCGGATTTACCATTTTAGATAACATTGTTTCAACTTATTAAAATTTGCATTCTAGAAATAATAAATCTTGGTTAATTTTTAAGTAAAATGATTTGGAATTATTTAATTAAACCAAAGCATTTAATAAAGAGAGGTTTAATTATTCTGTATATACCAATAAGGATGTTTAAAAGATATATATCTCTCGAAGATATTTTTCTATAAAAATAAATGAATAAATCAAATGATGAACCACTATTTACATAATATCCTTTTATCGATAATTGGTTTGAAGGATCTATGGTCAGATTTGGGTGATTCATATCTGAAAACCACTTCGAACCAATTTAAATTTCAAAAGTGAAGAAAATATACATTGAAGACTTTGATTTTAAAGGCCGAAATTCTCGTAACGTAAGGACTGCTTGTTGATAAAATCGGATTTTCTCCCAAGATAAATAAGTAGCAATGGAACCTTCGTTTTGGGATCTTCGTATGCAAGGCCTAGCTCGCTACTAATCTTAGGGGTAATGCCCAGCGGGATATGGTAGGAAAGTGCCTTCGATTTGTCTTGTTCTTGGACAACTTGTGTGGATGAATGTCTAATATTGCATTTCTAGATCATATTGATTGATCAATATAAATGTATCATCTGTTTGGTAACGGAGAAGGCAATATCTCTTAGCTTAACACACTAGTCTGAGACGTACGAGCTTAGGAGTTATATGTTTATAGAAATTAGTTGTGTGATTGTGAAATGACAAAGTGGAATTCAGAGTGGAATATGTTTTATATAAAAGGTAATCGTTACCTCAAAGCCTCACACTTGGGAATGGTTAAATAGGGGATGCTTTAAAGCTAATTGGATCGCAACCAATCAGGGTATGAAATCACCTTCTAGATCTATAAAATTTCTCCTTTCTATAATGTCGGGTGGTGTATGCCTTGATACGTCTCAGATAGGTTGGTAACGATCGGTTGTTGTAATACTCGGTTCTATTCGTATATTATATTTTCGGATTGGTCGATCTTAATTTGTATGAGGACCAACATAGAGGCCTCGAGTGCGTTCCTCTAGAAATGCACTGTATGGGAGGTAGTCCCTTACCTCGCTATTCAGTTGGAAATCCAATCTCCAATAAGTGCCTTCAATTTTGTTTTGTAGAACCTTAAATGATTAGGTCCAGAATTTAATACGGTAATAACTTTGGCTAAGATTCATAAGTTTACTTGCAAATGTTTTTAAAAGAATTTCAAAATAATATTACCAAATTTCTATGTAAAAAATGTTTTGGTTACCATAAGGTAAAAACCCGTTCCGTGTTTATTTGTTGCATGGTCTTATGAGATATCTTTTGTTGTCAAACACTCTACTTTGAGTTTCTCACATCAGTCCCATCACTGATCCGAAATTTATTTCCCTTTCCTTGCACTTTGGCTACCCTATTTTTCCGGCCAACCTAGTAGTTAGATTTAGTAAGAAGAAATCTGAAAGATCTCGGAACATGGAGTTAGAAGATTCTTCAATGGATTATTACCTCTTTTTCCACCACACTTGTGTACTATTATATTCCGCTTTTGTACGAACAGAGATTTATGACTATCCATGGTTAACTCTGATAAATGTATTAAAATTTCCGCTTTAAAGATTTTATATAATGAAATAATATATGATATTTTATTCTTGTAAGATTTTGCTCTATTACTTCTTTTCTTTTTTCCCTTAATGAACCAGGTCTATGGTGCTTGAATTTGCGACACGTGAATACCGAGGATGTATTAGTGTCAATGTTCGAAGGTCAAAGGTATGGGCTGTCACATTTGGTATCAAAGCTTAGGTTTACAAACCCCAAAGCCTGACCAGAGTAAGAACTTATCAGAAATAGGATTAGTAATGTCCTAGAATGAGTAACTCATTAGAGATAGGGTTAGTAGCTCCCTTGAATGAGTTTGAGAGTATCATATATACGAGCGCATATTTTTAAATATACAAAAATGATTTTTAAAAATATGGTAAATGAAATAATTTTACCTAGGATTATATTTTGAATATAAAAATGTGTTTTTAAAAGAGATATAACTTGAATGATTGTTTAAAAACAAGTTGATAAAAAAGATTTAAGCCGAAAACATCTTATGATTAGAATTTCACATTTTGACTATAAGATGTTTTGCAAATAATGATAATAATATTAAGGGATATAAATAATAAATAAAACCTGATGGTTGAAAAATGGTTATGAAATGCGGATTTTAATCTAAAAGATTTTTGAGAAAAGTTTTCAAAGAATTTTGGAAGTTGATAATCATAAATATTCAGTTATTATCATTGATTAATCAATCGTTTGGTTAAAAGTTTAAATACAAACATCTCATGAATTCAGTTACACAATTTAACTATGTGTAGTTTAATAAATAACATTGGGTTAAGGAATTTGAGCAATATTAATATATGAATGTAATTTATATGAATGTGTTTTATTAAAAAAGTAATCTCTAAAGGATTTTTGAAATAACAATAATATTATTTCAAATAAGAAATTTGAAAAGAAAGGAAGTCCCTTGTGATAACTTGTTCGAATGGCTCGAAAACAACTAAAAGTGGGCAGAAGATGTGTTTGGATGGTAAACGCTTCTCTTAAGTATTACCCCTCTGGTTAAGAGGATATGTGATACTATTGGTAATACCAGTTTCTTGGTATTATTTTAGAGTCATAAATAAAAGTAATAAGTGTTATAAAGGATATTTTATAAAGAAGTAGATTGTTGGGTGAAACTTAATAAATGAAAGGTTTTTATAAAGATTCTGGAAAGTTAATAAGTATGTATGTTGTACATAAATTATTTCGTCGCACAATTTTGAACTAAGATTTGAATACGGAACTTTGAGGCGTTTACACCGGTCCCAAAAAGGATTTATGACTTGAATCTTAACGACGAACATTGATGAGGATTTATTATTGGGTACTTGAGTTTTCTATCATAGTTGAGTGCTATGCAAGGAAGAATAAATTCTGATCATAGAGCCTGCTAAGGGTTTGCTCTAGAGGATCAGGGGTTCAATAGTAGTTCGGAAGTAAAGTTGTGGATTCGAATAGTAGGTCAAATCGGATAATGCGTATGAATGATCTATATATATCGTACAAAAGTAAGTTTAAAAATAAATATTCTGGTAAACACCTTCGGGTTTTTGTTCTGGTGTAATTTCGGGGATGAAATTCTTTTAAGGGGGAAGTCTACAACGACCCATAAATTTATCACTTCGATAAATTTGATTTGTTTTTAACATATTAAAATAAGACTAATAATACAAATAATATTTTTTAGTAATAATAACTTGTTTTGAACTATGAATAACAATGGAATTTTGAATGGGTATTTACAAAAATATCTTCCTCGGGATTTAAATCGATAAAATATCCGACAATCATTTTATCGATAAGCGGCTCTATAATTATCCAAAATTGTGAACAGGACTAGATGCATGAACTCATTTTTATATTTAAACAAGAACATGAAATAAAATATTTTATTTTATTTTTGAAAAATAAAATTTTTTTTGTAACATCATCAATAATGTCATTAAAATTAATAATTAATTGATGATTATAAATTGAGAATAAATAATTTAATAATTATCCAGATAATTATTTTAAAATGATAAAAGTTCATTTATAATAGTAATAAAGTGATAATAAATCATTTATAATAGTTTTATAAAGATATATAATTGATTTGAAAATATAAGGAAAATCAACATCGGTTTATCGATATAATAACACCTTTTGTAAGTAGTTGTTGAATATTGATTTATATGGTTTTATAATTCAAATGGGATTGTTTTAATTCATATATAATGATAAGAAATTAGTTTTAAAACTTTTTTACAAATATATATATATATATATATTAACTAGGAAGTAAAAATATGATCGGGAATAGAAATTGGAATTCATAACGGTTTGATGTATATAAGTGGTACAGTGTCATTTATATAACTCAGACACATGTAAAACACACACATACACTTACATACAGATAATAAAAAATATAAAAGTAAAAGTATATTTACATAAGGTAATAAAATAAATATCTAATGAAATAATTACTTTAAAAAGAAAACATCAAATTAATCTTACACCACCCCCACCATTACCATCATCTACGCCACATCACCATATGGGGGGCTTCTGTGCGCCACAAGAGGTGGAGGGGGGAGGCATTTTCTAGGGTGGGTAAGGTTATGGTGGTAAGTTCACTTCAAGGATATTTTCTCATATTTTCCAAGAAATACCACCCTTCCTTCTCATTTATTATTCATAATCTTCTTCCTTTTCATTCTTGAGCTTTCTTATGCTCTTTACTGGCTTCTATAGAAGTTTTTCTTCTTTATCAAAACTTGAGAAAAAGTAGAACGTTTAAAAATAATGGAAGTGCTCAAGCACTAATCCACTGATTGCTCTTTAACTTTTTCAAAAGTTAGCCGGATCTTCTATAATCTATTCTAAACTCTGGTATTAAGCCTAAGTCATCATGGGATGCATTATTAGCAAGTGGAAGGAGGCATAGCTACGAGCTTTGGGTGTTTAAGAGATGTTTAGTGAAGCATTGATTTGTTTGAATGTTGGTAGGAAGTATCGGTTTAGATTATGGCGAGAAATTCAATACTTATTTTTATATATACTATATATTAGATGATATAATATGGTATTCTATGCTTGGTTGTTTGGTTATGCATTGATCATCAAGTATTGATTGTTATTATGGTTGTTTAACATGTTACATTAAATACACGTGGATATTACACAAGGAAATCACTTTCCGAATCAAGTTATAAAATGAACATGGAATCATTAAAACTCTCCGAAATGGTTTTAAATGATTTAAATATGTTTTATAAGAATTAAAAAAAATAGTGAAGGTTGAATAAGAAATGAAAAACAAGTCAAAACTATGTGCGTCACGTAACGGTAGTTCGTGATTTTGCGCCCTAAAATTCAGATGAATATATAAAGTGGAATATGGCTCGAAATTCTTTGCAATAAGAATTTTCTAGACTATTATTTCCATAGTTTTCAATCAAAGAAAGAAAATCAAGTTTTCATCTCATAGATTTTCAAATAAGTCAAAAACAAGTTTTCAAAAATATTGGGGTTTTGCACTTTAATGACCAAAGTTAAAAATGATTTAAAATGGATATTTTTAAATGTTTAAATTTTTTAAATAAATCTCATAAATCTTTTAAATTTTTTTAAAGACATTTGGGTTGTATAAAATGAGTTTTCAAATGATAGAAAAGTTGTTTTAAATCAATATAGCTTTTAAAACACTATTCGTAGCACATTTTGCAGTGGTTTTAAAAACAATTGAAATATGGTTTTAAATTTAACTATTATTATTCATATTCTTTATAAATGTTTTTAAATTAATAATTAATTAAATATTATTTGAAGATTTTATAATTTATTCAAAAGTATTTAAAATAAATGATTCAAAGAAAAGTTGTCATAACAAATGTGTTAATCTTGGCTCTAATAAGCCGCCGAGTACACCTGATTTTTCTATTCGTGAGATCTAGATGAGGTGCTTAAACTATGGATGTTCAGGTGCAAACAGTGCCTTGGCTCACCTGGCCTCCCCAAGCAAGGGATTGATAAGGTCAAAATGTTGAAAACGTGTTTAGTATAAAAGATTAAAATTTTCAAATTTAAACAATACAGATTTACCATCTTAGGTAACATGATTTCAACTTATTCAAAGTTGCGTTCAAAAATAAAAAATCTTAGTTAAATTTAAATAAAATTATTCGGAATTATTTAATCAAACCAAAGAATTTAATAAAGAGAGGTTTAATGATTCCGCATATATCAACAAGGATGTTTTAAAGATATATATCTCTCGAAGATATTTTTCAATAAAAAGAAATGAATAAATCAAATGATAAACTGCCTATTTATAAAATATCCTTTTATTGATAATTAGTTTGAAGGAACCAATGTCGAATTTGGGTGATTCCTATCTAAAAACAACTTCGAACCAATTTATGTTTCAAAAGTGAAGAAAATATATATTGAAGACCTTGATTTTGAAGGCGGGGATCTTCATAACGAAAGGCCAACGTTGAATTTGCTCCCGAGGTAAATAAATATCAGTGGTCCCTTCGTTTTGGGATCTTTGTATTCAAGGACTAACTCACAACTAATCCAAGGGGTAATGCCCGATAGGATATGGCAGGAGAGTGTCATCGATTTGTTCTGTTCCTGGATAACTTATATGGACGAATGTCTGACGTTGCATTTCTAGATCATATTGATTGATTACTATGAACGTATAATCTGTTTGGTGGCAGAAAAGACAACTTCTCTTAGCTTAACACCCTTTCTTAAGACGTACGAGCTCGGGAGTTATATGTTTATAGAAATCAGCTGTGTGATTATGAAATGGCAAAGTGACATTGAAAGTGGAATATGTTCTATATAAAATGTAATAGTTACCTTAAAGCCTCACACCTGGGAATGGTGAACCAGGAGATGCTTTAAGGCTAAGTGGCTCGCAAACAATCAAGGTATGAAATCACTTTATAAATCTATAAAATTTCTACCCGCTATAATGTTGGGGTTAAATTTAGTGGTGTATGCTATGAGACATCTCAGATAGGTCGGTAACGGCCGGGTGATGTAATACTCGGTGCTATTTGTATATTATATTTTAAGATAGGTCGGTCTTAATTCGCATGCAGACAACATAGGGGCCTCGAGTGCATTCCTCTAGAAATGCACTGTACAGGAGGTAGTCCCGAACCTCGTTATTGAGTTGGAAATCCAATCTCCAATAAGCGCCTACAGTTTTGTTTTGTGGAACCTTAAATTATTAGGTCCAAAATTTAATATGGTAACAATTTAGGTTAAAATTCATAAATTTACTTGCAAATGTTTTCAAAATAATGTTATTTAAAATAATATTACCAAATTTTCATGTAAAAAATGTTTTGGTTGTCATAAGATAAAAACCCGTTCGATGTTTATGTGCGGCATGGTCTTATGAGATACCTTTTATTTCCAAACACTCGTATTTTGAGTTTCTCATACCAGTTTCATGACCGATCCTGAGTTTATTTCCATTTCCTTAAACTCTGGATGCACTATTTTTCCAAGTATCCTAGTAGTCAGGTTTAGTTAAAAGAAATCTGGAAGAGCTCAGAGCATGGAGTTAGAATATTCCTTAGTAGAATATTACCTCTTTTTCCACCACACTTGTGTACTATTATATTTAGCTTTTGTTAGGACGAAGATTTATAACTATCCATATTTAACTCTGATAAATGTATTTAAATTTGTGTTGTAAAGATGTTTTATAATGAAATAATATACGGTATTCCATTCGTGTAAGATCTGTTCTACATCTTCTTTTCTTTTTACCCTTAACGAACCAGGTCTCTGATGCTTAGATTTACAGCACGTGAATACCTAGGATGTATTAATGTCGATTTTCAAGGGTCGAATGCATGGGCCGTCACAATGGCCCTGCCCATAGAAAAGATTACAACCCTCAGTTCGCTCTAATTTAGCGTTTCAATCATTCAAACATACAAATACAATAAACAATCAAGTAAAGAAACATCATATCATGGTAATTCGTATAAATACCGTATTAATGACCTAGCTTAATATTCATATATAAACAACAATACATCAAAACAAAATGTTATATCGATATATATAAATTTAAATTCGTTTTTATTTCAGTTTCAAAACCAAAACAGCAACAAAACATATTTCTAACTTTAAAAATGGATTCATGAACCTATAGATACATATATAGTAGGTCTAGAGATGATGAATACCTGTAGGGTAGCATCCGCACACAGGGCTTTCGATGTGATGCCCCGGCTTCTAATCCCATCACCTCCGCTATTTAGGTTGCCATAAATAAATCCCCCGAGCTTGATAGATCAAGTGGGTCATAGGTAATTAGGAGGCCAGCTTGTTAATTTCTCTTCAGAACTTCGATAGGTTGTTTTTTTAAAAAAAAATAATGGAAAAACATTTAAATCGAGGTAGATTTGAAATGGATAGCCAATATCCTGTTAAGAGTCAAATTTATAAGTTTGAAAATATTTTTAAAATGTTCTTAAACATATATCAATAATTATAGTGAAGCGAGAAAATAGAATCATTTATATAGGTTGTAGAATTAAAAAATCACCAAATAGGTGTAGGTTCACCAAAATTAGAGTGCACCTGAATTAGGATAGAAGAAACACAGTCCCCAACCGAATGTTGAAATCAAAAATCCCCTTACTAATCTCATGTCTAATTTCCTTTTAATTAATTGATTTTGGTTAATTTTGTTGAAAGAACGATGAAATTTTAGTGGAAGAAGGCAAATGGAGGCTAAGCAAGGTTAGGAGATATTTAAAAATATATTTATAGTAATTAGTAGTTATTTTGGAGGAAACATCAAACTCTAACCTCGAAATTTATTAGCAGATCAAATTACTTGTGGGTTAATTACCCACTAATCTGCCTAAAATATGTCTAAACTTTGAATAGTCATATCTTCTAAACCATAAGTCCTAAAATCTAGTACGACCACTCTATGGAATGAGAAACCATCATATCCTTCATTTGAAAGTGGTTTCATACCCTAATCATTTCCTATTAAAAGTTTATAGGGCTTACAAGATTTTCAGCGCCACAATTGTCCAATATTTGTTCTCAGGCTAAAAATGTCAATAGTCAACATTTCATAAACTTTTATTAAATTTAGACCCAACTGCTTTTAGAAATAATAATTTTACGATCTGTTAATACATAAAAATGTGGGTCGTTATGTAAGTCTCAAATATGGGGGTGTCGTTATCCAACCTCAATCTTTGTGTCGTCGATACTTTGACGATCAAATATTGAGGTCGTACTGATGATGAAACCACGTAGAAATCACATCGAACGCAACCACCTAATCATCTCATGTAGATCATCTGAATATCCCAACTTATGATTCACATCCTAATCGTACATTCAATTAACATTCGGTCATTATACACTGTAATATGTGCCATCAAAGCTTCGATCTCCATCCACACGCGCTCATATGCAGAAGAACCGCAAAACATCGCTCATAGTCACATTGGACCACATGAGCCTCGTATGAACCTCGAAGTCATGCCTAAGCAACCATAATTCCGAAAGACCCTAGAATTTCAATATAACATCTAATCAGTCAACTGATGCAAACAATGCATGTAAAATAGACCAAACATATACCGTAAGTAGTTATGCATCTTATTTGAGTGATCTCCACTCTTTTTAATCTTACTTCTTATAATCGTAATATGTTTTGTCTATTCTCTTTGCAAATATCAAATTTAGTACGTTTGGTATTCTGAAACATTCTTGTGTTATTTTCAAGCCAAATAGACCAAATAACACATGTAAAATTAACGCCATTCATATTCAATATGTAAGATCTATTATTGAATTTATTAATTAAGAACTCAAACTTAGAATTTATGAGCATATATCCATTACTAGCTTATTTGAATCGTCATCTATGTCGTTTCCATGTAAGCTCTAAAATTGCTAAAAATAAATGATAAATTTCTTCATTTCCACTATTGCATAATATACTGTTCAAGCTAAGATCATCTCCAACCAATATAGGGCAGAATATTAAGCTCTAAATATTCAGGGATTGGCCTAACAGGCAGGTGCAAATTTAATAGGCACCTGTTAAATAGCGCCTGGTAATTAGGTGCTTATTTACTAGGTGCCTGAGCATTAGACGCTTATTAAATAAGCGTATGATGTTAAGCGATTAGAAATCATGCCCCTACAACTGCTCCACTCACAGTATGTTTCTCACGCGACGATGGAGTTTAGGCATGATCTGATGGAGGCCCGATCTCAGATTGACTTGAGGTGTACGGCTAACATTTTATGGGAACCGTAGGCTGGATATTGGATGACCTTAATATGGACTGGTCAGAAGTTAGCCTCAAATTTAAGGAATGTGATTACACTACTTGAAATACGATGCTTAAAAACCAACGTACAACACCTTTTATTCATTATAATTGATAGTTTTTTGTCTTTCTGGCCTGCAATGTATCATGTACCCCATCATTTTTTGTATTTATGCAATGCAGCATGTAACGTGTTCTATCTCTACAATGAAATGTATCATATACCCTTTCATTTATTTGTATTTCTTATTAAGAACACTCTGAAATATGTTAAAGTTGAGTTGACAACAATCTGAAATAATTATCTACCCATGCCACAAACTTTACTAAAGCAGAATCCACAACATCATGTCAAATCGGTATAATTTACCCATGCACTATGCTAAAGTTAAGTTGACAACACTTGAAATAATTATCTACCCATGCCAGAAACTTTACCAAATCAGATTCCATAATGCCATGTTAAATAGGTCAAGTAGACCTATCATATATGCTAAAATTGAGTTGATAACACTCTAAAATAATTGTCTATCCATGCCACAAACTATACTAAAAAAATCCAAAACACTATGTCAAATCGATACTGTATACACTTCTAACGGCCAGAAAATTTAACATTAAACTAGTATTTAATAAATGAGTGAATTGGGTATCATATTTATAACAATTGCAAAGATCTTTCCAAGCTAATTAGTTTGATATATAATTTGGATATACTTGGAGTCGTAGTTTATGAAATAGAGGAGATATAGTGTCTAAATAAAGTACATAGCTATTTTGGACCAAATAGGGTACGCGATCCATAACCTTGCAGAGGTGGCTATATAAGAGGCTACGAAACTCAAGCCATCACCTCTAACTTCAATTTTGTGCAAAGGGAATAAAATTATCCAAATTTCTCTAATATGGTGATTAGAAAATTAATTAAAAATTGATTAAAAATCAAAATACACAAACTCTTATATATTATATATCATCGTGAAACTCTCGATGAATGGAGTGGATGGATGGTGTTAGTTTGTTGAAAAGGTATTCACGTTAGCTAGAAGTTAACGAACTATTCTTAGCCGTTTAAGTTAGGGTTTCGATATCAACAATAGACTGGTGACGATAGGATGATGAATGGTACTAGAGTGTAGAGGACATCGAGCAGAGGTGATCCATGCAGTTGGATCATCATTCTAAATGCTTAGATTTGCTAGAATCGGCCTTGAAAGAACCCCCATGATGGAGGGTTTCTCGTGGCGATGGCGACGCACCTATGGACTTTGGGTTGGTCAGAAATGGTGGCAGAGTCTTCTAGGTGGCTGTAGACGGTCTTGGATCGGGGGACGGTGGCTCATGGCAATGGCAACGGCGAGGTGAAGTAGTGTAGGAGTTGGGTTACGGGACGAAGGAGGAATTGTAGCAGGTGATAGTATTTTGAATTTGGCCCATATTATAAATATATGGTTTTAAACCCCTATGACTTATAATCATCATATCAATTGCATACGAACTGTGATTCACGAGCTGTTCCTTTCAATTGGACTCGTGGCAGAATTACAGATGATTTGACATTAGCTATGCTGAGTCTAGAGGTTATTAGAAAAAACGTGCAAATTTAATTAATTGAATTGAAAATTATAAAATACGTAACTATTGATGAAAAGTCATATTTATTAAAAAAAATATGTTCTATAGATGACTGTTTGAGTGTTACAATATTTTGGATGTATTATCCCTTGATCGGATAATTATTTCGATTGTTGTATATTTTGTTTTAATTAAAATAAGTATACGATTTGGATATAAAAATAGTTAATTAGAACAAAATGTATAGTAATATGAAGAATAGATGACTAATGGATAAATAAAGTTATTTGCAGGTTTGGATGGTATCTGTGAATAACGATAATTTATCAAACTATTACTAAAATTAAAATATGGAATTTAATAAGGTTATTATTTATGAATTTCTGAGGAATTCATAAATAATAACTAAAAGTATATTTTAAACTGAGATTTGGATAGTTTAATATTATTTATAAAATAAATGGGGTTTTAAATAGTAGAAACATGAATTTCGATAAAAATTATGTCGTTTGTGTAAATGACAAAGTGATTGATTTTACGGTGTTTAGGGTATGAAATATTATTGTTGTTGTTTGAGTAATAAAATAAAGATATTTTATAAATAATAATAATAGTAATAAAGAAATGTTTTCCAAAATCGTTTTTGGAAAAAATAATTACTATTTTGAGATGAATAGAAATAAAAAGGTGTTTTGACGATTTAAAATAAAATATTACTATTTATTAAATAGTAATAGATTAGTTTGTAAACTACTACAGCGACCTTAGTTCTTATTTTGTATAGAACAATAATATTATTACTTTGAAAAGTAATCTGATGTAATTACTATTTTTCATAAAAAAATACAACATTTTAAGGGAATTGAAGAAATAAAGTTATAATAAAGTATTTCTTAAGTATTTTATCATTTTAAAAAGTTGTTATTGTTTAGAATTAAATAAGGACGTTTTTGAAGGAGACAGTAGTAAAATGATTTTTGTACTTAAGCAAAAATAATTGTTCAAGTATAATGTTTGAATTGATGAAACATGTGATATGCTTGTTTATGAAGATGACATCGTATTAAGATGAGTATATGACATTTACCATTACTACCACTAGACGATGGTTAGTTAATGATGGTTATTTAAATATAGATGTTGTGTTACCGATACTGATTGTATTAGTACACATTTCATGACATTAATGATTGTGTTACTATTATGAGATGATTAGTACACATTTGATGATTTATACTTACATTGGTGGTACATTATTATAGTGGATGGTTAGTATGTATGTAGGTATATTTGTATATTTATTTTATTATTTAATGTTTTGGGTTGTCATTGGATATTGTTAGTATTTGATGACTAGGTACATTATTGTTGTGGTTGCCCTATATAACGATTTTTTGAGATGGATGGGTAGTAAGATTATTTTCCACTTCTACTATTTGCATTGGTTGCAATGGTTATGATGGTTGCAATGGTTACATTTGTTGCATTGATTGCATTTGTTATAATGGTTGCATGGATGTTATGGTTGCAATGTGCTAATAAGTATTGGATGTAAGGGAAGAGGAGAAAATAAAAAATATGTGGTCTTGATTCTCCAAAAAGGGGTACATTGGCAGTCTTTTTCTATGCAACAGCTATCGAGCCTATGGCCGTAGTGTATAGAGTTGGGTGCAGTCCAAACATAGTTGAAACCTTTTTTTCTCTTTGTACATATTTGTGAAGTTGACAAGTGAAATAAATCAAAAGGAAAAGAAAGAAGCTTAGGTTTCTTGATGCATCCATAGGCTATTTACCTAAGAATATTTCTTATTTACCATTGTTTTTTTACTTTTTAAATGCTTAATATATAGAAAGATTGAGATGATTTATTCGTTTAATGTACATTATATGCCCTATAATGATATGTACGTTGTTTATTTTATTCCCCGTGAGGTTTCCCTTTTATATTTACTATTGTAGACTCTTTTTAATTTTATATACCCATGGTTCACTGGTTTTAATGTTTGAAACTAGTTGTAAACATGTTTTTTTAGCATTTAATTATTTTTAGATGTTAAAAATAGTGCATCGTCATAACATATGTCATGTGTTAAAGTTAACAACACTCTGAAATAATTATCTATCCATTCCATAAAGTTTATTAAAGCAGATTCCATAATGTCATGTTACATCGGTATGGTATACCCATGCCATGTGTTAAAGTTGAGTTGACAACACTATAAAATAATTGTATACCAATGTCATAAATTTTACTAAAGCAGATTGCACAACGCCATGGCAATCAGTAAATTATATTCATGCCATGTATTAAAGTTGAGTTAGCAGCAAATATTTGTCTATCCATGCCACAAACTTTACTAAATCAGATTCCACAACACCTAGTCAAATCGGTACAATATACTCATGCCACATGTTAAAGTAAAGTCGACAACACTTTGAAATAATTGTCCACCCATACCATAAAATTTACTAAAGCAGATTCCACAAATCCATATCAAATTGGTAGAGAATATCCATGCCATGTGTTAAAGTTGAGTTGAAAGCGATGAAATAATTGTCTATCTTTCATGAACATTACTAAAGCAAATTCCACAATGCCATATCAAATTGGTACAGTATAACAATGCCACTGTTAAAGTTCAGCTGAAAAAACTCTGAAATAATTGTCTATCCATGCCACAAACTTTATTGAAGCAGATTTCAGTTCACTTATATAAGGAATTCAACATTCTTCTCAAATATCACATTATAAACTTCATCCTTTCTCACACATTAGACAATTATATGCTAAAATGGATGCTTTATTTTTTCTCAAATGCGTTATGGCATTCGATAGTGATTCCGAAAAGGAAGAGATTCTTAGGGAGGAAGTTGAGGAAGTGCAAGAAATAGTAGACCTATGCCAAGAATCTTATGGCTCGACATCCGGAAAGCATGGTGGATCGTCCATTAGTCGGGAACATAAATCATAATCATTTTGCATTCCATAAAACACTCATGCTAGGCTACTTCAATCCAAATTTCATATATATGCCAGATATGTTCCAGGAAGATACAGAACATGAAGAGATCTATTCTTGATGATTTTGACAAGTATTCAAAGAAACAGTAAATAATTTCATTCATAAGCCAAACACTTCAAAAATACAAGATCTAAGCCAACAACAAAAAATTATTGTCGTGTTGAGGATGTTAGCTTATGGCATCCCTCTAGATGTGTTAGACGACGCATATCAGTTTGCAGAGAGTACTACACTAAAAACGCTTAAAAATACCATCAATGTATGGTAGACGTTTACGACACTAAGTACCTTAGATCTCCAATGAAGATGATGTTGTGCAGATTAAAGAAATGCATGAAAGTAGAGGACGATGTTTAACGATGAAATTTCTATCGAATTTGAAAACCGTCGATAAATTTCAAATTAAAATAACCGCAAGCGCACGACGTACAATTGTTTGTACGTGGCGAGTACGGATCGATCCGCAGGAAATTGTTAGATTTTAAAAATCTATTCAATCAAACTAACTAAGATTTGAGATGTTTAAGCTAACTACTAAAAATTGCAAAAATTAAAAACTACAAAATTGAATGAAAACTATGATAATAAATGACAATTTAGAGATAATTCCACTCTCTAGATCATATAGTTCAACAAAACATGAAATTATAATCTTTTTTGTCATTAGTGAATTTAATGATGTGTTTATCATAAGTATGGATTATTTGTGCTATTAATTAGCTTAACATAAGCCACCAAACTACAACACACCCCTTATATCACTTACTAACTCTCATGAAAATGACAACAAAGTTGAAAATAAAATCTATTTTAAGTATGGCCTATTAACTATTAATTAGAAATATAGACAATCAAATTTTAATTTCAACATTCACTTCACTACCATCATCGTATGTAGATGAAGAGGTAATTACTGTTTGTGATTGTTTAAGCATAGCCTATTTGGTGTCAACAATACAGGCTAATAAATTCAAAATAAAAACAAGAAGTTAAACCACTTCAAACATTGTCATTAAGCACAAAAGGAGAACTATAATTATCAAAATGCTGAAGCTACATGATTGGAGGCTTCATTATCCCTAAATTGAAGGGATTAGCCTCTTATTTGTGTTATCATATCAATACTTGTAGCTTGCAACATGAAATAAAAGAAGAGGAAAAAGAGAGAAAAATGAAAAGAAAAGCTAAGTAAAAAAGAAGTAAACACTAATCTACTTGCATGAATAATAAACTACATTACTAACATAAGAAGAGTAGCGTGTAAATGAAAAGAACAATAACTAACATTGCATAAAAAAGAAAGAAAATTGCATGAAATAAAAATGGCTAAGTTGCCATGAAAAAAGAAAAAGAGATTTCTTTTATTTTTAATCTAACTGAAACTAAAGAGAAGAGGGACTAAGAGAGACTAAAGAAGAGGAGAATCACATGAAACGTAAGTGGTATTTATACATGTATGAAACCCAAATTCATATTTTAGGGGAATGCCCAAATTGCCTTTGAGGATATGTGGCCACCAAGCAATCATTAGCATGTGTTAATTCTCCACTTAAATGTGCATGAAGCTTTAATGGCCTTTTAGCATGTGCATTAGCTTCTAATTGAAAACCAAGATAAGTGGATATATGGGGTCCTCCATGTTCATGAGTTTGAATTATTTTCATTTTCATTTGCTTTGTTTCCTTTTATGCATGCATAACTTCATGAAACCATTTGTAATTTCCATTGACTTTTCCTACAAAATAATATAGAAATTTCCAATTAAATTTCTCAAATTAATAAATGCACAAAAATGTCCATTTTACCCCTATATGAAGATGAATATGTGACGTTTTGAAAATAATTTGAATTTTGTTTTGAACATGTGAAAATACACAACATGATCGTTTATTTCATTTAATTAGATTAAATATGGGGGTAAAAATATGCACATTTACGTGCATATCAAATGCCCCCACGCTTATCTTTTTATTCCTTCTCGAATAGAGGGAAAAAATCTATTTTCGTAGGGAACACGATTGCATTGAGCATATGCAACAAGCAATTAAACCTCTAGGTGTCCTCAGTAGGACGAGTATTGTCACGTGAGGTTTTCAGCAGATACTACCCACAAAATCCGAATGCGATATGAAAATATTTATAAAATGCAAGATTTATTTACAAAGACATGAATACAAGTTTTTGAAAATATATACAAATAAAGGGTTTACTTTTAAATCGGCACAAAGAAGTTAAATATAAGTTCTAGCCATCTTGAAAATTTAAGTCATTTACTCGTCAAAATTTCCATCAAAAATCTAGCTATCGTATTAAATAGACAATAGTTTAACTCGTTGTTTCAGTTGATAACAAAGTGTAGCCATGAAATAGTTCCTTATTTGATTATCAAAGTTTATCAAAGTGGTATTTCCATTTCTTTTCAATAACAAGCCAAATCAATAAGTTAAAATAGTGCTTGGATTTCATTTTCTTACTCTCTCTATTTTTTGAAAATTTTATTGATATTTACAATATTTACATATGTCTAACTCAGATCAACTGAGGCCGGATATATTACCCATGCACTACCTTGGGGGCTGATGTGAGGGGAATATATAGCGTGGCGAGTGAACACTTATCGACTGTAGGCGTTATTAATAAAAGAATTTTTTATTATATACACACACCTAACTCAGATAAACCGAGGCTAGATATACCGATCGTGCACTGCCTTTCGGGCTTACATGAGAAGGGTACAGAGCATGGCGAGTGAACACATGACTCTAGGTGTTTATTAAAAAATATACATATATTCAAGAAATATTTTTTTTGTTTTTTTTTTTAGAAGAGAGAGTTTTGCACTATCATCCTAGCCCCATTTAACTTAGTAGACAAAAAATGTTATATCTATACTTTAAATCAACCACTTTTTAAAACAAATATTTTCTATTAGGACATATTGCATAATTAACACGTATGAACCTTCCTATATACTAATTAAACCATCGTTATTTGTAATCAAACATCGTTTTTATTTTTGTTAAAACAAATAAATATTTCAAAATTTTCAATTTAATTAACCAAAACCATATATTTATCCTATAGAGTTTCTTTAAAAATAGATCAAAATGCATTAAAAACAATATTTCTTTTTGTTTTTTGTTTTTCTTGGGATTTTTTTTAGAAAAAAATTTAGAAAGAAAATGCAAAAATAAACCATGAAAAATGGAAAATGATGACGAGTCTCTCGCCACACTTGCTTTTGACTGTATCCTCACAGTCAACCCAAGTGGAAGGAGAAGAATACAACAAAAATAAAAAGATGACCTATATTTACATGAAAATGAGCGGTATTTACATGAGATCAGAAAGTACATAGTCAAAAAGTAAATGAAACGGTCTTCCAAAGAAAGAATAATTTGTCTCTTCAAGTATGCGAGACATAGTTTAAGCTCAAAAAACCAAACCATAAATGATTTCAGAGTTGAATGTGGATTTGGAAAAATGAATGTCGTTTTATTGAAAATCGTATGAGTTGTTTTATGTTCAATGATTTTTGGGGTTGATAAAATAATTGATTGAAATTCAAGTTTATTTTCACCAAATTGAAAGTTAAATTTGTCATTGAAAACTTCTTCAAAATTGTATATTTCAAAATCAAAATGGTGACTTAAATCTTCTCCTTCAGAACTAGACAACTCGTCTTCGAAAAGTCCAAAAAATTCATGTTCATTAAATTCGTCCTCCTTTATTGAATTATTAACAACTTCATTGCATATGTCAAGATCAAAATCCAAAGTTGTTGTATTTAAAATTTTGAAATCGGAAAAAGGAAGATCAAATTTTAAATTTGGTTCTACACCCTCAAAAGAATTGAAATCCAACTCAATTACCTTATTTTCAACAACTTCGTCAAGATTTTCGTTTTCAATTTTAAAAGTTGTTTGAAAATCATCAAATTGGGTAAAAGATTGATTATCACCTGACACGTCACACGTTGGGACTTGATTTTGTTTATCACGTTGTTTCATATATATTTCAATCAACAAGTCCGTGTGATCGTTGTAAATTTCGTCCATTTTCTCAACAAAATCCACTTTATAGTTATTAACATGAGGATTTTCACTTTGAAATTGTTGAGAACAATGATTTTCAATCGTAAAGTGGTTAAGATTATTCCAATTACCAAATTCGTTTGAAAAGTTGTTTCCATTTTCATTTTGGGTTTGAAATTCATTTTGAAGTTCGAAATTAAATTAGCATGGGTTATAATCGAAATCATTTGAATTTTGAATTGAATTCAAATTTTGGAATCTTTGAGTCGGGTTATTACACAAATATGAATTACGCAGATCATTTATACTTTGATTTTGTTGTGTAGAGAATTCAAGTAAAGATAAATGTTATTTTCAAGAGTCGAGGGTTGTTCATCATTTTGAAAACTTGGTTGTTCAAAATTCAATTTGTTTATAGAATAGTTGCCGTTAAAATATCCATATGAATTTGGAGTGAAATCATATGGATTATATTGATTTTCACAACTATTGTAAAACTCAAGCGAATATGGAAATACAGACATTTTCAAGAATGTTTTTGGGTTTTTTTAATAATGGAAAAATATTTACAAAAATAATTTATTTTTCAAAAAGGAAAATTGATTTTTGTTTCGTATTTTGGATTTTCAATTTTTTTGGTTTTTGAAAAGGTTTTGTAATTTTTTTTTGGATATTTGATTTTGAAATATTACAAATGAAGAAGATTATTTATAAAAAAAAAATTAGTTTTGGATTTTAATTTTTTTTTTTAAATAATATGCATGAACTAATGCAATTAAATGAATGCATGGTTAATTGCGTATTATCTATCCTAACCCAAAATTGTATAATCACACATTGTCTTAAAGCAACAAGATAACTCTCAACCAGGTAACGGACAGGGTTTATCGGTGCACCACGAATCACCATAGCAATGCAGCCGAAGGTTTAAGTGCCTTCAGAGAAACAATTCAGTATAATATTTACGAATCACCATAATATTTGTAACTGATTATTGCTCTGCCGTAGCCTAGAACCAAGAAATTTAATTGTTAAAAAAGACAACTAGTCAATATACAATTAAGCGTAATTGATTTCTAACCGTTATTAATAATCAAAATTCCAGGATGAAATGCAAAGCAAAAATTAAATGTGTATTAACAATGCGACTACGAATGGATTTACTTTTTTGTTTTTGAAATTTTATTTTAATTGGAAGCAAACAACAATGCAAGACAAATAAAAACAATATATAGGGGTTAAAAGCCGCAAAAAAATTTGTAAGCGAGCAAGCAAAGCAGTTTATTTTTTTTAGCAGCGGTTCTTTCCTCTATCTGCTTTGGCAACCTGAAATAAAAACAAGATATATACAAATTTTTTTAAGAAACAAAATAAAATATTTAACACTCAAATAAAAATTAAAACAAATTTTTTTGCTCAAAACAAAACTAAGGAATTTAAATAAACACTAAAGCAAACTAAAAAAAACAAAACAAAACAAAATTACTAAACACAACACAAATCAACTCCCTAAACCAACACTCATGAACCAACCCGGCCCAATATGTTTTTTCTTTTTTTAACCAATATAGCCCACGACCCACAAACAAAGGCTCAAACCCGTTCTCTCATAACAAAATCGCTCTAGACAAAATTGAATAACTAGAATTCCCTCTCTCTCGTAACAAAAGAAAGGCAAAAACAAAAAAAATCGTTCGGTATAAAGAAAATTCTTAATTTCAATTCAGGCAATTCAATGTTCGGAGGGGGAATTGTGGTCGCGAATCGAGATTGGGGTGGCGTTGTCGGCGTCGAAGTCGAGGTATTCATAAGTGATTGAGGCGGATGAAGGGATTTGTGGAGATGTGAGGTGCTGGAGGATGTGGGTTTTGTGGGGATTGGAGACGCTGTTGTAGGAGGTGATTGAGCTTGTTTCCGTGGGTTTGCGATGTTTTGGGTTGCTTATTTGGGTTCGCGATGTTGGATTCGAAGAAGGGATGTTCGGGTGTTGGAGGTCGCGAGTTCGATGGCAATTGTTGTTGAAGCTCAAGTTGGTTTGATTTGGCAGAGGAAGGATGGGCGAAGGCTTCGGTGGTGGAGGCAGGTGCGATTTGGGGATTGGTTGCAGTGGTGTATGCTTGTTATCTAAAGTTGGTTAGAGGATGATGGCACAATATTGTTTTTGCCTCATCGATTCAATGCTTCAGTTGTGGTGGCGTGTCTGAAAGCATGTATGGTGGAAGTAAGTATGGGTGGAAGATTCAGGGGGAGGTAGTGATGTGTGATACAATGTTGTGCAAGCGGTTTGATTTTATTTTTTTGAGTTTGTTAATTGGAAAGAAGAAGCAATGTGTTTTTGTGGATGATGATAGATTGAAACTTAGTGATGGTTGAGATGCTGCTGGTGAGGGCGGTAGAACTATTGCTAGAGAAAATGGTAGTGGCAGAGCAGTGGGGCATATGGTGAGAGGAAGTATGAAATTGAAGTTTGTTAGATGGTGAAGATATATTGGGGGAAGATGACAGTTGAAATGGATTGTTTGTTGGACTGAAGGATGGTCAATGGGAAGACGATGAGACAACAGGTGAGAATATGTGCACTGATGCAAGCTGGTTTGAAGCAGTAAGGGGAAGGGGCAGGATGACAATAGGGTGGTGCACTGTAGAGAAGTGAATTGCAGTTTTTGTGATGGCAGAACAGTGGTGGCACAGGCGAGCTGATGGGTGTGTGAAATAAAGTTTTGTACGTATGGTGGTTTATATGGATTGTAGAAGTGGAGAGTGTTGTATGGGGAGACTGTACTGCTGTCTGGAAGGTGGGAATAGTTGGATGAAGAGAGTGTATGTTTATGAAGTGGGCAGTAAGAATGGGTTGTTTATGGATGAGATGTTGATGTGGTATTTGAATGTTGCAGTTTGGTATTTGAATGTTACTGTGGTATTTGAATGGTACAGTGGTCAGTGGAAATGGTAATAAGGGTGAGTTGTGAAGATGATGGTTTAATGGCAACAGAAAGTGTGGGTAAGAGATGCAACAGTATGGGCAGAAGTTGTTGAAGTTTGGTGCACTAATATGGATGTGGTGGATGGTGACTGGGAGGTGGTTTCGGTTTATTGTCTGGTGATGGATTTAGGTATGGTTGTGAATTGAAGGTATAGCCGTTTTGTATGGTAGATGACTGTGATTTGAAGATAACTTGTTTAACGGCAAAATTTCTATCAAATTAGAGAACCGTCGATAAATTTCAAATTAAAATAACTGCAATTGCACGGCGTACAATTATTAGTACGTGGCGAGTATGGGTCGCTCCGTAGGGAATTGTTAGATTCTAAAAATCTATTCAATCAAATTAACCAAGATTTGGGATGTTTAAGCTAACTACTAAGAATTGCAAAAATTAACAACTACAAAAATGAATGAACACTATGATAATAAATGACAATTTAGATAACATTTCACTCTCTAGATCATATAGTTCAACAAAAAATAAAATTCTAATCTTTTTTTGTCATTAGTGAATTTAATGATGTGTTTATCATAAGTATGGCTTATTTGTGTTATTAATTAGCTCAACATAAGCCACCAAACTATAACACACCCCTTAAATCACTTACTAACTCTCATGAAAATAACAACAAAGTTGAAAATGAAACATATTTTAAGTATGACCTATTAACTATTAATTAGAAATATAGACAATCAAATTTTAATTTCAACATTCACTTCATTACAATCATCATATGTAGATGAAGAGATAATTATTGTTTGTGATTGTTTAAGCATAGTCTATTTGGTGTCAACAATACAGGCCAATAAATTCAAAACAAAAACAACAAGTTAAACCACTTCAAGCATTATCATTAAGCACAAAAGGAGAGCTATAATTATCAAAATGTTGAAACTACATGATTAGAGGCTTCATTACCTCTAAATTGAAGGGATTAGCCTCTCATTTGTGTTATCATATGAAGACTTGTAGCTTGCAACATGAAATAAAAAAAGAGGGAAAAAAGAGCAAAATGAAAAGAAAAACTAAGTAAAAAGAGCTAAACACTAATCTATTTGCATGAATAATAAATACACTACTAATATAAGAAGAGAAGCATGCAAATGAAAAGAATGCTAACTAACATTGCATAAAAAAATTACATAAAATAAAAATGGCTAAGTAGCCATGAAAAGAGAAAGAGAGCTTTCTTTTATTTTTAATCTAACTAAAACCAAAGAGAATATGACCTAAGAGAGACTAAAGAAGAGGAGAATTACATGAAACATAAGGGGTATTTATACATGTATGAGACCCTAATTCATATTTTTTAAGAATGTCCAAATTTCTCTTGAGGTAGTATGGTTACCAAGTAATCATTAGCATGTGTTAATTCTCCACTTAAATGTGATGAAGCTTTAATGGCCTTTTAGCACGTGCATTAGCTCCTGATTGATTAAGGTAAGTGGGTAGGTGTGGTCTTCCATGTTAAGAAGTTTGGATTATTTTCATCTTCATTTGCTTTGTTTCCTTTTGTGCATATTTATCTTCAGGAAACCACTTGTAATTTCCATTCAATTTCCTGCAGAATAACATTGAAATTTCCAATTAAATTTTCTCAAATTAATATATGCACAAAAACGATCATTTTGCCCCTATATGAAGATAAATATGTGACGTTTTGAAAATAATTTGAATTTTGGTTTAAACATGTGAAAATACCCAATATGATCATTTATTTAATTTAATTAGATTAAATATGGTGGTAAAAATATGCATATTTACGTGCACATCAGATGACATGGAATGCTGAGAAGTCTCGATTGTATACATTAAAAATGGAAGAACTGCTCCAAATCATATCATGGAGCTTATAATCGTAAAGAAAAAATCAATTATTATTTTGGAAGCATTTGCTTTGTACGATTTTTGGATTTGACATGCTTTCTTTGTAATGTCTGATCCTAATAACGACTTAAATGTTATTGAGAGATCAAACTTATTTAATGATCTGGCACTTGAAAAGTAATTCCCATGACATTTGAGATATTTAAGATGGTTGAACATTAATCAATAACTAAATAAAAATGACTTCTAAGAATACAAAGAATAGTGCTAATAATACAAATTTGTAAGTTGAAAATAAACTACTTTTGAAGGAACTTAGCTACAACTATTTGTCTTTTGCACTCCATGATATATTGGACTTGAACTTTATCAATTTTCGTCAACTCCTTATCCATAACCGATTGTTCATATTTTTGATGTTCTGTTTCCGCTTTCAAATGTTCATGATCCATCTTTTTTTGCTCAATTTCAACAAACTTTCACATTACATAAATCTTCTCATATGCTTCCTTGGTTCAAACTTGATGTCTTCTTTCATAAATTTCATGGATAACATTCACTTTAGAATTCAGGATGGCTTAAGCTTTATTCTTCTTCTTTAGACTTTATTCATCTATAATCTTCGATGGGTCTCTGTATGCACATCCGCCTTATTTTCTCTCTCAAATGGCGTTTCTCTACCCGATGAGTCTCCCGGACCTGATTTGTATGATGACTTGATGCTTTTTCATTCCATTCTCATTTGTTTGAACGTCACTCAAGCTCTTTGCATTATCAAAATTATACTTTGATTGACTAGTCGATAACTCATTACGATTCACGAATTAGTAATAATGTGGTTTTTTGACAACGTTTCCCTTGCAAAAATCTTTAAAGATTCCTCATTCACCATTCTTTTCTGATAAAAAAAGAAAACAAAATAAATAATAAGATTTTATATTAACGAAAAAATGAAAATAAAAAACATACCAAATGATCTTCGCTTACCATTCCATTAGGTTTCGTATTTTTTTATTTTATAAAACAACGATTCGTAAAATAGAATTTGTCGATTGCTTTTTCCAAATCATCCTTGAATCGCTGACAATGAACATGTATTTTCCTAATACTTTAGGTTGTAGTTATTCGTCATTTTCTTTTAAAACTTATATTCGCTTTGGTCATTATTGATAGATTTAAGGGTATGCCCTAGAGGCAATTCTATAATTTATTTTATTAATTAACTCTGTAATCAATACTCGTTCGTAATAAAGTATTTTCATTTTCGTTATATAGTTAACATAATGTGTTACAAATATTTAAATGTTTAACCGAAATATATTTAACAGAAAATTCATAAATGGTGTCTTTGTGATAGAATTACAAATAGTTATAATTATGAATATTATATCACAATATTATAAAACGCGTCGTTTTAAATATTCCTGATCGAAATGCATCGAGACTGGATATCGATGTATCCGTTGAGACTATAGTACTTAACGCTTTCCAAATGTTGGGCAGTGTATTACTCATAACCGTTGGAGGCACCTAGGAGTTACGTACTGATAGTTATTGGATAACTATGGAATGACTCATTCGAAAACTTTCTGTTCGTTAATATAACTAAAATCAAACAGATGATATCGATGTGACTTATTTATGCAATTCTCTCGACTTAAGAATACTATTGATCTTCAATATGAAAGTTCCGCTTTGATTATAGTCAAATCATAACATGACATCCATCGAGTGGCTATAGTTGAGTAGAGTGAAAATATTGAAAGTCAAACACTATTCAAGAGTGGATACGTCGCCCCAGGTATATGAGGTTTGTATCACAATCAACTCAAAGTCAAAATCTCTAATCATGGTAGTTCGATTGAAAATAATTGTTATTATTGAATCAAGGACTTTGTGTTTCGACTACACAGTTGAATGTAGACAATATTGGAATTTTGACCATTACCAAATTTCATAAGTCCAAAGTGATATAGTTTTGATTAAGAGAATTGTTGACAAGAAATGTCACAACCGGGTAACGTTTAACAAAGTAAAATTGAATTTTACCAAAACGAATTAAGCGATAAATTCAGCCAAAATGTACACCACCTGCTAAGTGAAGTGTGAACATTATTATTTGAATGGATTGATATTAATTGTTGACCAAACTTTCACCTAACGAGTCACACAATCGAAACGATGAATATTTCTTTGACCAAAACGATTTAATTAATTTGTAATTATTATAAATTAATTATATTTATTATATTTATGCAATATTAATTATAAAATTTGGATTTTGACTTGATGAACAAATATTATTAAATATATTTATAATATTTATAAATATCTTAATTAACATACAACATCGATAAATGTTAAATTGGATCAAATTGTATAATACATTGTTCGGGCTCTAAATGAGTTTAAAGCCGATGAAGGGGGCTGGTGGGATCGGCTCAAATAAGGGGTAATAGGTGCGTCCTGATGTTGGGTGGGAGAGCTTTGAAATGGATGGATAAGATGGAAGGAGAATGAGTAAAATATTAGACCAAAACTTTTCTCCGTCTCTACCACTATATAAAGATCTATACCCTCGTCTTTTGGTTAAAACTTTTAAAACCTCCATATCCTCTCTATTTCAAGCTGACCTCTCCCCTCCATTCCACGTTAATATGAAGTTCAAATCAAATCAAATTTCGTGTTCATCGATAGTTGGTGGTCAACGGTTCAAAGGCTAGCAATCTGCTGGATTGGAATCAGTTCAAGGATTATATATCATCGTTTCAAGGTGTACTTACTAGCTTTGAATATAAGGTATATTCCTAATATGCTTATAAGTATTAATCTATATTTATAATGTTATTTATATACATTATTTTGTTAGTTATGTGAGGATTCCAACATGTAAATATATTGTCAAAATTTTGAATGGTTATGTGTGTGTTTGTATTAAAAAAACTATGATAATACATTTATGTGCATCACGACTCAATATTACAAAAAAAAAATTCTATTATTCAAATAATTTAATACATAATATTTATTTATTTATATAGTTTGCAATTTAAATACAATATTATAGCTTATGTAAAATATAAAAATATAATTTTTTGTAAGCATAATATTTTTGGCACGAAGAAAAATATTTTTTTATACAATAATATTTAAATTAATTAACCAAATAAATAATTATATAAATTCATATATGTATTATTAAATATTTTTTATATTTTATAAAATTAGATTAACACATATTGTACTCTTGGTTGAAAATAAAAAACATTTTTTATATTTTAAAATATTTAAATATAAATCAAAGTTTAGAAAATAGATTTTTAAATAGATTGAAATTATAAAATATAATCAAAGTTTAGAAAATAGATTTTTAAATAGTTTTAAATTATAAAATATATAATAAATTTACCAAATATAAAATTTTCAATTATAATTTTACTGGAAATTTAAAATTCAAAAAAAAATTGAAAAGATAATTCTATTTATTTTTAAATAATTTTTCATGTAGTTTTATTAGTATATGTATTTTTCTAAAATTTAAATTAAAAAATAACTTTAACCAAGCACAAGACTTGGTAGTTGTATATTTAAATATGAATTTATTTTAAGATTTTATTTGTACTAATATATATTTATTATTATACACGTATATAAGTATTTAATATATACATTTATACACATACACACATTTAAAAAAAATACTTATACATGCACTGATTTCGGCATGATAGCAAAAAAATTATTTAATATAATTTTATAAATGATTTAAACATATCTACATAGTTATAAGCATATACATATTATTAATACTTTACATTTATGTTTATACATAAATATTTATATGTTTACACTAAAATTATATATGAATAAAATTTTAGTTTTTATATAAATATTGCAATATTTTATTTATAAAAGCAAAAGTTTGTATATAAGCATACATTCAGACAATATACTTGCATATTGGATGAGATAACGTGATCGTCTGTTGCAATGTAAATCTCACCATCTATACACGAGCATGTTATACCTTGCATGGATTGATATGTTACACATACGCACACTTATATATATATATATATATATATATATATGTTTATATGACACAAGTACATACTTGATATAATATAATTAAATAATAAAATACCATTTTATAAATTTACATAAAATAAATATTTTATGTAAATAAAATTTAGAAATATTCTAAATAAACTAGACTTCTAAGGCCCAACAAAGATCCAATATGGAAAAAAAATTGAAATTCACTCATAACTTCCGCTGTGGACTGGTCCAGTACCAACAATGGTATTAAAGCCCAATAGCCTGTACGATCTAAATAAATCATGTTACGATTAACTTTTAAGCCCACATCTCAGATAGTAGGGTGCCTAAAAAGGTAGTGTTTAGGATTGGGTATGGATAATTAAGTACTCTACCTTACTTTGCAATCTGCCTGGCTCAAAAAGAAATGCGAGCCCAAAGGTTGACCCTAACAAAAAAGGTCCAAATTTGAATTATGCCTTGGGCTAATTTGCAAAACTATTTGAAAATTAAAAATATAAGATTTTAAATTTCACAGTTAAGTTTAAAATTTTATATATATATATATATATATATATATATATATTATAAAAGTTATAATATAATAATATTTTTCAAATGTTTGAAAAATAACATAAATTGTTTGAAATTTTGAAATTTTTTTTAATATGCCTAATAAAATAAATAAATAAAATAATAAATGTATACATGTATTTATATTACAATATATGTTATATTGTTTTAAAATATTTAAAATAACACAAGTATACATGTATGTATATGAAAGGAATTTTCAAATTAATATAATTTAATTAAAATAGTTTAATTAAATAAACTAATTAAAAGGTTAATTAATCAAATAATATACACATGTATATGATATATGTGTTAAACTATAAAGTTTATAGTATATAATAGATATTAAATATAAATGTTATATTAAGATAATACAAAATTAATTAAAATTAAATTAATGTAAAATTATATAAGAAATATGAAATATAAAAGTTATATAATAATTATATAATATGAATGTATAAATTAAATGTAGAACATTAAGAAACTCTAACCAGGCTTACAGAATAAATACATATGTAAATGTACGTATAGTGTGATTTCCGATGTGTTTGACACTTGAATCACGAGAATAATTCATGAGAATTATATTATTCCATAAGTCGATGTCATTTAATGTAACATATAAAAACTATGAATCTTCAATATAATGTTGTCCTCTACCATATATGTGTGTGTGTGTGTGTGTAAATTATTTGCATACTGAGCAAACTCAAGCTAGGAATGTTATGTGTAGACGAGGTAAGATAAATATATGTATTTGTTGAGCAACCTCAAGGTACATATACTATACTTAGGCTATCATGGTATGGTAGGTACGAATGAATAATTTCATTTTTATTTGTTGAGCAAACTTAAGGTCGAAGTGAAATTAGGACACGGTATCAAGGATTAGGAGTTGCATATAATACAACCAACAAGGAGTTATCCATCTTGGAATTATGAAATTGAGTTTGCCATAAGAAAGGTCACTGGAAAAAGAATCGTTCTGACTACTTGAAGATTGTTAGAGAAAAGAAGCAGAATGGTTCCGTAGCTCCATTAGATACATTTATGATTCAAAATTTTTTTGCAATCAATAAAATATGTTGGGTCTCAAATACTGGATCCGGTACTCATATATGCAATTCGTTATAGGGGTTTTGGAGCTATCATTGCATGGAAAAAAAAGAGATGAAGCTCCAAGATGAAACAACGGTAGGAGACTATTATTTAGTTTTGCTTAATGGAGTAGTATTAGTATTAAATAATTACTATTTTGTAATAGACTTTATTTGTGAGATTATTTCTGTTTCTAGATTCTCAGAGACTGGATATATATATATATATATATATTTATTTATTTATTTATATTTCATTGTGCAAACAATGTTATGAACATTAAGTTGGATGGAAATAAAGTCTACGATGGTATTCTAGAAAATGGCATTTATATGATTAATACTAATTATGTCTGTTATGTGAAAAATTCTCCTAACAACCTTAATGATAGTTATATTTGGCATTGTAAGCTAGGTCATATTAGTGAGAAACGATTACACAAATTGAAAACCAAAAGTTTTCTACCCTCAATTAATTCTAAATCATTTGACACGCGTGAGTCATGTCTCAAAGGTAAAATGACTAAGCACCCCTTCAATGGGAGCAATGAAAAAGTCAATGAACTCTTAGGATTAGTACATAGTGATGTATGCGGCTCGATGTCTATAATAATCAAAGATAATAGTTCTTGCTTTGTTACCTTCATTGATGATTTCTCGAGACTACGGTATAACCTTCTTATAAAGAACAAATATGATGTCTATGAGAAATTTGTTGAATATAAAAATGTAGTAGAAAAACAAACGGATCGTAAGATTAAAATTCTTCGATCAGATCGAGGAGGTGAGTACGTTCGATAGGATTCTCAACAATACTTAAAAGATAATGGGATTATCTCTCAAGTTATTCCACCATATACTCCGAAAAACAACGTTGTGTCAGAGTGAAGGAACCGAATCTTATTAGATATGGTTTGTTCCATAATGAGTAAGGCTAAGTTATGTCCATCCTATCGGGGATACGCGCTAGAAACCATGGAGCATATGTTGAACTTGTTATCCACTAAATCTATGCCTAAAACATCATATGAGATATGATAAGAAATCTCAACTTAAATATTTGAAGGTGTGTGTTGTCCAATGTACGTTAAGAACGTTGATCATAATAAACTATAGACGAGATCGGTGTTATGTAAATTTATAGGATACTCCAAAAACTCGATGGAATATATATTCTACAATATAGAGGAATAAAAAGCAATTGTTTCTTGGCACACTATTTTTATAGAAAAGAAATTTTTGTCAAAAGAAATTAACAACGAGATTGTAGACTTGGATGAGACCCAAGAAATTAACACCGAGGCTGAACCAGTAGGAGAACCAAGTTCATCCGTATACCAAAACAAGCAACCTATTAGAAGGTCTGGTAAGGAATCTCGCGCACCAAAGAGATACTATGGTTTTCTTGTGGATGGTGAGAAGAAGGACCGTGTCTTAGATGACGACACTCCTCCATCCTTTCACTGAGCACTACAGATTAAAGACTATGCACTTTGGCTTGGAGAATTAAAATCCAAGATGAATTCCATGTACAAAAACAAAGTATGGACTTTTTCAGACATACCTGTAGGGATTAAACGAATTGGCTGGAAATGATTTTTAAGAAAAAACTAAATGCAGATGGGGAAATAGAGGCTTATAAAGTAATGCTGGTTGCAAAAGGATTTCATCAAATTCAAGGTGCTGATTACGATGAGACCTTTTCGCCAATAGCCACGCTTAAGTCCATTCGGATTATGTTAGGCATCGTTGCATTCTATGACTACGAAATTTGGAAGATAGATATAAAGACGGCTTTTCTAAATGGTGATTTAGAAGAAATTGTTTATATGTCACGGCTCGAGGGTTTCGTGGTCAGTGGGTGTGAGGGCAAGGTCTGCAAGTTGTATAAAGTCCATTTATGGACTTAAACAAGCTTCAAGGAGTTGGAACAAGTGTTTTGATAAAGTAATCTAGCGGTTTATTCACTATCAGAACATAGAGGAACTGCGCGTATACAGAAAGGAATATGGCAACAGTATCGTATTCCCAGTGCTCTATGTTGATGATATATTGTTGATTGGCAATGACACTTCTTTATTGCAATCAGTGAAATCTTGGCTTTTCAAGAATTTCTCCATGAAGGATTTGGAAGAAGCGGCTTATATAATTGTTACAAAGATCTATAGAGATAGAACTAAGAGGCCGTTGGGATTGTCCCAATCCCTATACATAGATACCATACCAAAGAGGTTCAATATGGAGAATTCCAAGCGTGGAAACGTTCCAATGTAGTCTAGAATCATCCTTTCTAAGAAAAATGCTCCTTATACCGAGGAGGAGAAGTAGCTTATGAAGAGGATCCCCTATGCTTCGGCCATAGTATCTATTATGCATGCTATGATATGTACTAGACCGGATATGCATACACATTAGAATGCTTAAGTCGAGAAGAACATTGGATGACCGTAAAATGTATACCGAAGTACATAAGAAATACTCAGGACTTATTCCTTATATATGGGAATAGAGACCTACTTATGAAGAGGTATATAGATTCGAGCTTTCGAAGTGATATAGATGATAGTAAATCGGTGTCTGCTTATGTCTTTACCCTTAATGGAGGAGCCGTTAGTCGAAAAAGTTTCAAGCAAGAAATAGTAGTTGATTCCACGATTGAGGCCGAGTATATTGGCCTCAATAAAGCAGCTAAAGAGGCAGTCTGGATGCGCAATTTTTTGAGTAAACTCGGAGTGATTCCAGACACCGAGAATCCTATGGCACCATTCTATGATAATAATGCAATGATACGAATCGTAAAGAATACATAAGAAGTCATGAGATATATTCTTCGGAAGTCGCACTTCATCAGAGAATTCATTGAGAAGAGACAAAGGGTAGATACTAAGAACAACATGGTAGATCCATTCACTAGCTCGGTTAGCTCCCGAGAAGCTTATTGAAGGGATGTGATTGAGATTCCATAATTGGGCTCTAGTGCAAATAGGAGACTGATTGATTTAGGGGTATGCCCTAAGGACAATTCTATAATTTATTGTAACTTAATTAACTCTGTAATTAATTCTCGTTCGTAATAAATGTATTTTTCTTTCTGTTATATATTTGTTATAATGTGTTATAAATAAATAAATGCTTGATTAAAATAAACTTAACTGAAAATCCATGAATAGTATGTTTGTGATAGTAATTACAAATAGTTGTAATTATGAGTATTGTATCATAATATTATAAAACACATCATTTTAAATATTCCTAGTTGAAATGCAACGAGAATGTATATCGATGTATCCATTGAGACTAGAGTACGTAACGCTTTGCAAATGTTGTGAAGTGTATTAATCATGATTGCTAGAGACACCTATGGGTTACATACTAATAATTATTGAATAACTATGGAATGAATCGCTCAATTGTTTTCTGTTGTTTAATATAACTAAGGTCAAACAGAAAATAAATATGATTGATTTACATAGTTCTCTTGATTTCATAATACTATTGGTCTTCAATATAAAAGCTTATGAAAGCTTTGCTTTGGTTATAGTCAAATCATGGCACAAGGTCCATCAAGTGACTATAGTTGGGTATAGTGGAAGTATTGAAAATGAAACACTATTCAAAAGAGAATTCATCTCCCCGGTCACATGGAGTTAGCATCAAGATCGACTTAAAGTCAAAATCTCTGGCCGGCATAGTTCGGTTAATAATAACTGTTATTATTGAACCAATGACTTCGTGTTCGAAATATAGAGTTGAATATGGACAATATTGAAGTTTTGACCATTACCAAATTTCATAAGTCTAGAGTGATATAGTTTTGACGAAAAGAATTGGTATAAATAAATATCACAACCGGGTGACACTTAACAAAGTAAAATTGGATTTTAACGAAACCAAATAGGCGATAAATTTGACCAACCTTTCACACCGCCCGCTAAATGACATATGAACATTAATATTCAAATAGTTCGATATTAATTGTTGATCAAATTTACACCTAACGAGTCACACCACCGAAACGATGGATATTCCTCTGACCAAACGATTTAATTATTTTGTCATTGTCATAAGTTAATTAAATTTTATAAAATATTAATTATAAAATTTGATTTTGTTTTGATGAACAAATATTATTAAATATATATTTATAATAGTTATAAATATATTAATCGATATACGATATCGATAAGTATTAAATTAGATTTAAATGCATAATACATTGTTCGAGCTCTAAATGGGTTTAAAGCCCATGAAGGGGGCTGGTGGGGTCGGCTCAAACAGGGGGTAATAGGTGCAGCCTGATGTGGGGTGAGAGAGCTCTGAAAAGTATGGATAGGATGGAAGGAGAATGAGTAAAAGATTAAATCCAAACTTTTCTCCTTTCTTCCTTTATATAAAGATCTCTACCCTCATCTGGTAGTTAAAACTTTTAAAGTCTCCATATCCTCTCTCTATTAGGTCGATCTCTCCCATCCATCCACCTTTCATATCAAGTTCAAATCAAACCAAATTCAATGTTAATCGATAGCTGGGGGTCAACGGTTCAGACACTGGCAATCTGTTGGATTAGAATCAATTCAAGGATTATATATCATCGTTTCAAGGTATTCTTATGAGTTTTGGATATAAGGTATGTTCCTAATATGTTTATAAATACTAATCTATATTTATAATGTTTATTATATATATATTGTTAGTTAGGTGACGATTCCAACATCTAAATATATTGTCACAATTTTGATTAGTTGTATACATATGTATACATGTTAAAAAAAATTATGATAACACGTACATATGCACCAAGGCTCAAAATTACTAAAAAAACATTTCTTATTATTTAACTAATTTAATATATACATATATATAGTTTTCATTTTAAATACCACGTTATACTAATGTAAAATATGAAAATATAATTTATATATAATGTTTAATAAGCATAATATTTTCGGGTGGAAGAAAATATTTTTTTTATATTTATATATTATTTTAAATAATATTTAAATCAAGTAATCATATAAAGAATTATATAAATTCATATATATACCTTATAAAATATGTTTTATATTTTATAAAATTAGATTAATACGTGTTGCATTCTTCGATGGAAATAAAATAATGATTTTTTTATATTTTTAAACATTTAATTATAAACCAAAATTTAGAAAATAGATTTTTAAATAGTTTTAAACTATAAAATATATAATGAATTTTCAAATTATAAAATTTTCGTATAAAATTTTACTGGAAATTTAAAATTCAAATTTAATTCCAAAAATAATATATTTATTAATTTGTAAATAATATTTCGAATTGTTTTATTGATGTATATATTAAAATTCGAAATTAAAAAAATATCTTGAACCATGCACATGACCAGGATGTTATGTATTTAAATATGAATTAATTTTATGATTTTATTTGTATTAATATATTTTATTATTATACATATATATAAGTATTTAGTGTATATATCTACACACACAAATATATATATATACATACATATATGTGTGTGTATGGATATATACATATGTATGTATATGTATATAATTATACTTATACATGCACTGTTTTCGGCATTGCAGCAAAATAAAATTATTTAATATACTTTTATGAATGATTTAAACATATTTATATAGCAATAAATATATACATATTGTTAATACTTTATATTTTGTTTATATATAATATTTGTATGTTTATACTAAAATTATATATAAATTGTTATCCCGCCTTTTGGATAGGCCGGGATATCATGGATTTGGCTAAAGTGGATGGATTGAAAATCGGTCACAGTTGAAACTATGGACGATAATTGAATGGATTCAGATGGACAATGCTCAAAAAATGGCTAGGTACCCAATCAAGGTGTAATCGGTATGAAGTGACAAGGAAGGCCCGATGAGGCCACATTTCAAATTCAAGTCAATCAGAGCTCGTATGCTTAAGTTATTGACAAGTGAAGAATTCATATGGATCGATCTAGAACGATCCATTAAACAACGTAAATCGACGAAGATCAATCAATATCTCAAAATCCACAAGGCCAATTCACTTGAAACTTTCAGAGCATCAATAAAAAGAAGAGTGGAGCAAACAAACACGATCGCAGTTCACAAAGTGGACATTTGAAGATGGCCGATTATTGTTGGCCGATCGTTTTTTCCGATCCAACAAAACGATCGATGTAGTTCAGTGCACAATCCAAGTTCGACAAACGATCGATCCATATCTCTCAATTTACAACTCAAAATGATTTCATATTTTAGAAGCAATGTCAACAGGCATGTAGGACCCTCCAAAAATGATCGCACTTGAATTGGATGCAAGAAAAACGATCGGAGAACATTTGGCCGATTGTTATGGATTGTCAAGTAAGGCCAGCGATCGTTATGGTGGGTCCATTTGGACCTAAAGAGCCTTCTACCGAAATCTTAGCAAAATTTCTCTTCATCTCTCCCTATAAATACAGGCCTCTTGGTTCATTTTTAGAGGCTTTTACGCGGCGGATTAGAGGAAACTTCAATGTAATCAAGTGCTATCTTTATTTCTCCATTGTAATCAGATTCATAAGTGATTAATAAAGGCAAAACCTTCAGAGTGGACGTAGGCGTACAATGCCAAACCACTATAATTCTTTGTGTTTCTGATTATTGCTTGTTATTTGTTTTTAGCTTAATCCTTTACTCGGTTTAGTTTAATCTTCTTTACTTACTTCTCTACTAAATCTATTCTTGGGTGTTTGTGATCAATTCTGGTGCATCACTGAGAAAGCTAATCTCGCGAATTTGAAGTTCAGATTTGTGATCAACTAAAGAACTTGGAATTAGAGTAATAGTGAAACCATCAACAAGGAGACAAACATCGGATAGGAGCCATCATGAAGGGAGTCAAGAGGCTTCCTCAGGAGCTAATCAGACTTTAATCTTCATTACCAAAGACGAGATGGAAATGATGATGGATGCTATACAGGAAAGGATGCTAAAGAGACAGGAGGAGATGATGAAGAACATACTCTAACGGATTGGAAAAGTTGGAGCGCAAAACCAAGGAAATGGCTAGCAGGAAACGCTGGAAATATGAATCACAGAGTTGGAGAATCAATAGTTGAGAAAATCCAAAATCAGGATCAAGGAAACAAAGTTAACAGGATATAGGATGGAGTGGAACAATCAGGAGCAGCCCCTGACCAACCAAGAACGATCGGTGCCGATCGATACATACTTGGGGGCATTCCCACGGATCATGCTAGATCGATCCTAAGCAGGATACCGGGAAGGTTGGATTCCCCTTAGACTCGAGGGGCGCGTTGGAGACAATGATCGAAGACTACCACTAGATTACAGCGATAGGTTAACGGAAATGATCAAACGGGATATGAGAGGAGGATTGGTAAATAGAGATCTGGAAGATGTAAATAGGAGCCCATTCGCTCCTAATAACAGGTAAGCTAGGAATCCACCGAAGTTCAAAATACCAACGCTTGAGACATATGATGGAAAAACATATCTCGCTATTCATTTGATGAGATATATGAGACACATGGAAGTATTTGGCGCATCGGAGGAAGTCATGGCACGGTGCTTCCCCTTATATTTAACGGATATAGCTGCGCAATGGTTCAAACAGTTGGAAAGTGGCTCTATTAGCACATGTAAGAAATTGATCGAACTGTTAATGAAGCAGTTTAGGGTTCACATATCGAGATCCAAAAATGTGACGAGTTTGACAACACTGAAACAGAGGACCGGAGAGCCCTTGAGAATTTTTATCACACGGTTTAATGCCGCGGTGGCATCGGTGGATCGTCCAGATCCATCCATGGTTTTGATGGCAGCAGTTTCTGAAATTGCTGATGGCATGGAGTTTAAGGATCCACCAGTGCAGGATCCACCTATGGAACTTGGAGAATTTTATCATGAAACTAAAAGGTTCATGCGCTAGGAAGACGCACGGGTAAACAAACCAGAGGTGAATGTTGTGCAAAGTGGAAGATTACCAGGAGATGTAAACAAGAATGATAAAGGCAAACGGAAAATGAATGATGGAACCAATGGATCGAAAAGGCAGTGGAGAGAATCAAAATTCTCTTCTTATGCGGATTTGACCAAATCTCTGGAAATGATTTATTCAGGTACTTGAGGATGCCTTCAATATCGAAGGCCGGCAAGGAGGGAACCCTTCGAATACGAGCGGGAATCAGAAAAACATTGCCAATTGCATGAGCTAGATGGGCATAATACAAATGACTGCAGACATTTAAAGGATATAGTTGAGAGACATGTGAAGAGTGGTCGGTTGCAACAATACGCGAGGAGACGGGCTGAGTCGGTGGAACAGAAGCAGCCACTGTCCACCTTGAATGAAAGCGGCACTGGATCAAGGCATCATCGTCAACTTGTCATCAATTGATTAGGATGACATGGAATAAGTAATAAACTCCACGGTAACACGGCTAAGTCACTTGCACATGTACAGAATTGAGGACGGTCCCTAGGCATGCTCTGAGATGATAATGAACCTTAGTGCTCGCGTTTGTGAAATTTAGTTTTTTTTTCTTGTTTACTTCAAACTCTGATTTTCTGATATTTTGGTTTGTTAGTTATTTGGTTGTACGGAGTCTTATTTTATATTTTTCCAAATGGACTTTGAAATGCTTAAATCTGGACTAATGTAATAAATAACACATGTCACGGTTGTGGCCTTGACCAGAGAGATGGGGCAATAAACGCAAGTCGCGAGTCCCTTTTCCAGAGAGCGACAAGATGGATTCGTACACGGGTAAAATCCTCGACAAGGGATCGAGGTAGGAGAAGGATACCGTACGGATTAAGTCCTCGATTGAGGGTCGAGGCCAGAGAAGGATACCCTACAGATTAAGCCCCTGACTAGGGATCGAGGCCAGAGAAAGATACCCCATGGATTAAATCCTTGACCGGAGAGTCAAGGCCGGAGAACAAAACCCAACGGGTCGTTAGGTATGGATTATACCTGATAAGGAGTACATCGTTTCGCCCAAGAGCTATAGGATCGGCCTACTCAGATTGTCGAGTATGGATTATGCTCGGTAAGAGTCCGAAGAGACCATGAACTCGAATAACGATTCATAGAGATCGTAGATTGGCTTACTGACTTCAAGATTTCAAACGGCTACAGATTTGGATACGGACCCTTAGCGGTCCCAGATTTGGCTAACGACCCGAAGAGGTCATGGTTTCATATATCAGCTTCGAATAGCAACGAATTTGGCTTTGGATGGATACGGATTTGGACAAAACGATCCAGAGAAATCGCGGATTTGGTTAATGAATTCGGAATTGGATATCGACTCAAAACAGGCATGGATTTCGCCATGATCTGGGGAGATCAAGGAATCGGATTGGCAATGGACTGGATTCTGGATTGGATAATATGACTATCAACGGATTATGGATTTCAGATTTTGGATTTATGGCAATCCAAAACACGCATTCCTACCGCAAAGCATGTTTTGGAGAGAAAATGTTATCCCGCCTATTGGATATGTCGGGATATCATGGATTTGGCTAAAGTGGATAGATTGGAAATCAAATACAGTTGAAACTATAGATGATGGTTGAATGGATTCGGATGGACAACGCTCAGAAAATGGCTAAGTACCCAATCAAGGTGCAATCGATATGAAGTGACAAGGAAGGCCTGATGAGGCCACATTTAAAATTTCAAGTCAATCGGAGCTCGTATGCTCGAGTTAATTACAAGTGAAGAATTTATATGAATCTATCTGGAACGATCCATAAAACAACGTAAATCGACGAAGATTAATTAATATCTCAAAATCCACAAGGCCAATTCACTTGAAACTTTCAGAACATCAATAAAATGAAGAGTGGAGCCTATAAACACGATCGCAGGTCACAAAGTGGACGTCTGAAGATGGCCGATCATTGTTGGCCGATCGTTTTTTCCGATCCATCAAAACGGTCAGTGTAGTTCAGTGCACAATCCAAGTTCGACAAACGATCGATCCATATCTCTCAATTTACAACTCAAAATGATTTCATATTTTAGAAGCAATGCCAATAGGCATGTAGGACCCCCCAAAATTATCGCACTTGAATTGGATGCAAGAAAAACGATCGGTGAACATTTGGACGATTGTTATTGATTGTCAAGTAAGGCCACTGATTGTTATGGTAGACCCATATGGACCTAAAGAGCCTTCTGCCGAAATCTTAGCGAAATATCTCATCATCTCTCCCTATAAATACAGACCTCTTGGTTTATTTTCGGGAGCTTTTACGCGACGGATTAGAAGAAACTTCATCGTAATCAAGTGTTATCTTTATTTCTCTATTGTAATCAGATTCATAGGTGATGAATAAAGGCAAAATATTCAAAGTGGACGTAGGCGTACAATGCCGAACCACAATAATTTTCCATGTTTCTGATTATTGCTTATTATTTGTTTTTAACTTAATCCTTTCATCGGGTTTAATTTAATCTTCTTCACTTACTTCTCTACTAAATCTATTATTGGATGTTTGTGACCAGTTTTGACGCAAACATAAATAAAATTGTATGTATGCATGCATTCATGTATGGATGCATGCATGTGTGTACGTATGTGTGTACATACGTCTGTACGTACGTACGTACGTATAAGTATGTATATGTAGGTATACGTACGTATGTATACGTACGTACGTACGTATTGCAATATTTTATTTATAAAAGCAAAATTTTACATATAAGTATATATTTGGATCATATATGTACATATTGGATAAGCTAACGTGTCCATTACGATGTAATTTCCAGCATTTATATACGGGTATGTTATACCACTACTAGAAAAATGCCAAACAGCGACGGGTGGGAGCGACGGCTTCCGACGGTCGTTTTCCGAGGCTTCCGACGGGCCGTCGGCGGCCGTCGGAAGCCGTCGGAAATTCGCGATATCTGCAGCTCGACCGAGCCTTTCTTCCTCATTTTCCAGCTTACCAATTTCTTAAAAAAACCCCAAATCCCCATTTTCCACCTCCAATCGCTGATTTCGTGATTTTTTTCTCCTTCCCCGCTGTTAATTCAACGTCTCTTGCTCTTAATCTCAGGTATAATCTCTTATTTTTGTGAAAATTTCAGTTTTTACCCTAATTCTAGATTTGCATAAATTAATAAATTAGGGCGAATTAGTGATTGCAATTGTTTCCAATAGCGTAATAACGGTTTATAGCATCACATGGCATACATATTTCATCTTTTATCGTAAAATTGTGAAAAATACGTATAATTTGTGGTTGTTCATATATATGTAAATTGTTGTGTATGCCTTGATTCGACGATTGTATACGTTATTTGGAATAAGATAAAATGATTGAATGAACTAGGAGTATTATACTGTGCACGTATTTACTTATGAAATAAAAAAAATGCATTACTCTAAATTATAATTGTGTGTATTGAAAAATGACAAAAATGTTAAACCAGCCTTAAGTTTATGCGTAATATATCGAATAAATGTGTTAAATTAATGTATATTTTTGTGAATGTGAACAGTGAGTAAAACTGTATTTTTTCTTAAAATGCGCACATGTTAATTGACAAATGTCCTTTAGAGAGTTTTTGGCCCCGTCTGACGAGTGTTGTAAATGATCGTTGTATAAATAGTCGTTTTTCTCGAAAAACGACCATTTATATTCATCTGGTACAATGTTTGTCGGATTTGTCCCTGTATTGGACAAGTTATGAACATAGTAAGAATTTACATTTGTATACTACTTCGTCTTAAACGGTTCATAAAATTTCGGCCTAACTTTTCTCTTTTGTTTCCTACGTACAGGCATTTGTGTACAATGCAGGGAACAAAAGGGAAATGCTGCTGAAATTTATTGAATCGTTTGAGACGGAGTAATATACGAAATGTAAATGCTTACTGTGTTTGTAATGGAAAGTAGGATGGCTGACCAATGAAAAAAAAATTATATATATTTTTAAATCGTTACGTTAAAAAATAAAATTTGTCGTATTTGAAAATATTTTTAAATTTGTGAAGTTGTTCTTTAAATTCAAAATATTATACGACTATGAAAATAATCTTTTTCGAATTTGTATTCTTTAAAATAAATATTAAATTTTGAACTTCTCATTTTGTCAAATAGGAAAAATGATTGATTATTTTGTTGATCGGAGGAGATGGATGTACCAAAGAAAAGGACTGAGGGGCTCAATAAAAGAAGATTTTTATAATGGTATAAACGTGTTTGTTGAATTCGCTTTAAGTAATAACGGAAACGATCCAGAAATTCGTTGTCCGTGTAGTAGGTATAGACATTTGAAGTATTTGTTACCAGATATTGTGAAAGTTCATTTGTGCCAACACGGTTTCGCACCCGAATATTATGTTTGGGATCGGCATGGAGAAGTTGTAGCAAATACTTCTGTAGAGTCTGAAAGTGTCGTTAACGAAATAGTTTCAACGACCCGTATAGAAAATATGGTCGAAGATGCAGCACGCTCAATGTTTCCTATGGTTGAAGTTGACGACGATGATGGAAATGTTGAAGAACCAAATATTGAAGCTAAAAAAATTTATGATTTACTAGATGCAGCTAAGAAACCTATTTGGGATGGTTGTAAAAGCAACACTCAGCTGTTAGTAATCGCAGAATACATTGCGATGAAGTCAAAATACAACATCACTGAAGCTGTGTTTACGGCTGTTGTACAAGCTGCAAAAAGACATATGCCGCCCGATGATCTAATGTGTGAAAATCACTACGAAGTTAAAAAACTTATGTCGGCTTTTGGTTTACCATATCAGAAAATAGATGCATGTTTAAAAGGATGCATGTTGTTTTGGAAAGAAGACGCAAACCTTAGAAATTGTAAAGTTTGTAACCAGGAGAGATACAAATCAAGAAAAAAGAAGGGGAAGGAAGTTCCGTACAAGCATATGCACTACTTACCCATAACTCCAAGACTTCAAAGATTATATGCATCTTCTGTAACTGCGTCTAATATGAGATGACATAGTGTGAGAACGGAGGAAGAGGGTACGTTGACACATCCGGCCGATGGAGAAGCATGGAAGCATTTCGATAAAACGTATCCAAATTTTGCAGCGGAGAGTCGAAATGTTAGATTAGGATTATGTACGGACGATTTTTCTCCATTTTCTCAATTTGGTTCTAAATATTCATCATGGCCCATTGTCGTCACACCGTATAATTTACCTCCATGGATGTGCATGAAAACGCAATATATGTTTCTTACTGTTGTCGTTCCTGGCCCCGACAATACGACAAAAGGAATCGATGTATATTTACAACCGTTGTTTGAGGAGTTAAAAATACTGTGGAACGAAGGAGTAGAAACATACGATGTGTCCAAGAAGAAAAATTTTCGTATGTTTGCTCCTTTGTTGTGGACTATAAGTGATTTTCCTGCCTATGCAATGCTTTCGAGATGGAGTACTGCCGGTCGTCTCGCATGTCCATATTGCATGGATGAAACACGAGCGTTTTCTTTACCTCATAGCAAGAAAATTTCATGGTTTGACTGTCATCGATATTTTCTCCATGTAAACCATCCCTTCAGAGGAGACAAGAAAAACTTTTTAGCTAATAGAGTAGAAATCAGACAACCACCGACGATATGGTCAAGCGAAGACATATATGAACTTGTGAAGGACTATCCAAAGATATATGAAACTGGCGAGCAAACAGAAATTGAAGGCAAATCAGTTGTTCATAACTGGTGCAAACAAACTATTTTTTGGGAGTTGCCGTATTGGAAACATCTTCTGCTTCTCCATAACATAGATGTGATGCACAATGAGAAAATTGTATTTGATAATGTTTTTAACACAATTTTGAATGTGAAAGGGAAGACGAAGGATGATTTGAAATCAAGACGTGATATAGAAGAATTATGCAAACGTCATGAGCTTCATATGAAACCAAATGACAGTAAAAAAACCCAAATCTTGTTACGAATTAGATAATAATCAAGTTAAATGTGTGTTAAAATGGGTGGAAGGGTTAAGATTTCCTGATGGGATATCATCAAATCTTCGTAGATGTGTTAACTTTAAAAATGGTAGATTAAGCGGAATGAAAAGTCACGACTGTCACGCGATGATGGAAAATTTATTTCCCGTAATGTTCAAAGAACTACTGCCGTTAAAAGTTTGAAAAGTAGTAACGGAGCTTAGTATGTTTTACAAAGAGCTTTGTTCGACAACTATAAAAGTGCAACGTTTACGTAAACTTGAAGTGGACATTCCTATATTGCTTTGCAAATTAGAGAAAATATTTCCGCCCGGTTTTTTTAATGTGATGGAACATTTACCTGTTCATCTCCCATCTGAAGCACGATTTCGAGGTCCTGTCCAATATGGATGGATGTATCCATTTGAGAGGTATGTAATATGTTATAACGTAATTTAATTGCATTTGAAAGATGAAGTTAATATAAATTAATTTTGCATAGATATTTGAATCACCTGAAGAAAAAAGTGAGGCAAAAAGCACAGGTTGAAGGTTCGATATGTAAATCTTACATCGAAGAAGAAGCTTCGTTCTTTTTCTCTCACTATTTCAGTGACCATGTGAATATTTCATTTCAAAGTGTTCTCCGTAATGACGAAGGCGACAAACAAGAGTCCTCTCAAGCAATGTTATCTATTTTTAGACAACATGGTCGGCCTTCTAGAAAATGTGTAGAAATATGGCTAGACGATATAGACCTTTATGTAGCACACATTTATATTCTTCTAAATTGTGCCGAGGTTGCACCGTTTTTTAGACAATCTGAAATAATAATTTGTGTTTTATTCTTTTCTATAATGCATGCGCGTGTATAACCTAATGTAATAATTTGTTTATATAAACAGTGTTTATGAACGTGAACATCCGAACGGAGATCTCAGTAAAGAATTTTCCGGTTGGTTTTCAAATTACGTTTATGGGCCGAGAAAAAGTGTTGTTGACGAAGGATTGAAACATCTTGCGATGGGACCAAAAAGAGTGGTCAAGACATATCCAATATATTTCGTCAATGGATATAAATTTAACACCAAAGAATACGGTGCAGAAAAATTAACAAATAATACTGATGTATTTATTAAAGGTAGTGACGATCCAAAAATCATTTGAATGATTTTTATGGCGTTCTGACACAAATTTTGCAACTGACATATTTCTCACGACCCGCGGAGGAGGTGTTTCTATTTAGATGCAATTGGTTTAGCAATGTTCCAGGTTCTGGAATTAATGTGCACAAGGATTATAATCTTATCGAAATAAAGCATACATCGCACTATCACAAGTATGATCCTTTTGTACTAGCCAAACAAGTATTGCAAGTTTATTACGCTCCTTATCCGTCTCTAAAAAGAGATAAAGCAGATTGGTCTGCAGTTTTTAAAACAAAGGCCAGATTCACATTCGATGGGAAGAATATTCCGGACGAACAAGCTTATCAGGCAGATCTTGAGCAAAATAATGAAATAATAATTACAGACGATCATACAGATTTTGGTCCCTTGATCGATGAATCAAATGTTTGGGTACAAGTGTTTGACAGTGCAGAGGAAAATATCGTTGAAAACGAGAACGAATCTGAATCAGAAGACGATGATGACTGATACAAATCTGAATATGTTTTTTTGCAATTGATGTAACTATGTTGAATTTTTGATGTATTATGAAATTGATGTAACTATGAAACCAAATCCGTTTACTATTGTTTGCATGTTTTATGTTATTCTCATTTGTCATTTATTTAGCAATTTTTATTAAAAATGCAATGAATCAGGTATACCCATTATGAATCAGGTATAACACACTTCCATTTCTATTTTCATTTCAGTCATTAATTAAGTAATTTATACCGTTGATGCCATTTTCATATGAAATATATTTCATTATCATGTTTTTATTCTCTTATATAATGATGTGTATATGTCACAGGTTTATCGTTATGTCGTATAGAGGTAGGAGCTCTTCCCGATCGTCAGGAGGCGATGGCAGTGGCCCATCGCAAGAGCCACAACGTGCAGTTGTATCGTTAGTCCCTAGAGAAGATGGGTAAGAATTAAATTTTATTCAGCATCTTATTTTTTCTATGATATACGTACGTACTTATCTATATCGTACTTAAAAACAGGGGGTTCGACCTACTTCCCTCTAAGGTTGTGTTGGACGTCTCTAGAGCATCTTATCGCAGTAGGATGAGTGCGTGCTGGCCGAGGTGGGATACCATCCCTCCTCACATCATAGAGTGCATATGGCAGGATGTCCTAGTATGTATAATTTTTCTGTTTTTTAATTCGTTTTTGTCGTTTTTCTATTGTTTATCGTTTAAAGTGTAATCTTTTTTTTAATACAGGCCGAGATAGACATCCAGACAGACGATATGATGCTGGCACAAGCATACTGGATGAAGAAGATGCGCAAGAACTACAGGGACACGATATCTGAGATTAAGAAATCTGGTAAGAAACCACGGTGGATGGGAGAGAGCGTGTGGCAAGCTTGGTTGAGCTACCGGGAGACGGACGAGGCGAAGGCAAGTATACTAATTTTTTTTGAATTATTAATTTGACGTGATTGAAAAATAATGTATCAAATTTTGAATGTACAGGCAGAGTCGGATAGAAACTCTGCAAATAGAAATAAGAATCCCGTCACTCATCGCGGAGGATCGAAGTCGTTTCTGCGGTATCGGCAGGAGTTGGTAAATTTACTGAATAATAAATGTAAATAGTTTATGCTATATGATTTTAAACGTATAATAATTGTATGTAACAATCAACTTCAGGAAGCCGAGACACATGGTCCTGTCAGCTATATGGACATGTTCACCCGTACGCATGCTGTCGAGCATATTAATCCAGACGGGACTGTTTCGTACACATAGCAGGACGATAAATCCAGCAAAAGTCATGTAAGCATATTTCATGTTATTCGGTATTAGTAATTGTTTTAATTGTTAAATTATGATGAAATAAGATATGATATTATTAATTTGTTAATGTAGGAGATGTTTATGGAACAGCGGCAAAAACTCCTTGCTGATACGGGTAGAGAGCAGCTGACGACCGATGAGGAGGACGTTATTTTTGAGTCCGTTATGAGTCCAGCAGAGCATGGTCGACGATACGAATTTGGCAATTTAGCGGTAAATAATTTACTTTTTCTTAAAATACTGAAAATATGATATTTTTACCTTTTCAAAACAATAAACTTGGATTTTATTTATTTTTCAATTATTGCAGTCCTGTAGTCAGAGTAGGGGACGGCGGAGTAAACCTCAGAGCGATTTAGCAGGTATAGAAGAATTGCGGACTAGAGTGTCCCAATTGAAGGAGCAGAACCGCCAACAGGCCTTGCAGACCGCACAGTTGTTAGAGTACATGCAGCAGTTTGGTGGCCGCTTCCCTTCCTCGGCTGGCTCTGGATCTGGATGAGATTGATTCATTGCTTGCTTATTCGTTCGTGCAGGTATGTTTTGTTTTAGTTTAGAATGATTTGGTAGATGGTGCGATTAATTGTTGATTTGTATAATTATGTATGATACACTTTGTTCTGTAGTTGTATGAGGATATGCATGAGAATGTTGATGAATTTGTGTATTAACAACATGGTAGAACAGTTATTTTTAGGATTATTGTTAATGTTGGAATGGTATGTATATTTTATATTTTATTTTTATTCTAATTTTATCCATTTGTGTGTTTATTGAATATTTTGTAGTCTAGGTTTGGATATTTGGTTGGATTATTGTTTATTGGATTGTGCAGTATTGATATCGTAGTGTTTGGAAGAGAAATGTGGTTGGAAGGCTCTATTTGCAGCAAATATAAAAAAACAGCAGATTTCCGACGGCTTCCGACGGCTTACAGGTCAAAATTTTCGACGACTTCCGACATTTTCCGCCGGCCTGTAGCTTAATATTTCCGACGGTTTCCGACGCCCGTCGGAAGCCGTCGGAAGTTGTCGAGAGCCGTCGGAAACGTGCTCGACAACATTCGTCGGAAGCCGTCGAAAATACTGCTCCCCGACGCAGTCTTTTCCGACGGCTTTTTCCAACGACTGCCGACGGCTTCCGACAGCCGCCGACGGATTCTGGCCGTCGGAAAATGTGTTTCCCCTTGTAGTGTACTTTTCACGGATTGATACGTTACACATACACACACTTACATATGTGTATATTATACATGTATATATGTAATATAATATAATTAAATAACACGATATCGTTTTATAAATTTAGATAAAATAAAAAAAATTATTTAAATAAAATTTAGAAATGTTAGAGACTTCATAAGCCCAACAAAGATCCGATATGAGAATTTGTTTTGAAATTCATCGATAATTCCGCTACAGACTGGTCAAGTTTCAACAATTACCCATTCTTGAATTTTTGATACGATAATAATAAATGTGGCATAAGTCATAGTCTTCGTTGCTTGTCATGGGTTCGATGAATACTGACTCAAAGGAGTACCATGTTGCTTATTAACGTCTTCGAAACGTAATTTTGAGATTCCAAAGAATGTTAGAACTCCCTAAATGGTGAAGACACCATGGAGATCGAATTTAATACTATATTAATGTGGTTAAGAAGAAGAAATATTGACAAAATATGATAAATTCTCGAAGATTAAAAGTGAGTTATTTAGGAGAAAAATAACCATTATGGACTTGGATGTCCGTTTAATCAACGTCTTCATCAGACATCTGTTAAATTGACGTCTGATTCCAGGGGCTAATTCGGAATTGGTCCACAAAGATAAAAAGTTGTATAAATCAAGAATGTTGATCCCGTGCCCTTTCCTTGTTGCTTAATGTTAATCCTGAATTCTCCACCGTTGGAGATACTGAACAATATGCCTCTAAACATGCCTCTTCGTTGTAATTTGTCCATTATACCTAGTTCATTGACAATTGCTCCGTGTTATGATTGACATTTTGAAATAGTTCGCTTTGTAGGATGAATTAATTATTGTTAAGGCGTAGACATTGATGATAGACCTAGATCCACTCTAGGGTTGGAACGTTCATTAAACAACTAAATAGACGTTCAAAACCAATTACTTTTAACAAATTAGGAACCTAAGTTTATGGCGTGATATGTAGACGAAGATGAAATTGAGGGAGAAATAATCTTACAACCATAATGAACCGTCACTGAAGGTGCCTACATACATAACCAAAAGTCTATATTTTCCGATTTTCCATACCAATTTTATGTAGAAACAAAAGAGGAGTGCAGCGAAAAAAAGGCCACCAGAATCATTGCACACATCACACAAAGCAGACTACTCGCCGTTTCATTTCAACGGCGAAGAGGAGACGTGCATATACACTGATGATCACATAAAACCGAATTTCAACATGTACTTACCAAACACACAGGGATCAACTATGGCAACGTCAAACTCAATTCACCACAGCCATCAACACCGCAACGGCTACAGCCATCACCACTCCACCGTCAACACCAGATCTCCACCCCTCGTTCACATCCGCCACGTCACCATCTGCCACGTCATCCTCATCATCCGACGGCCCAGGTGCAGGCGCATCTGAACTAGGAAGAGGTGCAGCATGCCTATGCTGCTGCTTCTTCTTCTTCTTACCTTTTTCCCCTCTCTCCCCTTTAGGCGCTTCAGCTGGAGCCTCTGCCGGCTCTGGTGCAGGCGCCTCCGCTTTCTTCCTTGCAGCTGCCTTAAACAATTCACTCGGCTCCAACACCTCATCAATTGTGTACACCGCTAATGGATCCTCGTCCACTAATGTACCCGTTATGCTTGCAACCGTCACTCTGCTCTTCAGTTTTACTACCTCTCCTTCGCTTTTTACTGTTAGGTTAAAATCTTTTGATTTTGTGCTTTTCGTGGCTAATGTGGTTGCTAATCCGTTTTTGGTTTTCAGCATTTCAATGGAGTTGTAGGATGCGAAGGCATGGTACAGTAAGACTGATGTCTTCTGCTCTTGCGTTAGGTTTTTGAATTTGGGCATAAACGCAGCCATTGCTTGGTCGATTGGGCAAAATAATGTCAGACCCGACCCGTTAACCTTGTTCTCGAACGTTTTCGCTACTTCTCCAGTGCCGGCTGTAATCAGATCTGAGTATGTTTTGCATCCTGAATATAAATAATTGCAGATGTTTGTCAGCTAACAAAATCTTCAACTTAGGTAAGAATTAGGGATTTATGTTTACCTTTCTTCGCCATGATGGCAACGAAATCGATCTCGGCGGGGGAGGGCGTAGGGGCCTCGGCGACGTCTGACTGCAAGGGTTGGCTGATTTGAACGACGGAGATGTTGTACGGAATCTCTTTTACGGATTTGACGAAGGTGGCTTCGAGATCGGAGCCCTGAGCGCGGAAAGTGACCTTGCCAGCGCGATGATCGGTAATGTTGACGAAGCCGGCCATGCCCTGAGCCTGACCGCTGGACTGGAAGACGGTAGAGGCCATGGCGGAGCCGCCGGTGATCTGGTGGAGCTTCTTGGCGTCGAAGTAGTCGACGAGGACGTGAAGGGAGAGGAGGTTTTTGAGGGAAGAGAGGGAGAGGTGTTTAGAGAGGATGGAGGCCATGGCGGAGTTGGAGATGGCGAGAACGGTGATGGTTTGGCGGTGGTTTATTTGAGAGGCGAGGTGGGTGGTGGTGAGGTAGTGGTTGAAGGTGGAGAAGTCGGGGTGGGTGGAGAGGATTTCGGTGATGTTGTGCGCGTTCGTGAAGGGAATAGGAGTGGCGGAGAGGAGAAGGAGGAGAAGGATGAACTGCTGCTGCATTGTGTGGGTAGAGCAAGGATTTTGAAGAAAGAGAAAAATGGAATTGAAGGAGAAGAAAGTCCAAGGAGAAGCGGAAAAGGAGTCAAAGGAAGAGAGTGTTCAATACGGAAATCAGGGTTTAGAGTCGGTGGGTTTTGTATGAATTAAGATAAGCATTTCAAAAAGGAAAACTATTTGCTTCATGCCTTGGGTATAAAACGGAAGTCACGCAAAATTTTGTTGAAATTGTTTTAAAAACATTACTACGGTAGCAACTGAACCATGGGTTGTCCTAATAAAAAATGTTATTTTGAGGAGAATTGAACATATACCACCATGCGAGGAGGCTTACTCACATTCACCGCGTTAGCAACTAGGCGGCCGTTTGACTTGCCTAACCCTGAAACCGAACCTGCAGCAGACACATTACCATTACATATGTTATTTTTATAATATGATACATAAAAGTTGCACCATTGAAAACGTGTTTTCATCCCAAGTTATTGTACATTTTGAAACATGTAAAATCCTTTAAATTTACAACAACTTATGGTTGTCATCCATTTTTTAATACCAAAATGTTATTTCTTTCCAATCTATATGCAACTTTGTATTGTTTTTATTATTTGAATTATTAAGTGGATAGTTACATGAAAGTTACTTCTAGACCTATGCTTTCTCGATATCATGTGCATCGCTAATTTATTTAACTTTTTAGATCAAATCACCACAAGATGTGTCGTATCATTGCCTTGGTCATCCCTCCTCCATCCAACTCTAGACTTTGCATCTAGTTCTTAAAATCAATATTATAAAGATAATAATTACAGCAACCTTAAATAAATAAATAAATAAATTAGTAATATAAATTCAAAACCCGACAATTGATACGCTAAGAAATGATGAAATAAAACTTAAGTAGATTTACGCAATAGTATTGCTTGCACTTGTAAAGGAAAAAAGATATTTGATATGTAATACTAACATGTTAAATTTCATATAATGCACCGTAGCTATACAACATAAATACTTACAAAATAAATGTTTGACTTGATTACAATATTAATGAGAATGTAAGTCAAATAAGCAAGCAATTATATATCCATAATCTTCAAACCTACAAAGGTAAGAAGCAAAGCTATGTCACTTTCAAGCTATAAATTTGAATTATTCACTTCTACATGGAGGAATGAACCTCCTTCAACCAATAAGAAGAAAGAAAAATAAACACAAAAATCTCAATTAACAATATTTTTAGTGAAATCTTTTAATATATTTTGGTTCTCACAATGTTAAATATTATACATGTATATGGGCATGAATTAGAAGTGATGATTTAACATTCAATAATACTATTAGTTACAGTTTTCTTTAGTACACAAAGTTTAATAGTATAATCATTCTAACAGTGGAAGAATACATTATATGCAACCTATTATTCATATTATGTGTTGACCTAGGATCATAATGAAGATATTGTATTATGCTTATTAATGTGGTAGGAAGAATCAATTAAAGGGACACCGTCCTTATCATGCTACAATTCAGCTAATTTGATAAAACTGTTGGATCGGGTGCATTAGTAGCAGGCTAAATATGAAACACTGAAAAAATGTTTTATTAATTTATAATAGACTGTATTTTGCATTTACATGAACAAAATACTTTTCACTAAACCATATTTAGTAATTTTATTTGCATTTTAATTTTAATTTAAATATTTTATATTAAAATTTTATGTTTGTATATTATGATTTATCTTAACGAAATAAAATATCTAATGTTATTTATATCTTCTTTAGTTTAATTTTCTGTTTTGATCTATGAGGTGTTTCCATTCACACTGCAAACCCGATAAGTGTTATAAATATTATAAATTGGTCTAGGATGTATATAAGTGAATAGATGTTATATTTATGATGTGTTTGCATTCACTAAAATTGGTAATTTTTGAAACATGGCAGACTAATCCATTGTATACATAAATGAATATGTGTTATATGTAAATAAATAACCGTTGAGATCTACGATTATATATGGTATATATCAAAGGGATGGCAATTATAACATGGGTAACTTCTAACATGCAATATTTACACACACACACGTGAACAATATTATTTCATCCACTGAATATTTCGTTAACGTATACAAATGTATATTTATATTTATCTATGTGTGTGTGTAACAAAATTAATAAGTAGTTTGTTTCTCGAAAATGTGCACGTACACACATACATGAAACACACATACATATAACACATATATGTGTGTGTGTGTTACAATGTTTTGTTTTATTTAATAATTTAAATATAGATTTATTTTAGGGGATTTTCACTTTAAGGGCTTATTTGTGCAGGGTAATAAGTTTTAAGGACGCTACTTCTGAAAAATTAGTTTTAAGGATATTTTATAGGAAAAAGATAAAAGAATTTTTCATTTTCAGTTATACAGAAATAATGATAAAAGGATTTATCATTTTCCTGTATAACTTAAAAAGATAAATGAATTTATCATTATGTTGTAAATTGTCCTTAAAACTAATTATTCAAAAGTGCTGTCCTTAAAACTTATTACCCTGCAAATAGAAATCCTTTCTCCTAATTTTCATTTTAATTTAAATGTTTAAACTCAAAAGAAAATAAGAATTTATGAATACTTTTTTTTCTAGTCAGAACATTAATTTAAAACCATATACATCCATACATATATATAAATGCACACACATATAAACACATACATATATACATATACATATACATATACGTACATATACATATACATATACATATATATAACTTTGGTGTTTTTATTTTAATTTTGACAACCGTAAGTAAAAAATAAACTATTTTTTCAAATCCGAGCATAAACAAAATCAGAATTATTTATTTATTTTTAAATAAAAACCAAAATCAATTTGGATGTTATATACATACATATGTACGTACATATCTCAAGCCTTGAAAAGTGGTTCTTTATTTGCGTAAAATATAATGAATAGATAAATTTTGTTGTAGATTTGATACATGCATACATATATATACATCTACATGTACATATATATGTGTGTATATCTGTGTGTGTTACGTTATTTTAATTTTCAAAACAAGAGATTTTCATTTTCTTTTTAATGGTCGAAAAAATGAACTAACATAGACACTTACATGAATTGTTTTATTAAAAAGAGAACGTGTGCCTTTTATTTTGATCATGCCGGTTGACGAAACATTGATTGGCAATTTTCTCTATGAACTCATATTCCTTGAATACGGGTCGCAAATTTATCCTCTAGGTTTCACCAATTTTTTTTTTATATAATGGAGGCTAGGTTTTCTTTTGTTTATCGTGTGTTTGGAGAGAGAGAGAGAGAGAGAGAGAGAGAGAGAGATAGAGATAGAGGGAAATCTTCTAAACAAACTTTCCATATCTTCAAAACCTTCAATATGACAAAAATTATAGGCCCCTCTCTTGCTCATGGATGGTCTACCCCGTTATAAGGATAATAGGCTCCAAGCCTAATTAATTTAAATCTTCGGGTTAGTCCGGTAGCCAAGCAAGACATAGTACTTGTTATCCAATCCCAACCTTAGGTACCATCTTTCTAAACACTCGATTAAATGAGTAGACTTTAATCAGTTAACCCTAATATTGATAAATTAGACTGCATAGGCCATTTGAATCTCATACCGTTGAAGTAATTGGGTTAATCGAAAGCGGGTGAAATATGTAGATTTTTTTTCTATTTTTGGATCTATTGGGCATAGAAAGTCTAAATGGATTTTAGATGCAATCTAAAATAGTTTTTCAAATGAAACCTTTATTTTATTTTATTTATTTAAAAGAGTTTATTATTACTATTATTATTATTATTATTATTATTATTTTAAGGTTTCAGTTTATACATATATCGAATATGTTTGTTTCTATAAAATGCACGTGCTACAGATAAAAAATATAAATAGTTAATGTGATCGTAGGTAGATGTTGGAATTTACACTGTAGCGGACTCATTTTTCCTATATGTATGCCTTTGCTGTTCAAGGTTTTGATTTAAAATTATACACATAATAAGAGATGTATAAATACATGTGAATATATATTGAAATTAAATTTTACTAGTTTATATTTTTTAAAATCTAAAATTAACAATAATGAATTTAGTTTCAATTAATAAAGAGTTTGAGATTAAATTTTGCAGTTTAACACAAAAATCCATTTTATGAATTTGAGTTAAAGTAACATACACGTATATATTTCTATATATAAATAACTACAAGTAATGTTTTAAAATTAAGACAATTTATATGTAAAGTTTTATTATATATATATATATATATATATATTTAAAGTTAAAAATTTAAATCAAGCTTTTAATTTAGAAGGAAAATAAATACAAAAAATTTAATTTTAGAAAGGTAACAAAAGATTTAAGATTTTACACAAAAGTCCACACATGAATTCTAGACTAAAATTCTTTTATTCTTATAAAAACAATATTCAAAATAACTATATTCAAAACATCTATATCCATGTAGCATAAGAAATCAATTTTCAAGGCAAGTTTAAATAATTAATATATACAATGTTTAAAAATTATGAAATGATTTTCCAATCAAAATTAGTGTTTTTTCCAGTAGTTTCCTAAACAAAAATGGAAATCAGACAACTTAGGCAAATGTAAATTCATGGTAAAGAATTTTGATCTAAATTATACAAAAAGTAACAACAAATAATCAAATGAGATAAAGGATTTAAAATATATCAACCATGGTTAAAGTATAGAAAATTGAGAAATGGAACAAAATAGGATCTGAGTTATATCAACATATGGAATATACAATTAATTGAAGCGTGAGTGATATTTTCTCCACTTCCCTCTTTTCTAATGGCTTCTTATCTCTTTTTAGTTTATAACACATTATCAGCATTATCTCTATGAAAGAATTTTTTACAGATCTACAATTGTGATAATTTATGAAATCAGATCTATTCTTTTCCAGATCCAATTATAGATCTCAAAACGGTAAGTTATTTTTCTAATCTGATTGATCTAATCTTCCAAATTATTTTTTTACACATCTCATTCCATTCTAGATCTACTTCTTCAGATCTGAATCTATTGTCTCGTCTTTTAGATTTTATTATACTGGTCTTATAATTTTAGATCTTATATAGATCTAAACTTTGAGATCTCATTCAAATTTTTCTGATCTTATTATATGGTAGATCTCAATATCATGCTTATTTTTATGTTTTTGAGTCCATTTATTTTGGAATGCAAGTTTAAACTTGATAAAATTTGATATTATTGATTCAAGCAAATTTATTGAATTTGATTGTATTTAGTTTGGATATGGATTTGAGAAAATCAAACATGGTTGGTAAATGGAGTTTTCATTTTGAAAACTTTTGATTTGATTTAGATTTGAATGAAGGCTTTGAAAATTATTTTGATATATGATTTATATTTCCAGAAGAAATATTTTATTATTTCTTAGAGAAACAAATATAAAGATAATACGTCTCTAGAAGAATGTATTAAGTTTAGATCTAACATTGATTTGATATAGCACATCTAAAGTGAATGGAAACATTAATAAAAGCTTACATGATAAGCTTAATATCTTCCAATATTTCCTTAAAAAAGGGGAAGAAGAAATAAGAATTGAGAACCTACAATTTTTATAATGATAAAAGGTCGAGTTTCCATAAATTAGTGAATTACAAGTTTCCTCAAAATAAAGAACCAGAAGTTCTAACTAAAAAAACGATCAGAAAATTTAATCGTCAAATGGAAATAGGTTTTGACAACAACCTAGAGTTGTGTAAAGAAATTATTTTAATAGTTGTATAACTCAAAGTTCAAGACTTGAAGTCTTGAATTATGTAAAGACTTTCTGATAAAGTTTACAAGTTCGAATTATTATCAGTATTTTTTTAATTGGTCAAAATGTACAAGCTTTCAAAAAAAAGGGAGAAAGTTTCACAAAATTTGAGAATCTGAAGTTCGTAACAAATTAATGAACTTGAAGTTCATGAATTAGAAGCCCGAAGCTATATTGAAATTGTGTAAAATGATAAGATTGTACTTCTTGAAGAAGTTAAAAGGAAATTAATAAATCATTATATGAGATAATGATGCTGCATTCAAGAGATTATAAAAATCTCCAAATGAATTATACCTTATCTTATATCTTCACATTTACATTATATTAACCAAATATCCTGAAGATATTATGTTATATGATATTTCAAACATCACCGGATTGAAAAAGTAACTATTAATTTAGTCTTGAAAAGGGATGTTTATTATTTGGTATGAATTCAAATAACATTTCAATTTATATTTTGTAGTCAGTTTAAATTATTTTCCCAATCATTTACATCCAATTATGGAAAAGTATACGTGATCAGTTAATAGGTTTTGCGCAATGGAAAGTCTAATTTCATTTCAATGAGTAGCTGTAATTTAATTATTCTCTTTATTGCTTACTCATTGATAAATCTATGATAACTCAAACTTGAAGTTTGATAAGTACTATAAAATTATTAGTAGATCTGGTTCTTTCTAATCATGAAAAAAAATCTTGCTATTTTGACAAATTACTTCTGTGTACATATGGCCAGCTATTTAGTTATAGAAATACATTTTAACATTCTCTGTAATAGATAATTTATATGCCATACTATTTACGTACATGGATGTGTGCCTATTAATCTCCTAAAGAGATGTTTTAGAGATCATTTATATTTATATTGCAAAATCCAACATCCCAGAAGAGATGTTATAGGAAAAATTATTTTTGTTACACTGCAATTCCTTAAATGGAAACATTATATTCCCTGAAGGAATATTATATAAATTTTTCGAAGTAATAACAATAATTTATCCCTAAAAAAAGGGAATGGTATACCAATATCACACTCCAGAAGTAGTGGTTTTATCTTTGCATTTTACTTTCATTTGGTGCATCTAATTTTGTTATTGTATTTAAATTTTGATATGTCATTTCAAAGATAGTTACAACAAAAATCACTAGTAGAGATGTTTTATGTTATTGTAAATGTAGTAATTATGTGATTTCTACGAAAAGAACTATGGTACATTGATATGACATTCCAATAGTGCATATACATCTCTAGAAGAAGTAAATTCACTCCAAAAGTAGTGATAACAAAATAACCCTAAAAGAGACTAATAAATTAGGAAATGATAACATATCTCCAGAAGAGATTTGTTGATATATTTGGTGCCTTTACAAAACCAAATAAATACATAAAAATATATCTACTCTCTTTCTTTATAATAAAAAACAAGGCATTCTAATTGGAAGTTTATTTTCTAATTTTTTTCCTTCTTCCATGCATCCAATCATGCCTTTCAAATGGTAACATATATAATAGATCAAGCTTCCTTCCTTTGGCTCATCAAGTAAGTATTTTGGATTCTTCATAAAATGAGTGTTAATATTTATACACCCATCAATTCTGCTATATTATATATACAACTCATTCATGTTTTCTTTTTGAGCAAAGTGGTATTCCGATGTTTACTATTTTATATATGCTTAATCTTTTACCTATTATTGTCATGTCACAAGAATATACTTTTTGATTTTTATAAATAGTTGTAACTCATACAACATACCCTTTAGTTGCCAAGTCAAACTATTTTGTTTTTCATGATATTATTCATACATTATGTGATGTACAAATTTCCTCTCTCTATTTAGCTTACAATATGTAAATAGCTGCATATATTAATTCATATTAATCAGTAGCAATTATAAATCATTAAATAAAATTAATTGATTAATGAGAATGGTCCAACAAAGATGCGTATAAATACTTCATACATTTATTATTCTTTTATATCTCTTATTGTTGACAAGCATCATAACGTATATACAAGGTATATATTTATGTTTCTCACTGTTGCAGTTGTTATGAATTAATAAATGATATTTAATACTACCTATTCATATTCTTAAATCTGCCTATATTATGAAAGTAAATATAATAAAGTTAGCACATTCTTTGATTATAATTCATCCCTTCTCCACTAATCAATCCATATAAATGCCTTTCCATATTTTCAAGTGTAGTTTTCCATTTTCAAGGAAATTAATGAATGTAATTAATGAGATTGGATCTAGAACTATCAAAAAGATGTAAATAAGAAATTATAGTCGCTTTTATAGATTATATTTGGCTGTCTTTTACTATTTTTCAGTAATGTTTTTTTTCTTTCACTGTAACTACTATCAGATATGGGTTCTTATTTCTGAAATGCATTGATTATATACCCATGAAAAATATTTTGATGCTTATGCATTTTAATTTCCGCTTATAGTTGGTAATATGATAAACATAGCCAAGCTTGAATTTAAAACATTGGAGTTATTAGGAGATAATTTTTTGTTATAGATATTGGATGCTGGCATTCACTTACTATATCAATGCTTAGAAAATGCCATTAAAAATGATAATAATATGTCTCGGTAGGATTAAACAAAGGCTCTTATAATTTTAAGATGTCGTATCCACGATAATCTTAAAATAAGACATTTAACTGAAAAAGATCATCTTTACTTATGGAACTCCCTAAAGGAGCGTTATGACCACCAGAAGATGGTCACACTTCCAAACATTGGACAAGAGTGGTTGAACCTGAAGTTTCAACCAGTTGGAAGATGGTGCTTGTATTTTTTTTTTCCAGAACTAACTGAAATAACGTATCGATGAAGTTGTGTTTTAATCAGTAGTCCATTTTATAAAAAAAATTGGAAAGTATTAGCATTTATTTAATGCTTACAAATTTTAATAGTTGACTAACTATATTGTCTTTGATTCTTAAGATATGGACCATCAATATTTGAGGGATAATATATGCCTACTAGATAGTGCAACTACTTATATGCTTTTGACAAACCAAAAGTTTTTCTCTAAACTATCTGAAAATATTTTAGATAAAAATTTCAACCATAGAAAATCTACTAATATAATTGAAGGGTCCGAAAGAGCCCATATAGTATTACCAAATGATACATATATCTTAATTCAAAATACATTATGTTCAAGCAAATTTAAAAGAAATTTGTTGAGTTTTGAGGATATATAAATGAATGGATACCATATTGGAAGTATAATGAAAACGTCAAAGAATATTTTTGCATTATTCTAAAATTGAAAGCCAAAAGCTTATTTTAGAAAATTTGGTACAATTTCAACTGGATTATATTTCATGAAATTTGGCATAATTGAATCTTATATTTAAACATGAGCCCGAAGCTCACAAATATCACTTGAATGCATCTTATCAATTGATAAAAGAAATCCTCCTACTATTACTATGTATGGTGTATTTGCTAGTAGCAATATGATAATGGATCAAAATGAGAATCCAAAGATGATTACTATTTAATTTGACAATGTTTGTCAACATTGAGGGGGAGGATAAAAGGAAGCAAGTTCATTTTGATCATCAGTGTCAAATATTTGGTAACATGTATAACGATGCAAAATATTAAGTAACTTGAATAAATTATTAATAATATCCCCGGCAGACTTTCTCCAATATAGATTTGAATCCCTGAAGGATCATAATGTGTAAACCACATCAAAAATATGGTACAAAAGTCAGTTTGAAATACTTTTGGAGTAAGTAATAAAGATGCCAAATAATAGAGGTGAATGTTCTTGAAGAAACACTTAATGGTGCTCTTGAAGAGACTAATGACATGATTGTCAAATTACCCTAGAAGTGGTTTAGGTACCTAAAACATGATGATTAAAGAGATCCCAATAAATCATGTCTAGAACTGACAAGAAATAATCGTCGATGATACATTTGCAAACAATAAAGCGCTTATGTTTATAAATAGATTAAGGATCTTGAATTAGGGGAAAACATGACCGGCCATCATGAATCCTTTACTAATAGAGAAATATAGACATATAGTCCGCAAAGTGGTGAAACTACTTGAAATACTTAATATATCCCAAAGATATAAATATGGTTTGAAAGTATACAAATCCCTGAAGAATATAAATAAACTTCGTTGTTATAAAGAATGCAAAGAAAAAGGACCGCAGATTACAACCTACTTTTAAGTATTGTTGTAATGAAAATCTTGATATATTTCATGATGAGTAGATTACTTCATATTTTCAAGTATTATTGTAATGAGACTCTTAATATCCATTGAAGTGTTAGTTGCGATATGCAAAACTTATTAAAATATATAAGTTCCTGAAGAATATAAATAACTTTGATGATTATAATGAATGCAAAGAAAATGTGATGTCGATTGCAACCTTTTTCTAAGTATTACTGTAATGAAAATCTTGATGCACTTCAAGATGAGTAGATTACTTCCTGCTTTTAAGTATTGTTGCAATAGAATTTTTAATATTCATCAAAGATGTAGTTGCAATATGCAAAACTGATTGAAGCACAAAAATGAAAGCACATGATGTGTTTGGCATAAAGGTAGCAAACAAAATGCATAAAATGCAAATCATATTTGAAAGAAACAATCTTGGAAATTTTGATTGTATCGAAGGAAATTATTAATAAATTGTATTATTAATGATATACGAATTAATGGATCAAGAAGTATCTATAACCAATTTAAGTTATCGAAAGGAGAATACGAATTTAGAGGAAACTTTTAAATTAGAGGGAACATCCACAAGTATTTTATAATGCACTCTTTTTCCATAACTAAGATTTTTCCCACTGGGTTTTTATTACTAAGGTTTTAATGAGGCATTATCTTGATCCAGAAGTATCAATCCCTAGTAACATTTGAAATAAGTTATAATGCATTCTTTTTCCTTATTTAAGATCTTTGCCACTGGGTTTTTCTTACTAAGGTTTTAATGAGGTATTATCTTGATCTAGAAGAATCAAACGTCTTTTCAAGAAATAACATCTCAAATATATTATTTAAGTTAAATTGTATTTTTATCCTTGACTAAGGTTTTTTCCATCGGGTTTTCCTTAATGAAGTATTATATTGATCCAGAAGTATCAAACTCTATTTGATGTTGTAAATTATTAAAACATGTCATATTATATTGTACTCTTTTTCCTCCACTAAGATTTTTCCCATAGGGTTTTTCTCAGCAAGGTTTTAATGAGGCATTATTTTGATCCCGAAGTATCAAACTCTTAGAAGGAATATCATTTTTAGTATGATATCTATGATTTCACAAGTTGCACTCTTTTCCTCTTTCAAGGTTTTTCCCATTAGGTTTTCCTTACAGAGGTTTTTACGGAGGCAACAGACAATATTCATAACAACTGAATGGATGTATGAAAGCAAGATAATAATGAGGGAGAGCAATTGTCATGGACGTTTCAAAAGGAACAATTTCTAGCAACCATATGAGCATCCAAGATTTCGAAGACGCATATTCAAGGGAGAGTGTTATAATATATGTAAATATAAAAGCGAATATGCTTTTGTGTTTTTCTATTTAGTCCCACATCATGAGATATGTTCAATCTCATGCTCCAAGGCCTATATATAAAGGAGCATATGTAATGTAATTGTATCGATCAATCTCTGTATAACTGATATCAGTGTGAATAAAATTTTCTCCACTTCCCTCTTTTCTAATAGCTTCTTATCCCTTTTTAGTTTATAACAAATAAATAAAAGATAATTTATTTTAAAAAGCATTAAAAGATTTCAATTCCCTCCTTAAAAACATTCCTTAATTAATTCCTAATTAAATTTCATCAAATTATCTTCTCACTCTTCTTATTTGTAACGACCCGATATTTTCAATCATTCGCATCCGCACATGTTGGACTTGAATTTCTTAAAAAACCGCGTTGTAAATAAAATTTGGCAAATCTCAAAATATACAGTAAATAAATCATCATAGATCACAGACGTAGAGTAAATAATAATGCAGCGGAATTAAAAGAGATGGTAGTTCATGAAGCTAGTAAAGATACATCAGAGTTAAACAAGATACAACAGAAGAGTAACAAGATACATCAGGTACAAATCAGAATACATCACTGAAATCACTGGATACCGAAAATAAAATAGATGGCTGGATTTTCAAGAAAAGCTCCAACTTCGAAGGTGAGTCTTGAATGCTGAATCACTCAGTCTGAGTCGAGCGTAAAGCAAAACACAAAACACTCGTGTCAGAACATAAATACTTACGAACTGTAAATCAACTCAAGTGAACAATAATAAAAATGCATTAGTAACTTAAAGGATGCTTGGGATCGCCCATCCTTTAAGGATCCGTTAAACTATTTACTATGTATTAATATTGCGCTATTATAATAATGTCTATAGTAAAATAAACTTACTTTAAAATAGCGCTAAGGAGTGACCCAATATTCCCCTTAACAAGTAATAGTCCCAGTAGTCCATCCAGTATCAGCATATCTCCAGATCGAGAGACTGCCCTAAATACTCCATAGGCTATGGGAGAAAAACAAACTCGTCGTAAGGCTCGCTATGGCAGGTGACACGACACAACTAGGAAATTCAGGGTAGATATACCAATTACGCTTCCGGCCTGGTGGTAACGCATAGCAGCCACTACCGTCCACCTTGGAACACACTCCCAAATCAAAATCGGAGGATGGCCATCAAATCAACCATAAGGAATATGTCCGATCGGAGGAATGACCTCACTTGGCCAGTCGATCGCTGCTGTTTTAGCCACCTTATGCCAACTCACGGGAGTCGGGTCCACGTTCATACCTCAATAGGATCGTCGCCACCATCCTACTTCATTTTGAAATCTCCACCTCGTACACGGTTGTTAAAGTGGTTTTTGGAGTTGGCAGAGAGTATGACAACTTCTGATCCTGGTCTCTTTAACAACCAAACGTTATTATAACGTCGTGGTCATTTCAAAATAGTTTATACGTAAAAAATCAAATCATTTCATTTTAATACTATATTCCTTTCAAAATAGTTTATACTTCGAAACCAAAACCATTATATTTCAAAACTATATCCAAATCAATACGATATCATTTCCATTTCAAAACATATATTCACCATTCAAAAATCATAATACTTTCAAAGCTATAACTCTGTCAAAACCAAAAATACTTGAAATCATTATACTTTAAAAATCATAATATTTGAAATCATGGAACATTCATTTAATTCTTTACATTTTTCAAATTTCCAATTTAATTCAATTCAAACCATCAATCTTATCAATTTCAAATATAGATTTAATCCACAAAAATAAACTATTCAATTTTTAATATATTTCAAAGCTTTAATATCCACATTTTAAAACTAAATTTTATAATTTCACATATCTCAATTTTAACTTCATTATTACTTAGTTTTGAAATGTTCATTTCATAAATCCAATATCATTTAGATAAACCAGAATTTCAAGTAACTAAATATCCTTTCTTACCAATGTAAACTTCAAATATTCATTTATCAAAATCACATATCATTCCAATTCATATTCTTTATCAAAATATCATAATCTTTCAAAACCTCATTATCAAATCAGTATTTAAATTAAAATTCAAATACTCAAATTTAAATATTATTTTTATAATCAAATATATCGTTCATTTATCATTCCAAGTATCATTACAAAATACATTTCAAAAATTCATTTATCTCATTTCATTTCATTCCATTTAACACATAACCAAGTAAACTTTATTTAAATTCAAATTCAATTTAAATTCCTTAAAAATTCAAATTTAAATATTAAAATATATATTCAAACTCCTAAAATATCATAGATAATCAGTTCCAAAAGTTAAATCATGATCACTTTAAAATATCACTCAAAACAGTGCTAAAATCTATAACATTTCAAAACATTGTCAAATTATAGTAACGACAGCATTTATAAAGTGCTATCGTAGCTTATAGTTTCCAAAAGATTTTAGTTTAGGAATAATGGCATTTATAAAATGCCGTAATAGATATTTAGTTATTTCAAACATAGTTAAGTTCAAAACAACAGCATTTAAAAATATTGTCATAAGACCACAGCATTTTTGGAAGTGCTATTAATAAATTCCAGATTTTATTATAACTTATCAGAAACATTAACACTTCAAAAAATTTCTATTTTAAATTTATAAATCATATTTTTAGGCTTCCAAACTTTATATTTAAATCAATTTAACATATGACTTATCGCAACAAAATTTTATAATTAAATATCCAATTTAAAACTCAATTCATTTATTAAGTCAAAATTTCACTGTTTATTAATTTATATAATTTAATAAAACTTAATATTTATTTCAAATATCTTATCAAAACTTTAAATTTAATTTAATATTATTTACTTGCATTCTAAGAATAAAATTTCAATTCAAAAATCACATTTACTTCCAATATACATACTTAAGTTCACAAATTCAAAACTTAATATTTAGCTTTCTTAAAATCATAAAATATATATTTTTATATCAAATTTCATACTTTTAAAAATACATATCTTATAAAAATCATTTAAAAATATACCATGGGGTCTGTATATAATTTTCTAACCTAAGTCAAGTGATACAGATATATATCATTTCAATCCGCAGTTTAAAAAGAAAACCCGGGTTCTATCATTTCAAACCCGCAATCCCAAGTAAATTAAATACAATAAAAATTACTCAGGCCTATCATTTCAACCCATAATGATTTTTTCCTATTCCAATGTCCGTTCGGGTATGTATCATTTCAACCCATGGTGATTCTATTCTAACAGGGAACTTGCAGTGTGATCATATACAGAAACAATATAAACAATGTCAATGTCATAATATAATGTCATATATCATATGTCAAGTGATAATTAACAAAGTTAACAGGGTAATAACATAGCATAGCATATCATATAATCATCATTTACTTGCATAACATTTTCAATTTACTAAACACTTGGCATCAATTCACTAATTCATAAGTAGAAATGTCAGAGTGAGAAAGACTCGCCTTTTTACACCGGAGATAGCAAAACAAACCACACAAATAAATTCCAGAAGGCACTATATGACAAGACACAGCACGACACAGCATGACGTTGGATTAAAATGAGTGGAGAGAGCCAAAGTGATTATCTTGTACATAGCAAACAAAACAAGATATTGCAACATGAATTTACAACACAAATCTATTATTAAACAACTTGAAATACACAGCAACAAAGAACAACACAACTTGCCCTTGCTTTCACCACATCTATGCTCGGCCTAGGGGTTATAATGCTAGGCCATGGCTAGATGTTTGGGTCAAGTATGGATCAATATGGCTCGGCCTAGTAGGAGATGAAAGGGGTGGTGATTATGACATGAAAATACAAAAGTCAAGGCAACAAAAGGAAATTTGGTGCAACAACAAGGCTCGGCTATGGCCATAGGTGGCTCGTCCTTGCTTGGTGATGGTCATATGATGGTGCAACAGTGGCCTAAGGTCAATTAGAGGCTGGAGATGGTGGTTCTAGGAGTGGCCGAGAGGGTGTGTGAAGGGAATGTGCATGTAGGGGTCGGCTAGCTTGCTTTTTCGAGTGTTGCTTGCAATTTTTGAGGGGTTTTCAACATAAGGAAAGCCACGGCCTGCCATGGTCGGTGGAGTTGGAAGGGAAGCTACCGTGCAAGATGGTGGTGAAGGTGAGGTGGTGATGGAGGAGCTATGGCCGAGCAAATCTAGGAGAAACAACAAGATAAGAATTCAAGTAAAACAAAGAAGAAAATAGGAAATTGATGCATGAACTTACAAAAGTTTTTTAGAAATCTGATGGCCGATTTTTTTTAGAGAGGAGAAGTATATTCATACGTGAAAAAAATTAAAAAGTATATGGCTGAAGAAGGTAATATGGTCGGCTCAAATTAAATGCAAATGGCACTTGAAAATGAAAAGGCAAATGGCATATGAAAGGTTATGGCATATGAAAGGTTATAGACTCTTTATATTTCTTTTCTTTTTATTCATTTTAAACGCATGAAAATGTAAATAAATAAAATAGAAAAAAAAACAAAATAAAGTAAGAAAGAAAATAAATAAATAAAGTTTATAAAATATAAAATAATTAAGAAAATAGCACAATAATTGAAACTAGGATTTAAAAATTGTAATAAATACAATAGGTTTTGGAAAATTATGACATCACTTTTTTTTTTAAATAAAAATAAATACATAACATGACATATTACACAAATTAGAACAAGATTTTACAAACAAAATATTATTTATATAAATTAAAATAAACAATTTTATTAAATAAAACAATTTACATACAATATTGTAAAAAACATAACTTCCACAATATAAATCAGATTTCAACGAAACAAAAAGCAGTATTCTTGAAATTTAATTTATTTTCATAATAAAAGATAAAATACAAAAATTCAAATATTCAAAATTTAAATTTAAAAGTCAAAGTTTGACCAAATTGACCAAAATCCACATTTTTTGAAAAATATTCAATTTATTCATGTTTGAAATTATAATTTACATAACAATCAAAATTAATATTTAAAATAACAAAAATTATCCATTTTAATAAATAAAATAAAGTTTATAAATCAGGAGTTTCAATTTAAAATAAATTAAATATGCAATTGAAATAATCATAAAATACAGAGTTGTTACATTAACTTTGGTAGAAAATATAGAAATAAAGATAAAGGGACAAAAATCATTTCATAAATTAGATTTAAGCGAGCCAAAAAGAAGAGTAAATGTTATTTTCTTCCTTTAATTGCTCCTTTGAATTCTCGAATCACATTTGAAACCTATTTCCCCTCCTTATGTATTTCTAACCATAATAGAGGCACTTAGACCTTAAAATTTTCTAAAAACTACTGAGCAATTAATCTATTTAAGTCTAATTTAAATATTCTATCAATATCGTATATTGATACACAATTTTATACCTTTTATACATGCAATTTATAAAATACTAATAGAAATAAAAAAATAAAAACAATTTAGTAATTATTATTTCATAAATATTGATTGATTTAACTAATTTACAATTATTACAAACCAACCGAATCTTATGGTTTTTTGAAGCATTCATTGTTACAGTTATGTGACTCAAAGGTATAAATTTAGTCTACGATTAATTTCAAAGAATTCGAGTATTAACGTTCACACGTCGCCTTAATAGCGTGATATTTTAGCTGAATTTATCGCTTACACATTTTTTCAATAAAATTCAATTTTACTTATTATAAGTGGTACCTGGTAGTAACGAATATTTATACCACTTCTCCTCGTCAATACTATATTACATTTGGACTTTTAGAATTTAGTTTTGGTCAAAATTCCAACATCTTCCATATTCAACTTGATTAGTCAAAACATAAAATCCTTGGTTCAGTAATAACAATTATTATTAACTGCGCTGATCTGACCAAAGACTTCGACTTTAAGTTAATGGTAGTTGACCATGATGCTAACCTCATATAACCAAGGAGGCAAATTATCTATTGAATAGTGTTTCATCCCAACACTTCATCTCAGATTCAACTATAGTCGTTTTACGGACGACATGCCACAATTTAAATATAACATCCACATAGAAGTTTAATAGTATTCTCAAGTCGTGAAAACTGTGTAATATCATCACTTCAAGATTTTCTGTTTGACCTTAGTTATATTAATTAAAAGAAAACTCTCGATGGGACATTCCATAGTTATTCAATAACTATCAGTACGTAACCCCTTGGTGCCCCCCAACAGTCATGAGTAATACCCTGACCAACATATAGAGAGCATTATTACTATACTCTCAACGATTGTATTAATATCCCATCTTGAAACATCTCGACTAAGAATATTTAAAATAATTTGTTATTTTAATGTGTTGAATTTCTACTATCACATAACATTTTATTTAAGGATTTTATATTTGATATACTTTAAATTAATTACATAGTTAATTATATCACAATATTGAAATAATATAATACAAAGAAAATATCTTTTATTTTGTATAGGATTGGTTATCGAGTTAGATATATGTAACAAATTACATATTTATTATTAGGGTATACCTCTAACTCTATCACAATCATTACCATATCAACATCAAAGCCACCTCTTTAGACTATGTGTCTAAGAAACTTAACTTCTTTACCAAAAGTGAGAGTTTTTGAATTTTTCTCATAATTAATATTTATGAAGCTTCTCAAAAATAATCCTTATGTGAACTTCATGATCCAGCTCAGATTTCTAGGAGATAAAATATCACAATAAAGACAAGTATGAAGTTATCCAAGTAATTTAGGAAAACTAGATTCATCAAATCAACATAACATGATTATAATTTGAACGACATTATTAAATACTCAAAAGATCCTAAAGGTATCCTAAAAGGGATCAAAGGTATGCTTTTTTTTCTGAAATTCGGAGTGTATGAAAACTAAAAATTAAGTCCAATTACGAGAAAAAGCAAGCTTCTCTCAACTTACCGAACAAGATATCCATCAATTGTGGTTGATACTTGTAGCACCCCGCAATTATAATGATCGAATATTTAAATGATTAATTTAAATATTTAGCCATTAAGTAATGGAACGCTCCTTGTACTCGATTTTTACAGACGATTGAATTGGTAGTCAAAGCACTCATGTTTGAGTTTGCTTTTTCAATATGAATAAAATGAGTATAAACTTGACTATGTTTGGAGTAGATTTGTTTTTGGAGTGAATAGTGGGTTCTAGAAAGGGATGAAATGAGATTGGGCCAAGCCCACTAGCATGCGACTAACTTAGCTAGTATTTAGCTAAGCTCTTTATTCAATTTTCAATTCACGTTTTATTTCATCCATCTCCTCTAATTACTTTCATAATCTTTCCTTAAGCCTAATCCCAAGATCAACTAATCCAAGTCCAAATAAATTCTGATAAATCTCAAGAAAATCACCATAATTCCTCTTATCTAATTCCTTACATAAACCGCAAAGGAATTGGCTTGAATCGGAGTTTAGGTGTTCATTTTGAAATTCAAGAGAGAGGAAAGCTTGGGTTTGGTGATCAGAGCATGGTTTCGAAAAAAGCAAGGTGAGTGGGGTGATTCTCCTACTTAATTTAATTGTTACACTTCATAGATTTGTTGATTTATGATTATGAAGTGATATAAATTTATTTGGAGATTGCTAAGATAAGGTTTTGGCTTGAATTCATGTTATAAATAAGATTATATCAACTCGTTATTTATTTAAGACCTAACTTACTATTTTTCTAATAGTTAGTAAGCTTAGAAATGGATTTTGGAATAATTGAGTGATTATACGTTATGTTGTAATGGATCGGAGACTAATTAGATGACATAATAAAGTGCATGTCATTCATTAGTAATAATGAAACTAATTTAAATGATTTTAGAAAAGTTAGTAAGCTAATTAAGTGATTAATGAAGTTTAATTAGTATTTATTAATATTACATAAAGTAGAGGTATGCTTTTTATAAGTAATGATTTATTTATAAATATTATTTGTGTAAAAAAATAATTTTATAAATAAATGTGATATTTTATAAAATAATAGAAAAGTTATATTTTATAAATTATAAAAGTGATATTTTGTAAAATAAGTGATTTTATAAAATAGTACAAAAATGTTATTTTATAAAATAAGTGACTTTATAAAATAGTATAAAAGTGATATTTTATAAAGAGTATACGATTTTATAAAGTAAAATGAAGAAGATATTTTATAAGATGGTTTTTATAAATTATTTACAAAAGGAATACTTAATTATATATGAAGAGATTTAGTATTTCAAAAACTTAAATGGATTTTAAGCTAGTATTGTATTTCACAAAATGATATGAGATTTTATAAAAAGATGTTTTACTTTTATTGAAAAGATTTAGAAAATAAACTAATATTAGAATTAGTAATAATTGAACTACTTGCAAATATGCGGGTGTGTATACCTCCTTGAGCGAGTATACATATACATGTATTTTTAGTTATTTTGTGTATATTCATATACATGTGTGCGTATATGTGTGAATATCCATATTTGTATATAAACACGTGGCGAGCATCTCACGTAGCCATAACGACCATCATGTGCGGTGTGCTAAATTGCATGAGAAGGTGCCGGATCGAGTAGTCGCTCCGGCGAAGCCCAAAACATGATTTATATAATTGAAGTGTAGTTGTGTGTCTGTATGTGTATAGACATAGGCAAATGGAGTACGGATGTACATATAGGCATCATACATGGTGGGAAGGTCCGATTGGGTTTATTTTGGCGTGTTAGAGGAAGCAGGGTCATTGAAATTGACCGTTGAACTCTGCACACGCAAAGAGTAGATTTTCATATCAAAATTGATTTTCTAATACTTAAGTAACCGCTTCCAAAACATCATCCAATAGGCTCTGAAAGAAGCCTGATATGGTGACTGCATGCTAGAGGTGCTAGGAAACTCATCAGGCGACGGGATAGAGAAGGCGAGGCTCAAACCAACGACTCAAAGGCGAACTGACCTGAGCTTATTGCCAAGGAAAGGCAACCACTGGTTGACCAATGGTGGACCACCAGTCGATCGGTTGTGCTAGGTCCTGGGCAGTAAGCCGAGCTTAGATGTCGTTTCAGTGGGGTTATTTCCCCAGTTTCATATGCGGGCTTGCATGAACCTTTGGCTTGACTTCGTGGAGACTTTGGGCCACTCAGGGAAGTGGAAGGCACGACGAAGCTTGAGATCTGGACACTAATGTAATGTGATTTATATGTGATCAATAATGATCGACAATGATCGGGCATGGGATCGGCACCGTGGTTGGTCATACGATCACGTCCGATAAGCGTGCATGATCGAGTGTAGTAAATCTATATCTTCGGGATTGACCTCAGGGTATGCGTAGTTCGATAAATTATATCAATCTTATATTAGTGACCATATATAGTATTGATCTTATATTAGTGATCATACATCGTATTAGCCTTATATTAGTGGCCATGTATATTATTGGTCTTTTATTAATGACCGTCCACATAGATAGACGATGATAAGACATATGTTTTCGTTTGTGATAGTCGTATTTGATTATGTGACGATATATTTTGATACACACACACACACACACGATATTGATGTTCCTTTATGGTCCCGATAGTGTGTTATACGGGATAAGCCCGTCGTCCTTTTTTGCAGCGGCGATATGTGAATTTGTGTAGAAATCCATTATGAATAAGGGGGAGATGGTGACGCTCATCTACGGATGGATCATTTATCACTTATGCTTGATAAGGAGTATGGTGAGCTCCATGTTTCAAATATCTATATTAGGTCATATATCACTTATGCTCGTTATGTAGTATGGTGAGATCTAGATGAGTTCGATCAATCAGGATGCGGCTTGAAGTCTATGGTACAATTATGTACCAATTCTATCTATTTTGGACCTTAACAAGAATCATTGGATTGTAATGAGATCTATATAGGTGTTAGATATCTAAAGTAGGTCATATATCACTTATGCTCGATGTGGGGTAAAGTGAGATCTATACGAGTTCAATCACACTGAATGCGGCTTGGGGTTATGGCACAATTGGTACTGACCGTAATTATTATGGACTCTATATAAGGATAATTGAATCAAGGTTAATGTCCATTTTGGACTTCACTCATCAGCAATGATAAGTATCAATTTACACACATTATTCATCGTGTATCGTTATGGTTGTGCATGCTATACTAGTTGGTTGATAATATTGTAGTGTATTGCAGGATACACGCTTATATATATAATTTCTACATTTGTATATTAGATTACCTTGTCATTGTATAATGTTACATATTGGTCAAATTATATTAGTTGTGCGGACTTGTTGATTACATGAGAATAGCGGGTTATTATAAGATTTCCTGTAACGACCCAAGATTTTATCATTTGGATTTGGGAATATTTAATTTATTTTAAATATCTGGTTAATGATTTAATAATTAAATAACCCTCTTTAATTTATATCTAATGATAGAAAATTCATTTCTGAATTTTGTTTACAAAAATAGATAGTTCGATGAAAAACAGAAATATGATCGAAACCTTTTTTTTGGATTTTCAACTTTTATCGAACAACATGTAACAACTTGCCAAACCGTCGAATTCAAGCTGACAATAAACCACACATGTCCAACCCAAATTGAACGAAATGACGGATAGTTATAGAAATAAAGAAGACGAGAAGAGAAGAAGTAGAGAAAAGATACTAAAAAAATAACGCAGAATCTCACAATCGCAGCGGAACAATATATAATATAATATCAATTATATTTACAAAAGAGAAATTGTTATATATCTACATCCATCAGAGTACAACAACAAGCACAATCACTAGCCGAGATAGTTATAACAACTTATCCTCATAATTCTTGATAATTAAAATAACCAATGCAGCGGAAATTAAACATATATGTGGATACGACTTAAAGACCTCCAACTCCTCTCTTGAGCTCCAATGCATCCAAAGAAATAAGTAAATATGCTTCGTCTAACCTGAGCATTATAATAAAATAACACCCAAGTCAATCTGGAAAACCAACGTGAGAAATCACACCCAACTAGATTTTAAGTTACTGAAAACCTTTGAAAATCAAAACTATAACGTAAGACCACACTGCACATAAACACGGATGGGTTTTACCTTACGATAACCAAAACATTTCATACGAAATTCTCTGATATTATAATAGTGTCTAAGATACAAATACTTATTAATCATAGCCTAAATTGTTACATTAATTAAATTATAGCATAATAGGTATACAACTGAAACTGTAATGCTCGTATTGGAGAATGAATTCTATATAATGACTGAGCTACTGAGGTAGCGCCCATCATGGTGCATCTCTAGATAAAATAACACCGAGGACCTTGTCGAGATCCCTAGCCAAGACAGATCCGACCTACCACTTCACTAGTAGTACCAAATATGATCATCCTTCCGTTAATGGGTCCCGAAGCATACAAATGAGAGATAATATCGACTCCAGATAGGGGTGATCAAACTCTACTTGGGAGCGACCCAACTAGCCCTACTGCATCTCTCCAATTTTAGTCATTCCCAGTTGATTTCGTTCTAGGAATGAACGAAACGCTTGAGAACTTTGTCTTTAATTCCATCAACTTTAAGATATCTTCACTTCGAAATGCTTGAGGTTGACAGAAGTGGTTTTCGGATAACATGTCCGATCCCGGTCTCTTTGAAACAACATTTGGTGGTTTTCGATAAAATCAACCCGGTACTTTAGGAAATAACATTCAAAGATAAGAGCAGAGATCACCTTCAAACCGTTGGTGGATGGATTTCCTTATCATTTGTCCTAGGAGAATGGAATGAGATTTATACGCACAGTACAACATCGTCGGAGATGATTGTGCCATATAACTCATGTATTTCTGCTAGATATTTCTAAAATTACGTTTTGGGTCCAAATTCGATAGTCGGTTACTACCAAATAAACAAACATTCAAATCATTGATTGTAATTCCATAGGGAAAAACAATATCGGATAAGCACATAAGCAATCACTAACCTCCTTAATAAATCTTTTCATTAACTAAAATCACTTTGTGAATATTTTTACCAAAATTCTTTTACAAAGATTCATTTACAAACCCTTATATTTTCAATACTTGGAAAACATCCATATACTTAGCTCAATGTTATAAGTATATTCACAAAACTGAGAAAGAATTCCTTTTTACATAATTCTAGAATAGATTTATGAATTCCTTATAAATTTCTAAAACCCGTTTATAATCCCATTCATTAATCTCTGAAATCATTTGTATACTCCCATTTACTTATACCCAAAATCATTTATAAACCTTTTATAAAAACATAAGACCATTTATAAAGCTCCTTTTATAAATCAGTACCCATTCTAAAATTCGTTTATAAATATCTAAGACCATTTATAAAACTCTTTTCTTTACCCTTTTTTAAATCTTCCTTTAAGTTTTCCAAACCATGTTATAAGATTCTACTTATAAACTCCACATATGTTTATAAAACCCTATTTATAAACCTCGAAAAACATTTATAAATAAATGCTAATCATTTACTTTAAAACACCATTATATAATAGTAAACATTATAAATAAATAAATATTAACTTAAAACATTTTCAAATGATAATTAATAAATTCCAAAACATTCTTTAAAAAAAAATTATCTTCACTTTTTTATAAGTAATAATTATTAATTTCCAAAACTTTACTGATAAATAATTGTATATAATTTCAAATCAAACTAATAATTTAAATAATTAACTTTTCAGCATATTAAAATATTGATAAACAACCTTAAAAAATATATTAATATAAACAAACAACTTTTTAAAAACATAAATATACTTCCTTGATAAAAATCCATACATAAATCTCAACATAATCATTTCCATATATATAAAACCGTATTTATAAATCTCTTTAATTTTATAAATTTCCTCTTTATAAAAATCCATTTATTTATAAAGATCCCTATTTATAACTGTATCCCTTTATAAATCTCACTTATTTATAAAAATCTCATTCAAAACATAAATTACTATTTGTTTTAATGTTGCTTCCATATTTATAAATTTCTTTTATGAATTCCTTTCCATTTATAAAATATCGTTTAACATCTCTAAATTTACCCTCACTTTCCATTTCCAAATAGAATCAACTATTTTTCTAACAACATTTCACATCTCATTATAAATTCACGATTACTTTTATTTCCTAATTTATCCAATGATTAAGGTTTTCCTATATTTATAAACACCGTTATAAATCTATCCCTTTTATTTACAAATCTTCACTTTATTTGTAAAATGTTTCTTTTATTCACTATCACATTTATAGACTTCCATATGTATAAATAAATCTTAATATTGGAGTGTGTGTCTATATATACATACAAAAATTTATAAAAAATGGTTAATAAATACTTATACCAAATATTTCTATCTTCTTTCTAAAAACATATTCCTTTATTATAAAAGACGGACTAAATTTTAAGATTTTAAAAACCCTTACTTTTGATCAAAAATCTCTATTTAAAATATTTCATAAAACTACAAATTTATAATCTAAAAAAATCGTGCTTTTCTTAAATTTTATAACAAATTTCTTCTTTAAATAATTCGAGAAAATTATTAAAAGATATATAACTCCTAAGATCACTTTGAAATCTGTGTCATCAAATGCTACTAATGCTACTGCTATTAAAGCACTTAATAAGCATTGTGACCATCTAATTCGTACCCATGAGCACCAGACCCATGCCCTAAATACATTTCATATCTAACGAACACTCACCATCTTCGTATTGATCAGTTAATATATCGGTACGAAGCAGTGCACCGTTGACCGATACGAAGCCATGAATCAAGCACCGATGCAAAATGCAAGGGGATCATTGCTTTCGTATCAATCCCTTTTATGCATGTCTTGTATCGATCAGTCAAATGATCGGTATGATCCAACAACCGTTTGGCCGATACGAAAGCAGAATCACATGATGGATACGAAGGCGATGGCCATCCATTGATACGAAGTGGCTTTAGGGATCGATACGAAGTACATGGAGACTCATGGATATGAGCAAGGTAGAGTCAACCAAAAGAAGCGGTCAATGAGCATGAAAATTGGATCTTCGATGATTTCTCGAGCCACGTCATCAGCATAAGACCAAGCGGTATGAATAAACGCGATGCAAACGAAAGCGATACGAATTCGACAGCTCATCGAAAATTCAAACTTGCATTGATCATAATTCAAAATCTACAAGTCCAAATGCCACCAAATTTTCACAAGAGCTTGTGTACGACCCCAAGAAAGTCCATGATCGATCTCGAATCGATTGGGAAAGATTTGGATCAATACAAATTTCATTCGTATTGATTATGGATCAAGTCCAGGCGCTCAAGGATCGATCATGTGGGCCCATCCATGTGAGGGTAGGAGTTTTTCGAAGTTTGAGACAGATATTTCCAGCCTACACCTATAAATAGCAGCCCAGGGTCTTCAAAAAAGGGATCTTTTTTGCTCTTCTAAACCGTCGCTCTGCTGAACTCCATTATAATTTAGATACCATCAAACGTACTCTTGCAAATCAGCAGAAAATCATCAATAAAACAGCAACCCTTCAAAGTGGACGTAGCTACAATGCCAAACCACTATAAAACTTATGTCTTCTCTTGCTTTCTTACATTTTAATTTCACTGTTTCTTCATTTTTATTCCCTGCTTAATCTGGATCTGAGTTTTGTGTCTGGTTATTGAGGATCTATGACTGTGATTTAGTGATTTCATCTGCAATTGGGCATTTGTAACCATTTTTGGCACAAACATTTTGGTGCTTTCACTGAGAAAGCTAGCATTCAGGGATTCTACAGCTTGGACTTTGGATCTGAAAGCTTAAAGACTTTTATCCAGAAAGCTATGACGAAGTAATCAAAAAGGAGACAAAGAGCGGAGAGAAGTCAGCATGAAGGAAGCCAGGAAGCATCCTCAGGAGCTAATCAGACTTCGGCCTTCATCACTAGAGATGAGATGGAGATGATGATGGGGGCTATGCATGAAGAATTGTTGAAAAGGCAGGAGGAGATGATGCAGATTATTCTCAGACAGTTTGGACAGGCTGGAACAGCTGGAGCAACTGGAGTCCAGATCCCCAAAGCTGGACCATAAAGACTCAACATGCGATCGGATAGAGCAGGACCATCAGAAACAGCCCATAAGCTAGGGGCCACTCCCCTGGAGCATGTTAATTCAACCTTAGGCAGGATACCAGGCGGAGCTGTTCAACAGGGCGTTGATAAAGGAATGGATGCTAGTCCAGAAGAGCAGATTTCAGGATTTCCTTATGAACTCAGGGGGAATATCAGAGGCAATGGACAAGGACTGTAGCTTGGGGACAGTGATAGATTGATAGAGATAGTCAACAAGCAATGAGAGACGGATTAGTGAATAGAGATATGGAAGATGTGAACAGGAGCCCCTTCGCCCCTGCAATTAAGCAGGCTAGGAATCCACCAGAATTCAAGCTACCAACACTGTAGATGTACGATGGACGAACCAATCCTGCTATTCATATGACAAGGTGTATGAGGCACATGGAGGTACTGGGGGCATCAGAGGAGGTCATGGCTTAGTGTTTCCAATTGTATTTGACAGACATAGCAACATTATGGTTCAGGCAATTAGAGAGCGGCTCCATTGGAACATGGACTGAGTTCACTGAGAACTTTATGAGGCAATTCAGAGTTCACATTTCGAGACCCAAGAATGTGATGAGTTTGATAACATCGAAGCAAAGAACTGGGGAATCTTTGAGGAGTTCTCTGACACGATTCGATGCAGCGGCAGCATCAGTGGATCGATCAGATCCATCCATGGTTTTGATGGCGGTTGTGTCTAGCATAGCTGATGGAACAGAGTTCAAGAATTCATTAAGAAGGGACCTACCTATAGAACTTGGAGAATTATACCACGAGGCAGAAAGTATTTTGCGACAAGAGGATGCAAATGCTGGGAGAGAGGAAGGAGATGGAGTTAATGTTTATGCAATCAAAATCGGAGATCCGTCCGGAAAGGATTCAAGCAAGGATAGAGGGAAACAGAAAGCAGAGGATAGCTGTGGTGAATCAAAGCGACCGCGAAAGGAGCCAAGATTCACCTCTTAATCAGAGCTGAACGAGACTTTGGAACGAATCTATCAAGACACTAGGAGCAGATTCCCTATCAAAGGCCAATGAGGAGGGATCTGACCAACAATGAGAGAAAATCATAAAAGTACTACTTATTCCACGAGCTAAGCAGCCATTGCATGAATGATTGCAGGAACTTAAGTGATGAGATAGAAGGGCATAACCGAAACGACATGCTATTACAGTATGTGAGAAGATGGAAAGCAATGGTGGAGCAGGAGTAACCACCGATTGCACCAAATAAGGGCGGCTCTAGATCTGGGAATTGTCAGCTTATCATTAACTGATCAGTATAATGACGAATAAGTAGCAAACTCCACACTAACACGGTTGAGTCGCTTACACATGTACAGGATCACGAACGATCCTCTGGCATGCTCCGAAATGACTATCAACCACATATGTGTAGGTGTTTGCACTCTGACGTCTCTGTTTTGTTTTTGTTTTCTATTTATCACGTCTGGACTTGATTTAGTTGGACATTTATGTTATAAGACTCATTTTGAATGTAAATCTGGTATTTATAAATCCATAATGGCTAAGTCACTTACACATGCACGGGATCACGAACGGTCCTTGGGCATGCTCTAAGATGGCTTTAAACCGCCATAAGAAACAACTCGAAAACTCACTGGAACGTTAAATCTGACATTAATGATCTTAAGATCCTCCCTTCCCCCCGGGCATACACAATTCGACTCGAAACCACACCCGACTTTGAAAAGTCATAATTCGCCTCGAACGGCAACCGAGCTCGAACGGTCATAACTCGCCTCGAATGGCACCTGACCTCGAATTTTCACAATTCACCTCGAATGGAACCCGACCATGAATGGTCACCATTCACCACGAACCGCACCCCGATCGCGAACGGTTACAACTTGCCTCGAACGACAATACGATCTCGAATGATCGCCATTCATTATCAGGTAAGTTCATCGATCTCTTTATAGGTCATCAACAGGACACAAACATCCATGTTACGGTACTACAAAACACACATTCCTATCGCAAGGCATGTTTTGGATGGCAAAGTGTTAACCCGCCTTTTGGCAAGGCAAAATGCAAGCGGATTTAACCCAACCGGCTGCACAATGATCAAAGCTAAACTTTCGCGAATAGTGAGCATCATCGTAGGGCTAAGATAGAGCATAACCGACAAACAAACACCATAAGATGTTTAAAATATGGTTTCGACAAAGACCGAGTCATTTCAAGTTGCTTGGAATCTGCTTCGAGTCACCTTTTTGTTTGCATAGGGTTTCCAGGCAGTCTGCTTCGAGTCAGAGAAGGCTCTGCTTCTAGTCTTAGAAGGATTAGCATGTTTACATGCTGCTTCGAGTCAGATTCGAGTCACTGGAAGGTTTGTTGCGGGCTAAAGGGATGGTTACATCGGGTTAAGGCCATAATCGATCCCTGGTTACCCATTTTGTATCCATAAGCACCGTGACCATCTAATTTGTATCCATAAGCACCAGACCCATCCCCTAAATACGCTTCATATATATCGAACACTCACCAGCTTTGTATCGATCAAACACCAGCATGTTTCATATCGATCAATTAATAGATCGGTACAAAGCAGTGCACCGTTGACTGATACGAAGCCATGAATCAAGCATCGACGCAAAATGCAAGGGGATCATTGCTTTCGTATCGATCCCTTTTATGTATGTCTTGTATCGATCAGTCAAACGATCACTACGATCCAACGACCGTTTGGTCGTTATGAAAGCAGGATCACATGATCGATACGAAGGTAATGGCCATCCATCGATACGAAGTGGCTTCAGGGATCGACACAAAGTACATAGCAACTCATGGATATGAGCAAGGCAAAGAAGCGGTCAATGAGCATGTAAAGTGGATCTCCCCTGATTTCTCGAGCCACGTCATCAACACACGACCAAGCGGTATGAATAGAAGTGATGCGAATGAAAGCAATACGAATTCGATAGCTCATTGAAAATTCAAAATTGCATCGATCATAACTCAAAATCTACAAGTCCAAATGCCACCAAATTTCACAGGAGCTTGCATATGACCCCAAGAATGTTCTTGATCTATCTCGACTCGATTGGACAAGATTTGGATCGATATGAATTTCATTCACATCGATTATGGATCAAGTCCAGGCGCTCAGGGATCGATCACGTGGGACCACACATGTGAGGAAAGGAGTCTTTTGAAGTTTTAAACAGATATTTCCAGCCTACACCTATAAATAGTAGCATAGGGTCTTCAGAAAAGGGATCTTTTTGGCTCTTCTACGTCGTCGCTCTGCTGAACTCCATTGTAATTTGGATAGTATCAATTGTACTCTTGTAAATCAGTAGAGAATCATCAATAAAACAGAGACTCTTCAAAGTGGACGTAGGCTACAATGTCGAACCACTATAAACCTTGTGTCTTCTCTTGCTTTCTTACATTATAATCTCATTGTTTCTTCATTTTTGTTCTCTACTTAATCTGGATCTGAGATTTATATCTGGATATTGAGATCTATGAGCAATTGGGCATTTGTGACCATTTTTGGTGCAAACAAGCATAGTTGATTAAATAAAATATATACATTAATATATTATAAAATATCTAGCACCATGCACTCAAAAATCTTCATCCCCAAATTAGGTGTGCAGCCTGGCGTCATATATGTAATACCTCTATTTCGAACATAGTGGAACTAGTGTTGAGACATAATTCGATCATATACATAAGATAGATTTTCAAATCCAATTATTATACAAATTTCTGAAATTAATTTCTACAAATTTCGATCTCGCACGCCCAAATGATACGTCCAAACGTCAGGAAATATGACGTATATAGTGATTTATTGCTACAGATCTAATGAAACTGGTTTTGTCAAAATCCGAGACAGTTTTCCGAAGTCTATTTTCACGCGTTAATTAAAACGAATTTTAAGTCCAATTTCTAACCACTTTAATTATGAATTTAAGTCTACTATCTTCATTCTAAAAACAGAATTTAAATCAACTTTCGATATCATTTTCATTCATATTAAATTCAAGATTTAAAATTTTAAACAACTCCAAATATTAAATTTAGCAATTTAATTATCAAATAAATCACTATATTTGAAATCCAAGTTATTTAACTCATAAAATTAACTTTTTAATATTTAAATAAATTAAATATTCCATGTTTAAATGATTGAAATTTTAGGTCGTTACATTCTTCCCCCCTTAAAAGCATTTCATCCTCGAATTTGCCAAGGTATGAAAAATACCTCTAAACCCATTAGACTATTTCAAAATCAATTTAGTTAAAAAAGATTAACAAATTCATTTAAGCCCTTAACTTTCCAAAATCAATTTGTTACAACTTTGTTATCACCTTTTCCAAGTCTCTAAGATAAATCATAGATTTAAGTAATACCATTCCAAGTTATAAAATAACATCAAATTTTAGTTATAATTTTTTTTTTCCAAAATTCTAAAAAAAATATAGCGCCTTAGTTTCACGGAAAATTTTGCCAACATCTCCTTTGCGCGGCTCGATCGAATTTTTTTACAGTATGCATATAATCAAAAATATACATCTCATCTTCAAGGATGAGGAATCCCATAGGGAAAAATAAAAAAATACGATATGTAATCCGAGATATGCACCTTATTTAAGTATTAGCAAGCATATACAACCAATAAAATGCGAAAGCGAACTCCAAATGCGAAAGCGAGCTCCAAATGCTAAGCTTACGCCATTCGCATCTACTAATCACTCGGCAACCAATGAGAACATGTATATAGAAAGTAACATCACTATAAAACATAGAATATACAATAACTATGTGCAAATGTAGCAAACGTACCAGGAGAAACCATTCAACAAGTACTATCCATCTAGTTTATTCATTACCATATCAATTTACATTTTTCAATGTCAACATCATTTTTATATATTTCATTTCTCATTAACATTTAATTGATTTGTTTCAATTTATTTACATTCAATTTATTCTGATTCAATTGATTTACATTCAATTTCATTTGCATTCAAGTATTAACATTCGCTTTATTTTCATTCACTTTACTTAAATTCACCTTAAATTCGATTTATATTTGATAACATTTCATTGCATACTAATTCGTTTGTGGACATTTTCCATAAAATCATTACATTTTCTTTTCCAAAGTTAAATTTTATTTCATTATTACTTAGTATATTTCTTCAATATTAATATTATTTATGAACCATTCCATACAATAATTTCTTAAGTTTATTACAAATATTTTATACTATACAACTCATGTTTATTACTGCTTCACGACTTAAGTTCATGTTCAATTTTTTGCAAGCAACATTCCAAACCATATTCAATTCATTTACAACTTAATATGAATTTCATTTTATACTCAAATTTATATTCATTCCATTATTCATTTCATTTATATACTTTATTAATTCATCTAATTCATTTCAAATCCAATTCAGTTTCATTTAGCCTTTCTTAAGTTAAACTTTGTTTCATTCAATTCATTCCATTAACTTAATTTATTTGACTTTACTTGAGTTAAATTTTGATTTCATATCACAATTTCAAATTTTATTTTCTTATTTGTACCATTTTCAAATTATAAGTTGAAAACTTATTTTCATATATTTATCAAATCATACTTTGGATTTTAAAATCAAAACTTGTTTAACCAAGCACAACACCAATGGTAGCAATTCATCACTTAGAAACTTGAAAATGATTGTCAATGATGCTGTGGTCATCACTAGAATTATTTTTCAACGACTAAAGTGAGTTTAGTGCTTTTTGTCTCTTTTTAAATCCTATTAAAAATATTTCAGTTAAACATTTTCCAAAATAATACTATTACCATTCTTCCAAAACCTTTGAAAACAATTTTCAAATTAATGGGATTTAAATTCTCATATTTCTTATTTTAAACCCATATTTATTTACAAATCATATTATGAATATACCTAGACAATTTCATTTACTTTCCATTTATAAATCATATTTACATAATCTCACTTCTTATGTAATATCATTTCACAAATGTTGATTAATTTAATTATAATCAATACTCAATAATTTATATTTATAAATTCACTTTCTTATATAATTCAATTTACAAATGTTTATCGTTGTTTAGATTATAATAACAATAACTTTTATTAGAACAACAAATAACAAACGATAATAATCAATATTATCATTCAATAACAACCAAACACACCATATATAACTAAAATAATTTCTGAAAAATTATCCTTTACATATAAGATATAATTTAGGCAAAATTATTTCATTTACCAATTCTCAAAACAATACTATGTCGGTTTGTCTTGTTTAAGTGTTTAGAAATCCCTATTGATATTGTGGCATCCCACGTACCGACCAGAATTCATAAGCCACTCAACAGATAAATTATCATAATATAAAACACTGTCATATCATTAGAAAATATGCGCTCATATATATAATCGAAACTCATAATAAGGCATTCTGTTACCTTATCTCATAAAGAGTTGCCTCATCGAAGCCAAGGTTCTCGCTTAACCTTGTGCTATGATAACATGTGTAACAACCCGCAAAACCGTCCAATTCAAGCTGACAATAAACCACACATGTTCAACCCAAATTAAACGGTAAGTTGGATAGTTATGGGAAAGAAAGAAGAAAGAAGAAGAGAAGAAGTAAAGAAAAGAAAACTAAAAAAACAACACATAATCTCACAATCGCAGACGAACAATATATAATATAATATTAGTGAACTTAACAATAGAGAAACTGTTATATACATACATCCATCAGAGTACAACAACAAGCACATTCATCAACTTGGACAGTTATAACAACCTATCCTCGCAATTCTTGATAATTAAAATAACCAATACATCAGAAATTAAACATACACGTGGATGCAACTTGAAGACCTCCAACACATCACCTGAGCTCCAATGCATCCAAAGCAATCTGTAAATATGCTCGGTCTGACCCAAGCATTATAATAAAATAACACCCGAGTTAATCTGAAAAACCAGCGTGAGAAAACCACCCATTTGGATGTTTAAGCTATAGAAAACTTTTGAAAATCAAAAGTATTTCATAAGACCATGCCGCAAATAAATACGGACGGGTTTTTACATTACGATAACAAAAACATTTCATATGAAATTCTCTAATATTACAATAGTGTCTATACAAATACTAGTTAATTATAGTTGAAAAATTCTTACATTAATTAAATTACAGCATAATAGTGAAAGTCTATATGAGTGGATCGTATATGATATATATATGCAAGTATGAACAACTAACTATATAATATAACTTGATAGATAATAATAGCAAAGTAAATTAAAATAATCACACCAAGATTTTATACTGGTTCGGACCTCCCGTCCTACATCCAGTCCCGAAGCTCCTCTTCGAAATTTCCTTTCAACTAACCCTCACATGACCCGGAGGAACATGTTTACAATAGCAGAGTTTCTTTGTCAAGAATGTGTTCTATAACACGGATGTTGACTATTGAGTACAAGTGCTTCCAATATATATATCTATCTAGAGAATATTGAATGAGGAGTTCTGAATATATGGAAGAGTTAAATACAAGTAGTTGATTGCTAGAGAACATGTATAAATCAGAGTATAGGAATTAAGAGCATAAGTAAGTAAAGGTTAAGATTCTCTTTGCATTCCTGATGCTATTTATAATGATGAATAATTTTCTTGTATAGTTGCATCTGTTGTAATCTCTCTAAAGTCGCTTCTGATGGCGATGAAGAGTTGCAGCAAAGAGAAGCGGATGTGCCCTTTCGAATGTGAAAGTTGGTCTTTGAAATTACTCAGTCGAGTTCAAAATCAGACGTCTGGAGGAATGTTTCAGACATCTGGTCTTCATTTTTTTTGTGTCTGGTTGCTATTCAGACGTCTGAGTTTATTATCAGATGTCTGTTTCCTTCTGAGTTGTGAACCAGAGAGTTTAACCAGACGTCTGAGCATATTAACCAGACGTATGATTCTGTCTGATTTGCAAACCATAGGAAACATTCAGACGTCTGGCTAGTGCACTCAGACGTCTGAAAATGTGCATGTTGCTTTATTTGTGTCTGTGACACTACTTTTCAACTTCTACCAATTTGAAATCTTTTGATACTTCTCTTGAGTCTTGTTTTTGTCTCTTTGGTGACGTTACTCTATCATCTACCTGTAAATATAGATATATATGTACATTAGATTTCCATTGTATAGTTGTTATCATCGAAACCATAGAATTGATTTCCTAACAATCTCCCCCTTTTTGATGATGACAACTATTCAATGTACTTATATATAGATTAGAAATCTCCCTCTGAATATGTGCTTATTTTTATTGTTTTATGATTATACTTATATTTCTCCCCCTTTGACATTATCAAAAAGAATTCGTAATAATTAAGCCAATTGTCAAAAAAGAAAATTTTCATTAATAGCAGGAAGGAGTTACATTCAAGGATTTGTACAAAAATACAAACAACTACAATTCTTAAATTTTAGAGTTCCTTTGGAGAAGCTTGATTTGGATCACCTTCCTTTGGTGAAGCTTGATTTGTATCATCTTCCTTTAGTTCTTCTTTTTCAGAAGTGCTAGCCTTTGAAGGAGATGTCAAAGCTTCCTTTGGAGGTTCATCCTCAAATAATTTGGAATATTTTGCAGGAGGAGAAGGTACAGGGGTTGCCCAATCCTCAGAGGGTGGTGTTGGACCACGAACTCATTGTAAAACTTCTTTAAGAACCGATAAAACAGTCGAAAGAGATTCTTCAACTGTGGCTAGTCGTGTAGCAAATGAACTTTCAAATTTGTCAATTCGCCTAGCAAAATATTTTTGATTTTGGGATAATGTATGTTGGTTTTGAAGTGCGAGATCTCGAATACTTTCATTTAGATTTGTTTCCAATCGAGTCTCTATAATTTCGTCATGTCCCGGATAATCAAATGGTACGGAAGGAGGAGGAGTGACTTCTCGATGTTGTTCTTCCTCTTGGGACGGATCAATGCGTGGTTGAGGAGGAGGCTCAACTCTTCGACATTGACGATTATGCGTCTAATCTTCGAAAGACATAAAATCTGGAGGAATTTCTAGTAGGTGCATCAAAGAAAAGAATTTTGTTGAAGCATATTTTGGCGAAATTTCTTCGAATGTCGATAGATAGGAAGGAATATTATGTGCATGAAGAAGTCTCATAATATAGGTAGGGTAAATGATCGATGGCCTTGAGTGAGTCCAAAAGTGTTTGAGCTCGTCGAAGATGAATTTTGCCCAATTTACCCGAGTTCCACTAAAGAGAGCATACAGAGCTTTGTGTTCCAATTCCGTTATTTGCTCGTGACTTCCCATACGTGGAACCACTGTATTTATTATCATTCTTATCAAGAGTCGGGCTTTTGGACGTAAATATTTTGCAGCGAATTTCAGCATTTCGTCCTCCCTTATTTGATGAGTAATACTATTCCGTGGCTTAAAATTCATATCCGGAATGTTGTGTAAATCCTCCCCGGTGTCGGAGCATCCTAAGGTTCTGGCTATTAAACCCGGAGTTAATCGAATAGTATTCCCATAAACGCTTGACCATAGCCAGTTGTCCTCATCTTCGGTATTCCAAACTGAAGTACTATCTAGATTGGCGTAGAATAAAAATATAGCTAACTGATCTATTTGAACATCATTAGGAGTAAATGAGATTAGGGTTTCCAAACCAGCATTTTCACAAAGTTCATCTAAATCATACATGAGCAATTTAAGAAGATTATAGAACCGTCCTGTATGAAGTTTCTTCTTTTGAATATCTTCATAACTTTTTATAGAATGGGGAGCTTTATTCATCCACCGTTCTATTTGGTCGTCGGAGCAAACTTGGGGATTTGAAGATGTGGCGGGTTGATCTTGCTTTCTTTCCGTCATTTTAGGAGTCTTGGTGCGAGGAGGCATCTTGATTATATTTGCTGTAAGATAATGTTTGGGTACGAAAATTGACGTTGAGAAAATCGTAGGATGTAATAATTTTGGGATAAAAGAATAAAAATGGCGTTATCAGCTTGAATTTAAATGGTCGATTAGGAATCAGACGTTGGGATCAAAAATCAGACGTTGGTTTGCCCTAATTTTTGTTCAGAATATAAAATTAGACGTCTGCTTTTTGATCGAGACGTCTGGTTTTGAGCTGTAACGGCCCGCAAATCCGTACCCCTTGGGTCATCACTATTCTACAACAATCAACTCAAGTAGCATAGAAATACGAACCCTTTGGGTTAAAGAAGAAAATAGAAAACAACATCAGAATCTAACCATCGCAGCGGAATAAAATATAATAGATAGTAAATAATCTTTACACCAAAAATCAAATATCTCTGTTTATATATTACATCATCAGAGTACATCAATCATAGCTCAACATCAATGACATACAAATAGATACACAACAACTCAATACAGTGGAACATGTATATAAAACAAGTACGGAAGTACGTATCGTCATCCAGCTCGTCTCCTGAGCTCCACAGCATCACATCCTGTATCCTATAATACCCGGTCTGACCCGAGCATTACAGTTAAATAATACCCGAGTCATTCTGGAATACCAGCGTGAGAAAATCACACCCAATTGATTATTAAAGTTTCAAAAATCCTTTGAAAACAAAAGCATCTCGTAAGACCACGCCACAAATAAACATGTCGGGTTTTTACCTTACGATAGCTAAAACATTTTTATTAAAATCCTCTGATATTATAATAGTGTCTATAGAAAGTAAAAGAAAATCTAGCTGAAATGCTTGCATCTCACGTTTCAGCAATAGTTGGGCACAATCAAAACTGTACGGACGCGTAGGGAAAATGGATTCCAACTAATGGCTAGGCACTGGGGTACCACCTGTCACAGTACCTGGTATAGATCAGCGTACCGAGGAGCCACCCTAACTCCCCTGCAACACAAGACCGGAACCATCCCTTACTGGACAGTCCCGAGCAAGATCACCTCGCGGTTGGGATCAGCAACCGCCCACTAAGCCGAAATAAAAGGGACATCTAGACAGGGATGACCTCACCCTCCAGTGGGGGCTACCCACGAAGCCTAGCTGCATAACCCCTGATTTTCAGCCATTCCCATTTGATGAGGCTTGAGGCTAAGCGTTACCTTTTTAGAATATATCCCTTGGAATGCCCATCGTCCACCTGACGATGTTTTGCAAGCACTCATCCATACAAGTCCGTCCCGGGTTCGAACGGAACCGAAGGCACTATTCCTACTACATCCATTTTGGAAATATCATCAGGATTAGCGACTAGCCCTTGCACTTCACTGCTCCCTCTTCGAATCCAAAATCGTTTTCACGAAACGTACAAACCGGATCTAAGTGGTTTTCGAGAAATTAATCTCGATTCCGGTCTCTTCGAAACGATCAACGCATTTAGCCAATATTGATTGTCGATGATTTAACTATCAATTAATATTCAAAAACAACCATCAACCAATAAATAATTCTCCAAATTATTTATTTATCTCAAAATATCTTCATAAGATATATTTCTATTTTCAACCCTTTGAAAACAGTTTCAAATCATCTTTCTCTTCAAAATAAACTTCCCAAATATATTTCTATCTCCACTGAAATCACCAAGCACAAAACTAGATTTTTAAAATAATTTAAAACACTTTACTTTGAAATATAATTTAAAAAATTTATGTTAAAACTACTTCAGTAATTTGTTAAAGATACATACTATACGAATATATGAAAATAAGGTTACTTAAATAAATATAAAACTAGGTTTTCATTTTTTTTTTAAAAACAAAATACTAAGTCACTTTTAAAATAATTACTACAATAATAGATTAAAAGGAAATACCTACTTTAGAATTTAAATATTTAGAAATAATAAAAAAAAATTTCAAAACATACTTTTTAAAACAACTTTAAAACCTTTATCTTATTTTTAAAAATTTACTTTGAAAACATACTTGGTTATTCAGGGAGAATTTCCAATCTCAATCACTTAAATCAATTTTCCAAATTGATTCCCAATTTACTCTATTTGAAATAATTTCTTTAATTACTCTACTCATTTCAAAATTCATTAATTATGGACTTAATTATTGTTGTTATTGTTATTTTCCATTTGATGTTAAACCGTTTAACTGAAATATACGAATTTCAGGTTATTCCCAATTTCTTCTTTATTCTTTCCAATAATTTAAATCATGAATTTTAAATAAATGTTTTGTTCTTTTTAAATAATAACACTGAATTTTAAAATTCATTAACTTCCTGTTTATTCAAATTTTCCTTTCTATACTCACAATTTATTTATTAGAAATTTAAAGTCACTTTATTTCTTCTCCAACTCATTCCTAAATTTATTCTATAATTACTTTACTTACAGATTCACTTCTTTTATTTTCTTCAAAAATCCAATTTTTATATCTATTATTTTGGTAATTCATTATACCCAATTATATCAACCAAGCCATAGCATTCAATACTTCCACATAATTCATTATAGAATATCAAATAATCAGAACAGAGAATATTAAATAATTTAAATAAAAGTTGAGGGGTCCAGTTGGATCCCTCCGACCTGTTTTTCCTGCATCCACAGATGTTAGCATCACATAATATACCAATTTCAAATTATACTATACTATATCAGATCAATCAATTCAACCATACAATCAATTATTTAAATTTAATCATTTAAATTTAAGTTTTACCGGGTGAGATTAACTCACCTTTGACTTTTAATTTGCAATTCAGTTCCATCTCGATCATTATCTCCCAATTTTTGACCTTGAATAAACATTAGATGATTTTTATTAACATTCGAATAAATCGGTTATTAAATTTTCGTATATAAATTTAGTTATCCAATGCTTTTATCCCAGACTAATAATTTAAATTTTAAGCTGATTTCCTTTTTATAAAATATTTCTAGTACCTAAAAGAATTCAATAAGTTAATATCTTCATCATACATTATTAACAATAAACTAGTTAGTGAAGACATGTGTATATATGTTTTTAAATAAATAAGTTTACATATATATATATATGTATGTATGTATGTATGTATGTATGTATGTATGTATATGTATTTACTTTAAACTCATTCACTTAAAAACTCGTTTATATAAATCTAAAATCTAATTTATATAACTTCTTTACAGTATATGTATACTAATCCCAGTTAGTATCCGATAGGTGAAATAATACCTTCTGCTTATATATATATATATGAATGATTTTAAAATAAAATTGCGTTATATCTTATTGCTAATTCCTGATAAGTGATATATAAAATTACAGTAAATTTTACAAATTAAACTATGAATGTGTATACAATATTTTTTTTATATATAACTCAAACATTAATTCACTTAACTGTGAATAACTTTTTAATATTTTTTTATTAAACTTTGAAATTGATAAAACAATGTACAATAACCTCACTGCCCTATCGTGCTGCCCAATCCATCGCGACGTAGATGCCGTCGCCGACCCTAGTTGCCTAGAAACCTCAACAACCTCGCGAGCTACTCAAATGCGCCGCCGTGCTTGCCTACGTCGCCCAGATCGAGACACGATCTCCACGCCGCTAGTTCGCGAGTCCCCGCCTCCCTAGCTCCGCCGCCCAGAGTCGCGAGGTCCTTAATAAAATGGTTGCGAGCCCTAACGAATTCGAGCCGAACCTGATCGCGATACCCTCCTGCCGATGTTCGAAACGACCGCGCCTCTCTTTTGATCTCCGATCCCAAACCCTAGGCTACCTCTACGATTGTCGTTTCCTCCATGTCTCGAACGAGTACGAGTTCAATAAAGAATGAAGATATATCAGTTCGAGAATTTGTGATGTAGAACGAGGCTTGCCTTCGATTTAACTTTCTCCGTTCTACCATTTTAACGGATTGAATTTTTTTATTATTATTAATAAGTTCAGCTACGATATAAAATAAAGGAGAGGGGAATATGATTTGGACTGATGGAGAGAGAAGCGTGCTTGAATAGAGAATGTTAGCGTATTAGAGAAGGATCAGGAAAGCTCCGATGTGAAGAAATCTGGACCAGTCAACAATATAGTAGATTTATATTTGAATTTTCGATATAAATTTCAATACGTTTCCACACCGTACGATCACACGACAACTCTGATCCCTATGAAATTTGAAATCCGATAATAATACAATATTACGGATCCAATGGAACTGGTTTCGTCGAATTCCGAGACTGTGCCTCGGAAGGCTATTTTCAAATTCAATTTAAACGATATAATTTTAAAACCGAACAAATCAGTGTTAAATTCAATTTGAAAACTTCTATTATCCTCAACACTATCAATATAAATTTTGTAAGCCTTCAAATTATTTTTAACAGACTTAAAATTCTAGATTCAACAATTTACTCAACTTCTAATTATTAAATTCTATTATTTAATTATCAAATAAATAGCGATATTTGTAATTCAAGTTAAAATTATTATATTGAATATTTAAAATCAATTAAATATTTTTAAATGCTTGAAAATTCTGGGTCGTCACATTCCTCCCCCTTAAAAGAATTTCGTCCCCGAAATTATTAGTTAGGAAGAATGTTCCAATACCCGTTTACTTTTTCCCCAAATCAAACAGTTTTATCAACTTGCCATAACATATCTTTTATTAAAGACCCACTATTACTTCAACCAACTTCCCTAAACCTTCCACAGTCTTCAGATAACTTACTTGTTCAACTATTCAAATTATAATTCAAACTAAATTTTGAATTATCAAAATTTCCTCAAAATTTTTTAACTCTCTAAATTTCCGAAAATTTTTGCCAACGTCCCTTTGCGCGGCAAGCTCGGTACAACTACAAAATGGCTCTACGGCCTCCCAAATCCAAAAAGAAAACAAAAGGCCAAGTGGCTCAATCCAAAATCCCAATCAAATTTCACAGAAATTTAAACACATACCTTTTTAGTCGGGCAACTCAATTTTTATCCTTATGAAGTCAAAACTAATTCGCTTTTCCTTTATATTACCTGCATATCTTACATAGCAATACGTCCAATCACAATACTAAAAAACATCACATCAACTTTCTTACAAATGTCAGTATTTATTCATTCAAATATTAATTTAGATTATATTTGTAGTATCAATTTTCATTTAAGAATTCACCATTCTCTCTTAAGTTTAGTATAAGCATTTTATATACTTCTTATATTTATTCCCACTTTACCACTTTAGTTTATACCTAATTTTATTCAAATTGATTCTTTTATTTCCATATGAATTCAATTTATCTTTAACTCTAAATTTTAAATTTTATTTTCCATTTATACTGATTCATGTCATTGTTTTACACTAGTTCATTTACACATTTATTTCAATTTCCAATTTAAAAACGTTTGTCGTTAACAAAATTTTCCAAAAAATTTCAAAAATTTTCTAAGTCCCAAAATTTCTGAAAATTTTTAGCAGAGTCCCCTTTGTATGGAGGAGCTTTTGCAATTTGACAAAAGGTATAAATATATATACATCGACCCACATGGTCGGAAAAACCAAAAACAGTTCATATTTCCTATTTATATTGCGTAGGCGTACCTTATTTAGCATTTTTAAGCAAACAGCTTATTTATTAGAAATTAGCGTGTCCAAAATCCAGCCACACGGCTTCCCAGCACCTGTACTTACTCAATTTAAACATGTAAGTGCCAAATATATGAAGTTTAACAATATGTCACTTATTTGCAATAGTTAAACACATGATTCTAAAAGAAATTCACACCAAACATTTTCCCGTAAGCAACTTATACAATTTTCATACTAATTCCACTGTAACAATTAATTTATAAACAATTTTCATTCAATTTGAATGGTTTTCAATCCATTCGTATACAACTTCATTAATTTGAATGGTTTAAAACTCAATCGCTTACATTTAATTTATTTTTAAGCAAAACGAACTCATATTTAATTCAATTGATCTCAAAATCAATTTATTTTATCCTATCAATTCATAGAATTTTTAATTACTTCTATTTACATCAAACGACAATTTATTCTATGCAGTTTGACGACATCTATGTGAATAAATATGTATTTATGTTTTATAACCATTTTAAATGGATTTCAACTCAATTTATACTTAATTTTATTCCATTTTTAAATTTATTCACAATCCATATATTCTCATTTTCATTGCATTTCAGATTTGAATCCATTCACTTACATTTCATTTTATTAACCAAACTAGTTCATTCAAAACCATTAACAATGGTGGTTCATCTTCATTACCCATTAAATTTCCTTTTTATTTTAATTCATTCACGACCATTCATTTAGCTCGACCCATTCCAAGCTTACACATTACTAACCATTCCCGGATTTATTCAAACCAAGCTTTAATTTAATGGTCTTCCATTTTTACTCATAGTCGAGTTTCTAATTATTCTCAACTTAAGTTAATTTACTCAATTTACTCCACTCTAAACTTAAGTTCACTTCCATTTGATTCTTATTTATTCCATCATTTATTCATTTAGTATAGTTAGTTTATCCACTCAACCTATTTTAAATTTTTATTTCCTTAAATATTATATATAACTCATCGAATTCTATTTCGATTTAAATTTATTTCCACTTGATTTAAATCCAATCCAATATCATTTAGTTTTATGTTGAATTCAATTCAACTCTTCATTTGTTTAGTTTAAGTTAATTTGCTTCACTATATTCAAATTTTTATACTTAAGCTCATTTCATTTTTCAAGTAAATTTTTTCTTTCTATTCAACTTAATTCTATTTCAATTAAATTTCATTTTAAATCTGCAGTTTCATTTGGTTGGTTATTATAAAATTTAACTTTCCATATTCAACTCACCCAATTTATTACATGGCCATTTTCCAATTTATTTCCACATATTTGGATTTTATTCGCAATACAAACCATTATCATTTTAATCCAATTTCATTTTCTTTATTCGACACATTCCCAACTATATTTTATTTGTTAACACTTCAAGTCAATTTATATTTATAACTCAAGTTCTGATTCTACTATCCATTCTCAATTTACCACCCGATTTATTAACCACAATTTAATTTCATTTACATCACTAACAATTCAAGTCGAATTGGATTTATAACTTGAGTTTTATTTCCAATCTTCATTATTAATTCACAATTCATCTTCTATTAAACAACATTACGTTCCATTTACACATTCTATTAACTAATTTATTATAAAATTAGTTCTCTCCTATTTATAGTTCAATACTAGATTTTCAATTTCAAATATCACTTCATTTAATTTTCTTAAGTTCAATTTATTTTATAATTCAAGTTTTGATCCTCATTTTGCTTTTCTTTCAATTCATTAAACAATATTTATTTTGGATTTTGTATTTCATTTTCAATTTTATAAGTCACCATGTTCCATTCATTATAGGCTTGAATATGTTCATCTTTTATTTTTAACTTAAGCCTTATGCTTATTTATAATCCAAGCATATTTTTATTTCCATGTATTTTTATTTCTGATTCTTTTATAAGTTATTCTAATTTATTTGCTTCAATCCAATCCTTAACCAATTTATTTTCCATTTATTCAGGTAAGAGTCTAATTCCATTCAACACTCAATTGAATTTTTATTCCAATTCAATTTTATTTTAAACTCAGATTTATTTAAATTTAATACGATTTCAACTTAATTCGGATACAACTGGATATTATTTCCAACTTATCCAATTAATTTCAATCCAGTTAAATTTTATTTTCCAATCCAAGTTGATTGCATTTTTAACGTTTCCCTTTAAATTTAAATTCCAACATTCAAAGCTTATATGACTTTCCTGATTTAAAAATCATCTTAATTTATAAGCTTACAGCTTATCTCATCAGGATTTTTTTTTAACACCTGACTTTTGGGTTCAAATCATTTTGAAATCTCCAACATCGCAAATCACATTTCTCAAAAAATTAAACCAACCCTGGTTTTATTCCCAACAAATTTCCTTTAAGATTTTCAAAAAAAAACAACTAGCTTTACTAAACAAACCATTTTTTTGCAGCAATCCTTCACTTAGTAATTCGAAAATGAATACTGATGATGCGGCCGTCATCACCAGAATTATTTTCCAATAATCCAAGTGATTTCAATGCTTTATCACTTTCAAATCCCTTTAAAACAAATTTCCTTTCAGGAATACCTCTAAACAATAATGTTATCATTTATCTTCAAAACACTTCGATAAACATTCCCAAAATCTCAATTTTGAATTTCCAAATCTTGCTTAAATAAATTTTAACTATAATTCATTTGTACAATTTATGCTTATACAAATTCTCATTTGACTATATTTCAGTTTTATAAATTACATTTATAATTCATATTTATAAATTTCATTTTATAATGAATTTATTCCCTTAAATTTTAGTTATATTTCAATTTCTAGTTAAATTTTCACTTAACAATGATAATACTTTAATATTATTCTTCCTAACATCCACACAACCATATATTAGCAGTTTACAAAAACTTTTCTTTATATCAAAATATATTTTTGGGTAAAATTATTTCATTTACCCGCATTTAAGACAATACCGTGTCGATTGTTCTATTCAAGTGTTTGGAAACCCCTTCAATACAGTTGCGCAGACTGTGTCGATGAAGGTTCATATACCACTCAATAAATCAATCAATGCAATATTAAAACAATTTATATTCACTAACAAATACGCGCTCATATTTATTAATACGCTCAAACTCATTCTAGAGTACTTCAGACTCTAATTTAAATGAGTAATTCCACCAGAGCCAAGGTTATCACCAACCTATGCTCTATACCAAGTGTAACGGTCTAGGCTTTTCAACCATCGACAGCGGACTTCGAACAGTCACCACTCGCCACGAACGGCATCCGACCTTGAACGGTCACAACTCGCCTCGAACAGGCATAATTCGCCCCGAACGGCACAACTCATCTCACCTCAAATGGGAGAGAAAGCACCAAAATGTTTGCGCCAAAATTGGTCACAAACACCCAATACCGTGAAAGCACTCAACACAGATCAACAACAATCAATATAGAATTCAGATCTAAGCAAACAACAATCACAATAACTCGCAGATAACAATCACAAACACAATATTTATAGTGGCGAGTGGGCCCCCTCACGTGCCTGAAGCGGTCTTCCCGGAATTTAGGAGAAATATCAGCCTCCTACGCTTATAAATAGAGCCCCTGGTCATTCAGAAAAGAGGTCGGAGATTCAGGAGAGAGAAAGCAAGCCCAGACTCCACCAGATTCAATTCTAAGTCTTTCCAACATCATTTTAATCAAGTATCAAAGCTACAACTTGCAGTAATCTGTTGTAACCAATTGAAAATCATCAAGTGAATCAATAAAGATAAAACCTTCAAAGTGGACGTATTCAAGGTCAAGCGCTCAACCTCAAATGACGATCGTTCGTGATCGAGCCATTCAAGGTAAAGCGCGACAGTGCGCGGTCAAGTGGTGGACCTCAAATGACGACCGTTCATCATCGAGCCATTTGAGGTGAGATGAGTTGTGCCGTTCGGGGCGAATTATGCCTGTTCGAGGCGAGTTGTGACCGTTCAAGGTCGGATGCCGTTCGTGGCGAGTGGTGACTGTTCGAAGTCGAGTGCCGTTCGTGGCGAGTTGTGATCGTTCGCGATCGTGTGCCGTTCGAGGCGAGTTTGCGTGCCCGGGAGGGCTTGATGTTATGGATGCCAGGGTCACGTTCGGGTGAGTTCCTGGATTGTTTGTGTGCCTGTTGGAGGCGAATTAGTGTGCCCGGGTGGGCTTAGTATTACCGATACCAGGCTCACGTTCGCGTGGGTCCCTGGATCGTTTGTCAGGGTGGTTTATCGCCATCTCAGAGCATGCCTAAGGACCGCTCGCGACCCCGTACATGTGTAAGTAGCTTTGCCATTTCAGAATTATCAGGATCAAATATCTATTTAACAGATGAATTTAAAAAACAGAAATGTCCAAACAAACCAAGTTTAAATGTCCAAATCAACACAAAACAAAAGCAAAGCAAAGATGTCAAAGTGTAAATTCTCACAACGATATGGTTAATGATTAACCCATGTTAGTGAGAGGTTTACTACTTGTTCATCGTTATTTCAATTAATTGATGATCAAATGGCGTCTCGGTTCAGGGCCACCCCTGGCTGATGTAGATGGTGGCCGCTCTGGCTCCACCGTTGAAGCTCGCCTCCTCACATATTGAAGGAGCATACCGTTTCTGATATGTCCTTCCACCTCGTCCCTCAGGTGTCTACAATCATTAGTGTTATGACCATTTAATTCATGAAAAGCACAAAACTTATCTGATCTCTTTTCGTCAGAGGTTGGATCCCTTCGTATCGGTCTACGATAGGGAACCTGTTCTTTGGTATCCTGATAAATCCGCTCCATACTCTCAGTCAGCTCGGTGTAAGTAGTGAATCGCGGCTCCCTCCGTTGCCGTTTTGACCTATCATTATAATCCTCAGCCCTTCGTTTTCCTTTATCTTTGCCTGAGTCCTTTTCGATAGGCTTTTTGTCTTTGAGCATATAAACTTCTATTCCCTCTCCTTCTTCTCTTTTAGCATTAGCATCCTCTAATCGTAAAAACTTCTCTGCCTCGTGGTAGAATTCCTCTAGATCCATGGGTGGATCTTTAGTCAATGAATTTTCGAACTCTGTGCCGTCAGCTACTCCGGACACAGCTGCCATCACCACCATAGATGAATCTGCCCGATCCACCGAAGCTGCGGCTGTATTGAATCACGCTAGATAACTCCTCAAGGTCTCTCCGGCTTTCTGCTTTAGGGTCGCCAAAGTCATAACATTCTTGGGTCTCATAATGTGAACCCTGAATTGCCTCATAAATCTCTCAATTAAACCGTTCCATGTTCCGATGGATCCATTCTCCAACTGTCTAAACCACAATGCCGCAATATCCGCCAAGTACAATGGAAAGCACCGGGCCATAACCTCCTCTGATGCCCCCAGCACTTCCATATGCCTCATATACTTCGTTAGATGAACTGTGGGATCCGTTCTCCCGTCGTACATGTCTAATGAAGGTAACTTGAAATCCGGTGGGTTCCTAGCTCGTCGGATCGCTAGAGTAAAAGGACTCCTATTAACATCCTCCAAATCTTTATTCACTAATCCGCCTCTCATGGCTCTTCTAACCATTTCTGCCAACTTGTCATCGTCTCCGAGATGCAATCTCCGTTCATTACTTTCAACCTGCCCCCCGAGTCCACGAGGGAATTCTGGGATCTGCCCCCTTGACTGAGCGTTCACTCCTCTGCTACTCCTCGCTTGGGTAGACGCATCTCTATCTCTCTCAAGGATTGGATCAGCATTCTCTATGTGTGTGCCCCCTACTCCAGGTGTTACGTCGGATGGTCCTGCTCCGTTCTGAACTCCGGTTACTCCTTGATTTTGTGCTCCAAGTTGCCCTATCTGTTGGAACAAACTCTGGATCAGCTCCTCTTGTTTTTTCATCATTGTCTCCATCTCGTCCCTAGTGATGAAGATCGACGCTTGATTTGCTCCTGAGGAAGCCTCTTGACTTCCTTGATGTTCACTTCTCTCTGGCCTTTGTTTCTTACTTGTTTGTCTCGTCATGGTTCTCAGATCTGAATACCTAGGTCTATAAATTCAACTTCTCCTGAATCAGGTTCTCAGTGAATGGTAATACTAAGCCCACCCGGGCACACTAATTCGCCTCCAACAGGCACACAAACAATCCAGGAACTCACCCGAACGTGACCCTGGCATCCATAACATCAAGCCCTCCCGGGCACGCAAACTCGCCTCGAACGGCACACGATCGCGAACGATCACAACTCGCCACGAACGGCACTCGATTTCGAACAGTCACCACTCGCCACGAACGGCATCCGACCTTGAACGGTCACAACTCGCCTCGAACAGGCATAATTCGCCCCGAACGGCACAACTCATCTCACCTCAAATGGCTCGATCACGAACGGTCGTCATTTGAGGTCCACCACTTGACCGCGCACTGTCGCGCTTTACCTTGAATGGCTCGATCACGAACGATCGTCATTTGAGGTTGAGCGCTTGACCTTGAACGGTCACATTTCACCGAAGATGACTCGATCCCGAACGATCGACGCATCGATTTATGCGCTTGACCGCGCACGGTCGCACTTCACCGCAAGTGACTCGATCACGAACGATCGTCATTTGAAGTTAGGCGCTTGACCATGAACGGCCGCGCTTCATCCCAAATAGCTCGATCCCAAACGATCGTCATTGGAGGACATATGAAACTATCAAATTCTTTGCAGGTTGGTGATAGGATATGAACATCCAACTCAAGGCATTGCAAAACACACCTTCCTACCGCAAGGCATGTTTTGGGGGGCAAATGTTATCCCGCTTTTTGGACAAAGCCGTGATACCAAAAGATCGGTCAAAAACAAAAGACAGTTCGTCTCAGAAATTGGTCGCGCTTCACTCCACTATAGATATCGATGAATTTTGTCCAAGTCCGGATTGGGCCAGAATCGACAAGGCATCATGAGAAAAGCCATAGAAGCCAGCATCTCAAATTTCAGGTCAATCCGTGGTCGTATGCTCAAGTTATGATGGATTCAAGTTGAGAGAGATGGATTCTGCTTAGTTCGAATCCGTCACCGCTTCACTAGTTCGAAACCACGAAGTTCGAACCCATCATCCTAGCAACGGTTCGAATCCACCCACGTACGCCCTAGTCCGAGTCCATCAGCTAGTGCCTACCTCGCATCCATCAGCTTTGACTCCATCAGCTTCGACTCCATCTCCTTCGACTCCATCAGCTTCGACTCTATCGGCTTCGACTCCATCTCCTTCGAATCCACCACAATGGCCTACCTTCGAATCCATTCAGGCCACCTAGCCTCGAATCCATTCCCTCGAAGTCCATCAACCAAGGGTCTCCACGAATCCATGCAAGCGAAGAAGCCCCGGCTCCATCCCAAAACTCATCTTCGAATCCCCAAACAGAGGCAACTTCGAATCGATTCACACCAGCCTATTCTGATCGATTCGAATGAACACTGGCTGCAACGATTCGAAGCATACGTTCGAATCCAACACTCGAAACCATCCAATTCACACAGTGAGCACCTCGTCGCCGCCTCCACATGCAAAAGGATCGATTCGAACCTATGGGTTCGAACCATATGGATTCGAACCATATGGATTCGAACGAACCCATCGGATCGATTCGAAGCAAGCAGCGTGCCGGAGAACCCCATCTTGAATCGATCATAACTTCCAAACCGTTGATCCAAATGCAATGAAATTTTCACAGAAGCTTACATAAATGTTGAAGAACGTTCTCACCAAATTTCACCTTGATTGGACATTTCCTTGATCGATTCGAAGTGAAGGTCGAATCGATCCTGATGTGGGCCCGGACCTCCAGATTTCGGGCGAGTGGGCCCCCTCACGTGCCTGAAGCGGTCTTCCCGGATTTTAGAAGAAATATCAGCCTCCTACGCTTATAAATAGAGCCCCTGGTCATTCAGAAAAGGGGTCGGAGATTCAGGAGAGAGAAAGCAAGCCCAGACTCTGCCAGATTCAATTCTAAGTCTTTCCAACATCATTTTAATCAAGTATCAAAGCTACAACTTGCAGTAATCTGTTGTAACCAATTGAAAATCATCAAGTGAATCAATAAAGATAAAACCTTCGAAGTGGACGTAGGCACGAGCGCCGAACCACTATAAATCTTGTGTTTGTGATTGTTATCTGTGAGTTATTGTGATTGTTGTTTGCTTAGATCTGAATTCTATATTGATTGTTGCTGATCTGTGTTGAGTTCTTTCACGGTATTGGGTGTTTGTGACCAATTTTGATATCCATGGCGAAACGAAGTATGACCAACCTCTGAGACGAACTGTCCTCCGTTTCTGATCGATCTTTTGGTATCGCGGCTTTGCCAAAAAGCGGGATAACATTTTACCCCCCAAAGTACGTCTTGTGGGAACATGACGTGCTTTGAACTGCTGCAATTTCTCCGAACAATCATTGCTCACTTTTTTGTTGAAACTCGTATGCTGCATTGCTGTATAGTAGCGCTTAGCCGTTGGCTGTTGCATTTGTAACAGGATGAGTGTTTGATCCCTGTAAATGTTTAAAATCGAATGTTAGTTCGACATATATGCACATATGTTGATTTGACCCTTGCTAACGTCGTGCGTTCACGAGTCGTTGCCAGCTTGGTTGGCTATTGAATTTCGTATCGATTCTCTCCTGAACCGATTTGGAAATTTGAGTTGAGACAACGCTTGATGGTTGTTTATAAAAGTCCCTTCGTATCGATCCTCTCCTGAATCGATATTGAAGGTTGAAGGAATTGAATTATGTATTGCGTGAGTGTAATATTTCGAATCGATGCATTCGAGCATCGATGGGTTCGAAATCCACGTTTGTATGGACGCGGTATGCTTGTGCTATGATGGGTTCGAAGTTAACATTCGAACCGGTTTGAGGGAATGGATACGAAATTATTGTTCGAGTCGATTCGAATTGGAAGAAGATGGGTACGAAGTCATCTGTCGTATCGATAGGCCATGGATGGATTCGAAGTGGTTGATGTGAACAAGGTCTTCGAATCGATGTGCCCACAGTTCGTTTCGCATCGATGCAGCCTGTCACTCTGTATTGCGTTTCGTACCGTTGAAGCATGAGTTGAACTTCGAATCGATAGGGCTTTAAGCAGATGGTTTCGAAAGCTAACTTTGAACCGATCTGGTACTTGACCGGTTATGGCCGGTTGGGTTGACTGGGAGAGCAATCGTCTCGGTCACATCCTAGGCTCCATATAAATAGCAGTGGTTTTCACTTTTTTCATTTTTTACTTTTACTCTTGCTTGCTTTTACTGTGTAGTGCATTATTTCGAAGCTCCAAAAGAGAAAACACTGTGTCGCATCATCGAATCGACCAAGATTCAAGTCTTCAATCTCTCGAATTCATTGTTCAAACTAGGTAATTAGCCTCGAATTCAAACGGCGAACGGCAAAGTTACTTCGAACCCGCGCCTTTCTATCGATTGGTAAAGTCAGATCTGGTCTGGCAGAGGGCTTCGAAGCCATATGGGGACTCGTGCTCGAATCAATTTCTTGGACGACCCTATGGGGGTGACGCAGTTTGTACCTATTGATGGATTCGATGGGTTCATTCGAATCGATGGATTCGAACCCATCGGTTGTGGTTTTGAAGTCCACAACTTCGCATCGATACGAAGAGTATCGATGCAAACGTGGATGACGTTAAGTTGAGGGTTCCCTTGTCGTTTCGAACTTGTCAAGCAATGATCGATTCGAAGTTGTCCCTTATCGATCGGTTCGAATTTGGCATCTGGTTATCGATTCGAAGCGCGTCTAACTGCATGGGTTCGAAGCGACGTCAGGATGGGTTCGAACGAAGCGACGTTCGGTTGGGTTCGAACGAAGTCCTTGTGATGGTTTCGAACCCTCTACGATGGATACCAAATTTTGAAATTTTTCTAAGCATGACTCCGACGAGCTTCATTCTTGCATATCTGGACTTGAATATTAAACTGCATACTTGACCGCCTCTCGAAGCTCGTCGATGGAACTATAACAACTTCTATCCGAATCAATTTCCATCATAGAAACGGATTAGTGATGACGGTCAGCGATGACGGTCATTACAGCTGGACTCCGTAGCTTTTGTCGTTTGCATTTTTACTTTAACTCTGCGACATTTACTCAAGTAATGCATGGCACTGCACCACACACATTCATACACTTTACACTGGGGAATGCACGGGTCCTTTGTCGTCTAACGATGGTTTCTCATGAGTTAGCTAGTTATGGAACCGTCAAGTTCACAGCAGCAGGAGATTCAAGGTACAGCCTCTCCGAGACTAGAGATTCCGGACATCGATCCTGAGATCGTCGGTCCAGCCCCGGATGAATTGTCTAATGCGTCGTTCATCGCAAATCCATCGGATTCCGTTCCATCCAATATCTCTGAAGACATGTTGGGAAGGATATGCTTGAGGTACGGCCTGTCACTGGACGATGTGTTACTGCCAGGGCCGAACGATAGACCGCACAACCCACCAGAAGGGTATACTGCATTTAACCGCCACGCGTGTGCGGCCGGGACACTTCCTCCGTTCAACGAGTATATAAGGGAAGTATTGTCGTTTTTGAGGATCACCCCATCTCAGCTGCACCCGAACGGATATGCGTCGATCAATAGCTTGTTCATTGCATTTATGGAATATCTCCATCGACCACCGCTCCCAATTGAGATCAGATACTTGTTCAATTTCAAAACTCGGGGTGATTATCCCTCCTTCACGTTCCTGGAAGCGGTGAGAAATTTATAGAAGAATACATCGAGGCGAAGATTCCAGTTTTGAAGTCAATAATAGTAGAATTACAAGGTTGAAAGGCATGATTTGTGTTCCAGACATCCCAGATCTCAAACGAGAAGTATTCGAAGAATGCCACAAATTCAAGTTTAGTATCCATCCAGGGGTTAACATAATGTATCGAGATATTAAAAGGACTTTCTGGTGGAAAACAATGAAGATAGATATATCAATTTATGTTAGTCGATGCGCGACTTGTCAACAATAAAGAGTGATCAAATAAAGATGGCGGGTTTATTCCAACCACCACCCCAGCCCCACCGTGGCTTACACTGGTACCTCGGGTTTGCTTTTACGGCCAGCCTCTCGACTCGCAACCAACCCCCCTGGGGACATGTAGGGGTAGGAGTCTCCCATTCGCCACCAAACGCGAAGCGAGAACCCCCTATCATGCTGCAATATAGCAAACTCGATCCCGGTCTCTTCGAAACGATCAACGCATTTGGCCAATATTGATAGTCGGTGATTTAACTATCAATTAATATTCACAAACAACCATCAACCAATAAATAATTCTCCAAATTATTTATTTATCTCAAAATATCTTCACAAGATATATTTCTATTTTCAACCCTTTGAAAACAGTTTCAAATCATCTTTCTCTTCAAAATAAACTTCCCAAATATATTTCTATCTCCACTGAAATCACCAAGCACAAAACTAGATTTTTAAAATAATTTAAAACACTTTACTTTGAAATATAATATAAAACATTTAAGTTAAAAATACTTCAGTAATTTGTTAAAGATACATACTATACGAATATATGAAAATAAGGTTACTTAAATAAATATAAAACTAGGTTTTCACTTTTTTTAAAAAAACAAAATACTAAGTCACTTTTAAAATAGTTACTACCATAATAGATTAAAAGGAAATACCTACTTTAGAATTTAAATATTTAGAAATAATAATTTTTTTTTTCAAAACATACTTTTTAAAACAACTTTAAAACCTCTATCTTATTTTTAAAAATTTACTTTGAAAACGTACTTGGTTATTCAGGAAGAATTTCCAATCTCAATCACTTAAATCAATTTTCCAAATTGATTCCCAATTTACTCTATTTGAAATAGTTTCTTTAATTACTCAACTCATTTAAAAATTCATTAATTATGGACTTAATTATTGTTGTTATTGTTATTTTCCATTTGATTTTAAACCCTTTAACTGAAATATACGAATTTTAGGTTATACCCAATTTCTTCTTTATTCTTTCCAATAATTTAAATCCTGAATTTTAAATAAATGTTTTGTTCTTTTTAAATAATAACACTGAATTTTAAAATTCATTAACTTCCTGTTTATTCAAATTTTTCTTTCTATACTCATAATTTATTTATTAGAAATTTAAAGTCACTTTATTTCTTCTCTAATTCATTCTTAAATTTATTCTATAATTACTTTACCTACAGATTCACTTCTTTTATTTTCTTCAAAAATCCAATTTTTATATCTATTTTGGTAATTCATTATACCCAATTATATCAACCAAGCCATAGCATTCAATACTTTCACATAATTCATTATAGAATATCAAATAATCAGAACAGAGAATATTAAATAATTTAAATAAAAGTTGAGGGGTCCAGTTGGATCCCTCCGACCTGTTTTTCCTACATCAACAGAAGTTAGCATCACATAATATACCAATTTCAAATTATACTATACTATATCACATCAATCAATTCAACCATACAATCAATTATTTAAATTTAATAATTTAAATTTAAATTTTACCGAGTGAGATTAACTCACCTTTGACTTTTAATTTGCAATCCAATTCCATCTCGATCATTATCTCCCAATTTTTGACCATGAATAAACATTAGATGATTTTTATTAACATTCGAATAAATCGGCCATTAAATTTTCGTATATAAATTAATTATCCAATGCTTTTATCCCAGACTAATAATTTAAATTTTAAGCTGATTTCCTTTTTATAAAATATTTTTAGTACCTAAAAGAATTCAATAAGTTAATATCTTCATCATACATTATTAACAATAAACTAGTTAGTGAAGACATGTGTATATATATTTTTAAATAGATAAGTTTACATTTATATGTATGTATGTATTTACTTTAAACTCATTCACTTAAAAACTCGTTTTATATAAATCTAAAATCTAATTTATATAACTTCTTTTCAGTGTATGTATACTAATCCCAGTTAGTATCCGATAGGTGAAATAATACCTTCTGCTTAATATATATATATATATATATATATATATATATATATATATATATAAAAATGATTTTAAAATAAAACTGTGTTATATCTTATTGCTAATTCCTGATAAGTGATATATATAATTACAGTTAATTTTACAAATTAAACTATGAATGTGTATACAATATTTTTTTTTATATATAACTCAGACATTAATTCACTTAACTGTGAATAACTTTTTTTTTATTAAACTTAGAAATTGATAAAACAATGTACAATACCTCACTGCCCTGTCGTGCTGCCCAATCCATCGCGACGTAGATGCCGTCGCCAACCCTAGTTGCCTGGAAACCTCAACAACCTCGCGAGCTACTCAAATGCGCTGCCATGCTTGCCTTCGTCGCCCAGATCGAGACACGATCTCCACGCCGCTAGTTCGCGAGTCCCCGCCTCCCCAGCTCCGCCACCCAGAGTCGCGAGGTCCTCAATAAAATGGTTGCGAGCCCTAACGAATTCGAGCCGAACCTGATCGCGATGCCCTCCTGCCGATGTTCGAAACGACCGCGCCTCTCTTTTGATCTCCGATCCCATATCCTAGGATACCTCTACGATTGTCACTTCCTCCATGTCTCGAACGAGTACGAGTTCAATAAAGAATGAAGATATATCAGTTCAAGAATTTGTGATGTAGAACGAGGCTTGCCTTCGATTTGACTTTCTCCGTTCTACCATTTTAAGGGATTGAATTTTTTATTTATTAATAAGTTCAGCTACGATATAAAATAAAGGAGAGGGGAATATGATTTGGACTGATGGAGAAAGAAGCATGCTTGAATAGAGAATGTTAGCGTATTAAAGAAGGATCAGGAAAGCTCCGATGTGAAGAAATCTGGACCAGCCAACAATATAGTAGATTTATATTTGAATTTTCGATATAAATTTCAATACGTTTCCATACCGTACGATCACACGACAACTCTGATCCCTACGAAATTTGAAATCCGATAATAATACAATATTACGGATCCAATGGAACTGGTTTCGTCGAATTCCGAGACTATGCCTCGGAAGGCTATTTTCAAATTCAATTTAAACGATATAATTTTAAAACTGAACAAGTCAGTGTTAAATTCAATTTGAAAACTTCTATTATCCTCAACACTATCAATATAAATTTTATAAGCCTTCAAATTATTTTTAACAGACTTAAAATTCTAGATTCAACAATTTACTCAACTTCTAATTATTAAATTCTATTATTTAATTATCAAATAAATAGCGATATTTGTAATTCAAGTTAAAATTATTATATTGAATATTTAAGATCAATTAAATATTCTGATTTTAAATGCTCGAAAATTCCGAGTCGTCACATGAGCACAGTTATGAAATTGTAGATACAGAGAGATTTTTTAGACGTTTGGAATTAAAAAAAGACGTCTGTTTTGGTTAAATTTCGATACAGAGAACTAAGGCAGACGTCTGGATCTTATTTCAGACGTCTGAAATGTTTTGAATTTTATTTGTAGAAGACAGAACAACGATTCAAACGTCTGGGGGATATATCAGACGTCTGACATATGCAAATTTCTTAGACATATACCAGTGTATCAGACGTCTGAAGACCATGGTCAGACGTCTGAAATTAGCAGTTTTGCTATAAATAGCCTAAAAATTGATGGTTTCACTTATTTTTGAATGTTGATAGCAAATATCTTTATTGTTGTGAAAAATACATAAGTATAGATGTATACAATATATAATACGATTTATTTAGAAGGAGACGGAGTTTTAGGATTTCCTGACTCATTATTATTCCATGGTCTAAGTGGAGACCATATATTTCCACGTTCGTGGGTCCGTGGAGAGTTAGAATATTGTCTTGGTGTGGGATCTGAAGGAATACGATACGAAGAAGATGGATCCAATGAACTACAAGGTTTTGGTAGCGGTTCATTAACATCTTTCTTTCGTGACGAACAAAATTTCATCGCCACTTGCTCTAGAAAGTTTTACCTTCGTGCCGTGACTTTTTGTTCGAAATAAAGTTCTCGTTGAAGATCCATCTGTTGTTTTTGGTAATGATGAATTTCATCAATTTTCTCCTTTGTGTTAGGAGAAATAAACAGGGATCTTTAAGTTTTCTTATTGTCTGGAGTAAAACCCGTACGATACGAGGACCACTTATTTGTTGGCTCTTGCTTTGGTGTAGGCGTCGGAAGTTGTTGTGGTGTGTCAACCGAGCTGTCCGTCGATGGGGTGGAGATCGAGATAGATATATAGGAGTCCTCAGAAGACATTTTTTACTAAATTTTTTAAGAAATTGATTGTTTGTATATAGTTGTTATGTAACTATGTATATATATATATATATGTATGTATGTATGTATGTATATGTATGCTGAAAACCTTATTTATAGAACAACTTTTTCCTAAAAATTTAATGGGTTCAGAAATTAATAAATAGAATTTGTGCTAATAAAGAAGATAACTAAACTTAGTCTTTAAATGAAATTATTAATTAACTATTTCTGAATATCCAACAAAAACACCTTCATCGGCTTTTGGATCAAATTTTCCTAAATTATCATTTGTATTTAGTATATAACATTTTGAACCAAAAGTTTTAAAGTATGATACTTTAGGTTTTTTACCAAAAAATATATTTCAAAACAAGTTTGTTTAGTCATGGGGCGAATAGTTACTCGAATTTAATACATAACAAGATGTTGCAATAGCTTCAGCCCAAAAGTGTTTTGGTAATCCACTACTATTTAGTAATGTTCGTGCACATTCTTGTAATGTACGATTTTTTCTTTCTACGACACCATTATGTTGAGGTGTACGAGGAAAAGAAAAATTATAAGTTATTCCTTTCTTATTGCAAAAGTTTGTAAATAGATCATTTTCGAACTCTCCTCCGTGATCACTTCTAATATTTTTAATTTTCAAATTCATTTGAGTTTAATTCTTTTAGCAAATACTTTAAACATACCAAAAGTATCGCTTTCATGTTTTAAAAATAAAGTCCATGTATATCTCGAAAAATCATCGACTATTGCAAACACATATTTGTTGTGATTTATAGATCTTATTTGCGTTGGACCAAATAAATCTAAATGTAATAATTCTAATGGTTGTTTTGTAGAAATATTATTTTTAGATTTAAACGAGCTTTTCTTTAATTTTCCAATTTGACAATCGTCACATAAGTTTTCTACTTTATAATTCATTTTAGGTAATCCTCTTACCAACTCATATTTTGCTAACTTATTAATATTCTTGAAATTGATATGACAAAATCGTTTATGCCATAACCATGGATCATTATGTTTGGCCGTTAAACATAAATTTAAATTTTTATTTATATTCATGTTTAATACATAAATATTTTTGTTTCTAAAACCTTCAAAAATGAGTTGTTTGTTACTATCTAAAATATTACATCTATCTTTTTCAAAATTTATTTGAAAACCTTCATCACATAATTGAATAATGCTTAGCAAGTTGTCTTTTAAATTTTCTACTAATAAAACATTTGTAATAATAAGAGAGTTAGATATACCAGAGTTGATAACTTCTCCAATGCCAATAACATATCCTTTTGAATTATCTCCAAATGTTACCGTTCCACCATCGATGTATGTTATACTTGATAACATTTTTGAATTTCCGGTCATATGCTTGGAGCAACCGCTATCTAGTATCCATTTCTCCTTATTTTTTATTTTGGGTACCTGCAAAGTAAAAAATGTTTTAATTGGTACCCATATATTTTATTAGGGTCCTAATTGTTAGAGGAAGGTAGCCTTACCCAAGATGATTTGGTACCTTTATAAATATAATTTTTATTATAGACTACATTCTCTAAGTAATTATTAATATGCTTTTGTCTAATCAAATTATTATTTGTTTTAGGAATCCAAATTTTCATATTATTGATATTCAATTTAGTCTTAGACAAACTTCTAGTTTTTATATGCCTACAATTTTTAGCATTATTTCCTTTTTGTTTAAAAGAATTTTTGAATCCTATTCCATTTCTATTACCTGATGGTTTTGAAGTTTTGATAAGATTCTCCAAATCTTGTTTTCCTTTATTAAATTTTGAAACATTATTGGTAATTTTATCTAATTTTTCTCTTAACTCTATATTTTCAATTTTCAATAATTCAATACTATTTTTAAAATCACTATTTTCTTTTAACAAATTTTCTTTTACTATAGAAATATTCTCACTTTCTATCATATTATTTTTGATTTTTTCTTAAGATATTTCAAGTTCCTCTTCTAGAATAATTTTTTCATCTTTCAACATTCCTACCTCAAGTTCTAATCTTTGACTATATATTCTTTGTTCAATTTTTTTATTTGTCTAAATTTGTCGTCTAGTTCCATGCTAAGTTCTAATAGTTCATCATAGCTAAGTTCAGGGCATACCTCTTCAGTTTGTGCCATAAAACACACATTAGCTTGTTCTCCGTCACTATCGCTATCACTTTCAGAAGATGAAGAGTCCGAGTCATCCAAAGTTACTTTGAAAGACTTTTTCTTCTTGAATTTTTGAATTTTGTTATTCTTTTTATCATTATTGAGTTTAGGGCAATCCTTCTTCATATGTCCGTATTGATCACATTCATAGCACTTGATTTAAGATAGGTTTGTTGTGTTGGACTTCCCTTCTTTTTGAAATTTGGTTATTTTTCTAAATTTCTTGAATCTATTATAATTCTTGGCAATAAAGACTATTTCTTCTTCATCTAGATCAGAGTCATCATTTTTTGTTGCTGGAAATGCTATATTCTTTTTCTCCGAATTTAGTTCTTTTCGTGCCAGCAAGTTAGCTTCATAGGACATTAAATTTCCTATCAACTCTTCAACTTTGAGAGTAGAAAGATCATTAGCTTCTTCTATAGCTAAAACCTTCCTTTCCCAATCTGGCGTCAAAGAGTTGAGTATTCGAGATATTAAATCAAAATCAGTGAATTTAACTCCTAATGCCACAAGATCATGTTGGATAGTTTGAAATATAGAATACATGTCAACAATAGTTTCATTTTGCTTCATTTTGAATGAAGAAAATTGGTTTTGCAAAATCGAAATCTTAATTTGTTTGACCTTTGTTGTACCTTCACGTGTAATTTGTAAGGTACGCCAAATATCAAATGCAGTGGTGCATAACATGATACGTGAAAGTTCATTTTTGTCTAAAGAACAAAATAAAACGTTCATAGCTTTAGCATTATTTGATGCTAAGGTCTTTTGTGCATTGGTCCAAGTGTTCATGGCAGTAGTAGGTGCTTCATATCTATCTTGTGTGGCTGACTAAATTTCAAGACCATTAGCTTCCATAAAAATTCTCATACGTGTTGACCAATATGCATAGTTAGATCCATTAAAAAGTGGGGGTCGTGCAGTGGATTGTCCTTCTTGAAAAATACTTTCCATATTAAAGTGATTCAAAAAACGTGTTACTGTTATTTGATCAAAACCCTGCTCTGATACCAATTGAAAGTCTATATGAGTGGATCGTATATGATATATATATATATATATATATGCAAGTATGAACAACTAACTATATAATATAACTTGATAGATAATAATAGCAAAGTAAATTAAAATAATCACACCAAGATTTTATACTGGTTCGGACCTCCCGTCCCACGTCCAGTCCCGAAGCTCCTCTTCGGAATTTCCTTTCAACTAACCCTCACTTAACCCGAAGGAACAGGTTTACAATAGCAGAGTTTCTTTGTGAAGAATGTGTTCTATAACATGGATGTTGACTATTGGGTACAAGTGCTTCTAGTACATATATCTATCTAGAGAATATTGAATGAGGAGTTCTGAATATATGGAAGAGTTAAGTACAAGTAGTTGATTGCTAGATAATAGGTACAAATCAGAGTATAGGAATTAAGAGCATAAGTAAGTAAAGGTTAAGATTCTCTTTGCATTCCTGATGCTATTTATAATGATGAAGAGTTCTCTTGTATAGTTGCATCTGTTGTAATCTCTCTAAAGTCGCTTCTGATGGTGATGAAGAGTTGCAGCAAAGAGAAGCGGATGTGTCCTTTCGAATGTGACAGTTGGTCTTTGAAATTACTCGGTCGAATTCAAAATCAGACGTCTGGAGGAATGTTTCAGACGTCTGGTCTTCATATATATTTTTCTGTCTGGTTGCTATTCAGACGTCTGAGTTTATTATCAAATGTCTGTTTCCTTCTGAGTTGTGAACCAGAGAGTTTAACCAGATGTTTGAGCATATTAACCAGACGTCTGATTCTGTCTGATTTGCAAACCAGAGGAAACATTCAGACGTGTGGCTAGTGCACTCAGACGTCTGAAAATGTGCATGTTGCTTTATTTGTGTATGTGACACTCCTTTTCAACTTCTACTGATTTGAAGTCTTTTGATACTTCTCTTGAGTCTTGTTTTTGTTTCTTTGGTGATGTTACTCTATCATCTACTTGTAAATGTAGATATATATGTACATTCGATTTCCATTGTATAGTTGTTATCATCGAAACCATAGAATTGATTTCCTAACAAATAGGTATACAACTAAAACCGTAAGGGCTCGTATTGGAGAATGGATTCCATACAATGACTAGGCTACTGGGGTACCGTCCGTCACGGTGCATCTCTAGATAAAATAACACCAAGGACCTCGCCGGGATCCCCTGCCAATACAGAACCGGCCTACTACTTGACTAGCAGTAATGGATATGATCACATCTCCGTTAATGGGCCCTGAAGCATACAAAAGAGAGATAATATCGACTCTAAATAGGGATGATCAAACTCTACTTGGGAGCGACCCACTGAACCCTGCCGCATCTCCCTAATTTTAGTCATTCCCGGTTAATGGGTTTGAGGCTACATTTTACCTTTATATAGCACTTCTCACTTGGAATGCTAACACTGCCCTCCAAGCAACAATGCAATATCAGCATTCACCTATACAAGTTCGTTCTGGGACAGAACGAAACGCTTGAGAGCTCGATCTTCAATTCCATCATCTTTAAAATATCTTCACTTCGAAACATTTGAGTTGGATCGAAGTGGTTTTCGGATAACAAGTCCAATCCTAGTCTCTTTGAAACAACATTCAATAGTTTCCAGTAAACTCAACCCCGGTTCTTTAGGAAATAACAGCCAAAGATAAGAGCGGAGATCACCTCCTAACCGTTAGTGGACGGATTCCCTTATCATTTTCCTAGGAGAACGGAACGAGATTTATACGCACAGTACCACATCATCGAAGAAGACTGTCCCATAAAACTCACGTGTTTCTCTTAGATTTTTCCAAATTTACGTTTTGGGTCCAAATTCGATAGTTGGTTATTTAACTATCAAATAAACAAACATTCAAATCATGGATTTTAATTCTATAGGAAAAAAACGTCGGATAAGCAACAATCACTAGCCTTCTTTAATAAATCTTTCATTGACTAAAACCATTTTATAAATATTTGTACCAAAATACTTTTACAAAGATTCATTCAAAAACCCTTATATTTTCAATACTTGGAAAGTATCCATATACTTATCTCAATGGTATAAGTATATTAATGAAAAAGAGAAAGAATTCCTTTTTACACAATTCTAGAATAGATTTATGAATTCCTTCATAAACCTCTGAAACCCGTTTATAACCCAATTCATTAATCTCTGAAATCATTTATAAACTCCCTTTTATTTATTCCTAAACTCATTTATAAACCCTTTATAAATTCATAAGACCATATAAAGCTCCTTTTATAAATCAATACCCATTCTAAAATTCCATTATAAATAACTAAGACCATTCATAAAACTCTTTTTATTTACCCCTTTTTAAATCTTCCTTTAAGTTTTCCAAACTATGTTATAAGATTCCTCTTATAAACTCCACATATGTTTATAAAACTCTATTTATAAACCTCGACAAACATTTATAAATAAATGATAATCATTTAATTTAAAACACTATTACATAATAGTAAACATTATCAATAAATATAAACTTTAAAACATTTTAAAATAATAATTAATAAATCCCAAATCATTCTTAATAAAACAATAATAATTTATCTTCACTTTTTTTATAAGTAATAGTTAATAATTTCCAAAACTTTACTGATAGATAATTATATTTAATTTCCAACCATATTAATAATTTAAATGATTAACTTTTCAAAATATTAAAATATTGATAAACAATTTTAAAACAATATTTATTATAAATAAATAACTTTTTAAAAACATTAATATATTTCCATGCTAAAAATCCATACTTAAATCTTAACATAATAATTTCCATATTTATAAATCTCTTTAATTTTATAAACTTCCTCTTTATAAAAATTTCTTTATTTATAAAGATCCCCGTCTATAACTCTATCCTTTTATAAATCTCACTTATTTATAAAAATCTCAATTAAAACATAAATTACCATTTGTTTTAACGTTGCTTCCATATTTATAAATTCCTCTCTATTAATAAAATATTGTTTAACATCTCCAAATCTATCCTCACTTTGAATTTCCAAATAAAATGAACTATTTTTCCAACAACATTTCACATCTCATTATAAATCCACGATTTTTTTACTTCCCAATTTATCCAATGATTAAGGTTTTCCTTTATTTATAAACACCGTTATAAATCTATCCCTTTTATTTATAAAATACGAATTTACAAATCTTCACTTTATTTGTAAAATTTCTCTTTTATTCACTATCATGTTTATAAACTTCCACATTTATCAATAAATTTTAATATAGGTATATATATCACTTTATATAAAATGGTTAATAAATATTTATACCAAAATATTTCTATCTTCTTTTTAAGCCCATATTCCTTTATTGTAAAAGACAAACTAAATTTTAAGATTTTTTTGGCAAAGTCAACCGACATTATAGTGGGTCGTGCCACTGTATATAAATGTAGAAAAGGTGTACTGCACATGCACAGAAACAAGTATCTACATAATAGGTGAGAAGCAATGGAGCTTCTGCAGCTATAAAAGAGAACTAAGGAAATAACGGTTCATCTTCCCATGAGGAGGAAGAATCACTACCAACAGGGCTCAACATACGCAAATAATGGGAAAGGGAGTCACAATATCCAATTTGTAACCCGGGAGATCCCTACAGTGTATATATCTCATATCCTAGCTGTAATCAAGAAGAAGAGATCTATTCCGCTTACCACGTGCTCCATCCACCGTAAGAATAAGACTACCTCCATCTATAGAGTAATGTAAATGCCTAGATTCACCAATATCATCATTAACAAAAGTATGGAAATTGTGTCTAGCCGGGTCGTATCTCATGTCGTACTGAACATCAATCTACACCATCTTAGGAGGATTCCACTCAATATCAAAAGCCATGGCAGTCGGAGAAATTTCAGGATCAAAAATATCAAAAGGAACAAAGGAATCCATATCAGCATAAGAGGGGGGAGGAACAATAGGAGGTACCGAAGACTCAACTGGAGGGTCGGATGGTGCCATAGGAGGAGGAATACTGCATTCCGTCTGGATCCATTTCATGGTCGAAGGCCTATGAAGAGGGGTCCAAACCGAGAAAGGACCAACAGACGACGTACGAGAGCTTGCTGATGATATATGACCAAAAGACTGACAGGACATACATATATCTAACTTCCAACCATATCGAACTACAATCTCCACTACCTGATCCTCAGTCACTCTAATTTTGATAATATCCGGTGAAGGCTTATCCGGTGAAATATCAATCAAAGCTTTTACATATACTAGTTTTTCCCTAGCTACGGTATTAGCATCAAAACAATTTACTCTACCTACTGCACCAGCTAGCCAATTTAGACCTAACATAGGTTGCAGAACAGAGGGAATGTGAGAGAAATAAGTCCAAACAGGAATAGATAGAACCTGCTCTTTAGCAAGTCAACAAACGGACTCCAAGGAGTGACAATAAAAGGTTTGCCTCCGATAAATATAGGATCTTTACTAAGAATTTGAAGCCCCTCCTCAAGCCTTAAGAACATGAAGAAAAATATAGAGTTGTCCACGTGGACTAGGAGGCTACCTTTCGGTTGCCAAGCATTGTAGTAATGGTCCTTAACCACCAGATAAGGGGGGTTATAGTCCAAAAAGAAACCAACAAGATAGTATGACCAATAATCAATACCAGCTTGAATTACCTCCATAGGGAGAATCATAATTCCGTCTTTGCTAACCATTTCAAAAGAACGAGGCACAAAACCACCACATTTTTTTGGAAAAGTAGAGAATAATTAGGACCATTTGATCCTGAATTTAGATCATTAGATTGGGGTGTTACTGAAGGGTTTTCCTGTATAATAGCATTAGCTACGTGCATATTAGTAGTTTCATCAAGGGGATGGTGCTGATGAATAGCAGTAGATGATTTTGAAAATGTACGGGCAACTATAGGAACATTGATTCCCACATCATTTATTTCTATCCTCTTTCCATCAATACTATTGCTCGAAATATTAGTGGTACTGTAAATTAAACAAGCAGTATTGGAGCCTTAAACAAGTGACTTACATGCATAAATGTGTTTATCCTTTACAGTAGAATAACGCATGGTTATATTCACACCAAAGCAATCGGCAACAGCCTCATGGTCAACGATTTCATCTGAGTTTGACCTCAGTTCGGCAGTCTTATTACCACTAATTTCAATTCCCAGAGCCTTGCAACATTCATAACCCAGTAAATCATCACTCCAAGCTGAACTTGATTGCAGAAGTAAAGGAGATAAGGCAGAGGTAAGGGAAGGAAATGATATACCCGATATTGGGCCTATTGACGATGGTGGTTGTTTGCGCCAAAATTGGTCACAAACCCCAAATACCGTGAAAGCACCAGTGTATGAACACAAATCAGTGATATTCAAGCACAAATATCATATCTCAGCAAATATCAAACAGCAATTCAGAAATAATAAACAAAGACACAAGATTTATAGTGATTCGGCTATCTCCGGCCTACGTCCACTTCAAAGTTTTATCCTTTTATTGATGATCCTTGCTGATTACAGATGATTACAGCAGTTGTAATGAAGAATTTCGAATATAATAATTATATTGAAGTGTAGAAATGAATCCGGTGGAGTCTGGACGTCCAATGGCCGAAAGATCCTTTTTCTGTGGGCTCTGGGGATCTATTTATAGGCGTAGGAGGTTGAGATCGCGCTCAAACTTCGGGAGACTTCTTCTGGCACGTGAGTGGGCCCACGACCGACCCCACCAAGTTTTGACTCGATCTGTGATCAATACGAAGTGATTTCGTATCCATCAAAAAATGATCCAATCGAGCTGAAACTTGGCAGGAACATTCCTTACCTTGTATGCAAGCTGCTGTGAAAATTTCATTGCATTTGGATCAGCGGATTGTAAGATATGATCGATACGAAATCACGGTTCTACGTATGCTGTCCTGTTCGAATCCATGCTTTCACATCCATCTTCTTCGATTCGATCTGGCACACGTGCGCATCGATGACGTGGCGCTACTTCCAAGGCTCAATCCGTAATCTTTGCCGCTTTGACCGCTTCTTTCCTAGAGATGCGCTCGTATCCACTCTCCACGCTTGTACGTGTCCACCGCTTCTCTAGAACGTTGACACCCAACCGTTTGCATAGATTGCTTTCTCGTATCGATTGCAGGAGAATGTTTCGTATCGATCTATAAATCGGTCGATACGAAATGGTGAACTTGGTCGATACGAAAGCAAGGCCAATAGATGGGTACGAAACAAAGCTCAACGATGGACACGAACAAAGCCTTACCTGATGGATACGAACGTGATTTCACCTAATGGACACGAATAAACCTTTACCTGATGGATTCGAAAGTGCCGAACTCTTCTGCCATCGATACAAAAGTATCGATTCGAGACATGCCGCCTTTTCCCATCTTGACCGATATGAAACCATTGAGCCGTGTCCATGTTGATCGATACGAACAGTATCGATTCGAAGTCCTTTACCCTGTTCTACCTTTGATCGATGCGAACCCTATCGAGTCGAACCAAAACCGATCGATACGAAGCCGATCGATATGAACAATATCGATATGAAATCCTCACTTTCTGATCGAGACGAAGTGTATCGATTCGAACCACCATCTTCCTAATCGATGCGAAATGCATCGATACGAACCAATTCCTGTGCGCCGATGGATACAAACAGCATGCTCTTCCTACCTAGTATCGATCATATCTCCTTCATACGAACTCCGATTAACTTGAAACTTAAAACATAGCCTCTCCTAGTCCTCTCATCATCTCCAATCGATTTCGTCCCGATCGGAGCTCAACCAAATTTCGACGACATCGATTGCAGCCTTGGTTCCAATCGATCTCCAATCCCAATATCCATCATTCCTTGCCAATTTGTTGATATTCCAGCCTTGACCAAAAGGTGGGATAACATTTGCCCCCCAAAACATGCCTTGCGATAAGAAGGCGTGTTTTGAACAGCTTCGAATCCGATATCCAAAGTCCATAGCCAAAGTATGTCATCCTGGACTGCTCCGAGTCGATGCCCAATTCCAAATTCAATAACCAAAGCCTTAGCCAATCCCATATCCATCCGAACTCGACAACCGAGTCGTAATCCATCCTTATCCAATAGCCAATAAACGAATCCAGGACCTCTCCGGGTCGATATCCAAATCCATAACCTCTCCGAGATCTTGCCAAGCGCCCTCCACACTTGACGACCGTGGTCCAGTGTCCCTGGACGTTGAGCTAACCTCTCCGGGTTCTTGCCAAGCGCAATCCACACTTGATGACTGTGGTCCTGTGTCCCTGGAAGTTGTGCAATGCCATGGCTTAAGTCCTAAGCCGAATCCTGGTCTCTCCGGACCCTTGTTGAGCATAATCCATACTCAACGACCTGAAACAATAATCAATAATATGGGGCCTAAGTCCTAGGCCGAATCCTGGTCTCTCCGGACCCTTGTTGAGCATAGTCCATACTCAGCGACCTGAAAATAACAATTGATAATACAGGGCCTAAGTCCTAGGCCGAATCCTGGTCTCTCCGGACCCTTGTCGAGCATAGTCCATACTCGACGACCTGAATGAGTCAATTTACCACGTTCAAGCAAAGCGAATCACCCCTTGCCAGGCATAATCCATACCCGACGACCTTTTATCAAAAACCAGATAAAAATCCAATCAAAATCCAATCCAAAATCCAAATCCAAAATCCAAATCAAAACCAGAAAATCAGAAATCCAAACCAGCATCTAAAACCGAAAACAATCATCCAAAGGAAAATCCAAATCAGAAAGCAAACAAAACCAGGAGTTCAATCCAAACTCCAAAACCAAACCAAAAAAAGAATCAGTGTCTAATCCAAAAGCAAAAGACAAATTTCACAAACCATAGCACCACGGTTTATCATCATTCAGAGCATGCCTAAGGGTTATCTCCGTCCCCATACATGTGTAAATGACTTGGTCGTTTGCCAGTAGCTTGTTACTTATTTCATATTATCCTGGTCAATGGATAATCAATCGACCGTCATTCCTGGGCCCCACATCATCGCGGTGTGAGGTAGATGGTGGTTGTTCCTGTTCCACCGCTGCATTCCGAGTTCCGACATATTGTCGCAACCGTCCATTCCTTACATGCTCCTCGATTATATCCTTTAAGTGCCTGCAGCTGTTGGTATCATGTCCATCCAAATCATGGAAGAGACAGTGCCTTCCTGATGTCCTCTCCCGTTCTGATGGTTCTCTCCTAGCCGGCCTTCGGTAGGGAAGGTGATTCCGAGTATCCAGGTATATCCGCTCCAGCGTCTCGTTCAATCCTGTGTATGTAGAAAACTTTGGATCCTTCCATCGCTTCCTATTTTTTCCAGAATCATCGTCCAACTTCCTTTTTCCTTTGCCTTTATCCGAACCTTTGCTGGATGGTCCTCCACCCTCAGTTGCATTCAACTCCTTTAACTTTAAATCTGCACACGCATCCTCTTGTCGGAGGAACCTCTCAGCTTCGTGAAAGAATTCCCCGAGGTCCAGTGGTGGGTCTCGTATCAAAGATACCTTGAAATCCGAATCCTCCCTGACTCCTGATACTGCCGCCTTTAAAACCATCGATGGATCCACCGAAGAAACCGCCGCATTGAATCGAGTTAGAAAAGCTCTAAGCGATTCATCCATCCTTTGCTTTACCGATGTCAATGTCATCACGTTTTTCGGTCTCTTTATATGAACCCGAAACTGCCCCAAGAACTTATCCACCAATTCCCCCCAAGTCCGGATAGATCCTTCTCCCAGCTGCCTAAACCACATTGCAGCTAAGTCCGTCAAGTACAAAGGGAAGCATCGAGCCATCACTTCCTCTGATTCCCCCAGCACCTCCATGTGTCTGGTCTACCTCATCAAGTGATCAGTTGGGTCTGCCTTGCCATCATATACCTCCACACTAGGTAACTTAAACTTAGGTGGATTCTGAGCCATCTTTATCTCCCGAGCAAACGGACTCATGTTCACTCCTTCCAAGTCTCTATTGGTTATGCCACCTCGCATGGTTTTCCTGATGATCTCCACTAATCCAGTATTGTCTGTCAGGGGTTTCCCCTATGCCCTTGAGGGAACTCCGACACATATTCTTCATGTGGCTCACTAGCAGCAACGTTAGCTCTGGCCTGTTGAACTCCTTCCAAAGGTCCTCCTGTGTTGGATCCTGTGGGCCTACCCCCAAGCCCTTGTTGATTGCCTTCTGGCTCTGTATCCTGTCCTCCATTGGGTTCCACAGCCCTAGTCCCTTGTCCTGCATCCACAGCAGCTGTAGCTGTTCCTAAGTTCTGCATTCCTGCAGCTCCCATTTGCTCAAAGAAAGTCTGCATCATTTCCTGTTGACTCTTCAACAACCTCTCTTGCAGTGAATTTTTTATGGCTTCCATTTCGTCTCTGGTGATGTAGATGGAAGCTTGCCCTTCTCCGGCTCCGGAGGATGCTTCTTGGCTTCCTCCTTGTTGGCTTCTCTCAGCCCTTTGCCTTCTACTATTTTGCCTAGTCATTGTCTTCAAGTCAAAACTCCTCAAACTCTTCAAATCTAAACTTCAAATCCGATGTAGCGGGTGCTAGTACTTCTCATTGAAAGCACGAAAGTGTTTGCGCCAAAATTGGTCACAAACCCCAAATACCGTGAAAGCACCAGTGTATAAACACAAATTAGTGATATTCAAGCACAAATATCAGATCTCAGCAAATATCAAACAGCAATTCAGAAATAATGAACAAAGACACAATGGTCCTTCACCCTGTTCTACCTTTGATCGATGCGAACCCTATCGAGTCGAACCAAAACCGATCGATACGAAGCCGATCGATACGAACGGTATCGATATGAAATCCTCACTTTCTGATCGATACGAAGTGTATCGATTCGAACCACCATCTTCCTGATCGATGCGAAATGCATCGATACGAACCAATTCCTGTGCGCCGATGGATACAAACAGCATGCTCTTCCTACCTTGTATCGATCATATCTCCTTCATACGAACTCCGATTAACCTGAAACTTGAAACATAGCCTCTCCTAGTCCTCATCATCATCTCCAATCGATTTCGTCCCGGTCGGAGCTCAACCAAATTTCGACGACATCGATTGCAGCCTTGGTTCCAATCGATCTCCAATCCCAATATCCATCATTCCTTGCCAATTTGTTGATATTCCAGCCTTGACCAAAAGGTGGGATAACAGTGGTAAATGACAATCAGAGGGAAAATCATCCAACGAGAGAGGCTTATCATCTAGGGAAGACTGGTCTTCACAAGCAGATAGAAGCGAGAGTATATCAATAGATCCAGAAGCAGCAGCAACCGATGGAGCGGAGCACTCATAAACACGTCTAGATCTAGTTATTGATTGATTAGCAATTGAGGATATAAATCTCATTTTTCCCCTTGTGATTCTTAGCCACGGTCGAAAGAAGGTATGAGAGAAAGAGGAGGGCGTAAAGAGGGGGGAACGAAAGTTCCAGAAAGGAAAGGCAATTAGCGATATCCATTTTGAGGAAGCAGAGTTCGCCATTTTTTAACTTTAGATTAACTTCATTAATAAGTAATCTTTAATAATTGATAAATTTTAAGATTTTGAAAACCTTTAATGTATAGTTGAAAAATCTCTATTTAAAATATTTCATAAAACTATAAATTTATAATCTCAAAAAAGTCATACTTTTTTATTTTAAAAAAATTTCTTACGTAAATGATTCAAGATAAATTATTAAAACACATATAATTCCCAAGATCACTTTGAAATCTCTTTTCAAATCAAATCATTGATTTAAAATATTTTGAGATACCAAAAATAAGGCCCAATGCTACTAAAGCACTTAATAAGCAAAATCATATCCATGTCATCAAATATAGCATCTAGCATCATATATCAAATTATATGAAAATAAAATCAACAGTGTGAGGAATCCTGTTAAATCCCTCGAACCCGTCCCCCCGCATTACATATATTAATAACCGAATAATATAAATAAACCGCTTCGATGTGGGATCGTATACAAAGGGTCATCCACTCTCATATGAGAGCGTATTAGGGTCTCATCCACTCCAGGGGTAGAAATATATCCAAACCAACTAATAAAATAGTAAATCATCCAAACAATCAATTACAATCAACAATAAAATATTCACACATCCAATAAATAATTTATACCGACTATATAATATTTCCAGTAAACGAAAAAGGCGAATTTAACTCACTTTTATTGTAGTAGTCATCAAAATTCTCCGGTTCGAGTTAAAATTGAATAGGTGTTCAATTTCAACCAAAAAATTTGCTAGCTCCAAATCCATCCAATCCAACTCCATATCGTGGTATTTGACGTAACGAGTGCAACACACCTTGTCACCTTCAATTTGGACCTCGTATGGAAAAGTTATGAATTTATAAGCGTTTGAAATAATTAAACTATAATTAACTTCTAATAAATAAACTTTTCAAAATTAATTACCCTTTCCCTCCTTCATACGCTCGCTCCAGGTAACCGAAAACTCGACTTCGCCTTCTCAATCACCGCGCCACAATTGTCGCACCGCCATTCGCCGTACCTCACCCAAACATGCGTCGACCTCCCTTCCTTACGTCGAATGTCTGAACCCACATCGCTTCGCCATTCACCAAAAAACACTTCCAAACAATAACATGAACGCGGCGGGATCCAGGCCGTTATGCTCCACCAACAACGATCTCCACCATCCATTATACTCAACTGGTCGATGCCAATGTTCTCATAGTTGACAACTAAGCCTAGTTCGGCCTTGAGTGTTGCTATGGAAGGAGGGTCGTAGGATGAAAGGGGGACGTTTGAATTCCAAAGAAAAAATGAATGAATTTTCTCCGATTAAACACGGTTTTAAAGTGAAAGGTGTATGGCCAAAACCTGGGGGAGTATGGGACAAGCATGACCGACTAAAGAAATTATATATATTAATTTATTATAAAATATCTAGTTCCATGCGCTCAAAGATATCGATCCCCGAACGAGGTGTGCCGCCTAGCATCCTATATGTTATACCTCTATTCTGAGCATAATAGAACTAGTCACGAGACATAATTCTATCATATACAGAAGATAGCTTTTCAAACCCAATTATTATATAAATTTCTGAAATTAATTTCTACATGTTTCGATCGTGCACATCCAAACGATTTGTCTAAATGTCGTGAAATTCGATGACATATAATAACTTATTGCTAAGGATCCAATGAAACCAGTTTCGCTAAAATTCGAAATAGTGCTCCAAAAGGTTATTTTCACACGTTGATTAAAACAACTTATTTTTAAATCCAATTCTAACCACTTTAATTATAAATTAAAGTTTACTATTGTCACTCTAAAAATAAAATTTAAACCAACTTTTGAAATCATTTTCATTAGTATTAAATTCAAGGCTTAAAATTTTAAACAGTTCAAAATATTAAATTCAATAATTTAATTATCAAATAAATTGCTATATTTGAAATTCAATCTATTTAATTTATAAAATTAAATTTTTAATATTTAAAATCAATTAAATATTCCAAATTCAAATGACTGAAATTTTGGATCATTACACAACAAGCTGTAGAGGATTGTTGAACTTTTGTTTACATCTTTAAAGCGACATTTTTATGTTTAGGAACACATTTTCATTCTGAAATGTAAGAATTAATATATTATAATAATAAGGATTATACAATATAAAAGTGTATTTAATTTGAAAGTATGAAATAATGGATTTGATAATGAAATGATTCCTTAAGTGCAGAAGTTGGTAAAGGTACATAAAAACACAATATGATCCAATATGTTCTCAAATGACTTGGTACTTTGGAGGCTTAGAAAATAGGGCAAAGTTGAAATTTGTGATATAAGGGTATTATGGTCATTAACTTTGGGTTTATAAAAAATATACATTTATCTTTCTATTTTTCATTTTATCTTCATTTTCGTTTTATCTTCTTTAACTTCATTTTTCCATCCTCTCCGCTTCTTTCTAAATTTTGGAAAAACCAAATATTTTTGTATCAAAAACTTGTTGCTTCACTCAAGATAAAAAAAATGAAGCATTTCAAAACACATCAGGAAGGTGAGATCTTCATTCCTTTGTTTGTTTTTTTATACATGTTATGGAAATTTAATTCAAAGCTTGATTGTGATTTCATAAAATAATGCTCTTGTTTAAGTCATTTGTTTAAAATCATTTTTTCAATGTATATATTTGATTTGAAATAGGAAAATAAGTTACTGTAAAAGAAAGAAAAATATATTTGTTTCCCGTTTCAAAATAATCATCATCCATTTTCACGTTCTAACATCCATAACCCGCAAACCATTAAGAATTAGCTTAAGGTCTCAACTGTGAAGTTGTTAGATTTAGTGTCTAGTTTTTTTTTAAATAGTCGAGAGCCTTTTAATTGAGCATGGTCGTAGAAATCGTCCGAAGACGGTAGTGGTCAAGAAAACGATCATTTTTCAACGAGCACATAATGTTTAGAGGATATGATTGTGTTTGTATCAAAAAATAGTGATTTTTGGTGATGGTTTCATGATTTTTAATCATCGGAATCAATGGCATTGGCTAGTTGATCATTTTTTGATCAAAAATAAATTCCGACAATGTTGCTAACTAGAGTGGAGCAGCATTTTTTGGGAGCAAACTATGGTGATGGTGGAGGTGATGAAAGAGGTCATAGGATCTTCGGTGGTCGGAATTGTTTGGACGAAGTCGATCTAGGGTTTCGGCACTTGGGCTTTTTAGGTATGTGTTTGGGTACGCAGGTGGTGTTTGGCGATGACGAAGTTGATGAGTTGGGCGATGGAAGGTAGGGCAGTGATTCCCACAGCTATTGGTGATGACGGCTTGATCCAAACTTGGGCAAGTCGGCGATGAGAGCCTTGAACACGTGCGTGGTTGAATTTCCTATATCTGATCAAAAAAGAGGTCGGTCGATCGGATTTTGATCAAGGAGACCGGTGCTGATGGCGTGGGTATCCACGCAATGGGGTGGAGAAGGGGAGTTATTGGTGAACTTGCATTGGTAGTAGGCAGCGTCGGTCGGCGATGCACGTGCGCGCGTGTACACGGTCCTTTTATAACTGGTCACTTGCAAATTTGAATTGAAGAAATAAGTTTGGAAAGAAGGTGCAATTGAAGTGGGTTTGGGTAGTGTGCCTCGGACCTTGGCTTTGGTGGGGAAAGCTTTTCAAATTTAATTTGTTAATTTAATTTTATAAATTATAGAGTCAAACTTTGAAGTGCTATATATCATCTAATTTATACATGTTTGACCCGCTAATTTCTACACTAGGTTCGTATGAACTAGGTAAACACTATGATGTAAATATTGGGTAGTTTTAATGAAGTACAAACTTACGATAAAATAACAGTGGTTGAATTTCAACTACATTGTTTTAAATAACAACGTAGTTAAAATTAATTATACTTTATCGATATTTATGTGGCCAAATAAAAACATCATCTTGCTTAAAAAAAAAATTAAATAGATCACTGTTGACATCTGTTTAACCAGAATAAATCCCCATTCTACTATTTATATTAGTTTGGACATTTATTCATATACTAATTAATTAATATTTGGATTTACTTGTATTGGGTAAGTGATGGATTAACTAGTGATTAGGAACTGTTTATTTTATTTACATACATGTCTGCTTATGTAAATACCAGTAATATGACTTGGAAAAGTCAAATTGAAATTTAATGGTAGCTTGTCTAATAACATTGGGTCGCTAAGTCTCTTTCTAAATTTGAAAGATTTTAGATTTAAAAGCAACTTAAATTTTATAACAAGTTGAGGTTAAGTGTTTATTTAATTATAAATGATTTAATTTATTTTATTAATGATGTTAAGTTAAATAATTATTTCACTAATAATGTTTTAAAGCAAGTTAATTAATTTTTTTGTTAAGGTTGCTTGAAATTATTTAATTATATTATTAATATCGTTTAAATTTAATAAATTATTTTAATTATGGTTTAGGTTAATTAATTTAGATTTAATTATTGAGGGGTAATTAAGAATGTTTTAAAGTTAATTATTTTATTAATGATGTTTTAAATCAGTAATGTTAAAGGCAATAATTATTATTTTATGATGTGTAAAATGGTAATTAATTTATAGAGGTGTTCATCTATAATAAATTACTTTATAGAAGGAGTTTTACTTAACATAAGGATTACAAAAATAAGTTTGGATGAATATAAAGGGAGTTTGATAAGGGATTTCTATACAAAAAAGTTTTATAAATTGATTTGGAGATTTGTAAAAGGATTTTTAAATACAAAATGGGCGCATAAAATAGGGTTTATAAAAGGAATGAGATTTGATTTTGATGAATAATCCTTCTTAATTATGGCGGTATGAAAACATTTTTTCATATTTAACACCGAAGGATATTGGTTTGGTTTACAATAATCAATGTTTTAAATGATGTTTGCTTTGGCATATTTAAATATGAATTTATAAAGAGAAAATCTTCCTTAAGTTGTGTTAATATACTTTTATTGTCCTTAGGTTTTGGTAGAGATGGCAAGACTGGCTCAAGATAATGGAATCGAAGACGGAGTTCTTTGAAATGCAAGGGATACTTGCTACTAATTCCGATGGTGATTCAAAAATGGATGTAGTAGAAGTAATGCATTCGGTTTGTTCATACCCTTAATGGCTATGGATGAATGCTAGCATTGCATTATTGCCTAGAAGGTAGTGTTAGCATTCCAAATGAGAATTGTTAAGAGGAAAAGGAAAAGCGAAACCTCACAAGCCTCACAAACCGGTAATGGTTAAAACAGGAGATGCTCACAGAGCTATGTGGTTCGCTACCATTAGGAGCATCATTCTATGTACACACGGGTGGGGCCAGGATTTGGAATAGGTTTCGATAGCAAGTAATCGAGGGATAATGTAATCTGGTATGTCATGTTAAAAGGGCAGCCAGCTTTATGTTCGCAAGGGTCGATAGGTTCGACTTCGGGTACATTTATCTAGAGGTGTATTGTACAGAAGTTAGTCTTTTACTTTGCCATGTTAGAATCAAATCTCCAATATGAGCCCCATACGGATATATAGTTGTATACCCATTATGCTGGAATTTAATTAATGTAACAATTTCAGCTATAATTCCATATATATTTGAACCCTAGACATTACTATAATATCGCAAGATTTTCTATAAAAATGATTTGGTTATTGTAAGGTAAAAACCTTTCAGTGTGCGGCATGGTCTTAAGAGATACTTTTATTTCTGAAAGGTTTTATAACATTAAGCAATCCATTTGATTGTGTTTCTCCCCCTGATTTTACCAGACTGATCCGGACGTCATTCGAGCATATTTTCTAGATTTAGCGGGACACTTGTATCTACAGGAGACGAGCTGGATCATCTAAGACGTATTACCTATTTTATCTTCCGTTGTTTGTTCATGTCTATTTTTATCAACAGTTGTAAGGACAAGCTGTTATAACTGTCTAGACCGATGATGAGTTAGTTACTCTGATTTTATGCACATATATTAAAGTTCGGCTTTCTTTGGTTAAGATAATTAGTATACTATATATTACTCGCCACATTGTAAGATTATATTCTATCTTTTCTTTCACCCAAATCACCTGTTTTTCCGGCACTTGGATTTTTGACTATGAATACGGGTTTGTATCGACTTCTAAGAATGGAAAAAGCGAGTCGATACATTTTCTATCTTTTAGATAGGTTTACTTTACTTGTTTATGGACAGTCCAGATTACCCCTGGGCCAGTAGAGGGGACAGGTTGTGCATTAATAGTTCATGTTTATATATATATATATATATATATATATATATAGTTTTAATATACAATATTTTCAGACAGTTCCTCTCACATCAGACTTTATGTCCGACCAATGTTTGGTCTTTGTCTATTTATGACATGACGACTCTCGGATACTCGATTGAGTAGTTTGTGAGTCAGGTGCTTTTCAGGATATGCTTTCAAGACAGCTGGAGCATACCATGGAGACGATGTCGATACTTCATATATATAATTGATGTTGTAATAGTACATGACATATGTGTATTTATATATGGGACTTGATGTATTAGATATTATATTCAGGACTCCGTCTGTATGGAGTTTAATGTATTTTGATTTTCTATATTGATATTAATTCATTAGTTATTTCCATTCGTATAGTCTCTTATATATAAATCTTTTTGTTCATGTATATTTAGCATATTATACATTATCATTCGCTGTGAGATTCCGTCGACATGCATTAGTGTTTGTTTTGGATTTTCTTTCCCGACAATTTATTTTTTGTGGTATTCGAAAGTCAAACGATGATGGAAGACACTTATTTTTTGATTCTCTGAATCATCTTATTTGGCTATGGGTAATCAATGTGTAACCTCGTCAGTCCATCATACTTCTGAACAAAACCAATTGGCGCTCCCCATAAAGATCCGCTCGACCGAATGAAACCATATTGTTACCTCTCATTCATCTTTACACACATAATCCATTATATATGACGTGTTTAACCCTAGTTAAGGAGTGTTTGCAACAAAGGAAAGATGTATATGAAAGATTTATTTGAAAGGTGAATGAATTTGTAAGTGAAAGTGGAATGTTTTGAAAGGGAACAAAATTGATATTTTGAAAGGGGTTTTTGAAAGGAGAATGAAATGTTTGGTAATGTGTCGAAAGAGGATAGAAATAAGTATTTTGAACGAGGTATATAATTGTTTTGTTTTTAGTTGTTGTTGTTATACTTTTGTTTTTATTTTAGCTAAAATTTTATTTTAGCTAAAATTTTATTTTATTTATTTATTTGGATTTAAATTAATATTAAATTATAAAGTTGTGTTTGTAAAATATTACTTGATGTAATGAAAATTAATGTTAATTTATTATTATTGTTATTATTTTATCAGTTTGATATAATATATTTTTATTCTGTTTATAAAAGAAAAATTGGAAATATAGTAATAGTTGAATGAAAAGTGCTCGCCAATAGGAAGGAGGGTCCGAGAGAATGACAACCCCTAGGTGGGTTTATCTGTGTGGATGGTGGTTGATCTAATCGGTCAAATTGCAGAGGTAGAGGGTAGTACTACCTAGTAGGTTGCTTGACAACGCTTCGTTGAAGAAAGTTATATGTTATTAACGAATTTTTCTATCATTATTTTAAAAAAATTACACTCATGCATTTTAAAATATTAAAAATTATTTTAAACATTTGTATTAATTTGATTTAATTTTTCATGTTTTCAAAACAAAAAAAAATTCAGTTTGACAAATAAAAAATAATCATAGTCATTTTTACTATGTGTGTTGCTAAAAGCACACATAAACATTCTTCTTAATATCAACAATAAAAAATACCACAGCTTAACATCACTTTCACTTCTTAATACCAAACTCCCCTTTATAGGCTACCATAATTATATCTCATTCATTTCGCTGCTTAACTTCAATTTGAAAATCCAATTCCGTCAAAGAACTTTTAATCCTGAATCAAGAGATGAGAAATTCATTCAAACTCAACCAGAAGAGTACCGACGTCGTTGTGCAGTAAGACACATTGCAACCTCTTACATCGCCAACGGTTCTCCTTCATGTTGTATTTCCCAATAAAATTATGCATATTTTCAATTTTTATTTTGAATTCTATGTTAGTGAGTTAATACGAGTGTGTGATAAATTTTAGTTGGTGTTTGATTGTTAATTCATGTTTGGTTTTGATTCGAATTTGAGTTAATTTTGTTTTTATGAACATGGTTTAGTTTAGAGATGAAAAACCAGTAATCAATAACAATTTGTGGTGATGGATGTGAGCAAGTAGTTGAATAAATATCGATATTGTGGAGATAAATGTAAAGTTAACGTGGTATTAGAAAGTATATAATTTTACTAAGAAATTTATAGTGTTAGGGAGATGGTTTGCCAGTGTATTTATCAATATGCTTTTAACATTAAGCACAAGTAAAAACACCTTTAATTTACTTTTACCCCGACAACTTAAATCCAGAACGATTCAAAAGATAAAGATTGCAGGTGGATTCTTGTTTTGGTAATGATGGGATCATGGCTAATTAATATCTCCTTGGAAGTTGACAGGGAAGTACAACTACGTAGACAAGTGCAAATTCATTTTTGGGACGTATGTACAACTGGGTAGACAAGACCTTTATTCGCACACCACATAAACAAATACCTTTACGACAATTGTTGCCCTAAATTAAATATAGGACCGATGAAATAGTAGGTTTAGAATAATGAAAGCCTATCGAGTGGGCAATTATTAGGCGGATCGTAAATCATCAGCGGGGATGTACGTCCGTATATTAGTGGCTGAAACTGAAAGAGACCCCAATGGCAAAATCGTAGCCATGTGGATAAGAAGGGAACAAGCGGCACGAGCAATGGGTAGTACAAAATTAGCAGAGCATTGAATGAACCGAAGTTACCGTTGACGAATGGATCCCACCACCCATACAGACAACACGTGCAATGTTCAAAGACGCGAAATAATGTTTCCACCGACATTACCTCTTTGTTAACCAATATTTCCTCAATCTACCTGGGCCTGCCTGCCTTCCTACTTTTTTTTTAGTGTTCTCTTTACATATACAGTGGCATTCCATATCGCTGACTAACACCCCCATACAGACAACCGAAAGAAGCAAAATTGTTAACCAAACCGACCGTTAGAAACGTTTGTTTACTGTCATTATCCAAAATCAATTTCTATGAAGCCAAAATACTACGCTCTCTGTCCCGTAATCTTCTTCCCGCATCCGTCATCTCCAAATTGAACGCCTAATTTTTCGCTCTGATGTTTCTACGCTTCGGTATACTGTTTCTTCCTCAATTTTACAGTAGGCTACCACAATCTCTACTACTATATATTCAAACAAACTCTGATTCTTCCCATCTTCACCATCGGCTAACTTAACCGGATCACCAAATCAACCACTTCGTCGCTATTTAGTTACCTTTTCAAGTTGCGAGCGAAATAAAGATGTTTCTCTCGTGAAAGTCCAATGGTCTTCATCCTAAGTATTGTTCTTGAGAATCTAGAGAATTCGTCAAGCGAACACATTCGGACTTACTTTCTCGTGCTCTTTGAGATAAACTTTCTGTTTCAAATTTCTTTTGAGTTGATATGCTTTTATGGTTGTTACTTCTATTTTTCTTCTTAAATATTGCGAGGACGCAATTTCTTTAAGTAGGGAAGTATGTAACAACCCGCATATTTTACGGTATAATATTTAAATATTTTATTTAAATATTTCATCGTTAGTCGGATTATAGTCCGAAAAGCTAATTTTTGCAAACGGACGAATTAGGACTCGAGACCAACCCCCACTACAAGAGAAACGGCTATTTCCAACGGCGAATGGCCGTTGGAGGCCGTTGGAATGGCCGTTGGTATACACTTCAACAGTTTCCAACGGCCTCCAACGGCATCAACGTGGATATACCAACGGCTTCCAACGGCAAATTTGCCAACGTGGCAAAGCCTGTTGACCAACATGCCGTTGGAAATCGTTGGAATATGCCATTGGACGCCGTTGGAAGCCGTTGGAGTTAAATGGCCAATTGGCTGTTGGTAGCCGTTGGAAGCCGTTGCAAATCTGGGTATTTTTTTTATATAAAAGCAGCGGTGCTTGCTTCCAGCCACACATAACCACAATTATATCAAAACAGCTCCATTTCGAGCATATACATATAACAACTATATCCAAACATATATATATATATATATATATATATATAACCAAATCTTACATATATTTCAACATAAACCAACAACCAAACAAAACACAACATAACCATCATTAAAAAATCCAAACCAACATCCACAACCAAACCATCAGAATGTATGAAATTCAAATATACACATACCATCACATCAAAATGTATCAAATTCTCACCAACTCCAAAATATACATGCCAATAACAAAACATACCTAAATCACTCAGCACCAGAACCACCAGATGAAGGAGGCTGTCCATACTGTGCGATGAACTCCGCCATACGCCGGTTCAACTCCTCCGTCCTCGCTTCATGCAGCAAATTGCATTCCCGCATCTCAGCAAGCTCGGCTCGTAGCTGCGCAATCTCTTCTTTATCTTGAGCCCTTTGATATTCTTTCTGGCTGTCTGAACCTGTAAACAAATTTAAATTATCAACTGCACTAAAATATTAGTATTAAAATAATTGCAAATTAACTAACCGATTGGCTTCCATATCCGTAGCGTCTGCCGCGGGTCACTGGATCCATGACGGACTCAAAAATGGCGTCCTCCTTATCAGGGGTCAAATGAGCTCGTCTCGTACTCTCAAGTAAGGCTGTCCGCGCTTCCTGAAACTTTTGCTGTCATGCAAAATATAATTGAATTTAGTTAATTACGTTATTTCAATTAACTTGTAAGTTTTAGTTACTTATGTTATACTTACATAGGCAGCGCGCGCTTTGTCATCGTGGTCCCAACAGTAAGAAACTGCGCCGAAATCATCCACCTGAGTCAATGCATGTGTATGGGTAAACACATCCCAATAACTAACAGCCCCCCGCGTTGTCTCTCCTGAAATATGCACATATAAATATACATTATTTATAATTTAACAAATTAAAACTTAAAATAATTAACTATTTGTCTTATTTAATAATTATACCAAATCTTCCCGGTGATGCTGGAAAGACTTGCAACCACCGCGATGTGTAACGGGGTTCCTGCTCCTGTTTGCAGAATTCCTCTCGGACTGCCTTTGCAAATTTAAATTGAAAACAAAAATTGTTTTGACAGTTTTAATTATTTATATATTATTTGCCTCAAACAATTTAAATTAAATATATGATAGAGATTTACCACAAAATCCTCGTTGCTCCACCATGTGGCGAACTCATCAAAAACGGCTTCACTCATCCAATGAGGCCTCTTTCCCCATGTTTTGATGTTGTTAATCGTTTCGCGATAGTTTTTTGCAATTTTGCTGCTTCAATGGCGACGGACAACTGAAACATCAGAATCGGCCAAGTCCACTTCCCACTGCATGTTTGAAAAAATATGAGTTATACAGTTGCTATAAATAGAGCAAACATGAATTGACATAATGTACATGACTACATAATGCAATAATTGTTATACCACACATACCAAAAAGTCCTGCCAGATAGCCTCCCGCACCCCCTCTGGTATCGCAGTCCACCTCGGCCAACACGAGGTCATACAAGCCATATACGCCCGTCGCGATATCGTGAGTACTATGTTGGAAGGCTCCAACGAAAACCCTCCGCTGTGTAAAAACAGAAAAAAACATTTAATATTCCGTTACTACTATATATATTTGATAAAAGATTGTATGGAATAAAATTCAATTTTGAAACTTTATACTTACCTGCCATCGGCTTTGGGTTTCAGCCATACCATAGACCGAACACCCGGCTGTGAAGGACCAGCATCATCACCTCTCTGTGAGCTGGAAGATCCGGAGTGTGAACGACTGCGTCTTGACATACCTATATGAAATCATAGTATAAAGAAAAGCAAGGGCAACATTGATTAATTTAATATGCAAATGGTGTCAGAATAATGAACATGGCGTAACATACATTATGGCGTAACATAAAAGAGACTTTGTGATACATATCATATAAAATTACTTTGGAAATAGAAAAATGAAAAAAAATTACCTTCTCAAAATATTGATTAGTGGTCAATCCTCATCGCTTTCGGATTCTGACTCTTCTTCGCACTCTATATTTTGTTCCTCTATACTCTCAAATGCTTCAATTAATGCATTTAATTCATCGTTTAGAGGTCCAAAATCTATTTGATCGTCGGTTAATATTATTCCTCTATTTTCCTCGATATCTGCTTGGTAAGCTTGCTGTTCAGGAATATTTCGTCCATCAAATGTAAACCTTGGTTTGGTTTTAAAAACAGCCGACCAATCTATTTTATCTCTTCTTAAAGATGGGCAAGGAGCATAATAAACTTGAAGAGTTTGTTTGGCAAGTACAAAATGGTCGTACTTATAATACCTCGAAGTATGTTTTATTTCTATAAGATTATATTTTGGATCCACGTTTATTCCAGAACTTGTAACGTTGTTGAACCAGTTGCATTTAAACAAAAATACTTCTTCCGCGGGTCGAGTGAAATATGTCAACTGCAAAATCTGGGTCAGCACGCCATAAAAGTCATTTATGTGATCATTTGGATCATCACTACCTTTGACAAATACACCAGTATTGTTAGTTGATTTTTCGGCACCGTATTCTTTGGTATTAAATTTATATCCGTTGACAAAGAATATTGGATATGTCTTGACTATCCTTTTTGGTCCCATAGCTAAATGTTTCAATCCTTCATCTACAACACAATTTGTTGTATCAAAAACGTAGTTAGAAAACCAAGAAGCAAATTCTTTACCAATATCGTCGTTTGGATGTTGTGATTCGTAAATACTGCAATTATAGAACAAATGTTGCATTATGATTAAAATACATGTGTGCATATATATTTGTGTATACATATGTGTAGACGTATGTGTATATATATTACCTAATAAATGGTGCAACTTCGGCACAGTTGAGAAGAATATACGTGTGTGCTACTTGATTATCTCTATCATCCAACCATACTTCCACACATTTACCAGCAGGCCGACCAGTTTTTTTAAAAATAGATAAAGTCGCTTGACAATCATCTTCATCAATGCCTTCATCATTACGCGTAGCACTTTCAAATGATATGTTCACATGGTCGCTGAAATAGTGAGAGAAAAAAAACGAAGCTTCTTCTTCGATGTACGATTTGCAAATCGAACCTTCAACTCGAGCTTTCTGTCTCACTTTTTTCTTTAGATAATTTAAATACCTAGCAAAAATTATTTTAATTTAATTTTGTATACATTTAATTAAACCAATATGTAATAAACTAAATAGTAATATACCTTTCAAATGGATACATCCATGCATATTGTACAGGCCCTCGAAGACGTGCTTCAAGTGGAAGATGAATTGGTAAATGCTCCATAACATTGAAAAAACCTAGAGGAAATATTTTTTCCAGTTTGCAAAGCAATATCGGGACTTCTTCCTCAAGTTTACGTAGACGATCAACTTTTAGTGTAGTTGAACAAATCTCTTTATAAAGCAGACTAAGTTCTGTCACAACAGTCCAAACTTTTACGGGCAACAGTTCTTTAAAAGCGACGGGTAACAAATTTTCCATCATAACATGACAATCATGACTTTTCATCCCGCCAAGTTTATTGTTCTTATAGTCAACACATCTACGAAGATTAGAAGATATGCCATCTGGGAATCGTAATCCTTCCACCCATTTTAAAAGTAATTTAACTTGATTATTGTCTAGCTCATAGCAAGCTTTTGGCTTTTTTGTGTCATTTGGTTTTATATGAAGCTCAGGACGATTACATATTACTTCGATATCACGTCTTGATTTCAAATCATCTTTCGTCTTCCCTTTAACATTCAAAATTGTATTAAATAGATTATCAAACACGTTTTTCTCATTATGCATCACGTCAATATTATGACGAATCAAGAGATTTTTTCAATAAGGCAATTCCCAAAATATGCTCTGTTTGCACCAGTTATGTATCGATGATTTACCCTGAATTTCAATTTGTTCTCCGGTTTCATGTATCTTTGGATAATCCTTTACAAGTTCATAAATTTCTTCGCTTGACCAAACCGTAGGTGGTCTCAAAGTTTCATGTCTATTAGCTGTAAAAAAAAAATTATCTCTTCTAAAAGGATGATTAATATGAAGAAAACATCGATGACAGTCAAACCACGAAACTTTCTTTCGATGAGGTAAAAAAATTGCTCGTGTTTCTTCCATGCAATAAGGACAAGCTAGACGACCGACCGTACGCCAACCTGAAAGCATTGCATATGCAGGAAAATCGCTGATTGTCCACAATAAAGAAGCATACATGCGAAAGTTCTTTTTTTTGGAAAATATCATATGTCTCTACTCCCTCGTACCACAATTTTTTTAATTCATCAATCAATGGTTGTAAATAAATATCGATTCCTTGTGTCGGATCATCGGGACCAGGGACGACAACTGTAAGAAACATATATGGAGTTTTCATACACATCCAAGGAGGTAAATTATAAGGTGTGACAATTATAGGCCAGGACGAATATTTCGAACCAAATTGAGAGAATGGGGAAAATCCATCTGTACATAAACCAAGTCTAACATTACGAATTTTGGACGCAACATCGGGATATTTCTGGTCAAAATGCTTCCATGCTTCCCCATCAGCTGGATGTGTTAACGTACCTACTTCCTGTGTTCTCACTCCATGCCATCTCATATGTTGCGCAGTTACAGAAGATGCATATTACCTTTGAAGTCTAGGAGTAATTGGTAAATAATGCATACGCTTATACGGGACTTTCTTTCCCTTTTTCTTTCTTGGTTTGTTTCTTTCCTGATTACATATTTTACAATTTCTAAGGTTGATATCTTCCTTCCAAAACAACATGCAACCCTTTAGACACGTATCTATTTTTTGATACGGTAAACCGAAAGCCGACATCAGTTTTTTTACTACGTAATGATTTTCGCACATTAGATTATAAGGAGGCATATGTCGTTTCGCAGCTTGTACAACAGCCGTAAATTCAGATTCTGTAAGGTTGTATTTGGATTTCATCGCAATGTATTCAGCAGTTACTGATAACTGGGTTCCGCTTGTGCAGCCTTCCCAAATGGGTTTTTTCGCGGCATCTAACAAATCATATATTTTTTTGGCCCCAATATTTGGTTCTTCTTCAGCATTACCATCGTCATCGGTTAATTGAGGAACAGGAAACATTGAACGTGCAGCATCTTCAACCATATGTTCTACAAGATTTGTCGTACCAATTTCACTACTCACCACCTCCTCATCTTGTACAGGATTAGATGCTAACTGTTCCCCATGACGATCCCAAATCAAATAGTTCGATACGAAACCGTACTGACGCAAATGAACTCTAACCATTTGTGGTATCAAATGCTTTAACAGTTTGCATTTACTACATGGACAACGGATTTCTTTGTAGTTTTCGTTATTACGTAAAGCAAAATCCATAAATACGTGTAACATCCCGCCTTTTTGCACGATTAAAACAGACACACGTGCCAATTCAAACTATACGTAAGGGTGGATTGTTATGGGATAAATAAGAAAACAGAGAAAGAAACAGAATCTCACAGCGAAAGGATAAAATATAATAATCAAATATACAGTTCATAAATCTGTTTACAAAAACCTTTGATTTATTTATACAATACATATCAGAGTACACATACCATATAACAATGCAGCGGAACAATATGAGTGTAGTGAAACCATATTATCTATAGTAATAATAATAGAATCTTCGTCTTCTTCCTCCGGAAATAAAATCTTCAATGCTGAAACGCTCGGACTGACCCGAGCGAATTTGGAAATACAAAAACACTCGAGTCAGAACTAAAAGATCTTATGTGAGTTACATTAACAGAAATAAATATGAGTGTAGTAACTCAAGAGATGCTCGGGATTTACATCTCCTAAGGATCCGTTAAACTATTTACTATGTAGTATATTGCGCTATTATAATAGTGTCTAATTGTAAAATAAACTTACTTTTAAATAGCGTTAAGGCTTTACATTTTCCACCTTAACACATTTATATATTCCCATAGTCTATACAGTACCGTAATCTCCCCCGTACTGGGCGTCGTCAGAGGGCACGCCATAGGTATGGTACAAAACAAAATCGTATAAGGCGCGCTAGGGTAGGTGACACGGCACAACTAGGCAATGCCAGGGTAGATATACCAATTACGCTTCCGGGCCGATGTAAACGCGCAGCGCGCAGTTGCCGTCCACCTCGAACAAACTCCCCACATCAAAGAAATCAAAAGTGAAGGTGGCCACTGAAAAATCCAAAGTCAGAGTATAGTATCGAAGGGAAGTGTCCGATCAGAGGTGCTACCTCATTAACCCGTCAATCGCTCCTGTTTTAGCCACCTTATGCCAACTCACGGGAGTTGGGTCTACGTATTTACCTTACAGGAAACGCCGCCACCAACCTACTTCATTCTGGAATCTCCACCGCGTACACGGTTAGTCAAAGTGGTTTTCGGTATCGACAGAGAGTATGTCCATATCCGATCCCGGTCTCTTTGCCAACCAATCGTTATTATAACACCGTGGTCATTTAAATAATTATACTTTAAAACCAGAATAAAATATCCATTTCAAAACCATATAAATATGATATCATTTTCTTTTAAAACCCGAATTAATACGATATCATTTTATTCCAATATATATACTTTCCAAAATCATAGGGTTTTCAAAGTAAATATTTAGAGGTCAAAACTCTTGAATATAAAATTTCAAATTATACTACCTTGAAAATCATAACTTTGAAACAAGTTTCCATCTCTTAAATGGTCAAATATTAGATTACTTTTATAAAACAAAATAGCTTCTTTACATTTCACAAATCAATTCCAAATATCGATTTAAACTTCCAAATACCATTTTAATTCTTATGTTTCAAAGCTTTAAATATTTCACCATTTCAAAAACAACTCATTTGACAAACCCATATATATCAAATTCAATTACTTATTACTTGAAATGTTTACTTAATGAATTCAATATAATCTAAGTAAAACCTTTATCTTCACATAACTGGATATTCTTTCAATTTATTATATATTCATTTAAATCAACCTGATATTCATTTAAATCACTCTACACAAAATCAAGTTGTAAATCATATCCTTTAAAAATTCTAACTTTTTATTAAATTTCAATTTAAATTAATATTCATATTCAACCTTATTCTCTTTTAAGTCATTAAAACTCTAGAATTTAAATTTCAAATAAATGCTTGATCTCAAAAAATCAAACTTTATTTTATACTTCAAATCCATTTTATACGAAGTTTAAAACTCGGAATTCACTATATATAAATAACCTTTATTAATAACCAAATCAAAACCCATAAACCATATATATAGCTTTACAAACCATAGAAAACATTTCCAAAATAATTTTATATATATACCGCGGTGCCTGTATAAAATTTTCTACCCTATGCTCAAGTGATACAGAGGTTTATCATTCCAATCCGCAATTTAAAGTAAAATGCGGTTGTATATCATTTCAAACCGCAATCCCGAAATGACATGGAAACGCATGATGACTTGCAGTTTATACAATATAAATATAGCATCCATTCATTCAAATATCAATCATCAACCAATTTTAATTCAATCATCATCAATTTAAACAAACATCAATGTATATAGCATATAAAATATAACAGGTAATAAATGACAGTTATTAACTAACAATTTATATTCAAAAATAAATTAATAACTGTTAAATTGGAAGTTCATATGCAATAAAATAAATTTAATAACTGTTGATTTATATGCAATAAATAAAATTAATTAACAGTTAAATTAAATAAATGCGATTTAACAGAGATGATGCATAAAGCATGCCAAACAGTCATAAATAAATTTCTACTCATGTCTAAAATCAATTTAACAAACATAAGAAATTCTAGAAGTTGTGAGTGGGTTAAAACACTCACCTTTTGAATTTAAATCGAATTTAAATTCAATTTAAACTCAAAAATTCGACGGTCTCCGAATTGGTCCAAACCAGCGTCAACAGATCTGGAATTTAATTACGATCCTAACAAAAATATCTCGCGTGAATCGGACTACGTATGAGAAAGTTATTCGAAAATTTCGATTGAAACAAAAATTAAATAAAACAAAATAAACAAATATACCCCATCACCATGCCACGTCACAGGCCACGTCCTTCTTCTCAAATTCGAGCACGCTACAACATTAATAAAAAAAACGGACAGTACCAACAGATTACGCTCTTCGAGAATTATGACATATAATTTTTCTGGAATTTTTAGAGGAGTTTGAAATATATATATATTTTTTTGGACTGTAATTGGATCTGGAAATTTTGCAGCCATTGGAAGAGAAGAAGTTGAAGAAAAGAACACACAGAGAGAAATGAAGATAGATGGAGGCTTGGGTTTACACAGCCTATAAATAGACAAAGTGAAATAGGATAGGTGGGCACGAATCATAAACGCGCAAAACAGTTGTTGGCCCACCAGAATATTTTATATTAATTGGATACGTTACGAATTAGTAAATAAATAAATTTCTTCCTCAGACATTTACATTGAATTTTAAACGTATTTACAAATGTAAATTTAGATGCTTCATTTATAAGTTTCAATATAAATTCACAATTTCATTAAATTCCAAATTCATAGATAAGTTTCCATTTTCAACTAAATTTCTAAATTACCGTAATAATTATCTTAGATTTTTATTCATTCTCAATAGATTTAACTATTGTAAATTGACTAAGTTTTCATACTATAAAAATCTACATTTCTATGTATATATACATTTGAATTCCCTACTAAAATATTTTATTTATATTTCGCAATTACTTCTAATCTATTTTTTTTTGGCATCGCACTGTTACTTAAATAAATAGCCTATACCAACACTAATTATCATTAATTTGAAAACGGGTTACCAAATTTTGGATTTTATTAATAATTATTATTTATTACTTCATTGTTTATTCAAATTTAGACAATCTAAGATGTTTCTTAAATGCTGAGTACATTATTAACTTCAGCGTAAAACTTCAATTTTATTTTATCTACAAATTATAAATTAACTTTGCAGAAATCCTTTAGTTGACCTTTCATTTAATTATCCTATCTATTGGTATCCCATAGATGGGAATTCCTAAAACATCTCCGAATTCCAACTTTAATTTCAATCACATAAAATGTTCTATTCAGTTTCCAATAAATTCAATAAATTCAAATTATCATGTTCTAAATCCAAATGAATCCATATATCCTGCCTTCCATTCTTTTAATCTAACCAATTATCATATTCTGAATAAAGTTTACGTTATTTCCACCTATAAGCTACAAATAACAACGAATGTTGCATTTGATTTAGATTCTAAATAAATTGATGGGTAATAATTAATAATTCTCACTATTGCCCGATTTATTCCCATTCATGCTTAAATTACCACCAAACAATCATTAAATTTACCTATCTTTTATTGATTCCATAAAATCTATTTGCCCTGAGTTAGTTACTGCATTTATCAAATTCCAATTTCGCAATCACCTTAAATACATAAATTGGTATTGCATTAACATTTAAATTTATTAGCTTATGTCAACACTATTAACATTAATTGCAATGTATTACCAATTTTAGTCACTACCCTAACTACTAACTCATATTAACCTACATTATTCCTAAAAATTTCATTGGTTTTTCTTATATTAAATGTATCAACCATATTAATTTAGGTTTTTTAAAAACAATTAATTAAATTCCCTTTAATATATACAACTTAGCAATCTATTAAGCATGGTATTATATTTCACGTAAATGTACATTTAATTATATTTATTACAATGTTATCCAAATAAATTGAATGATCTAAGTATATAACTCCTAATATCCACCCATCTTGCCTTAATCCCAAATAACATACAAATTAAACTACCCTTAATTTCAATTAATCCTATCATTACTTTTTATATTCCAAACAAATAAATTAATAATAGGTTAATTGAATCATATTTACAATCCAACTTTAATTATTTGCAAATTTTGTCAGTTTGGACCACTTGGTAAATTCAGAATCCTTTAACAACTTCCTACATTAATTTATTTTTTAATAATCCCAAAATTTTCAATATTAAAGTACAAATCCAATTTATCAAAAATTAAAACTTAAATTTCAAGGAATTTATTTATTTAGGTTTAGATCCCGTTATTCACTAAAATTGGTTGGTATTTATTTCATTCGCCTCTTTAATTGTACGTAAATTTCTCATAAATACACCTAAAATTTCATTTAATTCCAACTGCTTCCTAATTTCCATTTCTACGTCTTAACACACTCTATATTAAACTTCTAGACATTGTATTACTTATCATATTAATGTAACCTTTATTTAGTGTATTAACATTTATTTCAATTCAAATTCTATCAACCAATTAAACATGTAACCTATTACTATTGCTTACAAATCAAAATATTGCACCCATTGTCATCTTCTGAATGGAATTAGTCTTTATTTCAAAACTTATCTAAATTTACGTTGAGACCATATTTAATCCTCTTCGATAATATTAATCCTCAATTTATTAAATGGAATCAATATATCTTACATAACATGTTTTACGCATAAATTTTTAATTAATATTATTTCAACTTATTCCCCGTATTCTCAATAATTACCTAACATAAATCTACGCTTATTTTATTCTAAGTTCACACTTCCGTTACTCTCAAATCAATAAGTAACGTTCATATAAATAAATGTTATGTCAGTTTCCTATTTATTGCGATATTTTTATTTATTTATTACTGCATAACTTTACTTATTTTCTTCCCATCACTTTAAAATTAATCGTTAAAGTAACGCTTATCAATACGCATCAAATTATTTACCAAATTAAAAGGTTTTGATTTTTTTAACAAATTAATTGACAGATTAATTAGGTAATGTATACGAATTGTTATTATACCCATAAATTTACACTTAACTAATTAAATGCCTTACCTATATTCTCTATCTTCCCATTATATTCGGTTACAATACTTACACCAATTTTTATTGAAAAATTTATTCATATTACAAACAAGGGCTTAAATTACCATTGTTAAATTAGCGTTCAATATATATTTATCACCTTTTATTATTTCTACTAAATTTTTATTACAAAATTCTATTAAATAAATTAAATCGTCGAAATTTACGGGTCGTTTCACTCTCCCCCATTCAAAACTTTTCGTCCCCAAAAAGGAAAAAGAAGGGAAAAGAAGGATTTAGAATCTACATATCTTATTCAAAACATTACCTTATAAACAATTAAATTTACAATATCTGTTACTTTTCTTAAAATATACAAATTTACAACATTATCTTTTTATACTTAAATTCATTAGAGTTTGGAGAACATTTCAAAATATTTCTAAGTCCAAAATTTAAATATCTAAGTAGTTCCAATCACTAATCATCCAAATTAATACAACAACCATCAATTTCCTCGAACAACATACATACAATTACAAAACAACCATACAATCACACAATCAAATAGTTGTTTGGGTTCAAACTTGAAATTGTACGGAATGAAAAATAACTATCAAGTGCATCATTTACTCAACAGTCTTAGATGGAACAAAATAGATTATTTATTCATCCAACAACTTCAAATTTTCTTACCCAACCAACCATAAATCAAACAATAACAATTCAAACCAGCAACCAAACTAACTTATTATAAATTTCATGCTTTAGTTGTTTGATTTCCCTTTTTGTTTATATAGTGATTTTTTTCTCATTCACATTTACTTATCAAAGGTTTGCTCATTCATTTTTACTTATTACTTACAATTATTCAATTCCATTAACTCGGGTCATGTTGGTTCCTTATATTTTGTTATAATTATTCATTCATTTAATATAGCATGTCCTTATTTATTTACTTTAATTCCTTAAGTTTTATAATCATCTATCTATCATGCTTACCTTTATTTATATTTACTTGGTAAAATTTCAATTATATCTTAAGTTATTGAATACAGCAAATTCATTGAATGCTTCATTACCTACTATTACTTGTACAAATTTCTACTACATTTCTTATTAAACATTTCAACTTTTTATATTTGGTAAGTTATATATGTTAAAGAAAATGCAAATGAACGTATACAAGTTTTATCTCATCTTTTAATTAAATTTAATGTTCAACAATATTACTCTTTATTTCATATGTTACAAATTTCAAATTTCCCTTTATAACTTTGCATTAAATCTCTTACCTAAATTAGAGGTTACAATTTATTAATGACTTACCTTTTATTTCACTACAATAATTTAAACAATTAATTAATGGAAATTTAAGAATTAAATACCGGGTTAAATTTCAAATTATTTTGAAATATTAGATAAATATATTCTTCTAACTTATATACCTCTAATTTTATTTAAAACAATTAAAAATTTATATCTTTTTCGAAAATGAATCTGCAGTAGAACTACTACAGTGGCCTTTCCCCTTTGAAACTCGAAAATGAAAGTCGATGATGCGGCCGCCATCATCGAAATTATTTTCCAACGACAGAGAGGAAAGTACAAAACTTATTTTCTCAAAAATCTTCTTTAAAACGATTCTTCCGAATTATGTTAAATATTTATATCAGAAAATACTTATAAACAAAATTATTAATATATTTCAAAATCTTTCAAAAGAAAAACCCCAGACTTAAGTTCTAAATTTCCAAATTTCATTTATCTTATTTTTCAATCTTATTTCTATTATTATTTACACTTTATTGCCTAACAATCAATCTATTGCAGCCAAATATAAATATCAATTGAAATTTTTTATTTTATATATAAAAATATAATAGGCAAAATTTTTTCATTCACCTATATTAAAAACAAATATTATGTCGGTCTGTCCTATTAAGTGTTTAGAAATCCCTATTGATGTCATAGCATCCCATGCACCAACCAGAATTTATAAATACGAAACGGAACAAATTAACACAATATTAAAACCTTTTTATAACACTAACAAATACGCTCTCTCATATATACACTCAGTGACTCCCATAGGGTATTACTGCCCTATTAATAAAGAGTCAAACCCCACAAAGCCAAGATTTATCGCTAAACCAAAAGCTCTGATACCAGCTGTAACATACCGCCTTTTTGCACGATTAAAACAGACACACGTGCCAATTCAAACCATACGTAAGGGAGGATTGTTATGGGATAAATAAGAAAACAGAGAAAGAAACAGAATCTCACAGCGGAAGGATAAAATATAATAATCAAATATACAGTTCATAAATCTGTTTACAAAAACCTTTGATTTATTTATACAATACATATCAGAGTACACATACCATATAACAATGCAGCGGAACAATATGAGTGTAGTGAAACCATATTATCTATAGTAATAATAATAAAATCTTCGTCTTCTTCCTCCGGAAATAAAATCTTCAATGCTGAAATGCTCGGACTGACCCGAGCGAATTTGGAAAGACAAAAACACTCGAGTCAGAACTAAAAGATCTTATGTGAGTTACATTAACAGAAATAAATATGAGTGCAGTAACTCAAGAGATGCTCGGGATTTACATCTCCTAAGGACCCGTTAAACTATTTACTATGTAGTATATTGCGCTATTATAATAGTGTCTAATTGTAAAATAAACTTACTTTTAAATAGCGTTAAGGCTTTACATTTTCCACCTTAACACATTTATATATTCCCATAGTCTATACAGTACCGTAATTTCCCCGTACTGGGCGTCGTCAGAGGGAACTCCATAGGTATGGTACAAAACAAAATCGTATAAGGCGCGCTAGGGTAGGTGACACGGCACAACTAGGCAATGCCAGGGTAGATATACCAATTACGCTTCCGGGACGATGTAAACGCGCAGCGCGCAGCTGCCGCCCACCTCGAACAAACTCCCCACATCAAAGAAATCAAAAGTGAAGGTGGCCACCGAAAAATCCAAAGTCAGAGTATAGTATCGAAGGGAAGTGTCCGATCAGAGGTGCTACCTCATTAATCCGTTAATCGCTCCTGTTTTAGCCACCTTATGCCAACTCACGGGAGTTGGGTCTACGTATTTACCTTACAGGAAACGCCGCCACCAACCTACTTCATTCTGGAATCTCCACCGCGTACACGGTTAGTCAAAGTGGTTTTCGGTATCGACAGAGAGTATGTCCATATCCGATTCCGGTCTCTTTGCCAACCAATCGTTATTATAACACCGCGGTTATTTAAAATAATTATACTTTAAAACCAGAATAAAATATCCATTTCAAAACCATATAAATACGATATCATTTCCTTTTAAAACCCGAATTAATACGATATCATTTTATTCCAATATATATACTTTCCAAAATCATAGGGTTTTCAAAGTAAATATTTAGAGGTCAAAACTCTTGAATATAAAATTTCAAATTATACTACCTTGAAAATCATAACTTTGAAACAAGTTTCCATCTCTTAAATGGTCAAATATTAGATTACTTTTATAAAACAAAATAACTTCTTTACATTTCACAAATCAATTCCAAATATCGATTTAAACTTCCAAATACCATTTTAATTCTTATGTTTCAAAGCTTTAAATATTTCACCATTTCAAAAACAACTCATTTGACAAACCCATATATATCAAATTCAATTACTTATTATTTAGACTTGAAATGTTTACTTAATGAATTCAATATAATCTAAGTAAAACCTTTATCTTCACATAACTGGATATTCTTTCAATTTATTATACATTCATTTAAATCAACCTGATATTCATTTAAATCACCCTACACAAAATCAAGTTGTAAATCATATCCTTTAAAAATTCTAACTTTTTATTAAATTCCAATTTAACTTAATATTCATATTCAACCTTATTCTCTTTTAAGTCATTAAAACTCTAGAATTTAAATTTCAAATAAATGCTTGATCTTAAAAAATCAAACTTTATTTTATACTTCAAATCCATTTTATACAAAGTTTAAAACCCGGAATTTACTATATATAAATAACCTTTATTAATAACCAAATCAAAACCCATAAACCATATATATAGCTTTACAAACCATAGAAAACATTTCCAAAATAATTTTATATATATACCGCGGTGCCTGTATAAAATTTTCTACCCTATGCTCAAGTGATACAGAGGTTTATCATTCCAATCCGCAATTTAAAGTAAAATGCGGTTGTATATCATTTCAAACCGCAATCCCGAAATGACATGGAAACGCATGATGACTTGCAGTTTATACAATATAAATATAGTATCCATTCATTCAAATATCAATCATCAACCAATTTTAATTCAATCATCATCAATTTAAACAAACATCAATGTATATAGCATATAAAATATAACAGGTAATAAATGACAGTTATTAACTAACAATTTATATTCAAAAATAAATTAATAACTGTTAAATTGGAAGTTCATATGCAATAAAATAAATTTAATAACTGTTGATTTATATGCAATAAATAAAATTAATTAACAGTTAAATTAAATAAATGCGATTTAACAGAGATGACGCATAAAGCATGCCAAACAGTCATAAATAAATTTCTACTCATATCTAAAATCAATTTAACAAACATAAGAAATTCTAGAAGTTGTGAGTGGGTTAAAACACTCACCTTTTGAATTTAAATCGAATTTAAATTCAATTTAAACTCAAAAATTCGACGGTCTCCGAATTGGTTCAAACCAGCGTCAACAGATCTGGAATTTAATTACGATCCTAACAAAAATATCTCGCGTGAATCGGACTACGTATGAGAAAGTTATTCGAAAATTTCGATTGAAACAAAAATTAAATAAAACAAAATAAACAAATATACCCCATCACCATGCCACGTCACAGGCCACGTCCTTCTTCTCAAATTCGAGCACGCTACAACATCAATAAAAAAAAACGGACAGTACCAACAGATTACGCTCTTCGAGAATTATGACATATAATTTTTCTGGAATTTTTAGAGGAGTTTGATTTTTTTTTTTTTTTTTGGACGGTAATTGGATCTAGAAATTTTGCAGCCATTGGAAGAGTAGAAGTTGAAGAAAAGAACACACAGAGAGAAATGAAGATAGATGAAGATAGATGGAAGATAGATAGATGCAGCCATTGGATACGTTACGGATTAGTAAATAAATAAATTTCTTCCTCAGACATTTACATTGAATTTTAAACGTATTTACAAATATAAATTTAGATGCTTCATTTATAAGTTTCAATATAAATTCACAATTTCATTAAATTCCAAATTCATAGATAAGTTTCCATTTTTCAACTAAATTTCTAAATTACCGTAATAATTATCTTAGATTTTTATTCATTCTCAATAGATTTAACTATTGTAAATTGACTAAGCTTTCATACTATAAAAATCCACATTTCTATGTATATATACATTTGAATTCCCTACTAAAATATTTTATTTATATTTCGTAATTACTTCCAATCCATTTTTTTTGGCATCGCACTGTTACTTAAATAAATAGCCTATACCAACACTAATTATCATTAATTTGAAAACGGGTTACCAAATTTTGGATTTTATTAATAATTATTATTTATTTCTTCATTGTTTATTCAAATTTAGACAATTTAAGATGTTTCTTAAATGCTGAGTACATTATTAACTTCAGCGTAAAACTTCAATTTTATTTTATCTACAAATTATAAATTAACTTTGCAGAAATCCTTTAGTTGACCTTTCATTTAATTATCCTAACTACTGGTATCCCATAGATGGGAATTCCTAAAACATCTCCGAATTCCAACTTTAATTTCAATCACATAAAATGTTCTATTCAGTTTCCAATAAATTCAATAAATTTAAATTATCATGTTCTAAATCCAAATGAATCCATATATCCTGCCTTCCATTCCTTTAATCTAACTAATTATCATATTATGAATAAAGTTTACGTTATTTCCACCTATAAGCTACAAATAACAACGAATGTTGCATTTGATTTAGATTCTAAATAAATTGATGGGTAATAATTAATAATTCTCACTATTGCCCGATTTATTCCCATTCATGCTTAAATTACCACCAAACAATCATTAAATTTACCTATCTTTTATTGATTCCATAAAATCTATTTGCCCTGAGTTAGTTACTGCATTTATCAAATTCCAATTTCGCAATCACCTTAAATACATAAATTGGTATTGCATTAACATTTAAATTTATTAGTTTATGTCAACACTATTAACATTAATTGCAATGTATTACCAATTTTAGTCACTACCCTAACTACTAACTCATATTAACCTACATTATTCCCAAGAATTTCATTAGTTTTTCTTATATTAAATTTATCAACCATATTAATTAAGGTTTTTTAAAAACAATTAATAAAATTCCCTTTAATATATACAACCTAGCAATCTATTAAGCATGGTATTATATTTCACGTAAATGTACATTTAATTACATTTATTACAATGTTATCCAAATAAATTGAATGATCTAAGTATATAACTCCTAATATCCGCCCATCTTGCCTTAATCCCAAATAACATACAAATTAATAATAAAATTCCCTTTAATATATACAACTTAGCAATCTATTAAGCATGGTATTATATTTCACGTAAATGTACATTTAATTACATTTATAAATTGAATGATCTAAGTATATAACTCCTAATATCCACCCATCTTGCCTTAATCCCAAATAACATACAAATTAAACTACCCTTAATTTCAATTAACCCTATCATTACTTTTTATATTCCAAATAAATAAATTAATAATAGGTTAATTGAATCAGATTTACAATCCAACTTTAATTATTTGCAAATTTTGTCAGTTTGGACCACTTGGTAAATTCAGAATCCTTTAACAACTTCCTACATTAATTTATTTTTTAATAATCCCAAAATTTTCAATATTAAAGTACAAATCCAATTTATCAAAAATTAAAACTTAAATTTCAAGGAATTTATTTATTTAGGTTTAGATCCCGTTATTCACTAAAATTGGTTGGTATTTATTTCATTCGCCTCTTTAATTGTACGTAAATTTCTCATAAATACACCTAAAATTTCATTTAATTCCAACTGCTTCCTAATTTCCATTTCTACGTCTTAACACACTCTATATTAAACTTCTAGACATTATATTACTTATCATATTAATGTAACCTTTATTTAGTGTATTAACATTTATTTCAATTCAAATTCTATCAACCAATTAAACATGTAACCTATTACTATTGCTTACAAATCAAAATATTGCACCCATTGTCATCTTCTGAATGGAATTAGTCTTTATTTCAAAACTTATCTAAATTTACGTTGAGACCATATTTAATCCTCTTCGATAATATTAATCCTCAATTTATTAAATGGAATCAATATATCTTACATAACATGTTTTACGCATAAATTTTTGATTAATATTATTTCAACTTATTCCCCATATTCTCAATAATTACCTAACATAAATCTACGCTTATTTTATTCTACGTTCACACTTCCGTTACTCTCAAATCAATAAGTAACGTTCATATAAATAAATGTTATGTCAGTTTCCTATTTATTGCGATATGTTTATTTATTTATTACTGCATAACTTTACTTATTTTCTTCCCATCACTTTAAAATTAATCGTTAAAGTAACGCTTATCAATACGCATCAAATTATTTACCAAATTAAAAGGTTTTGATTTTTTTAACAAATTAATTGACAGATTAATTAGGTAATGTATACGAATTGTTATTATACCCATAAATTTACACTTAACTAATTAAATGTCTTACCTATATTCTCTATCTTTCCATTATATTCGGGTACAATACTTACACCAATTTTTATTGAAAAATTTATTCATATTACAAACAAAGGCTTAAATTACCATTGTTAAATTAGCGTTCAATATATATTTATCACCTTTTATTATTTCTACTAAATTTTTATTACAAAATTCTATTAAATAAATTAAATCGAAGAAATTTACGGGTCGTTACAATACGCTAACACCATTATTAAAATGTTCACTTGTTGAGCCTTCAGTATCGACCCTTCGTTTTTTGTACATCCAGCTCCGATCAGTAAAATAATTGTCCATTTACCTACGCATATAATTAAAAAGTACGATATAATTTTGCGTTGACATTTTTTATTAAAACAATTTTATAAACATTCTTCTTGTTTTTGTTATATCTGTTAAAATAATACTTAAAGCTTATTTTGAAATGAACATTATATTCTATTTAAACAATTTTATTAGCGAATTTGATATTAATTGATCATTGACACTTTGTTGATGGGTCATCCTACCTCCCATTACAAATACAGTAACGTAATTAAATCGCATAAATCATTTCAATTTAAACGATCCAACAAAATTTCGACAGCACTTCGCTTTAGTTCCCTGAACAGTACAAAATTGCGTGTACACAGGGAACATAAAGGGAAGCGCTGTCGAAATTTTGCGAACCGTTTAAACTGAAATGATTTACGAGATTTAATTACGTTATTGTTTTTGTAACTTGTCCAATACAGGGACAAATCCAACAAATACTGTATACGATGAATATAGATGTCCGTTCTGTTAAAAAACGAATATCCACACAACGATCATATACAATACTTATCAGACGAGGCCAAAAACACTCTAAGGGTTTAAATTTTTAAATTAGCGATATAAAAGTTTAAATTTTATTTTCATAAAATTTAAACTTTTATATCAATAAACAAATTGTTGAATCAACGCATATATAATGATTTTTTCCTAAAACAAAAAAAAAATCCAGTGTGTGCGCGCAACGTATAAAATAAACGAATAATGTTATACATATAATCGCATCACAAATCACATTCAGTCATGCACAAACTGTATCACGTATATATCGTATCATAACATGTCAAAAGTGAACAATTTATATGTCAATATAATCACTTAATTTCTACGTACGTTTTTACACAATTCAATCACCAATATAATAACAAGTGAGATTCATGCTTAGGTTAGTGACAATTATTAAGTTTGAAACTAATTTAATAATAAACCTAATTTAACAAATCATAGTTAAACATGCAATAATTAGTTTAATAACAGTAATTAAGGTCCAATACACTACACTACACGAACAATAGCAGTGGGGTTGAGTTCAAAATGACGTTGGCGATCTTTTTGAGTATAAACATTGATATGTTTGGAGTTAGTAGAATTTTGCTACTTCATCACTTTGGGCTTTGGTTTGGGTTTCAGCCCTATATCCTTACACAATCCCTAGCTCCACCCCCACTTATCTTCATTCACTTCATTTTCCTAACACTCTCAAGCTCTAGATAAAAATGGTGGAGGAGAAAAAGAATTAGGAAATCCTAAGCCTAATTCCATTTGCAAAATCCAAGCTTTAACTCCAAATTCAAAGAAGAAGCTTTGGTAAGCTTTCTCTTCATCTTCTCCAACTCGTTCTCTTTTCAATCTCAGAAATTACTAAACCTAACTTAGGAAATGTTTCTCTTTTAAGCTTAGATTCAAGCTTGTTGGGTTGGAATTGAAGAGCGATTGTCCTTGCCATTGCTCTATAGCTTCTTCTTTATTTGTTTTGGGATTAAATGTGAGATTTTTATCTCACATCTATGTCTATATCTATCCTTGTTGTTAGGTATGAATTCTTAACACTTATTCATGTGCATTTGCTTTTGATTTAGATTGCCTTGGTGAATATTCCAATTTTTGGTGTTTTGAAAGCAAAATGTATGGAAAAAATTTATATGGGTATTTGGACATTGATATTCGAGGCATATCGAAGAGCCATTAAGGCTGGGTTGTCGCTTGGCATAAATCCTTAGTCATCGTCGCTCGTCCGATCGCTTCCGGTATTTATTTTGGCCATTATTGACCTAGGTTCAGAAAAGTGCCTGAGCAACAGTTTCAGACGTCTGAAAATCTTATTCCAGACGTCTGAAAACCTTATTTCAGACGTCTGAATATTATACTGGAAATTTTTATTCCATAGTATTCAGACGTCTGAATCAAAAGTTCCAAACGTCTGAATTGGTTTGAATTGAAGCAGAGAAGAAATAGGCTAAAAATTGGCATTTCCAAACGTCTGAATTTATAGGTTCAGACGTCTGAATTATGTTCTGAAAAATATTTTATTTTCCAGATTCAGACGTCTGAATCATACACTTCAGACGTCTGAATCTGCTTATTTTTTCCTATTTTGCCTATTTAGCTTGTGTTTCCAAATTTAATCGATTTGTGTTGATTCCCATTTGTTGTTATCATTTATTATCGACTTTGATGACATTTTCTTCGGGATTTTTGGAACATCCACCTTGATGGATTCAGTATCGATTTCTTTGGATTCAATTCACGTCTTCGAATGTGAATTTTGGTGATTGATTATTTCCACAATCATTTTTTTGATTTGTCACTTTGAAAATATAAAGGTTTCAATACTAGTAGTAAATATCAAAACTCTTTTATCAAAATGATTTCAACACTATTTTGTTACAAAGCTCGTTTCTTAAACCGTTTTCCAATCTACTAGCATATACAAAACTTTACCTCACTCGTATGAGAAATCTAATTAAACGGCTTAGTAAAACAAGTGGTATGAAACACTTGCGTTTACCTTGTCGATTAATTCATGAACTTGTTCGATTGAACCTCTTGTGACAATTTTCGAGTGGAGATCTACAATTTGTTCGTAAATACTTAAGTTAAGGCAGCGGTTATGGGACATGAAGTTAAACTCATTTATTTACTAGCTTAATGTAGTTGACACTTCTCGATGATCATTTTATGTGATTTAGACTAGCTATATGCTATGTTCCTTTGTCCACGTAGGGGACGGTACCTCGTTTTATTGAGTTTTATCTCATTTCTTTTATAGGCTAACGACCTATGTATTATGTGGAGTTTCGACTCAATTTTTGTGGGCTAGCGACCCATATTCTTTTGTGGAGTTCGGTTCATCGCACGTACCTTTGTACTACGTCGTTGTTCAGGCTTATCAGGATCAGCGGGCGTACCGTTGTACTACGTCGTCGTTTTGAATTATTTGAGTTTCTGGTTCCTCGGGCGTACCGATATTGTACTACGTCGTTGCACCGGCTCTACGGTTAGCGACCATGGGATAGCGTCCTGTTTGTGATACACGTGTTGGTGAGTTTTCATGCTCCCGTTTTGTAATAGGCCTCCACCTTTTTACGATTTCTGGATTTCTAATTGATGATTTATAGAATTTGTGTTTCACCAGCTTTTATGATTAGCAGCGATATGAAGTCAATATTTGTGGTTTGGTGAATAAAATAAAGAATATGACATTCTTTTTGATGTTATGAGGCTCTTGAGATATTGTATGATTTTGGTAGATTTTCTAATGTATAATTTTCATAGTATGACATTATTGTTATCATACGTTTTTGTTATATCTCATATTCTATCTCATATTTATCTGACATTTATAGCTAGACTGATCCGTTTATTATTTTTTATTAAATAATACTCATGTCAGACCGAGATGTTACAGGTGCTTCTGTTTGACTCCTCATCTGGGAGCATTATCTGACTTTTGGCTAACTACATTAGATTGGTAGTTTTTGTTGTTATACACTCGAGATATAGACTCATTGATGTATACTTATTCTTTTGTCCAGCACTTGTATCTATTCTTTTGCGATATTGTGGATCTTGTTTGACCACTACTCTGATGTACACTTTTATGTGTTATATTCATATCTGTTTCCGCCTTTGTGATATGAATATCTATGACTGATTTGTGTTATGCTTATTTCTATATTTGTTTCCAAAGATCATATAGCCAATGTGTAGTAGCTTTGAGTTTGTATCAGCATGTCGGATTTCCTATTGAAAAGAAATGCATATTATACTATCTGACATACCGGTGCTCGCATAAAGTAATTACACGGATGGCCGCTCCTCAACAGCCTTTTTTTCGTGCTAGTTGACGCATTACCCGGTAGTGTCCTTGGCTAGCGTGAGTATAGAGATGGGGCGTCACAGCTTGGTATCAAAGCCAAACTGCGGAACAATGTAGAATAATTTAACACGGATCATCGTCCTAAGTCCATCTTAGGAGTCGTGCCTTAGGATTTAATTCGAGTCTTCGTACCGTCTTATCCTATTTTCTTTTGTGTTGCCTTGTTTTATCAATCATTATTGTTTAATATTCATTTTGTGAATAACCTTTTTCTTCTTCTTTCTTTCTTTCTTAAAGAAGAGAAATGGTTAGGCCTGGCCGTCCCAGCACCGGTCAATCTAGTGCTACTCCGGAAAATGATGGAGTATTTATGTCTGCATAACAGCTTCTTGATCTTGTGAAGAATGCTCAAGCTGCCGGACCCATTCCAGAGCCTACTCACCCTAAATCCGGGTTTGCACGCTTGTGCAATGACTATGCCAACTTGGATGGGAAGCCATTCAGGGGTTCTGAAAGCGTCATTCAGATCCAAACTTGGCTTAGAACATGCGATCGCATCTTTTCTCGCATGAATCTTATTGATCTTCATCGAGTCCAAGTGGCTTTTAGTATGCTCCAAGAAAGAGCATTAGATTGGTATGAACTTCTTATCTCTGAAATTATTGAAGCAGATCTTACTTGGGAGCAATTCCGGGAAAGATTCGAATCAAAGTTTGTGCCAGAAGCTTAGAAAGTGACTTTGGCCCGTCGTTTTATTGACCTTGTTCAAGGTGAATCTTCTGTGTCGGAATACGTTGCGTCTTTCGAATCTCTTTCTAAATACGGGGTTGAGTACATTAATACCCCATTGAAGAAGAATCAGAGATTTGTCTATGGCTTGAATAGAAATCTCAAGAAGCCATTACTTCTGAAATTAGAAGTTGCTTTCGATCAACTTATTGATATCGCTCTTCGACTTGAAGAGGCGGATAAGGAAAGTGATGTTAAAGTTGTGGGTGCCAAACCAAACTTCAACAACAACAAGAAAAGACCTATTAAATTCAAAGTCCCTAATCTCAACAAGAAAGGAAAATAAGCAGCTTCGGTAGCAAAGACTCCTATCTATAGTAGTGGGAAATGCTACAATTGTGGTTCTAAGGACCATTATGCCAATAGATGTCTGAAACCTCTCTTTTGTCGTTATTGCAAAAGTTCGGGTCATCTTTTATCTTCATGTCCCAAACTTCAAGGCAAGAAGGAGGGAAAGTTAAATGTTGCACAAGCCCCTATCAACACTTCTCGTGGTCAAGGTATTTCTCCTTCTATCCTTGGTGGAATTATTATGTTTCATGATCAACCTATTCGAGTTCTTTTTGATACGGGTGCGTCCCATTCTTTTATATCAAAAGAGGTTGTTGATATTTTTTCTTTAAGTGTTGTTGCTCTAATGACTTCTTTGAGAATTGCGAATCCGGTCGGTGTATCCGCAACACTCAGTTTGCTTTGTAGTGATGTCGAGATTATTTTATGTGATTTTTCTTTCCGAACCGATTTGCATGTCATGCGTTACTTAGGTTTCGTAATGATTTTGGGAATGGATTTCTTAACCGTTATGAAGCTCAAATCCTATGTCATGAGCGGACTATTCATCTTCGACATCCTCTATCTGTTAAGCAGATTTCTATTGTTCTTAAAGATTCGGATTCCAACTTGGCAACATCTTTATATTCTTTAATCCTCATGATGACGATAATGATGATGAGGAAGATGTCATTTCTCTTATTCACGTTGTTCGTGAATTTTCTGACATATTTGGGCCTGTTTTAGGATTACCACCTAAGCGAGCAATTGAGTTTAGAATTAATCTAATTCCTGGAGGTTTACCTATTACTCGTCCTCCTTATCGTATGTCCAATAAGGAAAATGAAGAAATGCGCAAACAATTATCCGAATTGGAGATGAAGCAATTTATTCGTTCTAGTTCCTCCCCTTGGGGAGCTTCAGCTATTTTTGTGAAGAAATTCGATGGTACACTTAGGCTTTGCGTTGACTACCGCAAGCTTAATGATCTTACTATCAAGAATAAATATCCTTTACCTCGGATTGATGATCTATTCGATCAACTTAGTGGTGCTAAAATCTTTTCACAGTTAGACTTAGCAACCGGTTTTCATCAGCTTCGTATTGCAGAGGATGGCATTCCTTTGACATCATTCCGTACTTGTTATGGATCGTATGAATGGCTTGTTATGCCATTTGGTTTAACGAATGCTCCGGCTTATTTCGTTGACCTTATGAATCGAGTTTTCAAAGACTTCCTCGATGGATTTGTTCTCATCTTTGTAGATGATATTCTTGTTTATTCTAAAACCGAGGAAGAGCATCAAAAGCATCTTCGGATTGTACTGGAAACTCTTAGGATCAATCAATTGAAAGCAAAATTTTCTAAATGCCACTTTTGACAATCTCGTCTGAAGTTTCTCGGCCATATTATTTCTGAATCCGGAATTTCCATGGATCCTTCAAAGATTGAAGCGATATAAGATTGGAAGAGACCGGAGAGTGCGATGGAGATTCGTAGCTTTCTTGGATTGGCAGGTTATTACCGCCGGTTCATAAAGGACTTTTCTAAAATTTCCGTGCCTCTTACTAGCTTGACAAAGAAAGGAGTTAAATACATTTGGTCGGACAAATGTGAAGCTTCTTTTCAGAAATTAAAAGAACTCCTTTCCGATGCTCCTATTCTTGTGATCCCCGAAGGTAACCAAGATTTTATTGTTTATACCGATGCTAGTCGTGTCGGGTTGGGTGCCGTTCTTATGCAATGAGAACGTGTTATTGCTTATGCTTCTAGGCAATTAAAGCCTGCCGAGACTAGATATGCCACTCATGATTTAGAACTCGCGGCTATTGTTTTCACCCTTCGAATTTGGCGTCATTATCTTTTGGGAGAGAAATTTGTTCTCTATACCAATCATAAATCTTTGAAGTATTTACTTTCTCAAAAGGAACTTAATTTGCGTCAATAACGTTGGCTCGAGTTCCTTGCATCTTATGATCTTAATATTCTTTATACTGCCGAAAAGGGAAATCGTGTTGCCGATGCACTTAGTCATAAGCAACAAGCGGTTGTTTCTATGATGATATCCGAATGGAATGATCTCGAGACGTTATCCACTTGTGAGATTCGAGATCGTGAATCGAATTTATGTGCATCTCTTGTTTTATGTAGCCTCGAGGCTCATCCTTCTTATTTAGACCGCATCCTTGAAGCTCAAAATCTAGATCCGGAATTGGCTCTTCTTAGCCAAAGTTGTAGGGATAAAATTGATACTGAAGGTTTGAAAGATTTTGATATTGATTTTCGTGGCGGTATTCGAAAATTTGGTAGACTTATCGTGCCAAATATTAGTCATCTTCGTAAGGATATTTTAGAAGATTCTCATCATTCTAAATTTACCATTCATCCCGGTAGTAGCAAAATATACGTGGATATGAAGCGACATTATTATTAGGATGGAATGAAATCTGATATTGCTAACTTTGTTAAGCGTTACATGACGTGCCAACTGTCAAGGCCGAGCTTAAAAGGCCCGGTGGGTTATTGCAACCTTTAGAAATTCCAATATTGAAGTGGGATCAAATTTCCATGGATTTTATTGACGGCCTTCCCCGTTCTCGTTCGGGTCATGATAGCCTATGGGTGATAGTTGATAGACTTACAATATCCGCTCATTTATTCCCGTTCGGTCCAATCGGACCGTACCTCTTTTGGCCAAGCTCTTTATTAAAGAAATTGTAAAATTACATGGGGTTCCTACTTCTATTGTTAGTGATTGTGATCCATTGTTTACTAGTGGATTTTGACAGAGTCTTCAAAAAGCTTTGGGAACGAAGCTTAATTTTAGCACCGCTTATCATCCTCAGTCCAATGGACAAACCAAGCTTGTGAATCAAACTCTTGAAGATCTTCTTCGTGCATGTGTTCTTGATTTTGGTGGAAGTTGGGAAGATCATATTTCTCTTGTTGAGTTTTCCTATAACAATAGCTTCCAATCTAGTTTGGTATGACAACTTTTGAAGCACTCTACGGAAGACCATGTCGATCTCCTTCTTGTTAGCTTAAGGCCGGTAAGAAGCTGGTTTTAGGTCCAAATTTTATTCGAGATTCCACAGAAAAGATTGATCTTATCCGCCATAGGATGAAAGAAGCTCAAAGTAGGCAAAAATCCTATGCCGATAACCGAAGAAGGAAATTGGAATTTTCTGTGAGAGATTTTGTGTTTATTCGTATTTCACCTATGAAGGGTGTTGTACGTTTCAGTCGATCGGGAAAATTAGCACCTCGATATATTGGTCCATATCCCATCACCGAACGTATTGGTTCCGTGGCTTATCGCCTTTTATTACCGGCTCGGTTTTCGGCTATTCATGACGTGTTTCACGTTTCTCAATTATGGAAATACCTTCGAGATTCCGATTCTATTCTTGAGCCTGCTATTGTTGAAGAAATTAAAGTTTCACCTAATTTGACTTATGAGCAGCATCTTATTCGAATCATTGCTACGGAGGTTAAACGGCTTCGAAATAAAGATGTTCCTCTCGTGAAAGTTCAATGGTCTTCAAATCCTAAGGATTGTTCTTGGGAATCTAGAGAATTCATCGAGCGAACACATCCGGACTTACTTTCTCGTGCTCTTTGAGGTGAACTTTTTGTTTCAAATATCTTTTGAGTTGATATGCTTTTATGGTTGTTACTTCTATTTTTCTTCTTAAATATTGCGAGGACGCAATTTCTTCAAGTACAGGAGTCTGCAATAACCCGCATGTTTTACGATTTAATATTTAAATATTTTATTTAAATATTTCATCGTTAGTCGGATTATAGTCCGAAAAGCTACTTTTTGCAAACGGTCAAATTAGGACTCGAGACCACCCCCATTGAGTTCAAAATGACATTTGCGACCTTTTTGAGTATAAACATTGATATGTTTGGAGTTAGTAAAATTTTGCTACTTTATCACTTTGGGCTTTGGTTTGGGTTTCAGCCCTATATCCTAACACAAGCCCTAGCTCCACCCCCACTTATCTTCATTCACTTCATTTTCCTAACACTTTCAAGCTCTAGATAAATATGGTGGAGGAGAAAAAGAATTAGGAAATCCTAAGCCTAGTTTCATTTGCAAAATCCAAGCTCTAACTCCAAATTCAAAGAAGAAGCTTTGGTAAACTTTCGCTTCATCTTCTACAACCCGTTCCTCGGGCGTACCGATAGTGTACTACGTCGTTGTTTCGAATTATTTGAGTTTCTGGTTTCTCGGGCGTACCGATAGTGTACTACGTCGTTGCACCGGCTCTATGGTTAGCGACCATGGGATAGTGTCCCGTTTGTGAACACGTGTTGGTGAGTTTTCATGCTCCCGTTTTGTAATAGGCCTTCCCCTTTTTGCGATTTTTGGATTTCTAATTGATGATTTCTAGAATTTGTGTTTCACCAGCTTTTATGATTGGCAGCGATATGATGTCAATATTTGTGGTTTGGTGAATAAAATAAAGAATATGACATTCTTTTTTATGTTATGAGACTCTTGAGATATTATATGATTTTGGTAGATTTTCTAATGTATACTTTTCATAGTATGACATTATTGTTATCATACGTTGTTGTTATATCTCATATTTTATCTCTATTTATCTGATATTTATAGCTAGACTGATCCGTTTATTATTTTCTTATTAAATAATACTCGGGTGAGACCGAGATGTTACAGGTGCTTCTGTTTGACTCCTCATCTGCGAGTATTATTTGACTTTTGGCTAACCACGTTAGATTGGTAGTTTTTGTTGTTATACACTTGAGATATAGACTCATTGATGTATACTTATTCTTTTGTCCAACACTTGTATCTATTCTTTTGTGATATTGTGGATCTTATTTGACCACTACTCTGATGTGCACTTTTATGTGTTATATTCATACCTGTTTCCGCCTTTGTGATATGAATATTTATGACTGATTTGTGTTATGCTTATTTCTATATTTGTTTCCAAAGATCATATAGCCACTGTGTAGTAGCTTTGAGTTTGTATCGGCATGTCGGATTTCCTCTTGAAAAGAAATGCATATTATACTATCTGACATACCGGTGCTCGCACAAAGTAATTACACGGATGGTCGCTCCTCAACAGCCTTATTCTTCGTGCTAGTTGACGGCATTACCCAGTAGTGTCCTTGGCTAGCATGAGTATAGAAGTGGGGCGTCACAATTTTTCACGCATACTCAGTTACCTGCGCACAATTTATGATACTAACCTAGTAACACAATTTGTATAAGGTTCTTCTCTTTTAACTTACGTACTTTGTAGACACTATTTCTCTACATGGCTTGTTTAATATGGTCGTTTTTTAAAATACATATAGAAATTTAATTCTACAGAGTACACAGTTCATTGCTATCTAAAAAGTACTGCGATCATAGTATGCCTGCTGTGCACAGTTTGATGAGAAGCCTCATTGAATAATTTGGATCTGAAACAACGATATCTACATCTATTGTTGTATTTCGACGTCGAATTATTGTTGATAACATGTTTTTTTCAGTTACGTTAAGTTGCACTATTGTTCTAGATGAACTTACTAGAGGGTAAGACATCGGAAGATGGCATACCTCTTGTGCAGAAATGTCTCGTTCTGATACACTCTTGAGAAGTAGTTTCTTGATGGCGGAAGTTGATGTTTGACAAGGTCAATGATTATTTTCAACTATTGTTTTGAATGTTTCTATAAAGCTCTTTGATACTGGTTCAGATTTTGCAGCATATTACCACAGCATGCACAAATAACACAGGAGACCAATCAATATTAGCACGCCAAACGTGAAGTACTTTTCTATTATGTGAGCAGATCGAAGGATCATTGCTTTCACAAATCGAAAGATTTTACTATTTGGAGGATCTTCTACAATTTTAGATCGTGGAAGCACTTCAAACAGATATTTAAATAGTTGAAAATCTGAACCCGTATCAAAGAGCTCTATAGAAACATTCGAAACAATAGTCGAAAATAGTCAAAACTACAGCTTAGTCTATAATTCTGAAATAACTGTAAATAATATTATATACTTTTGTATTTTCCAATGCATCAATTTTGTTATAAAAAGATTACCACATTATAGTTTTATTTCACAAAGAATATTCATAATATTCATGTTGAAATATAACTATGTCTATTTTTTCTAATTGATACCGAAAAATAATCATTATTTCATAAATAATGTATGGTAAGTTTTATGGAAACAATTTTTGTACTATGATGCAATTAATAAGTGCAATATGGCATGTTTCCACTATTTCCACCATTACTATAATAATGTACAAAATTCGAAGGTCCATCATTCACTTAATACAATTTTTTATTTTATGCACTGCAACTATTTACAGTGAAGAATTCATTGATCAAATATTTTGAACTCAAGAAATAAATCTCATCGAAAACAATTTTCTATATGAAAATACATTTCAGAATAAAAATCATATTTCTTATTCTAATATTAAGTATCAATTATTGTTATAATTCTCATTTTCAATGTTTGTCTATGAAGCGGAAGTGACTATTAATTCTCTTCATCCCGATTGTACTTTAAATTATATATATTCTTATACATTCGTTTTCCTTTCAAATTGTTAAACTATTCAAAAGAAAACCATACTACAATATCATTACAAACTCTTTACAAAAGCACATTCGATTTAAGTACATCAAATATGTTGCACTTTACGTAAACCAATCAAAATGATACTTCAGCAATTGAGTTCTTAGATCTATCTAGTAGTTTTTGGTCTTGTGTTACAATAAAACATATGATCCCTTTTGTAATCAATCAGATTGAATAATCGATCTCGCATTAAGGTTTATTTGGTTTTTCGGATGAACTAATTTCATCGAAATATTGTACATTACATACTTTGACCATTCACCGTATAACATTTATATGCAATCGTATATGATTTCAAACATCCATAGTCTTGTATTGCTTTTAGAGTTCGAAACTCACAGAATGTAATGCATGGTCTTGACCAAATAAATGTGTAAGTGGTCAAACCACGAATGTATCCAGTAGTTGTAAAATCCGGTACTTGCATGAGTGTTCAAACGTTAACATGCAACAGGAATTTAATAGTGAGTGTTATATTTCCATTTGTCAACTTCCAATTCAGTTCGTTTGTATATGTTAATTGATAAAAAATTTATCAATCATATTAAATGCAAAAATTTATCATTGTAGATAATTATAAAATTATTTAGCATATGTTCTTACAATATCAAAAAGGTTAAATTTTACCATTTCATTTTTCTAATAAGACTCCCACTAGTCTTTTATGTTTCTCCAAACCCTAAGATGAAACATGGAAGTCTTTCGACTTCACTAGTAGGTGTTAGAACTCGTCTGTCTTGATATTCTGACCTTGAATTTTCTCAACAAATCATAACCCCACAAACGATGAATAAGTCCTTATCGGTTGTACCACATACAACTCGTAACCTAATTTTCTTTGTCCTAATCTCATTTCGATCTTGAGTTTTCTCAACAAATCGAAAGAGATTATTCACTCTACCTACCTTGAGTTTGCTCAACAAACACATATTGTTATCTTACCTCATCTGTTCAATATATTAATAATACTATACATAACATCCTTAGCTTGAGTTTGCTCAACAACTAAGGAGTATGCAAGTAATTTATTAATATATATGGTAGATGACAATATTATATTGAAGATTCATAATCTCAATATATTATATTGAGTGATATCGACTTATGGAATAATGTATTTCTTATGAAATACCATCGTGGTTCAAGTGTCAAACACATCAAAAATCACAATATACGTACATTTACGTATGTATTTATTCCTTAAATTTATTTGGGTTTCTTTAATGTTCCACCTTTAGTTTATACAGTTATATTATATAAGTTATATTTTGATTAACTTACACAATAATCTTTTGCATAACATTTTATTAATTAAATATTATTTAATTAATTTTAATTAATTAACTCTTTAATTAGTTTTAAATTAGCACTCCAATACAACTATTATATTGGACATATATAATATAACCTTTATAGTAAGACACATATATCTTATATATGCATGTTTTTAGTTAATTAACCAACCTTTAATTGCTTTATTAATTAAACAATTTTAATTACATATATTAATTTTAAAAATTTATCTTATATACATGCCTGTATGCTCATGTTATCTTAAAAGTTTTGAAATAACATAACATATATCAACATATATAATACATGCATATAAGTATTAATTAATTAAATCATTTAATTAATTTATATTATTAATCTTATAAATAATTTTAAATTTCGAAATCAATATTTACATAGTTTCAAACATTTTGAACTTTTCATTACATTTTCAAATTTTTTGAAAATTTATGTTATATTATAGCCTTTTATAATAAACATGTTTCTATTTTAAATTTAACTTTTAAATTTGAATTATTATCTTAATTTTCAAAACTATTTTGAAAACTAGCCCAAGGCCCAATTAAATTAGCCATTCTATTAGGGGTAACCTTTGGGCTTACTCCACCTTTCAGGTCAGGCAGGTAACCAGGTAGGACGTAGTACTTGATTAGCCAACTCCAACGCTAGACACCATTCCAGACACCGTACTAAGGTCAGAAGCTTAATTAGTTAATCCTAACATGACTAATTTAGACCGCATATGATTCGGTACCATTGTTAGAACATGACTAATTTAGATTCGGTACCATTAGTTAATTAGTTAATCCTAACATGACTAATTTAGACCGCATATGATTCGGTACCATTCGGTACCATTAGAAGCGGAAAAAATGGATGAGTTTCAAAAGTTTTACCATTTTTGGATCATCAATGAGTCTATGAAGTCTAAATATATTTAGATCTTATCTAACTTTATTTTAAACAAAATCAGTATTTTATTTAATACCGTATTTTTTTTATTAATTTGATTCTAAAATAATAAAGAATGGGATATAAAAATAAGGTTTGAATATATCAAATATATTTATTACTTAATTGTGTGACAGAATAGTTAAAGATAAGGCAAGTATGATCAACTGATAACATGAGATATATGAATAAATAAGAATAAGTTTAAAGGCAATCACATAAGAGACAAAAGAGAAAGAAATAAAAGATGACAAAGATGAATGATTCATTTTCCTCTTTTTGATAAACTTGATTTATGCAGCACTCAGTTAGCAATCAATGAATCATTATGACATAAGATTAGGAATAGCCAACAATAATTCATATACATAAACTACTGCCTCGTTTATGTGATAACCTGAATTTTCTGGAAACCTATAATTGAGAAAATAATTGGGTTAATTAATTGAAATACTGATTTTTAGATTTAACAAATAAATCTGATAATAAATATTTATATCTGGATTTAAGTATATATTAATTTGAACTATAATAAATGCTGAATTATAAATATATAGATAAATATTCATTAATAATCTCTTAAGATAATTATTTAAAATTTACATGTTATTCTTTTAAAACAAATAATAAAGATGGGATATATGTATATATAGATGAGTAGATTTTAATAGAAATAAAAATTGTTATTATTTTTAAACAAATTTAAGATGTGTTTGTTTAAAAGTGTATATTTATATTTATGAGTTGATTTTGAATTAGATTTTGAATTTGGATTTAAATTGAAATTTAAAAATACTTTAAATATTTTGGATTTAAATTTATGAATAAGGTTTTTATTAGAATAGGATTTGTTTTATATTATTTTCTTTAAAAGAAACTTTATTTATATAAATTAAGAAAGTATTTATTAAATAGGAAAATAAAACTAAAAGCTTTATAAAAACATTTAAAAGTAAATTAAAAATGCATAATTACATTTGTTAATAGATTAATTCATATTGTAACAAGTGTAATATGCTTAAATCTTGCAATTGACAAATGTTAAAGTAATTAAACAAGTGGCAACCATCTACTTTATTTTTTCATTTTTAATAAATCTTAGTTTAATCTATATATGCATCTTTCCCTTTTTCTTCAAATCTTTTCCTATTCTTCATTTCAAAAAAAAAGAAACTCAGATCTATTAAACATTCTCAACTAATCAAAACAAATCTTCAACCAGAATCTGTAAAACATGTTCAATCCACCAGAAAATCAAATAAATCAAAAGACTGACCAAATTTGCAAACCTGAGAGCCAGAGGGAAATACAACACCAGTTTCCAAGTTTTATACCTGAGATCAAGCTAACAATTCAAAAACAAGTTGCAAGCTTCAGTTTTAAAGGATTCTCAGATCTTAAGTAATCAAATTTTCAATTTTCAAAAGAGCTGTAGCTTCCAGTTTTTAGGCCTCTGTTTCAAAGCTCTGTTCTTCATCTTATTACAGGTGAGTAAACAAATTTTGGTTGAATTTGAGATGCATGTGTTTAAATCTGTTAAGCAAAGATATAAGCTTGGTTGCATGGATTAGTTTTATCTTATTTCAGTTGAATTACATTATTTGTTTCTGTATATGGCTGAGTGTTGTTTACTGGATACTATCGTGTCCCCAGAACACTTGAACATCAATAAGAATATTTATATCTACCTATATAGTCAAATTCAAACCTTGACATTTAAACAGAAAATGTTTGTAATATGATAATTTCAATTTTAAAAATAATTTCGAATAGGATTATGGTGTATGTATTTCAAAATGAAGAACTACAGGTCTGATTCAACTATAAGTCCAAATTCCAATTTCTAGAATTCTTATTTTGAGTTTATAATCTGATTCTAAATTTTGAATGATGAATTTAGGCATAGGAATCATGATTTTTAAACTTTTAAATCAAGGGAAATTGCATGTTAGTCGAAAATTGGATTTCGAGTATTCTCTGATGATCGGCGAAGTTTGGGGTTCCAAGTTTGTGGCTGGAGTTGCCAGGAGGTGGACGGAGTTGGCAAAATTGGTCATTAAATTTTTCAGTCACAGTGGTGGCCGGTCGAATGAATTTTAGGGTATAACAACCCATTTAGTCGACGATGTGGATGTGACGAATTCGTAGTCGAGGGTGAGCTAAAGGTGACCGGTCATGGGGGAACGAAGCAAGGGCTCATGGCGAGGCTGTGGTTGGATCGGCGAAGCCTCCGATGGTCGAGTTCACCATTGGCAGGGAGTTTTGTGGTCGTGGGTTGTTTCCAGTTTTGGGTTCAACTCGTTCGATTTTGAATCTTAGGGGTTATGGTCGATCTGATTGGTCGAAAGTGTAGCCAAGACCATTGTCGACTTGTCGAGGCTGGTTTTGAAGATCGGAGCGACGCCGATGAACTGTGCATGTGCACACGTAATCGATGAATCAGGGGTCGAGGTTGTGTGTTTGAGCTTCGAGTGCGTGGTTGTTTTTCTTCGAGTCGATCTCTAGTTTTCGTGAGGAAATAGGAAGTAGGAAGGGAAGAGAAGGGGTGATCAGTTGTTCTCGTGTTCTTTGAACTTTTGTTCGGGCCTGTACCGAAGTGATTGGAAGTAGTTTAGTAGATTGTTTTACCTGTTTAAAAAGAAAGAAACAAGGGTTTCAAAAAGAAGTTTTGACAGCAAGTTTCAAGTATAAGATTTTAAATCAAATGTTTTGAAAATTAAGTTGTTTGGTTTGAAATTATTATATAATAAGTTAATTATTTGTTTATATTTCTAAGTGATTTTTCAAACGATATTTAATAATGATTAAGTAATCAATTAAGATGATGGATTATCCTAAGTTAATTAAAGTAATTAAGGATAGTTAATTACTGTATGTGATAAATCAAGGTAATTAATATGATTACTTGTTAAATGTAGTTAATTTAAATGAATAATTAAGTTATGAAAATAATTAGAGGATCCTTAACTAATGATATTATTGAAAGTAAAAGGATAATTAAAATGAGTGTATAGAGAAAATTTATTTTGTATAATTAATTAAAGGATAATTTCTTAATGTAATTAGTTGGGGATTAATTACTGAATATAATTAATGTAGAGAGTAATTAGTTGATGGTAAGTAATTAAAGAAAATTACTTAATGGAAGCAATTAAGGATTAATGACTTGGTGTAATAAATTAAGAGTTTAATGCGATTAATTTAAGTATAATTAATTTATATTTCTAAGTGACTAAAGGATAGTTAATCACTGGATGGGATTTAACTAATCAAGATTAATGTGATTAATTAAGGTTAATTAATCAATATAATTAATTTAAGAAATGGTTTATAATTAACCAAAGTTATTTAAGCAGCTTTAAAGATAATTAAATTAATTTTAATGGGTGATTAAATTAAATTAATTTAGAGTTGTTTGATTATTTATCTTGTCTATAGATAATAACCTGAATTTAATACTTTAGTTTGTCTGAATATCTCTGATATTGAGAATGTGATGTATTGTGATATGAGATGATGGGTTGAACTGCGATATTGTGGGTTATCTATCAATAATGATTTGTTGTGAGAATATGTGAACTTGTATTTAAATTGATTTGTATCCTATTAAACAAACAGGGTTTAAGATGACATTGAATTCGAAGAGACCGGGGTCGGGTATCAGTAAATACCCGAAACCACTTCGATTTGGGGAAAAAATCTATAATTCTATATAGATTTAATATGTGTAATCAATAAGTTGGAATGGAATGATATAAGAAATTGGACCATTTTAAAACTAAGTTGGCACCTAGATATCGATTTGTGGAAATAAGTGTTGATTTTACGAGTTGTTTAATTGTAATAAGGTACGAGTTATCCCGGGTTTAAGTATGATTTATGCATTAGAATTTCTAGTTAATGGGTTTACTCACGCTATTCCAGCTTGACCCGGGTGTTACTTTGATGTAATGCTTGGGTCAGACCGAGTATTACAGATTTTCAGGTAAGGACGTTTTGGAGTTCAAGAGGCGAGCTGGAGGGATGGAACATATGGAGTGTTTTCCGCTGTATTATTATTATTGTATAACTAGGACATATTGTTTTAAACTGTCCAGTGATTGGTAATGGTTGTAACTCTGATGTATAAAATATAAGTGCACTGATACAGTTCTTCTTTGTAAAACTGTTATTTATGTGATATTATATTTTGATCCGCTGCGAATGTAAGGTTTCTGACTTGTTACTGTTTCTTCTTCTTTCTCTTTTCTTCTTTTCTTCTTTTCCTAACTATCTGGAATTTTCTGGATCGAAAATTTCGGGTCATTACATTTGGTATCAGAGCAGAAGGTTAAGCGAGAACCTTGGCTCTGGTGGAATTACTCATTAAGGATAGGGTCAATGGTACCCTAGAATGAGTCGAGTGTATATATATGAGAGCGTACTTGTTACTTTCTTATATAAAATTTTTAAATGATTTTATATAAGAATATATTTTGATATATAAAGCAATATTTCTTTCTAATAAATATTAAGCTAATTGGTTGTTAAATTATTGGAATTAAATTAAGTGGTAATAGAAATACATCCAAACTGAAATTAAATTAAAGATAAGTTTGAAATGGATTCAAACTGAAATTAAATCTTGAAGTTGGGGAAGAATTTCTAAATAAGGTGAATTAGATTGGTTTCAAACCGGAGAAATAGAATGGTTATTGTGTTTAATAATGGGATGATTGGTTTCCAATAAACAATAAAATGTTTTAAGGAAGTAACCATTTAAAGAGAATAACTTGTAAATTAGAAAGGATGTAAATCAAAGTGGGTTTCCAATTGTGAAGTTCTGAATTCTAAATTTAAACATTTGAAATTTTTTTCAAAGTGTTAAAGGAAATAATATTATTCAAACTATTTTGAATGTAATCTTATTTTAGCATAAGAAGTTGTTTGCAAACTTTAAAAGAATTTGTTTTGAATTAAAACCAAGGGTGGTTTAAATTTTAAAATTCGGCTTGGTGGGACAAGAAGAAAATATGTATATATGTGAGGAATATACATAATATCAAAGATGGTTTTAAATAAACTCTAAATGTTGAGTTTTAAATTTGGAATGAGATGTGAAAACCCAAAGTGATAAGTTTTTGAACTTATAGGTGGGAAAGTATTTTGAAATTTGAATGGGAATTCAAATTATGTAAATTTGACTGAATTAAGTAAATTGAATTTAACTTTGAAGAAGTTAAATAAGTTTGAATGAACAACCTGAATTGGAAATTTCAAGATAAAATTGGGATTTAACTTGGGAAGTTAAAATGGTTGATTTGAATGGGGAGTTTGTGTGATCTCAAAATGGGTTTGAGATCTGAAAATTAGAAATGGATGAATGTTTTAAAATAATTTGAATGATATCATCCTGTTGTTATTAATAATCTTTAAGCTGAAATTAGATTTGTTCAAATGAATGAAGAAATGGGGTGTGGTAATATATCCATTATTAAGATAAAATGGAATCATTTTGGACTTAAATTTTGAATGTTTAAGATAAAACGTCAAAGGTTTGGTTTCAAAATTGAAATTTGATGATAAATTGAATTTCAAAGATTTAGTTGTTTAAAAAGGATTTGAATTATTATTTGAACTTTGAAATAGGATAAAAATGGAAGTTGGATTCAGAATTAAATGGTTTAAAGATATAAGTTGATTTGATTTAAAGGATTAAATCAACATTTAAAAATTTAACTCGAATTTATATAATTCGGGATGGTTTAAATTTGAAATTTGAATTGAATTAGTTCAAATTAAATTTGATTTGAATTAATTAGAATTGTGATTAAAGATGGATAAGTTTAAAAATTCAAATGGAAAATTTGAATTGGATTGATTTGAAATGAAATTGAAGTTGAATAAGTTCAAGTTCAAATAGGAATTGGGATTAATTCAAAAATAAATTGATATGAATTGAAATTGGTTCAATTTGAAATTTATTTGAATTAATTGAAATTGTGATTAAAGTTGAATGAGTAAATTCAAATGGAATTTGGTTTGAATTTAGAAAAGGAATTGAGGATTAATTCAACTTGAATTTGGGGTTAAGTCAATTTCAATGGAAATTGAAGTTATTTAATTTGGAACTGAGTCAATTTAAATGGAAGTGAAAATTTAAATTGAATTGACTGGAAATGGAGGTTGGGAATTGAACAGTTTGACTCTGGACTATTTTCAAAATAAATTGTTTTAGTACAAATCTATTTTTCCAAACTATTTACTATACAACTTTTCTTTTTAAACCTAAAACTATCTTATACTTGTTTTATAATTATTTTTGGAACTATTTAACTATTTTTCAACTATTTTGCAATTATTTAAAATTCTATAACTATTTGACAATTTTTCAACTATTTTACAATTACTTAACTATGTTAGCTATTTTACAACCAAATAATTATTTTTCAACGACTTATCTATTTTTAAACCTTTCAAAAAAATTTCTTATAAATTTAAGCTGGACAGAGTTCAAACTGTTTATGATTGAATATCCATTTGAGACAAGGATTAAAGTAATAATCCTATGGAATTGAAACAATTGTGATTAGGTGGATAGAAATTAAAGGAAATGTGAATAGAAAGAGAAATTGATTTAGTTGATAATCAATGAAGATAAATACGTAGGATGTACGTATATTAGTCTATTCGCATAGTGATTTGATCCAGATTCGAGCACAGAATTTCGAGATAGTCATATCGATCCGAATTGGGATTTTCACTCGATTTTCGACGGCGAACGTGGATATGGATTGTTGATTGGTTCTGAATATTCTCTATCATAGTTATGGCTATGCAAGGAGAATGACGGTTTCTGATCAAGAAACCAGATCTGAGTCCGCACTAGAAAGTCGGGTGGACGATACTAGTTCGGAAGAGAAATTGTGTGATCGAGTAAGCGATCAGATTGATATTGCGTACGGATGATATGTATACATCGTACGGATTGGAATGAAATTGATATTGAAAGTTTGTGGATAAGAACTGTAAAACGGTTTTTGAAGTGGAAAATATATTTTGTGAAATATATGATGAAATAAAACAGAAATTGGATGTTTCTATGGTAGAAATTTACTTTGTGGAAGTAAGTAATATGGTTAATGGCTTTATAGAGTAATCAAATTTTAATATTTGATTTGGGATAAACAAAGTTATGTATCTTTGTTATATATAAGATAAATCTCCCCTTGTTGAATCTATAGCCAAAAGAAAGGGGTTTTTGAAATTTTTTGAAGTATAAAAGGGGTTTTATACAAGTTTGAAGAGATCCAAAGTTTTAAGAAGATATATATATACACACACACACGCACACACGCGTATAAATGATCTTATGAGAATGATTTTCGAAAAGGTTTTGGGAACCTATGAATTTGGAAAAGGCTTTTTGATTTTTGGGTAAAATCAATTTTGGAATGTGGAAAGCCTAGTTTGAGAATTATCGATTTTGGGATAATCGATTTTGAGAAAGGAGATTTATATGAGATTCATACTAGGTGTATGATTTGGAAGATACTATATGTGTATAGTATAAAGTGTTTTGAAAATGGCTCTGGAGAAAAAGGCGCTCCTTTAGGATGAACTTCTCAGGAGTACCATAGGTTGGTACTGCCTAGAGCCTCTAAGGGGGAGGTTCTAAAGTTGATCCTGTGAGGAGTCCGGACAAACTAGTTCCTGAGGATTATTGGGTAATAAAAGTCGAGGGCGCTGATACCTACACAGGCATTTGGGTTATGATGTGACGACATTGTAACTCGATGTCCCTGCGATCTACTGTGTGGACCATAGCGGAAATCGTGTGGAGGTGAGTGTCAACAGTCTACGCTTGATTTTGCCGGGAAGGCAACGTAACATCGGTAGGCTGCGATCTATGGTCAAGTGGAGTGGAAAAGTTTCATTCTTTTGGCAGCGGAATTCGAAGGCGCTGAGGCCTACAGTTATATGAGTTTTTGCTGTGATAGCAACGTAACCCCAATTGTAGCTGCGATCCGTAGCGGGTTCCATGGTGTAATCGAAGGACGCGGAGGCCTACAGTTATCTATGGATTTTGTCGTGATGGCAACATAACCATCGGGTTAACTGCGACCATGGATGGGGGTGATGATTTCCAGAGCATTCTCACCCAAGATATTTCCTCTATTTTCAAAATAATTTCTATATTTTCAATAAATTATTTTCGAAGTATATTCAGTGGATGTTGAGAACGGGTCTGCCAAGCACTTATAGATTTTCAATCTTACGCCTGATCAACGTATGACCAAATTTCTGTGAGAACAAGGATGGACGGTTGAGACATCGAGTTATAAATGTATTTTTATAAAAACTATTTTGGCAATATTATATACATTTTAAAAAAAAGTGTTTGAAAAATCATCAAAGAATATTTTAACTGGTTTTAAAATATTTAATAAATTATGGCTTCCTCCTTTTCGAGGACGAAAAGATTCAAAGGGGGGAGGAATGTGATAACCTGAATTTTCTTGACACCTGTAATTGAGAAAATAATTGGGTTAATTAATTGAAATACTGATTTTTAGATTTAACAAATTAATCTGATAATAAATAATTATATCTGGGTTTATGTATATATGAATTTGAACTATAATAAATGCTGAATTATAAATATATGGATAAATATTCATTTAATAATCTCCTAAGACAATTATTTAAAATTTACAAGTTATTCTTTTAAAACAAATAATAAAGATGGAATATATGTATATATATAGATGAGTAGATTTTAATAGAAATAAAAATTATTATTATTATTAAACAAATTTAAGATGTGTTTGTTTAAAGTGTATATTTATATTTATGAGTTGATTTTGAATTAGAATTAGAATTTGGATTTAAATTGAAATTTAAAAATACTGTAAATATTTTGGATTTAAATTTATGAATAAGGTTTTTATTAGAATAGGATTTGTTTTATATTATTTTCCTTAAAAGAAACTTTATTTACATAAATTAAGAAAGTATTTATTAAATAGGAAAATAAAATTAAAAGCTTTATAAAAACATCTAAAAGTAAATTAAAAATGCATAATTACATTTGTTAATAGATTAATTCATATTGTAACATGTGTAATATGCTTAAATTTTGCAATTGACAAATGTTAAAGTAATTAAACAAGTGTCAACCATCTAGTTTATTTTTTTTATTTTTAATAAATCTTAGTTTAATCTATATATGCATCTTTCCCTTTTTCTTCAAATCTTTTCCTATTCTTCATTTCAAAAAAAAAAAAAAAACTCGGATCTGTTAAACATTCTCAACTAATCAAAACAAATCTTCAACCAGAATCTGTAAAACATTTTCAACCCACCAGAAAATCAAATAAATCAAAAGACTGACCAAATTTGCAAACCTGAGAGCCAGAGGGAAATACAACATCAGTTTCCAAGTTGTATACCTGAGATCAAGCTAACAATTCAAAAACAAGTTGCAAGCTTCAGTTTTAAAGGATTCTTAGATCGTAAGTAATCAAGTTTTCAATTTTCAAAAGAACTGTAGCTTCCAGTTTTTAGGCCTCTGTTTCAAAGCTCTGTTCTTCATCTTATTACAGGTGAGTAAACAAATTTTGGTTGAATTTGAGATGCATGTGTTTAAATCTGTTAAGCAAAGATATAAGCTTGGTTGCATGGATTAGTTTTATTTGATTTTAGTTGAATTACATTGTTTGTTTCTGTATATGGCTGAGTGTTGTTTACTGGATACTATCGTGTCCCCATAACACTTGCACATCAATAAGAAGATTTATATCTACCTATACAGTCAAATTCAAACCTTGACATTTAAACAGAAAATATTTGTAATATGATAATTTCAATTTTAGAAACAATTTCAAACAGGATTATGGAGTATGTATTTCAAAATGAAGAACTACAGGTCTGATTCAACTATAAGTCCAAATTCCAATTTCTGGAATTCTAGTAGTTTATAATCTGATTCTAAGTTGTGAATGATGAATTTAGGCATAGGAATCATGATTTTTAAACTTTTAAATCAAGGGAAATTGCATGTTAGTCGAAAATTGGATTTCGAATATTCTCTGATGATCGGCGAAGTTTGGGGTTCCAAGTTTGTGGCTGGAGTTGCCCTGGAGGTGGACGGAGTTGGCAAAATTGGTCGTTAAATTTTTCAGTCACGGTGGTGGCCGGTCGAATGAATTTTAGGGTTTAACAACCCATTTAGTCGACGATGTGGATGTGATGAATTCGTAGTCGAGGGTGAGCTAAAGGTGACCGCTCGTGGGGGAACGAAGCAAGGGCTCGTGGCTAGGCTGTGGTTGGATCGGCGAAGCCTCCGATGGTCGAGTTCACCGTTGGCAGGGAGTTTTGTGGCTGTGGGTTGTTTCCAGTTTTGGGTTCAACTCGTTCGATTTTGAATCTTAGGGGTTATGGTCGATCTGATTGGTCGAAAGTGTAGGCGAGGCCATTGTCGACTTGCCGAGGCTGGTTTTGAAGATCGAAGCGACGCCGATGAACTGTGCATGTTCACACGTAATCGATGTATCAGGGGTCGAGGTTGTGTGTTTGAGCTTCGGGTGCGTGGTTGTTTTTCTTCGAGTCGATCTCTAGTTTTCGTGAGGAAATAGGAAGTAGGAAGGGAAGAGAAGGGGGTGATCAGTTGTTCTCGTGTTCTTTGAACTTTTGTTCGGGCCTGTACCGAAGAGATTGGAAGTAGTTTAGTAGATTGTTTTACCTATTTAAAAAGCAAGAAACAAGGGTTTCAAAAAGAAGTTTTGACAGCAAGTTTCATGTATAAGATTTTAAATCAAATGTTTTGAAAATTAAGTTGTTTGGTTTGAAATTATTATATAATAAGTTAATTATTTGTTTATATTTCTAAGTGATTTTTCAAAGGATATTTAATAATGATTAAGTAATCAATTAAGATGATGGATTATACTATGTTAATTAAAGTAATTAAGGATAGTTAATTACTGTATGTGATAAATCAAGGTAATTAATATGATTACTTGTTAAATATAGTTAATTTAAATGAATAGCTAAGTTATGAAAATAATTAGAGGATCCTTAACTAATGATATTATTGAAAGTAAAAGGATAATTAGAATGAGTGTATAGAGAAAATTTATTTTGTGTAATTAATTAAAGGATAATTTCTTAATGTAATTAATTGGGGATTAATTACTGAATATAATTAATGTAGAGAGTAATTAGTTGATGCTAAGTAATTAAAGAAAATTACTTAATGGAAGCAATTAAGGATTAATGACTTGGTGTAATAAATTAAGAGTTTAATGCGATTAATTTAAGTATAATTAATTTATATTTCTAGGTGACTAAAGGATAGTTAATCATTGGATGGGATTTAATTAATCAAGATTAATGTGATTAATTAAGGTTAATTAATCAATATAATTATTTTAAGCAATGGTTTATAATTAACCAAAGTTATTTAAGCAGGATTAAAGATAATTAAATTAATTTTAATGGGTGATTAAATTAAAATAATTTAGAATTGTTTGATTATTTATCTTGTCTATAGATAATAACCTGAATTTAATACTTTAGATTACTGAATATCTCTGATATTGAGATTGTGATGTATTGTGATATGAGATGATGGGTTGAACTGCGATATTGTGGGTTATCTATCAATAATGATTTGTTGTGAGAATATGTGAACTTGTATTTAAATTGATTTGTATCCTCTTAAACAAACAGGGTTTAAGATGACATTGAATTCGAAGAGACCGGGGTCGGGTATCAGTAAATTCCCGAAACCACTTCGATTTGGGGGAAAATCTATAATTCTATGTAGATTTAATATGTGTAATCAATAAGTTGGAATGGAATGATTTAAGAAATTGGACCATTTTAAAACTAAGTTGGTACTTAGATTTTGATTTGTGGAAATAAGTGTTGATTTTACGAGTTGTTTAATTGTAATAAGGTACGAATTATCCCGGGTTTAAGTATGATTTATGCATTAGAATTTCTAGTTGATGGGTTTACTCATGCTGGTTTCCAGCCCGACCCAGGGTTACTTTGATGTAATGCTTGGGTCAGACCGAGTATTACAGATTTTCAGGTAAGGACGTTCTGGAGCTCAAGAGGCGAGTTGGAGGGCGGGAACGTATGGAGTGTTTTCCGCTGTATTATTATTATGTATAACTAGGACATGTTGTTTTAAACTGTCCAGTGATTGGTAATGGTTGTAACTCTGATGTATAAAATATAAGTGTACTGATACAGTTCTTCTTTGTAAAATTGTTATTTGTGTGATATTATATTTTGATCCGCTGCGAATGTGAGGTTTCTGACTAGTTACTGTTTCTTCTTCTTTCTCTTTTCTTCTTTTCCTAATTATCTGGAATTTTCTGGATCGAAAATTTCGGGTCGTTATAGTTTAAAATTGTTTGATATTAATAAAGCATTTAAACTATACAATTTGAAATATAAACATTAAGTTTTATATGTATGTGTGTGTGTATAATTATTTCTATATAAAGGTTAAACCTAAAAATTCTTAATTAATTCAAAATAAACCATTTAACATTTAAATTTTCTGATGTATTTTTGAACTTATACAAACTTAAATTAGTTAACAAAAAATATATGTATACAATTAAATCAAGAGATTCAACCTATATGAATATTTTTTACAAAAGCAAAACATACTTAACTGAGCAATATATTAACAATCCTTTGAATATTTAAAAAGTATTAATCATGTCAAATAGAAAACAAATTTATAAGTTTATTATAATCAATTTATTATTAAAATAATCTTTACTTGTGTGTGGGTTTCAATAAAAATAAAATGCAGATAATAAGAATAAATAAACTTTCAAATCTAAAGAGATTCAACCTATCTGAATAATTAGATTTAAACAAAATTAGAACACACTAAACCAAGCAATATATTAACAATCCTTTGAATACTTAAAGAAAGACATTAGTTATGTCAAATTGGGCAACAAATTTATAAATTTATTGTAATCAATTTATTATCCAAAATCCTTTAATCATGTTTCAATTACAATAAGATATAGATAATAAGAACAAATAAATTTTAAATGTAAGAAAATTTAACCTATATGAATAAATAATAAATAATAAATAATTATAAAACAAAAGGTGATACATACTGAACTAAGCAATATGTTAAAATCCTTTGAATAGTTAAAGAAGAATAATTGTGATGTCAAAGAGGGTGATAAATATAGAAATTAATTGTAATCAATTTATTATCAAAACATCATTTAATCATACGTAAGTTTCTATTAAAATTAAATGCAAACAATAAGAACATGTAAACATTCAAATCAAAACTTAATAACATTTAAAATCAAAAAAAAATACGTTTTGATTTGAATGTTTAAACATAGATTTAAAATTAAAATATTGTCTAATCATATACAAGTTTCAGTTTTGATTTATCTAAATAAAAAAACCAATCAGTTCATATAATAAACAATTTGAAATACATAAACCATTTCCAAATCAAATGAAACAGTAATGTACACATATAAATTAAGATATTCAATTTTGTTCATTAAAACATTATATCAAAATTATTAGAATATAAAGATCATACCATAATTCCAAAGCCTTGAAGCACACCTTGAAACATTAAATTTTTCCTCTAGATGTAGCCAATGAATCGTACCTAGAATGATGGATCGAATCTCCTAGATTCAGAAATCAGCCTCCAGATGTTGCAAGGATCAAGAGGAATAAACCACTTTTCATAACTGATTTTAGGAATAATTGAAGCCATGAAAGATCTTATATTTTCAACCATTAGAGAACGAGAGAACCGAAAAAGTTACATAAAGAAGAATGAAAAATGAGAAACTCAATTGTACGTACAGAATGAATTAGTGGATATGATTTATTTGAAAGAAGGAAACCTTTCCCATCCTTTAATTAAAACTTCTCTAATTAATTCTCTTAATTAACTTACTCTTTTCACTCCTGTTTCTTTACATGGTATGACTGAAAATTATGTGTCATCAAATGATATAAGATTCCATAGATTAACGCATGTAATTATCTTTTATTCAATTACAATGATATCATATATCAATGCGCACAAATATTACATTTATATATGCATTCAAATAATTACAAATAACTCTCGAACGTCAAATAAAATAAACAAGAATTAATATTTCTCAAATACTAATTAATTTAATTAATTTATAACTTTTATGAATTAATTAAATCATGTGGTTTTTTGAAAAATTCATCATTACGGTTATGCGATTCAAAAGTGTAAATTCAGTCAGCGATTAATATAGAACAATTCAAATATTAACATTCACACATCACTTAGCAGGTGGTGTGACATTTTGGCTGAATTCATCGCTTACCCATCTTTTGGTAAAATCCAATCTTATTAGTGACAATTATTTACACCAATTCTCTTCGTCAAAACTAAATCATTTTGGATATATGAAATTTGGTAACAGTCAAAATTTCAACATCATCCACATTTAACATTGCAGTCCAAACATAAAATCTTTCGTTCAATAATAACAATTATTATTAAGCGAAATGCTCTGGCCAGAAACTTTGACTTTGAGTTGACTTAAGTTGAATATGATACTAACCAACTAACCTGATATAGTTAAGGAGACGAATCCTCTCTTGAATAGTGTATCACTTCCAATACTTCCACTCGACCCAACTATAGTCGTTCGATGGACCTCGTGCCTATAATCAAAGCGAAGCTTTCATATTGAAGATAACAATATTCTCAAGTCGAAAGAACTGTGTAAATTAGCCACATCGATATTCTCTACTTGACCTAAGTTATATTAACCAACAGAAAACTATCTAGTGGGTCATTCCATAGTTATCCAATAACTATCAGTACGCAACCCCTTGGTGCCCCCAACAGTCATGAGTAATGCACCGTCCAACATTTGAAGAGCGTTGCGTACTCTAGTCTCAACGGATACATCGATATATAATATCAATGCATCTTGACTATGAACATTTAAAATTGTATATTTGTTTCATCATGATAAATTACTCACGGTTACAACACTTTGTAACTACTATTATAAAACATATTATTTATGGAATTTCTATTAAATATACTCTTAATTAAATTGATTGATTAATATAATCACATTATATCAAGTATATAATAGAAAGAAAATACCTTTTTTCGAACAAGATTGGTCAATGAGTTAGATATATGTAACAAATTACATAATTACCCCTAGGGCATACTCTTAACTCCATCAACAAGTTCAAAATGTATTATCTAAAATGTTTTCTTCTTGCATTTTCAGAAGCAAAATCATCAATGATGTCATCATATTAAATGGTTTTTAAGATCTCTTTTTCAATGTATATGATTGTCAATCCATTAAGTATGTCTTGACTCATTCTTGTTCGCAAATATGACTTAGGTAACTTCAGTTCTGAAGAACTTTGTTCTGCAGATGTGACTGTCACGATAAAAAAGTAACAAAATCATATATATAATTGTCACATTTGAAAACATATCCATACTTTTTAAGAATTCCATAATTTTAATAGATGCCCATGGCTTGTACATCATATGATTCACTAGGCAATGTAAATTGTATTTGTAACTTCGAAAATAAATCTTTAACATCAACACCAGATGCACTTCCATTTTTCAAAGTCAAATCAAGTTGTTCACAATGATCGCTTAATTAATCATCGTCTAATGATTTTAATTTCAAAGCATGAAACAAAAAAATCAAAAATCGACCGAAATGAATGGAATTGTTCAAATCTCCGTCTTAATTCTGAAAAAGCAATATCTATTATCACAATAAAATAATCGGTTATAAATGATTCTTTAGCAGATTGCTACTTCCTTTCAGAATTCGCAGTTTCATCAAATTGACATTATCTGCGAACTTGACATTTCGAAGGAAAAATTAAATCAATATTCATTTTAGAAGCTTGCCTCGCTCTTAGCAAAATCAAATTCATTTTCTCCATGGTTTTCAAAAAAAGAAACAAGACCTTGCAAAGATTTTACCGCAACATCGATGTGCGCATATCGCCAAATTATAATTTTTTCCGACCATGTAACTTTTACTAGAATTTCATACCAAATAACTAAACTTAAAATGAACTTGAAAATAGATAGCTCTTGATTGGCTAAAATTTCAGCATCTCAACATAATTTTGCATCATCATTTATCTTTGCTAATTTAAACAACGCATCTTTAATTTAAGAAACTTGATGTAATATAGCATTGACACTTTCTACGTGACTTTCCCAACGTGTAGTCGGTAAAGATTTCAAAGTAAAACTGTCAACATAATCTAACCAAATAGCCCATCGCTTAGAAGAATTAGCAATTACGCGTACATGCATTCGCATGCACCAAAAAAAATGTTCGAACACAAGAGCTTGTCATATCACAAATATTTAAATTAAGAGAACGACAACCCCAAGGCATGTAAAAAGCCCAAGGATTAATATCAAGTAATATTTTTTGCACTTCAAGATTTTTTTTCTTTCATATTAGAACCATTATCATATCTTTATCCTCTCACATTATCAATGTCAACACCAAGTGAGTTTAATTCATTTTTCAATTTTGTATAACCAGGTTATTTTTTGAACATTCAAAAACTCTTCGACTTTAATTGGACCATTTGTCACATCTACACATCATATGATCAAAGCCATTACCTCTTATTACTTGCATCGGGAGTGCAGTCAAGTATAACAGAAAAATATTTTACTTCTATTTTTGAAATGATTGCATTTTTTTACTTTCTTTTCTATAATCTCAATCAATTCATTTTGTATTCCATGATTACGATAATGATAATGAATTTGTTTATCTTGAATGAGATGGAAATGATGTTGCATTACTGGATCAAATTCAGCATCATTTCAACCAAGCCTAAAAAATAACTTTTAGAATTTTCATAAAAAATATCATTTGATCCACTAAATGGTAAATTGTTAAGGAGAGGACATTTGACGACAACAATTATTTCAAAACATAACTTGTTTCCAATGTTCTTTATCTTTTTGAATAAGATCTTGCATACTTTTGTCGATTGTTGGATTACATTGTAACTTTTTTATTTTAATTTAGCCCATGCAACATAGTTAAGATTGTGTTCTTTGCTTCTTTCATGTTGTGTAAGTTTCTCACTAAGATGCCTCCAAAATATAATTCCATTTTTTGCTAATTGGCTTTTAGAAGTCATTACATTAAACAACTTACAACAGAAACAAAATACTTTACCAGTTTAGAATAAACAAGCCATCTCCAATCATGATACTCCATTATTTATTCGTCTTTTGTAATAACTTGTAGAGAAATGTATAAAATTTTCATCTTGAAGTTAAGTTAAATTAAATTCTCTAATTGGACAATTCTTAAAAATCAAATCTCTTTTATTCCCATTAATATTGTCCCAACTCATGGACCATAAATATTCAAAACTTATTCCGAAGACACGATCTTTGTTTCATTTAAATGATCTAAAAATTAGACATCGTTTTCATTTACTATTTGCTGCTGTAAAATCTCGGTATCATGTGCATTTTCTTCTATATCATTAATTTGTTCATTTACTGCAATCTCATTTTCTACTATACCATCAAAACAAATTTCTTACTCAAAATCACAAGAATGATCTGAATTATCAACTAAATTTGTCCTTTTTGAAAAAATATTTATTAACAGACCCTCCTAATGATTCAACTATTCTTCATTTCTTTTTTGTTTTTTCCTATTAGTACTTTAAGATGATTGTATGCGTAAAGCATTACGTAGCTTTTACTTTCTTCAATTTGAATAAATGATTTCTGTGGAAAAGTTAATATTTACAGTAAGATAAAATCATATGGTTTGTTTAAGCACTTTGTGCGTTAAAATTATAACAAAGTTATAAACAAAAACCGTAGCGTTTAAAAATCCTAATATTTGTAACTAAATTCATATTCTTTGATGAATGTTACAAGCAAAACTTGGCACTCTGGGACTTTACAAACAAAACAAAAAAACTAAATTTTCACATTTTATCTTTGATGAATGTTTTACCAAATGAGAATAATTTTCTACAGATTGAAGATTGCACCATGGACAGAACGTTGATAGAACAACTCGAAAGCAGGGACGACGACAATGGAATTGACAAGATTTTCTTTCCTTTTGTTTTTTCATGAAGACATTTTTTATAATTGTGTGTATAGTCTAGGATTTATTTTTTGTAAGAAGATATAGTTTTTTGCATCAAAATTTCAATTTAGTCTGGTTATAGATGCCAGATTTTGTGATGAAAATCAATAGGCCACTAGCGAATCTATGGGTTGGGTGTTAGCTGAATTAATGTGGCAACTATCATTTCATTATAGGTATGAAATGGATACTCTTCATTGGTCTATCGATTGTAACCCATATATCATCATTATCGCCTTTTGATTTCAATGGGTTGTCCATAAAATCTATCGATCATCATCCTATTTCCATTATGCTACTCTCAAAAGGTTGAAATAAACTGCAGGATTTATGGTGCTCATCCTTGACTTGCTACAAAATTAAGTATCATCGAACATGCTCGTCGATCCCTTTATTTATTCCTTCCCAAATGAAGGTTCTCTTGGCATCTTAACACAACTTTGTGTCATCAGGATGCATTATGAATTCATAACGATGCCACATCAAAAAATTCATTCAAAACTCCAAATATTATCCACTCGGATCACATAATTTTACATTTGATCACAACCAACCTTTCTGGTCTATTTCAAAATTCTTCAATTATTTTGCTACTTCACCTCTTTTTAATTGATTGTTTAATCTTGTAATACATATTTTTACTTCGCTACAATCCTCTTGATTAGACTTGATTTGGTCTATAGGTATGTATGAACTACCATTTTGTCTCATATGCACATCACAAATCCCAAAACCTTCAAACTGCATTCCATATCATCTTTGGATTCAACCATTTTCTCGAGATGTCTTTCCATTCCTTGTGTGCTTTAGGCGAAATTCCTTTTTTGGCATATACTTCAACGAGGAACATCATAAATTCAATTGCTTGGTGCTTCTTGATTACTGAATGTACTAACTTATTTCTCTTAGAATTATTTGAGAGCGCAGAATTATCTGAATATCAGAATCAAAAGCTAAATAAATATCCCAATCATCTTTTTTAAAACATATTTAACACATCTTGAGAGAATGAGTATTTTAACAAGCCATGGTCGGTATACAACACAAATTGCTTTCCCAAAAGATAATACCATTAGATTTACAGAGCAAAGACGATTGGTACCAACTCCAAGTATCGTGTCACATAACTTACTTCATTCATGCTTGACTGTCTTGATGCATAATGCGCAATTTGAACCTTCTCCCTAACCACAGTGCCAGTTTGGATCTATATGCATCAGTATAAACATTAAATCTTTATATCCTTGAAACATTACAAGCATTGGTGCGTATGCCAATAGCTGCTTCAACTCAACAAACGCGTATTGGAACGTATGATTCCAATCATATTTCACACCGTTCATGGTTTGACTAGTTAGTGGGGTTGTTGTGTTATATTAGTGTTTAATGAATCTTCAAAAGTAGTCTGCTAACTCAATAAACTTTTGATTTCCACGACTGCATCGAATCTCTTCAACTGTTAACTGCCTCTATCATCAATGAGTCAATGGACATTTCTTTCTCTAAAATTACAGGTCCTAAACACTTAATTTTACGCTTCCAAAAACAACATTTTGAAGAATCTTTTACTGATGATTTCATAGTGTTTCTAAAATTGCTTTAAGATGAACTACGTACCCATATTAACTTTCGAAGTGGAACATAATGTATTTTTTGAATACAAGGACAAACTTATTCAAATAAATTCAAGATATCATGTTCATGTTAAGGACCACTAACTCAAAAATATCAAGTGGTAAGATGTTATACACTAACGTTCCATGGGTCTTGAATTCAATCACTCGAGACATTAAAATGGATGATTTACTTGAATAAAGTAGCACTTTTATTCTAAAAAAAGGAAAAAGAACAAAGAATATATCATGTTCGTCATATCAACAACGTATGTTGAGGCATTCATCAATCTAAAAAGCATAACATTAACGGATAAGTTGCAGATTCTCCGTAGTAGATTGATTTTAAATCATGACTCATTTCACTTAATTTTTATTTTTCTTTGCAATCACCATTACAAAATATCACATTAATGATTTAATTATTGTGGAAAATAGGCACAAGGATAAACTTTGAAAAAAATATTAGACAACAAGTTTCATTTTTAGCCTCAAGGACAAACTTTGAAAAAAATTAAACTGAAGAGCAATGCTAAATATAACTAGCATTTTGTACAGTGTAAAATTGAATACAATACTAGTTATTACTAGCATTTTGTATAGTGTAAAAACTGAATATAATGCTAGTTATAACTAGCATTGTCCTTCAGTCTAATTTTCTTCCAAGGTTTGTCAAGGCAAAAATGTAACTTGGCGTCTTTTAACCTGAATTCTTTTCTAAATTTGTCCTTGCCCCTCTAATTCCCTCTTAATTATTTGATCAATATTATTTTTAACATATCGTGAATTTGCATTAATTGATATTATGAACGATCAAATCATGTCTAAACTTTTTACTTTGTATCAAAGTGGAATAAATTTGATAACGTTAATTCCAATAAAGCTAGTATGCTTAAAAATTTGGGAAAAAACGCTTTATTTTTTTCGCATACCATGTTGAAACTCTAATGAAAACGCTGAAACTTTTCATAACATGTTTATAATTTGATGTGCAAGATCGTTGAGTAGTTGAAAATAGATGCCGAAATCAAATCAAACTAAAGTATTGAAAGAAATCATTTAGTTTCTAAGCTAGGGCTCAGTAAGAAATGATGAAATGATAGAAGCAAAAATGATGGATCTTTTAGTGTTAAACGGTATGAATGTAATTTTGATGCAAGTAAACGTACTTGAACACCTACGTCTCCTTAAGGCTCTCTTTGTTTTGAAATAAAAATGGTTGAATGTTTAATTGAATAAGCGATAAGTTGTTAACTTGTTTGTTTCAAATAAGCGCTCTCATCAAGCTTTTTTATTCAATGAAATGAAATAAACAAAAGAAAAAAAATTAGTCCTTATTATTGTGTTGTCACTTATTACTACAATTTTCAATTGTACCCATATGTAATAAAAATTGTAATGATTTTATAAAGTGTTTTTTTTTGGTTATATCAAGCAAATAGAAAAGTTCAAACATAACATAAATTTTGTTTTCAATTCTCTCACCTTCTATGATGAAGTGTGGTCCTTTTCATTTTGATTTTAATTTTATTTTGCAGTTTTCATTTGTTGGAAACAGATATATTAAAAACTAAAGGTGAAACCCAGTGCACGAGGCTCCCGCTCGAGAGCGGGCTCTGAAGAGGTCGATAATGTACGCAGCTTTTCTCTCGCATTGCGAAGGGGCTGTTTCCGGACTCGATCCTGAACGCCTAGATCACTATGCAGATGACCTAACCGTTGCGTCAAGGCTCCACCTCAAACGAGTAATTCTACGATAACCGAAAGTGAAAGATGCGAATTTGCTGATCTGGAAATTGATGGTGGAAAATAGGGGGGGGGGGGAGATAAAAAAGGTTTGGATTGTTTTCACACAAAATGACAAACAAATAACCGGGTAAAGTAGCATTTTCGACCTCAAACAAATATACTAAAGATTAATGATGAAAAAAAAATTGATGGGAACCTGCCGTAATGGTTTAATATAATTTGAAGTTAACATGTGATAATTTATAAATTGACTAATAAGAATAGAAATGAGATATAAAACATATTTTTAATTCAAAAATAAATAAAATGAAATTGTAACAGATGTGAAAAAATTATTAAAAAAATAATTTCGACAAGCTGAAAAATAATGACTTCCCTTGCTAAAATGAAAACTAAAACAAAATCTGCAATAAATATGTGAAAAATCAACATAAATTTATGAAAAGTTCGAAAGAAAGTAATATATTATATAATAGCTTATTTTGGTACGTTCAACGTATATTAATAATGTTGAAAACGTTAATTGATAATTCAAATACATCACAAGCTTCAATTGTTATAATAAAATATTTTCTTCTCGACCAAACTTTTATAATATAAGTTTACATTATCAAATTTCTATTTCCGTCATCTTTTGTAAATCTAGTAGTACTTAAGCAAGGGAGCATTTGTTTTGTTTGTCTATGTATAAAATATAAAATATAAGATAAGATGATTAAGTGTGTTTCATACGGCAGTCGCGCCGAATAATAATTAATTTTAAAATCAAGGGTTAATATCATCAAAGTGGTAATTTAAGTTCATATAACAAATTTCTAATCCGAATGCAAACAAAAACAATATTCTAAGTTTTCAACCATCAACATTCAGCAGTTTTCAACCATCAACATTCAGCATTCATTATATTAAATAAGTGATCTGATTAAAATCCCCCTGATAATTCATATTCTCACTCCACGTTAAAGTTTATTCTAACTTGGTTCCACCTTCTATGTCGATCCTTCCACATGTTCAAGTAAACTTTTACATTTACCGTTTATATTGTTTTCCTCATTTTCATTCACTTCTCGTATTTGCATGAATTGAATGGCCTTGCTTTTCCTAAATTAACATCAAAATTTATCATTTGAAGTTAAAGCAGCATGCTAAAAACTCTCAATTTTGACGATTAATATGAATGATTGTACCAGCAAATTAATACAAAAAACAACAAAACTAAAGAACAACCAGGAAAGGAAAAAATAATTAGTACACGAGAACCATCTCTGCCAATGCCATGGAAAGAGCTGAAATTGTACCGGATAAATGATAAAATTCCACCAATAATTCTGGGGGCATAAGATGCAAAATTTACCAAAAAATAAGAATAAAAAATGATGGATGTACAGAATTACAATTCATTTTAACATTTGATGCTAACATTGAAATTTTAAAATTTTAAAAGAAGAATAAGAGTGATACCCATTTGAACATTATCTAGTGTGCATGTTTCTAAAAGACTAAGAGGATTTTACTGCATATATTGCTTATATAAGAAATACAGCCGTATTTCAATTTTAAATGACCATGACAAAACTGTTTCTCATGATACAGGCTAATCCATCCCTGCCAATAAATCATCTTTCAAGATTTTGACAGGTTGTTGTCATTCAATTTCCTACAATAATTCCCTCAACTGTATTTGGTGGCTTACATTACTGCAGAGTATTGTTGGTTTGTTTACAGGTACATGTTAATCGTAAACTACTAATATGCCTGAATGAAAGAACAAGCAGGAGATACAGTTCAAAGGTAACTAATGAGCAAAACACGCACCATATTGAAAGCCCTACTATATAAAAAATAATAATACAAAAATCATCTTACCTTCTGATCCTCCATGTCTGAGTTTACACTTTTTAGTAAAAACAGCCTTCTTTATCCTACAAAATGAATGCATACTCAAAAATTTGGTTTGGCTTGACACATTTTAATATCTAGCTTGAAAGAAAAGTAACTATAACGAGAATGAACGCTCAAAAATTAGGTCACAGAGGGTAATGTCAGAAAAAAGGAGAAGACAAACATTTTTTTTACGAATTTTCCAATAAGAAGCTTCCATTGGGACTCTGATTGCATGTCCAAACAGATACGTAAGTTAATCTACAAGGTTCAGAAATTTCATATTTTTAAGGTTTGCGTAAATAACTGGAGTAATGAATATTTATATCCTTTTAGCTGTTTCAACTTGGAGAATGTGAAGTATACAACTTACATGATCATTATACTGAGAGATCCGATGCCCGACTCAGGCGAGCTGCAAACGATCCATCAATTTTATGTTTGACTGGATTTGAAAAGTAGAATCCTTCCTCTGTGACAAAATTTGAGGGCACAAAACGATCTACTGGATCAACAATAAATTCCTGGAAGACAATTCGCATTACTACAACGTGTAACTTCAAAATGAAAAAGACCATAAATACACAAAAACGTTAAAGATATCACATTTCAACTGAACAAACCAAAACTGTTTCGATAAATAAAACAGAAGGCGGCAAAAGAATTTCTTCCATGTGAGCATCTATAGAAGGGGTCATCTTAGGAACAAATTTCTTTTGAACATAAATATTTCAAGAGACTGCATATGCTGTGAACTATTATCTGGCATATAAAAGATCTTAAGGCCGTGCTTGTCTGTACTTGCCTTGTTTGACTGTAAATAAAAAAGGAGAGACGACCGGATAAAGGTAGCATAGGATGGTACAAATTAGGGGTATCATTATATGTCCTAGTGCATGGCTTGCTGAACGTGCACGTATACTAGATGTAGGTTAAAGAAGAAAGAAAAGTTTTTAATCATTCAGTATATGATAATTACCCAGTAATGCATTTTCTATACATACAAAAGTGGTATTTATAACCATGAATATATTATAAATATAAAAGCACGTGTCAAAACTCAAAACCATTTAATATTATATAAGAATGAGTGTCCATAATTTACTAGATTAACCATATCTCTCATTTCAACTGAAATGGCAGAAAATAAGGATATGAGGATAACTGAGATTTTTTAAAATATGCTTACAGTTGAAATGTGGTGGTTTTAGTTGAAAGTTTTGAATTAAAATCACTCAAATCCAGTTTTGAACACTGTTGAAAGTTTTGGTTTTTAACAATAAATATACATAAAGGGATGGAGCTAGGAATTTATTTTGACCTGTCCTAAGTAAAAGAAGAAAGAATGTAATACAAAATAAACATATATAAGGAAATATTAACAGACTGGAAATCATATAGATATTAAGTACTACTAAAAGTTTACAAAATCGTGAAACATTCATGTGTATCTAGCAAGGCATTACTTTCTGTGATCAGCACAAATTCATAACATGGGTTTAAGGATTTTGAATTAAAATATAATTCCAAATTTGAAGTTTTTATATGCGATATTTGTTTCAAACACCAACTTTTAACATAACATTCTAGATTTAATTCAACTTTGCAGCTAAAAGTTCGAATAAATACCGTGGAATAAGTGATAATCAGTTTGGACAGAAGTTGACTACATGAGGGTTTAATTACAAGAAAATCAAGTAAACTAAGATGTGAAGTTTTGTGACAAAAAGTCACAAAGTTCAAGCCCTAATAGCAACAGAAGGTCATAACATCATGTTAGTTACTTGGAGCATGTGCGTGGGAGCATATTTCCTCTGAGTTTACAAGCAAAGCTTGGTTATCCGAGTCCCAAAAAAAAGAGTAAAGGTATAATTTACTTTATAATGATGATGATAATATACCATGTAGCATTGGAGAAGAATCATAAGAGCATTAAGAAAGTAAACAAATTACTTGGAATTTCAACGGCAAACGTTCCCATTTCAAGTTTGGGTCTTTCTTTGAATTGTGGATAAAGACATTTCTAGAATTAGAAGACAATGCAGAAACAGAAGAGGGCAAATTTTGCTGTTGCATTGTTTTTTGTTATGAGGAAATTGACTAGATCTTTATATTGGTTCATATTTTGCATTTGTTATCATGGAAAATAATGACCTGGGATATACCCCAGTTAGCAATTGAAGCAAATCAGTCCCTCTATGCATATACAAATACAGATGTATTTCAGTTATGCAAGAAAATTGAGTATCAGGATCAAAAGCATGAAGATAAAGTTTTATAATAGGATATTTTATGTAACAACGTGCCAAAAAGAAGGTTAGACTTAACTCCCCAAATTTTATTTTGACAGTAGAAATGTAAAATGTCAAAGATATGGTCTGATTTTAGTATATTTTTACGTACAATCTGCAAATCAAAAGGTAACTCTGATGTTTGAGAGCAAGCTTTTGAAAACAAGATTCAAATCGTAAATGCTAAAGTCCAAACTTTAAATTGAAATGAGAGTTAAATCATAGATCTGGATTCGAAAAATCCGTAATTTAAGTTTTCTACACGCTTTAAAATTGATTTGATGTTTGGCTTCTACATATAAACCTAAAATTCAAGATTATCTCTTATTCCATTTTTATTTTATAAAGAAAACGTTGGAATTCGAATTGTGGACCAATATAAGCATATTGAGTATATGAATATGAATTGAACGATTTTTTTCACTTGCGGTTTTAACCGAGTCTGAATCGAAAACTAAATCAAATCGGAATGGGAGAGATCCGATTTAATAGGGGATTTAAATCACAACATTTTAGTATTTTTGATAACAGTGTTTTGAGAGTTTTAAGCAAGATTCAAGGTCTCGGTTTTGGCCTCGATTTCATTCTTCTGTAATTTTAGGATTTTCGATATATAATTCATAAATTTTGGGAATTTCGATTCCACTCCTGGATCTCGTTATTAATTTTTTATATAATTACACATATATTTATTTAATTTATTGAAACGAAACGTATAATTTATATTAAAGTGAAAAATAAGATATAAACGAACAATACCGATTAATTAAACATATTTGTAACACCAAAAAATGTTTAGTCGTACCTCAATTTCAACTTTTTTTAGTCGCACCATTTATATGTTTTATGAACTTGTATGTTTACTAAATTAAAATTTCATAATTTGAATATTCATATATTCGAAACTCAAACTTTTTTTTTTTTAGTTTCTTCTGTAAAATATTTTTTAAATTTAACCGGAGTTTCGGCATGGTTTCGTTTCGGTCCCTCTAAAAGCTAAACGGAATGACCGAAATCTCAATGTTTCGATTGAAACCTCAAACCTTGGTTTTAAGTTAATATCTCAATTACTGTGGAATCTAAGGAATCTGTCAACAATTATTTTTTAAATTTTAGTTTAAAACAAAAATCACGAGTCCGCAAGTTGAATGACGGGTCAAACTACTAAGGGTGAGCGTTTAGTTAGTTTGATTGGTCCGATGATGAAAATTGTTAAACCAAAATAAAACCAATAAGAAAGAAAACCAAACCGACCGATTAAGTTCGATTGATTTGGTTGATTATCCTATTTAACCAAACTAAAAATATTTCATATTTTATATTTGTAATATTCATTATACTTTAAAATAAAACACGAATATATATATATATATATACAATTAAAGTATTCTTATTTAGTATTTTTGTGTTTTTTGATAGTAGTTTGGATAGAAATATGATAAATAAATTTTATTTAGACAACTAGACTAATCTAAAAAATCATTAAAACATTGGTAATTTTAACAATATAATAAAAAGGGAAAATGTTATCATGTGCCCTAAGGGCATATGTTAATATTGATTAAATTATCTAACTAACCCTACTTGAATTACACTTATTTTTATGTTATAAGGATAAAATAGGTATTTATAAATAATATTTTTGTCCTTCAGCATATAAATATCATCCTTAACATGTGTCCTTAGGGCACATGTTAACAAAACCCAATAAAAAATTGGTTAATTTGGTTAAACCGATAACCGGACTAAATTATTTTACGGGCCGATTGTAACCCAATCTACTTCCAAAACCAAACTAAACAGGTCAAAATAAACTGGTTCGGTTGGTTTATTTGGTTTTAGCCAAAGTTTGCTCACCCCTACAAACTGCTACAAAAAAAAAAAAAAAAAAAAAAAAAAAAAAAAAAAACTCAACCAACTAAATGTATTAAAATTATCTGCAGAACATACATTCAATCGCCAAATGCTGTCAGTTTTAAAATACCTCCACATTTTTTTCTATAATAATAAAAATACTATCACACCACACATCGCTGACATAGTGACAATAAATAAGAAATCACTTAGCACATACAAAAAAGCTAAAGACGCGACGACAAAAATATGCCCAACAAAAACCCTTATTGCACTTGCAAAACATATAAATGAGCTAGTTAGGTATATGACTTAAATTAGTCTGCATTATATACACCCTCTAAGTTTGAACAAATCACTAAAACCACCCTGATCTAATTTTGAGATTAGGTGGTCAATAGGTATGAAACTGTATCACTTCTCACAGATGAAACAGTTTATACAGGCGCAGACTCCTTTTGCTACAGGTATATATTATATTCATACCATTAGTATACTAAAAGAAAATCTAATAACAAAGACGTCTTTTTTGTTGCTGTAAAATGTAATACATCATATATACATCATATACGCAAACAATGTGTATATTATATTCAACTTAACTACATGAGTCAAGCCAAACTATCAGCTTTTGTAATTTTGTTCCTCGACAGCTAGATTCAAAATTTCGGTTATAATTCTGTTTCGGATTACGGTATTTTTTTTCTTTAGAAATACATTATATGTAGTGCATGCATGTATTTGCACAAATAAAATATGTACTCTACATGAAAAAATTGATTCAATTGCTAATTTTTAGTGTTTTTCCTGCTGAACTGGATTGAAATAGACAAAAGTATATGATTTTTTTTCTGAAACTATTTGATCATTAGTCCTTTTTTTATTATTTTGTTTGATTTGTTGTCCTTTTTATTCTTTTCCGTGTTTATTCAATTTTATTTCTGTTGTTTTTATTTTTATTTTAGCATTTAATAGAGCCAACCTGAAATTTAGAATGGATTCCATTTCGGTTTATCACCGGGATAGGAAAGGAAACACCGGAGTTCCAATGGAATTTTGAACCATGCTCAGAATTCCCCAACAATGTTAATGGAGGGTTTAGTAAACTATTTATATTTAATCAATTTGCATGTGGACTGCATTTTTCTTAGGGTGCTAGTCTCATTCTTAAGGATTGCAGAAACGCGAGTATATGTTAAACCATCAAGATGGGAAGACATCAAAAGTTGAATACAGTTCTTGGACCTTATGAAAGATCCTCACTATGTGTAAATAGGGTGGTTAGCTTGATAATTGGCATACCTTGTGACTACAAAGAAATGATGTTATCCTATCCTCATTTTCCTCTCTATCAATCGAGCAAGTGCTGTACACAAGTATCCCACCTGGCTTTACCAACCTGTTATGTGCAACAGCAGAGACAAATTTGTTGTCAAGACTGTCAAGTATGGACTACAAAAGCATACCTTGTTTTTATTTTATTTTATTTATAACTAATTATAGTTTTAACCATAAAGAACCATATAGCATACATAGATTAATCAATAGTATTGCTTATGAACAACCAACCTTACGGTAAAGATTATTTGTACCAAAACTTCAGTAGATATATATCATTCTGCATGCCCAAATGCAACATGCTTAGGTGTGCACATGCTCTTTTGTATGTGCATTTGTTTGAGGTCCAGTTCACATTCTAAATAACATTATACTTGCAGCAGACATAGTGGTACAAGTATATGTATGTTCTATATAAAACAGATAACAAGGATTGGAACAAAGAAAGAAAAAACACTGTTGGCCTAGTCCAACATACATTATTTAATACTGGTTCACTCAGAAAACTATAGCTAAAGACATCCAATGTAATTTAAAGCTGTCTCAGTGAATGACTTGAAAAATGAAATATATCTACAGGCAATGCAGCCAGTTTTGAATATTGTATGCATACTGTATTTACTCTTTCCTTTAAACAATCTCTGATGCATATATCTGAGCAGATTTTAGACAACTGAGTTTAAAGACTGCTCCATTCAGGTATTAGGTGGTTCCACTCCTTATTCTATTTAGGTAATCATGAGATTCTGAAGTTCAAAATGAATATGTTTTTTATAACAACTTAACAAGTGAAAGGCCAACATGGTTTGCTCGGTTGGTTGATAGTTCGAACTGCAAGACCAAAGGTCATGAGTTCGATCCCCGAAACCGACACATGTTGGCACTGATTGACTACTTTAAAATATAAGGAATAAAAAAAATAAAAAATAAAAGTGAAAGCTGAAAATGTCACAAGTGGTGACTATCATTTTATGTTATGAACTCAAATTAAACGGCACAAAGTAACTAAACTATCTGACAATTACTGTATAAAGGTAACAGAGAAGCAACAAAATAATCCTTACTTGGAAGCTGCATCGAGGAGATCATCTTGTAAGACTTTCAATTGCTCCATATCTTCTAGCCTTTTATTCCAACGCAGATCTGCCCTCTGAAAGATGAAAGTGTCCAGATAAAGAGCAAAAATTGAGCTTGTGCATAAAGGTGTGTAATGAATTTGGATAAAGTAAAGAACATGTTTGTAACAGTTATTAAGGGTACATAAAATGATTGTTGTTATATTTTGATTTTGTTTTATAGATATGTAATTGAGTTGGCACTCAAAAACGTATTACTGGTACACTTTTCTAGTTAAGTTTATGAAACATTATATGATAAATATTAGTAAGGGTTACGCGAAAAGTGGGTTGTTATAGAGTTGTGGATGCGAGGAAAAGATAAATGAAGGCTGAGATGAATTATAATTTTGGAAAGAAGCAATTGGGTGCAATAGAAGAGACAAGACCTCATTTTCAAATTATATAATATTTATTTATGATATGTTTGTGCAAGAAATAAGGGAGTGGGAAAACATGCGAGAGAATATTATGATTAGATGGATGAATGGGGAAAATACCAAATGCAAATAAGCTTGAATATATTATCTATGTTAGCCATAACTAAAAAGAAAAGAAAAGGTAATATGGACATATATTTACCATATGCCGAATTTGTTATCGATCACTATTTTTCCACCAACGTTCAAAAACCATTTTCCCATTAAACATCCCTCTGTCTATCCTTTCAAACATTTTTGATCTATTGTCTGTGACAAAGCTCTCTCTCCCTTGGTTACACTCATATTCTATGTCAACCTAGGAGATGGAGCTAAGTGTGAGCATTTGGTTGATTCGGTTGGTCCAATGATGAAAATTGTAAAATCAAACTAAAACCAATAAAAATGAAAACCAAACCAAACCAACCGAATTTAGTAGGTTTGGTTCGGTTGGTCAACCGGTTTAGCCGAACTAAAAACGATTAAATTTTTATATTTGGAATATTCATTGTACTTCACAATAAAACATAAATATATGGTTAAAGTGTTCTTATTTAGTATTCTTATGTTTTTAATAATATTTTTTACACATATATGATAAAGAAAATTTATTTTGACCACCTAACTAATCTAAAAAAAATCATTATTACATTAGTAATTTTGACAGTTTAATAAAAGTTCGGTTATTTTGGTTAAATGGATAACCGAACTAATTTTTTCTATGGACCAATTATAAACCAATCTAGTTTCAAAACCAACCAAAATAAACTAGTTTGGTTGGTTTATTTGGTTTAACCCATGGATGAAGCATCGGTTGTACTTGTAAAATATTTTGTCCTATGACATAATCAATACCAAGGATGAGCTAATCCTATGATTGCTTTTATTAGAGAAAAGATCCAATATGAAACTAATCAAACTAAGCTTCAAAATTGAGATATTTGGTGGTTTGGATGGTTAGTAAGAAAGCACACTGCATAAGAAAGAAAAGGATCATTGTTAGTTGGGACTCAAGTCCCCATCCTTTGGACTTTCGAGTATCAAAGGTCTATTATATATATATATATATATATATATATATATATATATATATGTATGTATATATATATATGTATGTATGTATATATATGTATATATATATGTATATATATGTATATGTATGTATGTATATATATGTATGTATATAGATAGTTGAGTTAAACAAATAAACAAAATAAACATACAAGAGCATTATTTTTCTCAGTCATTTTGGTTGCACCAATAAATGATCATGCTTACTGCTACAGATTTTGGGTGTGCAGACCAACAATTCTAAAGAGGTAGATAACAGAAACTTAGGAGTTAGGCCTTGTTTGGTTCGCAGAATTCAATTTGGGGTTTTATAACAACCTAGATGCATTGGGTTTTCAAAATGGTCAATTTGAAAAATGATTTTAGCATAAATTAAAACAGGGTTTCCTTGTTTTCACCTTTTGAGAAATATCATAAACATGGAAAACTATGTTCACTCTTTTGTCTTCTCCTGCAATGATTAGGATTTTTTCACCCCCTCCTATTCTCCTACGTCTGTTGAAATACATACTGAAAACACAAAACTCAAATTTCAACTCTAAAGTTTTTTCTATTCTCATTTTTACCCTTTCATCATGTTCTATTTGTTAGGTAGCTAAACCTAAAATCTTAACATTTTATTTTTACTGTACCTTTGACAGCACACCCAATCCAGAACATGGAGCATCCAGCAATACTTTATCACACTTCACTATATTTTTTTCCTGTAAAGAAATTGTGATGTTTATAAGGAAATCTAAACAGCGATTTATGAGAAAATAATAGCATTTGCTAGGTTATCACTGGAAAATTATGAACACATATATTCATTCAATTGAAGTTAGATTTAAATATGATTTGCACCAATGTCAAGATAAATACAGTATCCAGATATACCAGCCAGTATACATCAACAATTTGGGAAGTTATAATCACCTGGGTCAGAAAACAATATATACACGAGCACGCGCACAAACACATGCGTGTGTGCATGTGCTTATATATACATATACATACATACATATGTATGTATATGTGTGTGTGTGTGCACGCACATACATGTACATGTATACATTTATATAGGTATGTATGTATAACCCCACAGTTGGCCTAGTGGTATGATACGAATTTGGAAGACAGGAGTTCACGAGTTTGAACATCAATAAAGGCGACATGTCACTCTGATTTACCTGGGAGTACATGATGTGAGTTATGTACATACTTTATCAGAGTTTATAAGCACGTATTTTGTTCTCTGGGGTTTCAAAACAAAATGGAAAATCTATATCTAAGTATTTATTTATCACGAAATGTATGTATTTTAGTTCTGACTTCTACTTACAGCTAATAATCGGAGATCAACATGACAAGTGGTGATGATACCATCTACATCGTGCACTTTTGCATTTTCTTTCAGAATTCTCAACCGACCTTTGTTTACATCAACTGCCAATACGCGACCTGCATTTTTTATAATTCTGAAGTTTAGGTTGCTAAAAGTCATATAAATATGCACACTTTAGCTTGTATCCTGAAAAACAAAAAATGTTCTTCCATGTTCAAAGGTCAATGAGGATAGAAGTGTCAAATCTCACTCACAACCCACACAGCCAGGCTCTCCTCTTTTTTTTAATAAATACTTGCAAAATCGTGCTGGATTTCTTGTACTACTTTTTTAATGATTTGCGGTGAATAAGTGAAATTTATTAACTTCGGACTTATGAAAAAGGACATGTTGGATATTTGCACCCGTAGAAGGGTGTATCCTTCATGAAAAAGAGAGTGCTAATCTGGTCGATAGTAAAAAGAAAATGCAAATTTAACGATTGGGTTGCTTGGTGTGTATTAAACTATGTTGTTCAAGGCAGAGTGGAGTGGAGCAGTAGACAGTTGCCACAAAAATTTGATGCATATAAATTTTGCATTAAATAACTAAGCACGACTACATATTGTATGAAATTGAATCGGTTTTGATAAAATCCTCATCTATTTATTATTTTACCATGAGTTATACACACTCACACATCAAACACGATTATAGTTAAAAAAAATACCAGAGATTTACATAATAAAATTCAAACAATAACTATAGTCAACTATTTAGTATTTATATACTAAACAATCATGAAAGATTCAAAACAAAAGGTAGGATGATAGTGAACAAATCAATAAAAAGGAAAATTACTTTAGGGTATATTAAAAAAAATTGAACTTGAAAGATAAATAGAAACAATGTAGAAAAATGAAGAAATCGTTAAAATCAAATTTGGAGAAAGTGAGAAATTAACGAGCAACTTTTACTACAATTTTTTTTTGAATTATGAAGATGAATAGTTCTTAATTGATTGCCTGTATAATTCAAGATGAAATATAGAAACATGAATTAAATTTGACATATTATTAGACTACAAAGAGATTAAACAAATAAAGTAAGTAATTTCAGTGCTTTTGTTGTAACTACATTTAATTCGATCAAAGTAAAAATAATAATGCCATACAAAAAAACATATTTTCTGAGCATTCCGGGAAACCTTAGCACTTAGGCGGCATCTCAGAATAAAGCACTAAAGTAAAAGGATAGGGAATCAAATTAGCAATGTAGTGCTGAAATGGCACTCTGCAGCATCATGATGGCGTCCTTGGCGTTAAATGTTTGAGTAGGTCAATATGCATTTTGAAAATGAGGTAGAAATTTTGTAACAGCATGTAAACTTAACAGGAAATTAATTAATTATGACGCTAAAAATGAAAAATTTCTAAACGTCTAAATTTGGCCATGAATCTTGCACCATTATGTTCGTGGCGATTTTCTGAACAATTTTCATATATAGAGCTTCGCAATCGGAGTTCAATCGAAGAAGTTATCGTCATTTGAAAATTTCAAAATGAATTAAGTCAATAAATATTATTAAAATTAACGTCAAAATAAACGGTAGATATAAGACTTAACGTCTAAGTAACCGTTAACGTTTAATTAAAAAGTAGATAATAATAATTAAAGGCTGAAATAGCGACCAGGACCATTAACCGGTCGACTACTTCCTTGGGTCGATCGACCGCCCCAGGAAGACCGGTCAATGTTCAAACGGCTGGATTTTTCCTTGACCTGAACGGCTCAGATTTAAACTTTTTAAAATATTCTTGGTCAACGGTCATGACGCATCCAAGAAACTATAAATAAGAGGCTAGCCCTCTCATTCTTTTCATATAAATTTTAAGCTGTCAATGACACTTTGTCATTCTCTTTCTTCACAATAAAACTTCTTAGACTCCCGTTTCAAAAATAAATATATACGTGCAAGGATTAAAGGAAGATTTAATGAAATCTAGCGAAAAATACACACACACATTTCTAATCTATAATTTCTAGACCTGATATGCGTAAACAAATTTATTTTATAATAAAAAGGAGATAACTTAAAGAAAGGGAAAAGCTATAACACAAAGCAAATCAAAGCTGGTTCATTGGGAATTATCTGTGACTATGAGTGCAAATCTTAGTTTTCCCTAATGGTATATTGTGTGGTTTGATGTTTGGATTTGTACGATGCCTGGAAGATTTTGCATGCGAAATCTATCAATCTAAAATCTCCTCATAATATGTAAATCTTGAATTGTTAAATTCTAGTTGTTTTATTTTAATATATAGTACAATTTTATTCATTAATATTTACGATAAAAATAGTTTGTATTCTGTTTGATTCCACTTTTTAGTTTGTGGTTGAAATGACAGAATTCCAAAACAAGAAAAAAGAAAGAGTTGTACAAAGTAGGGAAAAAGAGATTTTTCCTCTCATCCGTAATTTGCACCGTCAATTTCTACAATTAAAATAGTATAATTTCTTTATCATTTCAACGCTATTTGTTTAAATGTTGAATGGAATTGTTATCCCACCTTTTGGTCAAGGCCGAGATATCAACGAATAGGCTAAAAAAGATAAAAATCAGTATTAGAGACCGATTGGAAAACAAGGTTATGATCGATGTCGTCAAAATTTGACCGAGCTCCAATCAAGACGGAATTAATAGGAAATGATGAACAAGGCTAGAAAAGACCACGTTTCGAATTTCAAGCCAATCAGAGTTCGTATGCTCAAGATATGATCGATGCAAATCAAGCAATGCTCTTATTCGTATCCATCAAGGTCGTGTCTACTTCATTCGTATCCATCCACAAGCAACCTCCATCGTATCGATCAGGGCCAAAATTGTTCGTATCTCTCAAGTTCGTATCCATCAAATCCATCCGTTCGCATCCATCAGACGCCACTCCTTTTCGTATCCATCCCGTGCACATTGTTTCGTATCCATCCAGTAAGCACCACTTCATGTCTGTCACATCAACTTCAGTTCGTATCCATAACCTGAGAACGTTTCGTATCGATCCCACGTATCAATTCATTTAAACAATTCGTACCGATCGGTCAACAATCGATACAAAGCCCAGCATACGATACAAAACAACTCAGAGGGCATTGGTGCGAAATACACTGGCTTCGTGTCAATCCCATCTCTGTGTACTTCATATCGATCCATCAGATGATCGATATGAAATAATGGTCACGGATTGATACGAAGGGAAGATACCTGGATCGATACGAAGCAATTAGCGATTGATGGATACTAAGGCAAAGGAGGCAGTCAACGCGGCATAAAAAGGGGATCGATCCTAAAAGTAAGTGCCATGTCATTGATTAGCATGTGCTTGGAAGCGATGCAGACAGATGGATGCGAAGAAGACCGATACGAATGATATAGCACACTGAAAATCCACACTTGCATCGATCATATCTCACAATTACAAGTCCAAATGCCACCAAATTTTCAAAGAAGTTGACGTACAACCCCAAGAATGTCCATGCTCGAGCTCGACTCGATTGGGCAAGATCTTGATCGACCATTCGTATCGATCATGGAAATCGCTTGGGATCGATCAGTTGGGTCTACCCACTTGAGAGAAGAATTTTTCCGAGATCTGGAAGATATTTACAGCCTACACCTATAAATAGCAGTTCAAGAGCTTCAGAAAGGGGATCTTTTGGCTTTCTACGTCCAGACTCTGCCGAAACTACTTTTGTACTTCAATTCTACTATCGTAATTCATTGTAACCAACGAACAAAGATCAATAAAAGTCAGCCATTTCATAGTGGACGTAGGCCATACGCCGAACCACTCTAAATCTGCGTGTTTCTGTGTGTTTCCTTTTAAATTTTAAGCTTTCTTCACATTTATTTTCTCTACATTTTTGTTATCGGTGATCTGTGATTGTAAACGGTACTTTCATCGACAATTGGGCGTTTGTGATCAATTTTGAGGCAAATATTTTGGTGCTTCCATTGAGAAGGGCTAGCCTTTTTACAGCTTGGATTTTGGATCTGAAGGCTTCAGGACTTAGATCTGAAAAGCAATGGCAAGGCAATCGACAAGAAAATAGAGGACTGAGAGGAGTAAGCATGAGGAGAGTCAGGAGGCTTTCTCGGGAGCTAATCAAGCCTCGATTTTCATCACCATAGACGAGATGGAAACGATGCTCAAGAGACAAGAGGAGATGATGCAGAACCTACTTCGACAAGTTGGATAAGTTAGAATCAATGGAACGCGACTACAGGAGATGCTACAGATAGGGATCGGGAGCACGGAGCAACAAGAGTTCAGAATGGAGCAGGACCTTCCGACGCTGCACCAGAACTACGTGGCACTCACCCAGAGCATGATCCAATCCCGGGCAGAGTACCAGGTGGAGCTGAGCAACACGACATTGATAGAGGAATGAATGCTCGTCCAGGAGAGCAGATTGCAGGATTCTCTCGTGAATTCGAGGGGCAGATCGAAGGCAACGGACAAGGACTACCGTTGTGGTAGGTTGGTGGAAATGGTTAGGTGAGCCATGAGGGACGAATTGGTGAATAGAGACTTGGAAGATGTAAATCAAAGTCCCTTTGCTCCTGCAATCAGGCAAGCTAAAAATCCGCTAGATTTCAAACTACCAACACTGAAAATGTATGACGGAAGAACGGATCATGCCGTTCACTTGACAAGGTACATGAGGCATATGGAAGTGTTGGGGGCATCGGAGGAGGTAGCGGCACGATGCTTCCCTTTGTATTTGACAGATATTGCAGCATTATGGTTCGAAAAGCTGGAGAGTGACTCTATCGGCACATGGACGGAGTTGATTGAAAGGTTATGAGACAATTTGGAGTTCACATAGTCAAACCCAAGAACGTGACGACTTTAACATCAATGAAACAATGGAAAGGAGAGTCGTTCAAGGATTTCTTAACCAAATTCAATACGGTGGTGGCTTCGGTGGATCGGTCTGATCCGTCGATGGTTTTGATGGCGGCAGTATCAGGAATTGCAGATAATTCGGATTTCAAAATATTTTTAGAGCGGGACCCACTGATGGATCTCGGGGAGTTCTACCATGAAGCCGAAAAGTTTCTAAGACAGAAAGATGCGCAGACTGAGAGAGAAGGGAGAGAGGCTGAAGCTTATGCAGTAAGGGGTGGAGGTCCACCCAAGGAGGATCCAAACAAAGATGATAAAGGAAAAAGGAAAATGAATAACAATGGTGACACTTCAAAAAGGCCATGGAGGAATTCAAAGTTTACTTCATACACGGATTTGACTGAGACCCTGAAAAGGATTTACTTGGATACTCGAGGGCGCCTCTAATATCGAAAGCCAGAAAGAAGGGAACCTTCTAAATACAAGCGGGCATCGGGAAAGCATTGCATATTCCATGAGCTGAATAGGCACAACACGAACGACTGCAGACATTTGAAGGATATCGTTGAGGAGCATGTAAGGAATGGTCGTCTACAACAATATGTAAAAAATCGAGCTGTGGCAGTGGAACAGGAGCGGCCATCGCCCACCTCGAACGAGGATGGAACTGGATCTAGGATTCGCCGGCTTGTCATCAACTAAATGGATTTATGACTTTGAATAAGTAATAAAAATCGAAGTAATACGGCTAAGTCACTTACACATATACGGGATCGAGGACGGTCCCTAGACATGCTCTGAAACGATGATAAACCGTGTTGCTCAAGTCTATGAAATCTTGTTTTTCTTTTCGTTTTTCTAAAAACATCGGGTTTTTCCTTGGATGTACGGACATTTATTTGGTTTTCTTTGGCTATAATAATTCTTATTTTGAACGATTAGACTTGGATCAATGTAATAAGTAATACAGGTCTCACGATCACGGTTCCGACGGAGAGACGGGGCAATGATCGCAAGTTACGAGTCTCTTCGCCGGAGAGCGACGGAATGGATTTGAACACAATATAAAAAGCCGAGGCCGAAGAACATAAATGCCATTGACCGGAGAGTCAAGGTCGGATCAGAATAACGTGACCTGGCAAGGTCTATGGATTCTAAGTTAAACCCGGTGAGGTCTTGAATTTAGCAAAGGACCCGGTGCGGTCACGGATTTGGATATCAACCCAGAAAGGTTATGGATTTGGTTATTGGTTATTGGATATGGATAGATTAAAGCTCGATCGACGGATTCAGATAGCTACGGAATTGGCTAAGGTTGTGGTTACAGGACTTCGAATTGGACATCGACTCGAAGCAGTCGCAGACTTGGCTATGGCTATGGCACTTGGATAGGATGGCTTGGTAAAGGATTGGATTATGAATCGGATGGTATGGCTATGGATGGAATATGGATTTCGGATATCGGATTCGGAGCTATTCAAAACACACCTTACCACAATATATGTTTCGGGGGGCAAATGTCACCCCGCCTTTTGGTCAAGGACGGGATATCAACAAGTAGACTAAAAATGATGAAAACCAGTATTAGAGACCGATTGGAAACAAGGCTATGATCGATGTCGTCAAAATTTGATCGAGCTCCAATCAAGATGAAATTAATGGGGAATGATGAACAAGGCTAGAAAGGATCACATTTCAAATTTCAAGTCAATCGGAGTTCGTATGCTCAAAATATGATCGATGCAAATCAAGCAATGCTCTTATTCGTATCCATCAAGGTCGTGTCAACTTCATTCGTATCCATCTACAAGCAGCCTCCTTCGTATCGATCAGGGCTAAACTTGTTCGTATCTCTCAAGTTCGTATCCATCAAATCCATCCGTTCGCATCCATCAGATGCCACTCCTTTTCGTATCCATTCCGTGCACGTTGCTTCGTATCCATCCAGTAAGCACCACTTCGTGTCTGTCACATCAACTTCAGTCCGTATCCATAACCCAAGAACGTTTCGTATCGATCCCACGTATCAATTCATTTAAACAATTCGTATCGATCGGTCAACGATCGATACGAAGCCCAGCAATACAAAACGACTCCCAGGGCATCGGTGCGAAATACACTGGCTTCGTGTTGATCCCATCTCTGTGTACTTCGTATCGATCCATCATAAGATCGATACGAGATAATGGTCACGAATTGATACGAAGGGAAGAAACCTGGATCGGTACGAAGCAATTAGCGATTGATGGATACGAAGCAGGCAAAGGAGGTAGTCAACGCGGCATAAAAAGTGGACCGATCCTAAAAGTAAGTGTCACGTCATCGGTTAACACGTGCTTGGAAGCGATGTAGACAGATCAATGCGAAGAAGACCGATATGAATGAGGCAGCACACTGAAAATCCAAACTTGCATCGATCATATCTCACAATCTACAAGTCCAAATGCCACCAAATTTTTACAGGAGTTGACGTACAACCCCAAGAATGTCCATGCTCGATCTCGACTTGATTGGGCAAGATCTTGATCGATACGAATTTCATTCGTATCGATCATGGATCGAGTCGAAATCGCTCGGGATCGATCACATGGGCCCACCGACGTGAAAGGAGTCTTCCGAGATCTGGACGTGATATTTACAGCCGACACCTATAAATAGCAGTCTAAGAGCTTCAGAAAGGGGATCTTTTGACTCTTCTACGTCTAGACTCTGCCGAAACTACTTTTGTACTTCAATTCTACTGCTGTAATTCATTGTAACCAACGAAAAAAGATCAATAAAAGTTAGCCATTTCATAGTGGACGTAAGCCATACGCCGAACCACTCTAAATCTGCGTGTTTCTATGTGTTTCCTTTTAAATTTTGAACGTTCTTCATATTTATTTTCTCTACATTTCTGCTATCTGTGACTGTAAACGGTTGCTTTCATCGGCAATTGGGTGTTTGTGACCAATTCTAACGCAAACAGGAATATAAAAGGTTTGTATTGTAAATGTTGGAAACAAGGACTATGATCCTACTATATTAACATAAAACATATTTTATATTTTGAATTCCATTTTAAATATGTATACAAGTCCATTTTTTTATAGATAATTTATTCATGGTACTACCCTTATGTGATTGTTGTATAAAACTGGGACTTGTTTAGTAATAATAGTTGTGAACATTAAAATAGTATAACATCCTAATGAACAAAATACCTAAATACGCAAAAAAACTAATTAGGCATAATTTAACATTATGTATAAATATAACAATAACTTATCCCTTCCAACTTTGAATTTTACAGTTGTAATTGGAAAACTTAACGTATATAATAAGTGAGAATTAATAATCGATAAAATGAGTTAAGAACAATTATGGAATTTAATTCATAAATAAAGGCAGAATAAGAAGTTCCCTTATAAGGCCTTTAATGCGTAAATACGGATAATGTGTATGTGTAGGCATAGTTCCATATTAAAGGTTACAAAGTGGCAATATGGCTAAGTTATAGAGATGCGAGGTCAGTTAAAAGCACACAGAAGTTTGTCCAGCTAATTTAACTACCAATAGTGTGATTTTTGTAACTGATGTGAAACATCGCTTATAATAAATATCTACGGTAGACGCGAGGTTAGTCCTAATTTTATAAAGTAAGTCTGCCCAGCAAATCTGGCTACGGACACCTACAAACAGTAGGACTAATGTGAGATGTCACAGTTGGGTTACGGACCATAAGGTCAGGATTATCTTTGACGTGCGTTAATGAAAATCACTTAGGGAATGTCCACTTTGGGGTTGAGGTATTAAATGACTGTTGGGAGTCTGTATCTTTCATATCCAAGAAGTATTAAGTAACATGCGAAAGGATTGGTACAATGACAGTTAAAGCGTACCACGAAGAGTTTGCTGGGTTTAGGTATTAAATGAAGGGAGGGTCCCCCTATTTCCTAATTTAAAAGTATTAAGCAGCTCAGGTACTTCTCATATCATTAGGATATTAATTGGACGGAAGAGGGGTTGTTGAATCTGATAAACATCATAGTTGCGTTGCACCCGCTTTTATAGTCATGGAGAATGATTCGTAGGACCACTGGCCCATAGTTGGAGATATACGTAGAGAAATATAATAATACGTAAGACATAATACTTATCGGAATAAAGACTGTCCATATACTATTATTGTAAATTTGAGGTTTTTATGCATCAAACATTGTTGTTCTGACTTCCTCCTTATTACAACATACATGTTAGGGACAACGATGAGTGCGAAGAAAATGGTAGATACTTGACAAGAAGTTATCTATTTATGCTATTATGATGTATCCAGACTATGTATCAGACATGTTTTATGAAGTATTGTGACATTGTATTCCTGTGATTTGATTTTATGAGATGGTACTTATTTTATTATTATATTTTATCCCTTCGGTTGTGAGACTCCGAAAGAATAGATAAATAATTTTACACGTTTTATCAATTATACCGACCAACAGCTAGCTCCGAAATGGATTAAACGTTCGATGTGCTTTTATTGGGTCGAAAAATAGACCCGTTTCGAAGAGGGTTGTTGCAAATTTCCTAATGATTTTGGAAAAGATTGTATGTTTTAACAACAAATTTTGTAATATATTTCATTACCGCTTGTTCAGTTCGATAGTAACATGTGGTTAAAATATGAGTTTTCCCCCACTTATCTAGTTACATGTTGGCTTGTTACAAGTGATGAACATGGTATACATATGTCGATTGTAATTGCATGCATAAAAATTACCTATTTCCTCGAAGTCAGTTAGTTAGAGGTACACTCACTTATCCTATTATATAAGGAAGAAAATATATAACTCTTAGTATCTTTATCTTTCATTCACTCTCAGGCTGAATAGTGCATTCTCTTTTATTTCTGGTATAATTTTCCTTTTAAGCCCTCTAAAAGTTTTCAATATTTCACAAAACAACCATCATTGACATAGTACTTAATATTATCATTATTCTATTTTATTCTATTATATATATAAGAAAGAGAACATGTAACTCTTAGTATTCTTATCTCACATTCACTCTCAGTCTGAATAGTGCATTATTCTTGATTTATGATACAATTTTCCTTTTAGGCCCTCTAAAAGTTTTCAATATTTCACAAAACAACCATCATTAACATAGTACTTAATGTTATCATTATTCCATTTGATAAAATACTCTTATGTACATTTATTTCTTTTAATAAACTCATCATCGGTATTTCTTTGTAATCCAACAGAGATCTCTTCCTCTTCTCCATGTTATCATTACAATTTTTTTATTCCTAATTTATTTTCTATCATTATTTTACATTCCACCCATTTAAAAAAAATCTTCATATTATCTTTTCCCTATTTCAGTCTCATATACTTTCTTATTATTTTAATTTCAATCGGTATCACTATCAACTTGGTTTACTTCATATTCCGAAAGAGGTTATTGGATTTATCAATACATTGATACCATAGAATCTTTGATCATTTTTATAAAATCCTTTACATGTAATGCTGAACTATTTTTTAGTTCTCAAGTTTTATATTTACATCGACGTTCATCTGATTTGTGTTTGGTTAGTACGATCATGAATTTTATTTCCTTTGTATGTTTTGTATAGCATATTTGGTTTACATCTATGAAGTAAAAGAATAGTCAAATAATAAATTCTACATCGTATTTGAGAAAAAAATATAAATGTATAAATATTGCTTCTGTGTTATCTACCGCATGTAACTTTTTGTTGAAAGCTTAGTTCGAAAAGGATGTTATAGGAACTAAATTTTTAGTTAAACATTTTTTTTATACTCAACATGGACTTATTTTTGTAGTATGAGATATTATCCATCTTAATTGCACTGCGGTTTAATATATTTTCCTATAGTCATGCTTCATTGATCATGAAATGTACACATATAGCACATGTTTTTCTATTTAATGAATTGTTGACAATGCATTCTAGAAGATCTTATGGAACGTAGTAGTAATTATCTTTTATTTTCCACAAAGATTATTTGATGCTATATTGTTCTGATTTTATTTTGTAGTTTGGAGATGTTTATAAATCATTACAAATTGAATATGTGTTATTAATAATGTTTACGGGTAAACCAACTTCAAGTAGAAAGAATTATATTTAAAAGGAATGAATTGATGATATTTATTTGATTCAAATTCAAACTAATTTGATAATTATTACAATTAATTATTTTTTATTGAAATTTATTACTAGAGAACAATTGCTACTAATCTCCATTAATCCTAATCAATTAGTGTCTACTTTTAGTCTATTTAACATCTAATTTTATGATGGATTGAAACTGATTTTTAATTTTACTTAATTGTATATCTTCAATATATACTTTTATCAAACATGTTGTATAGCTCTTATTCATATTATTTGCACATTTTCAAACAAACTATGATCGTATTCAAGTAGTTGGACTCATCAAAATTAGAATATGCATAGTTGACAAGTTAAGTTTTCTGAAAAGGCCTAATATGGTGAAAATACGATGGATACTATATTCATAATTATTAGTTAAAAAATTATTGCACGATCTATAAACCTAAATGATACTCTATATACAAAAGATAAAAGTTCAAATGGTTAAACTACTAATTCTCATCTATGCTTTCAGTTTCGAAAATAATGGTAGATTTAGTTCCTTTTATATTTTTAGCTTTAAACCTAAATGCTTTATTTCAAAAAAAAAAGTATTTTTTAACTCAATATAAAGTATGTGTAATTTAGTTAATTTAATAATTTGGTAATATGTTTATTTTCTAATTCGGTTGTTTGATGTTATAATCAAACCAATCAAATTTTCTGAAAATTAATACGATCATATTTATGGTAAATTAGTTTCTTAAGTTAACATCAAAAAGAGTTAATATAATAATAAATTCTCTAATCTGTTTTGTATTTGCTTAGTGCAATCATAAATTTCATTTCCTTCATAAATTTATAAGGCATGATTGGCTTACTAACACATTTACATCAAAGAATTTTTAATCGAGTATAATCTGAGATAACATTTATGTTTTTTTCCATTTTGAGCTATAAGTATTTAAGAAAATCAAGTCGGAAAAGTATCATTTATGAGTAAAAGAATAGTCAAGTAATAAATTTCTATGTTGCATTTCGAGAAAAGTATGTTTAAAGTTTAGCTCTAAATAGGTGTTCTATAAACTTAATTTTTTTTTTGTTCCATGCAACCTAGACTTATTCTATGTAATATTATATATTCCATCTTAATCGACTTATGTCAATACATTTTCTATAACAATGCTTCATTGACCATGAAATGTTAATAAGTAGTGCACATTTTCCTATTTAATGTATGATTAACACTTAAAACTCGAAGATCTTATGGAACATCTTAGCAATTATTTTTTATTTTCTATAAACATTGTTTATGCTATATTGTTTTATTTTTATTTTTTTTGCAGTGTGAAGATGTTTATAAAATCATTACAAATTAAAGATAGGTTAATAATAACGTTTACGAGTAGGCTAACTTCAAACGGAAAGAATTGTATTGAAAAGGAATAAACTGTGGCTCCTTTCATTTAATTCCAATTCAAATTAATTTGAGAATTATTACAATTAATTCTATTTTATTAATGTCTGAATAATTAGGGAATAGTTACATACTAAGTTTTCGTTAATGTTAATCAAATAGCAGCTAGCGAGAATTACATCAGACATAATCGATGCGACAATGGTCTGATGATCCGCGTTTGGACTCTTAAAAATGTAGCATTTACACAGGATGTATTAATCATGTCCGACTTTTCTAAGATAAGTCAAAAGTAATTCCTATTTTTTTGAATTTTCTTGTAAATAATTAATGATACTTCCTATTCAATACCACATATTGACTGATAATAATTAACTAATAATCATTGCTAATATAAAAAATAATACATTACATAAATATTTTCTATCCAACCTCTAATCTCCGACCTCTATTCTAAGTTATCCACAATCGTCACAACCTCCAACCTCTAATCTCAAATCATAATTGTCCGCTGATGCATCCTAATTCTCATTAAAGCCAATCAATTGGTGTCTACTTTTAGTTCAATATAACATTTTATTTTTTTATCGATGAAAACTAATTTTTAATTGTACTTCATTGTATATTTCCAAAATATACCTTTCTTAAATCATGTTGTATAGCTCTTATTCGTATTATTTGAAACAAACAAGGATAATTAATTAGTTGGAATCAAGTCAAGTTTATTAAGAAGCTTAATATAGTAACAATAATACAATATGTGCTATATACATAATTATTACTTAAAACACTATTGCATGATCTATAAACTTAATTGATACTCAAAATACAAAAGATACAAATTTGACTAATCATTTTATATTTACGTATAATTCTCATGCCATGTTATGCTATATTTATTAATAAACACGATGTTTAAATACTACTATAATGTTTTCTCTAATTTAATTAGTATAGTATAATGTCAAAATGTGTAATGCTGAAAATTTTGTTTTATTAAGCCAAATTTAAATACTATCTCACTTTGAGCATAATTTCTCTACTCTAGGTTTAAAACACTATTATCAAACAAAATTGTGCACATATTTAAATTTATATGTTAAGCATAAGATAAAACTATGTTAAACTAATGTGAATTACATTTGAAAAATTAATTAAATGACATGCTTAGTAATGTTGTACTTACCAAGTTAGAAACAATTAATAGCTAATGTAACATTTATTGTATAAAGTCGTTGTATTCTAAAAGATTAGTTATACTCTATAAGTTTCAAGAATATTTAAGTGGATTAATCAACACATTTTTGTATGTAGTATTCACGAAAAAGATAATCTAAAAATTTACATCTCATAAATATGTACTTTTATCTTCATTTACTATAAAATCTAAAAAATACATCATTAATCGAACTATATACTGAATCTCGTATGCGTAGCAAGGGTTCACACTCGTTAAGTGTATGAAGCAATTATCGGTATGAAATCGTGCTAAAGCATGTATAAGAAGAAAATAAATAAGATAGATAATTTTCGTACTTAAACCATCAAAGAAGGTTTTTCTTACAATAAAAGGCAAAAACAAAACCTACTATGGACTCAAACTTTTTGAACACTCGTTCTATCCATATGTTTAATGAGAACTACTAAAGTATTTATTTAAACAATTCAATTATCACACGACACATATACGTTATCATAACTACATAACCCACGAACAATTATTTCTACCCAATTAAGGAAAATTAAAAAGACATTTGTAACTATCCTTTAACTATGGAAGTTACTGACAAGGAACTAAGTTTTCTTAACCAAATATTCTCTCAATGTAAAATTAACTACATGTGACAAAAATTCAAAGAAAAATAGAGCATTTACTTTAAAAATCAGGAAAAAATATTATATTTAGATTTCTAAACAATATAATGACTTATCATACAATTCAAATTTTTACGAAAATAAATATTCAAACTTTTCCATAGAAAATTTGTTTTTTTATCAGGCAAATTGCTTTTTTTGTCAAAATAAATATTATGCAATAACTTATTATTTTAGCAATTTTTCACGAAGATTGTTATTTTTTAATTTAATTTCTTTCAAAAAAGTCGACCTCTTTAAACATGTCTAGAAAAGTTCAAGATCATTCAACATATATCTAACAAAATATTTAGTTCCTCCAAAAACAACTAAAAGAATTTTATTCTTTAAAAAAAATGAAAAAGCGCTAAACTTCAATCAATTGAATTTGAAATAAAAATTAAAATAATCAAAATTAAAAAGTCAAGGCCCACTAGATCAAGTGGTAAAGCGCTATGGACTGAGATTCTAGAGGTATTTGGGTTCAAACCCCCCGAGACTTAAAATGAGTGCTTTAAAGTACCACCCTTATTCTCAAAAAGAAAAAAGAAACCTCAAAAAGATCAAAAGTTAAAAAATCCCCAAAAATCTTTTTTCAAAAAAAAAAGTCAAACTAGAAAGAAATTCAAATTTTGAGAACATTTTAAAAATTATTCATAAGATATTCGGAAACATTAAAAACCCAACCCAAATGAACTTAAAAAACAATCAATATAATTTTAATATGTTTCAAACAGAGATTTAAAAAACAGAACTAGAAAACAAAATTGAATTCACAAATCCACTTGATTTCAAGAAAAAGGTCAAAAATTATAATTGTGTTCAAATTAATTCAAATACTTATATGTTTTCATTTAAAAAGTCAAAAGTTTGTAGTACAAATATTAATTAAAATTTTAAATATCATAATTCATGGATGTATATATATGACATTCTTAACAAAATTATATTAAAAAGTCAAAATTTTAATATTATTTCTCAAATGTAAAATTGTTTTTTGCACAGTTTTCCAGAAAAACATCATTATTAAAACAAAATCAACAAATAGCATTTTTATACATCTTTGGCAGTAACCGGCAGAAAATCAAAAAAAAAAAGGTCAAAGGCCCAACCTCCCCCACCCCCCCCCCCCCCCGGCGCGGCCAAAGGGACAAATATATATAAACTGGAAAAGTGTAACCAACAGAAGTATAGCAATAGAAAATTTGATCAGAGCCATGTTGCTTGAAAATCAGAGCTTTGGCAGTAAAAATGAAATGATGAGTATGGAACAAAAAGAGTGTGTGTGGATGTGTGTTTTTGTTACAAATTAACCTTGCTTTTTCATGCGTGAAGCCATATAAAGAGTTTTTCCACCTGGAGCAGCACAACAGTCAACTATGGTTTCACTTGGTTGTGGATCCAAGACGGACACTACAAGACCTGGATAAATAGTGAATAAATTTGAAAACAAATAGCTCAAGGGTAAATGAAAATTTGGAAGACGAAATATTGCGACATTCAGTAAATTTCAGGCGATAACCATAGATTTTGTACTGTTCAGTGTTACTGGGAATGATCCACTCCACCATCACCCAATCCCCTCCCCGCATTAAAAAATAACCCATTCATCTCATTCCACGACCCCCGAATGTGGTACTTTGATGCTATGGAGTTGTACGCAACTATTTGATATTATCATTTTACCTTTTTAGCTTTATGTGATCCAAAAAAAGACTAATATATAATAAAGTAATAAGCCAATGACTTGGGTAAATTATTGCAACCTAACACCATAGGTTTATCACTTTATTTTGATATTCTAAAATTGTACCTGATTAAAGAAAAGGCTAATATATAATAAAATAATAAGCCAACGACTTGGATCAATTATTGTAACTCAAAAGCATAGGTTCACTTTATTTTGATATTCCAAAATTGTGACTAAACTATCTCTGTTTCTCTATAACATGTATGTGCATGCACAGTTACTAGTGAAAACAATGACCTGCCACAATAGTAAAACAGACCCATGATTTAAGGTAACCTGGGTAATGTTTGTAGTAAGATGTGAATAACAATATGATAAAAAAAAAACTTAGCCGAAACATGCAAGGGGGGAAACTTCAAACGAAATTGCATTTATCTACACACTGTGCTAAGGCCATCTCCAACAGGAAGGAATTACACCTTGAATTTTCAGCACTTGCAAGTCTGAGTTCTCCAACAGATGAATGAAAACTGAAAACTCAGCTTAATCTTTGGTTTGAATATTTTTAATGGTTTGAAGTGGTTAAGAAATCATCCTTTCTTTCTACTCACCCCTCATAGAGCTTCTCCAACAGTGAAGTATTCCGCATTAATATTCAAGTTTGCATCTCCAACAAACAACTTCAGACCGAATATTAAGCTTAATATTCTGTTTGAGATTCGGAATTCTGAATTGGATTGGACGTTTATTTAATAGGCGGTTGAACAAGCGCCTATTAAATAAGCGCTTATTTAATAAAGTCTGATGTCAGATACCTATTAAATAAGCGTCTGACTTCAGACACTTACTTAATAGGCGTCTAACGTCAAACGCCTATTAAGTAAGTGCCTAACGTCAAGCGCTTATTGAATAAGCGCTCATTTGTTGGAGAATTTAGCAAAACCCATCCCTTAATATTCAATCTTTAAGCCGCTGGAGATGCTCTAAGATGTGATAGCAAATATTCAATACTTTATGGGTGAAAGCACAGATTGCAAAAAATATTACAGACCTGCACTCTCATCTTGGACTGAGCATAAACCTTCTTTCAGTAAACCAGCTTTAATGACATCCTGAGAATTAAGATAAATATATAAATTAAAAATATAACATTCAATACAGATTTTAAGTCCCGTAACAATTCAAATGATATGTTTCCGACAAAAATTGACCATGCATACAGCATTGTAGATGCATAATAGAATACGTGATGCAGGACTAAGCATAAATCTAAACATATCTTGCATAATTGCATGTCTCTAACAAGCATGGTACTAAACTTCGAGTGATAAGTGCTATAACTGATTAAGAAAGCAATAATAATGTACAAAAGACTAAATAGTAATACATTTGGTAAAATATCAGGTGAAAGATTGCCAAATTTACCTGCATACCAGTATGTATTCGAACAAAATCATCAGTGTATGCAGACAACTCATGAGGAACCTGTGTTAACATAGATTTAGAGTATTAGTAATCTTTATTAATAGTTAAAATAGAAACACAATCATTTGGTACAACCGTGAACTATCCAACATACCCTCATTATAAGGTTATAGATTTGAATCACGACGGTGACAATATTATTATTTTGAATTACCTAGAGAACAAAGCTTTATTTGTAAACTCCGTACAAGTATGTGTCTGCCAAACACATAATCTAATACCTGTTACAGGGCTATCAGTTTTGGAGTTCGAACTCTTAACCTTTTGTCTCGCAGTTCGAATACTTGTTACAAAGAAAGTAATAAGTAGTGCAATGAAAATAAATGACACAAGATATAGAGTGGTTCGATCCTAACAAAGATATACGTCCATTATGTTTAATTTTCTTATTGCTTTGTGATCTCGGTTACAAAAGAAGTTTTAATGGTTATTACAAGAGCTTAGAACTAATAAATATGCTTCTTAAGAGCAGAAAATTTGATCCTTGTAGAAGTGCATGGGATCCTTTTATTCATATCCGAAGAGTCACATCTTGAAGGGCTCGGATGGTGACTGGCACGGATTCCACATTGGGAGAATGGCTCAAATGCACGCTAGCTGGCAGGTCATTCCATGGCATGCTCGTGCCAAAATGACAAGATTAACACATGGAGTGATTGCTGCATGGTGGTGTTTTTGTCATACAGACAGTGAAGGACAGATACTGATTGTTGCACAGCAACATTTTTATCAGATGAATAGTGCCGTTGGAGTGCTTTTGTTGGAGGAACAATATGGTGTCGATGGCTCTTTTGATGGGGGAGACCGGTAGCTTTCGTAAGAAGACTGGCAAATCGCGACAAAGCGAGGCGGACAAGGATGCTGGCCGATAATGGATCTGATCGAAAAAGAAGAGAGGCGGACAGGACCTATAAGCGATCAAGTAGTCGAGTTGTGGCTAGGTCTACATGTGACGGGAGGGGAAGATGCTACCCGCGAGGCTTGAAGATCTTCATTGATCTAGACAGCATGGCCGGCAAAGGCTCTGGATAATGATGATGGGGTGGACAATCAGTCGTTTGCTAATTGGAATGTATAAGGCGGGCATGTTATATGTTATTTGTCTAGTGTACTAAAACAGATAGCACGCTACAATAAACTCGTCGCACAAGTTTATAAATTAGATTTCCACTACACTGGAATTGTGTATAAATTTTTTCAACACTGTGAATGTTGTAAATAAGTTACAACAATAGCGTTATACTATTTTGAATAAATAGTATAACCAGAATAACGGATAGAATATAAAATAATGTATATAAATATACAAACAGACTAGAATTCTAACCGAATTGTGTCTGAGGCTCGTCGTAACGATTTCCTTAAGAATTTTATTTTAAAATTCTCCCAAAATACAACAGACGAATTCTGCTCGAAATTGTAATGAGTACATCACTCTGTGATTTTGATTATAAGAACAGCAATTATTAGAAGAGAAGAGATAAGAAAATTCAGTGAGAAAAGTGATCAGTTTTCCTTCTTATTTATAGTTTGTTCGTATCCCTTCGAACGGTCGCGTCTGTACCCGTTTGTCCAAACGGTCGCGCCCGTTTCCTTTAATCGCTAATGTTCGTGTGTCTGCTTATGCTCGGTTGCGTCTTTTCAGTCGGGCCGCACCTGTTCGCCTCTAACGGGTCACACCCGCTTCTTTTCGTCTCTAACGGGTCGCACCCGCTTCTGTTCGCATCTAACGGGTCGCGCCTCTTCAGTCCGCTTTATGAACAGTCGCGTCCGTTTTCACCCGCCCGTTTCTCTTCAAATTCCAGGCTCAGCCCAGTTTCAGCCGAAGCCCAAAACCGTTAAACAATGGCCTAACAAAAAGAATGGTCATTTTAGACACGTACCCGTACCCGAACCCGGCCCGGTTCAGTCGGTCGGACGGCGGCGGCGCGCGCGCGTGTGGTGGAGATGCATGATCTCCCTCCTCACAACGAAGCATACATTTGAGAGCCGCAGGCCCCCAACCTCCACTTGAGAAAGCTATTAATATGCTTGGCTTTCTTAATATATTAGGCGATGTGGGACTTAATGTATTTTCATTCATTTTGTTCTATAGAAATTCCAACAATCCCCCACATGAATGATAATATACATATCCCCACACAAAGCGAAATATCACAGAGTACATATGGAATAATGTTTTATCGTGGATAATTAGATTTTTCACTTTGAACTTTCCCTAATTAAAACTTATCGGATCTACTTGGCTAATCGATGAATTATTTCATCTTGAACCGTCGGCCTTTATTGTATATCCAGACAATAAGCTTTACGAAGCATTGATTCCTTTCTCATCCAATCTCTTGGTTGTGTTCATTTTGGTCCTAAACAATTTTTGGTTCTGCGAGTGTTTTTAGAGAATAAAAGCCTTTTAATATTCTCATAGAGCCGACCCAGTTCACACTAACATAGGTGATCGCAACCATTAAGAGTATCATACATATACCCCACTTGTTATTTTCAAGATATGGTCATCATTAAAAAACATAGTTTAACATTTAAATACTTCTGTAGGCATGCATTTATATTGTGCACCATAGGAATGGAGTTGGACTATGTCCATGCAAATGCATTACGTCTTGAGTTACTCAGAACTGGTTTGCCTATTGATCCTAACCCGTGGGATCTCCAGTCGCTATGATGGGTTTCCGTATAAGATAACTCTTTGTGATTTAGGCTTTTAAGCTCATTCCTTTCGATGCGCAGTCAATTTTCTCTCTTGATAAACCTTTAGTAAATGGATCCGCTAGGTTATCATTTGTTCTCACATAATATATGGAAATAGTTCCATTTGAGAGTACCTGCCTAACTGTGTTATGGCGTCGACGAATGTGTCGTGACTTTCCATTATACACAAAGTTTTGCGCTCTGCTTGGCTGCTTGGTTATCGCAGTGTATGCATATGGCCGGTACAGGTTTAGACCAGAATGGAATATTTTCTAAAAAGTGACGAAGCCATTCTGCTTCTTCGCCTGCTTTATCTAATGCAATGAACTCTGATTCCATAGTGGATCGAGCTATGCATGTTTGTTTAGTAGATTTCCATGATACTGCTGCCCCTGCTAGGGTAAAGACATAACCACTTGTTGATTTTGATTCCTCTGAATCTGTAATCCAGTTTGCATCACTATATCTTTCTAAGACGGCAGGATATTTTCCATAATGTAAGGAATAGGTAGTGGTATTTTTTAAATATCCAAGCACTCTCATTGGTGCTTTCCAGTGTTCCTTCTCTGGATTGCTCGTATACCTGCTCAATCGACTTACTGCATAAGCTATATCTGGTCTTGTGCAATTCATGAGATACATGAGACATCCTATTACACGAGAATATTCCAGTTGCATTACACTCTCATTAGTGTTTTTATGCGGTACTTCTGATGGATTAAAAGGTGTATTTACTCTAATTCCAAAGTTTTGAAATCTTTCAATCACTTTTTCTACATAATGTGATTGAGATAACTCAATTTCATTAGGTGTTATTATTATTTTTATTCCCAAAATAACATCTGCAACACCCAAGTCTTTCATGTCGAAATTGTTGATCAACATTTTCTTTACGGTCTCAATTACCTGAGTATTTGGACCGAATATTAGCATATCGTCCACATATAGACAGATCATTACATATGATTGTCCAAGTTGTTTATAATAAACACATTTGTCACATTCATTTATACGAAAACCATTTCTCATCATGACACTATCAAATTTTGCGTGACATTGCTTTGTAGCTTGTTTTAGTCCGTATAATGATTTGACTAATCTACAGACTTTGTTTTCATTTCCTTTGAAAATAAATCTCTCAGGTTGCTCTATGTAAATCTCCTCATTGAGATTTCCATTTAAGAATGCTGTTTTTACATCCATCTGATGAATCTCTAGATTATAGATGGATGCAATTGCTATTAGCATTCTTATAGAGGTTATTCGTGTTACCGGCGAATATGTATCAAAAAAGTCTACTCCTTCTTTTTGATGATATCCTTTGGCTACTAATCTGGCTTTATACTTATCGATAGAGCTATCTGCTTTCATTTTCTTCTTGAAAATCCATTTGCGGCCAATTGGTTTTATTCCTGGTGGAATATCAACAATTTCCCAAGTTTTATTACTTAGAATTGAATCAATCTCACTTTGGATTGCTTCTTTCCAACATGAGGATTCAGAAGATGACATTGCTTCCTTGTACGTTTGAGGTTCGTGCTCTAATACATATGTAAAAAAGTCCGAACCAAATGTTTTGGAAGTTCTAGCCCTTACGCTTCTTCTTGGTTCAGCATCCTCAATTTCATGATGAGTTTCATCTTCATGTGAATCGTTTGATTCTTCCTTTGTCCTTTTTGGGACCTTATTTCCTTCATTCCTTTTGTGCCTTTTGTGCGAAAACACATCTTCAAAGAATAAGGCATCTCTTGATTTCATGATTGTATTTACATGAATATTAGTTATATCAGACTTGAATACCAAGAATCTGTAGGCACTACTATTTTGGGCTGGCCCAAGATAGTAACAATCTACTGTTTTTGTCCAAGTTTGACTCTCTCTTAGGAGGCGGAACTGGAACTTTTGTCAAGCACCCCCACACTTTGAGGTATTTAAAACTTTGTTTGTCTCATTTTCATAACTCATATGAAATTGTTCCTGTTTTATTGTGAGGGCTTTGTTTAATATGTGATTAGACATATTTAATGCTTCCCCCCACAAGTTCGTCGGTAGACCAGAATTTAAAAGCATGGCAGTAATCATGTCTTTTAACGTTCTGTTCTTCCTCTCGGCTACACCATTTTGTTGTGGTGAATATGGAGCTGTTGTTTGATGAATTATACCATTTTCGGCACAGAACTGTTCAAATGGTGATTCATCTTCTCCACCTCGATCAGATCTTAGTATCTTGATCTTTTTATTTAATTGGTTTTCTACCTCAGCCTTATATTTTATAAACGCTGTTATTGCTGCATCTTTACTATTTAAAAGATATACATAGCAATATCGCGTATAATCGTCAATAAAAGTAATGAAATACTTTTTCCCACCTCTTGTAGGTAGTGATTTAAAATCACATAAATCTGTATGTACCAAACCTAATGGTACAGTGCTTCTGTCAACAGATTTAAATGGTTGTTTGACCATTTTTGCTTCTACACATGTCTCACATTTGTAGTTCTTATCTACTTGGAATTTTGGAATTAATCCCAAGTTTGATAATGTTTTCATTTTGCGGAAATTTATGCGTCCCAATCTACTATGCGGAAATTTATGCGTCCCAAACTATTATGCCATAGTAAAATTTCGTGCTCAAGAAAATAAGAAACTTCAGTTTTATTAATAGCACAATCAAAATACATATTTTTGTTGCCGACAACGGCTACATTTGCCTTAAATAGGCCATCACATAAATATCCCCTTCCTATATACATTCCAGCCTTCGACAGAACCATCTTGTCTGACTCAAACACCATCTTGAATCCCTTCTTTGATAGGATTGCACCAGAGATGAGATTCTTGCGTATGTCTGGAACGTGGAGCACGTTATTCAACTTAACAGTTTTTCCAGAAGTAAACTTGAGGATTACTGTGTCACTGCCTTCGATCATGGAAACTGCAGAATTATCCATGTAGAGTTTTTCTTCGTGGTCGAATTTTTGATATGTAGAAAACATGGATTTGTCAGAACAAACATGACGAGTAGCGCCTGTACCTACCCACCATCGGTTAGGATTCTGAACCAGATTGCATTCAGATACCACCGCTGAGAAGTTGGACTCGTCTACTCCATGTTATCCACTATATTTGCCTCTTTATTGTGTTTCTTGTGCCTGCAATCTTTAGCGGCATGTCCAACTATTCTACAAACCCAACATTCGTCATTAAACTTCTTGGTTCGTTTATTGTCTTTTGATTTGTTGTCTTGAGCTTTCCTTTTCTTTTGGAAATTCTTCTTTTTGTTTTTGGTCTTTGACCCTTCAGCCACAAATGCCTCATCGCTTTGTTTTGTTATTCCACGGTTATCTGCCTCAATTTTCAATCGGACTATGAGATCCTGTAAAGAGATTTCCTTCTTTTTATGCTTTAAATAATTGCGGTAATCTCTCCATGACGGCGGCAGTTTTCCCGTGATGGCTTCAACCAAAAACGATTCTCCAACCTTATGACCTTCCGCTTCGAGTTCATGAATGATGATTTGCAATTCATGCAGTTGAGCAGTCACCGGTTTGAAGTCAACTATCTTGTAGTCCATGAATTTGTCTACAATAAATTTCTTAAGACTGATATTCCACGTCTTATACTTCGTGGTAAGTGCATTCCAGAGTTCTTTTGATGTCTTTAAAGGCTGATATACTTTGTATAGCACCTTGTCGAGACAATTCAGAATATAGTTTCTGCATAAAAAATCGGAATGCTTTCACGTATTCACATCTGCTTCCTTGCCTGGTGCAGGAATCGGTTCCTCCTCGTCGAGTTACGTTTGCAGACCGAGTGTGGTGAGATAAAACAACATCTGATTCTGCCTTGTCAAGAAATCATCACCATCTCCCTTGAACGGTTCAGGTCTGTTGTGAGTAGTATTCTTTGAAAATTCTACTGTTGTCATCTCTGTTTTAGTAAGAAAACAGTAAAATTCTTAAGATGTTATTTGTCTAGTGTATTAAAACAGATAGCACGCTACAATAAACTCGTCGCACAAGTTTATAAATTAGATTTCCACTACACTGGAATTGTGTATAAATTTTTTCAACACTATGAATGTTGTAAATAAGTTACAACAACAGCATTATACTATTTTGAATAAATAGTATAACCAGAATAACGGATAGAATATAGAATAATGTATATAAATATACAAACAGACTAGAATTCTAATCGGATTGTGTCTGAGGCTCGTCGTAACGATTTTCTTAAGAATTTTATTTCAAAATTCTCTCAAGATACAACAGACGAATTCTGCTCGAAATTGTAATGAGTATATCACTCTGTGATTTTGATTATAAGAACAGCAGTTATTAGAAGAGAAGAGATAAGAAAATTCAGTGAGGAAAGTGATCAGTTTTCCTCCTTATTTATAGTTTGTTCATATCCCTTCGAACGGTCGCGTCTGCACCCGTTTGTCCAAACAGTCGCGCCCGTTTCCTTTAATCGCTACTGTTCGTGTGTCTGCTTATGTTCGGTCGCGTCTCTTCAGTCGGGCCGCACCTGTTCGCCTCTAACGGGTCACACCCGCTTCTTTTCGCCTCTAACGGGTCACACCCGCTTCTGTTCGCATATAACGGGTCGCGCCTCTTCAGTCCGCTTTATAAACAATCGCATTCGTCTTCACCCGCCCGCTTCTCTTCAAATTCCAGGCCCAGCCCAGTTTCAGCCGAAGCCCAAAACCGTTAAACAATGGCCTAACAAAAAGAATGGTCATTTTAGACCCGTACCCATACCCGAGCCCGGTTCGGTCGGACGGCGGTGCGCGCGCGCGTGGTGGAGACGCATGATCTTTCTCCTCACAACGAAGCATACATTTGAGAGCCCGAGGCCCCCAACCTCCACTTGAGAAAGCTATTAATATACTTGGTTTTCTTAATATATTAGACGATGTGAGACTTTATGTATTTTTCATTCATTTTGTTCTATAGGAATTCCAACAATTGGGTTGGAGGAGATATTGGTCGATATGTGCCTTGCGGACCTTTGTTGTTGGGCTTCAGACTTATTGGGCCCGCTTATTATTTTGCTAGAAAAATGAACAACAATTTCCATCTAACATAAACAAAATCTTTTTTTTTTGAAAAATATTACAAATGAATATTAAGATTATATATACATATACATGTGTGTGTATTTGTAGTTTACATATTTCTTTCAATCTAGAATTCAATTTTCTAAAATCGATACCAGCTATATAATTTTATCAAATGAAAATAACCAATACCTCATTAATCGTTATGCATATCATACACAGAGTAGGTATCAACTGTACAGTTTATTTTGTCTTTAACGCAGGGAGCACATTGATTGTATTAATCATTTCACCTCGTACATGGAACGCGTTCCTTATGTACTAACTATTTTACCGTACACACACGGAGAGGGTGCCGTTAGATGTTGAAGTAATAACAATTGTAAATGTAGGTAGACCACTGTAATCATCGTTGAAGCCTAAAAATGGAGGCAGCTATTAAACAGATTTCCATAGGAAATTTTTGAAGATCTTATTTACTGTCATTTTAAACCGAATGCTTGTATGTAGTGTTAAATTCATGGTTAAGAAAACTAAACATTGAGGGGTTTTCCATAATTATTGATATTTATCGGCTTCCCAATTTCATTGCAGATATCTAGTATACCAATGTTAGAAAATAACAAGGACAAATATTAGCTGTGTATTATCTGACCAGTAACCCATTTTAGAAATAAGGAAAGTTTGGATCGTAACATGGCTCTGACCAAATGTTAACAAGGAAATTTCATTCAGGATTCGATAGAACGTACACAGCCTGGTTTCTTCTTGACAATGGTTTGTTTTGGATGGTATTACCAATGACGTAGTTAGGAATATGGCTTGATGGGGTCACAATTTGAAAAAGTTTAGCAGTTTGGGGAAGGTAGTCTGATTTTTTCTGCTAACTATTCTAAATAAAAAGAAAACTCATAACAAATTATGAAATAACCATAATTTAATAGTTGATATAATAATAATCCGATCTTTTAAAATATTTCGGTAGATGTTAAGAAAGAAATATTGGTTTCAATAATTCAAATTGATCCAAATTGATTGAAGCAATATGTATGTATGTACGTGTGTATAGACACACACAAATGGTAATGCTGAGCAACAAACTTGGTACTGTTTAATTCATTCTGCTTAACTCAATCAACAAACAATGCTTTGTTTAACTCAATTAGCAAGCACTTATTCAAAAATGCACTCAGTTAACAAATTTATTTCAGCTCATTTTAGCAAATGCACTCGATTAGTTCATTAGCAAATTCGTTCAATTTTTTAAACAGCATTAATTCGTTTGTTTCAAGCAAGTCCATTTCAAGTATTAACTCGATTAGCAAGGATAAAATTGTTTAACAAAAAATGCAAACAACTCATTTCAGCAAACAATGAAGAGAAAAATTCAAACAAAGTATTCCAGGAAAAAATCAGCAAAGATTCAAACATTTCAAGCATTCTAACAAAGCATTTCAAGCAAACAATTTATTTCTAGAAACATTCAAGCAAAAATTTAAGAGAAAATTGAACTCGTTTGTTCAAGTTCAAACAAATTCGTTCAAATTCGAATAAAATTTGTCAAACTCTAACACATTCAAATTTGAAAATCAAATTTGGATTATTTGTTCAACTTCGAAGATGAATTCCAAATCGAAAGAATTCATTCAAAACCAAAATTGGATTTGAAATAGAAGTGGAAATGGTGGAGTTGAGCATGAAGACCAATGAAGCAGAGGGCTAAGTGATGATCAAGACATCGGTAGAGATTAGGGTTTTCTTTTGAGAACGCTAAAAAGGATATTAATACTGGCGTGGTCAAGTGACCACACCACGCCAGTGGCTAGCTTAGACGTGCATCTGCTCTTGGTTATTACTGTCTATACAAGTATATGTGCATGTGTGTTATGCACCCCATCAGAAAAGTCGAATGCGATTAACAATTAAACTAATTTCAATTTTAGAAGAAAAAAATGTGATGGGGATATTAAGATTTTATTGAACAGAAAACTATTTTCATATGCAATAAATTTAATATACCTAAGTAACCATTATTATCGTAAGTTAGAGAACCATCTGTTACTACAAACTTATTTAACAATGTAAAGAGCAGTCTTTAATATTATACATGTTTAATAATATTATTTGCTCGATGTAAGACTGTTCTTGACACGGTCCCTCATGAGTAGTAACGTATCTTAAGTCGACAAGTGGACATTCAGTGATGGGTGCGCACGTATGATGGTTAAGCACAAACACAAACTGAACCGGCTCTGATACGTATGAGAAAACCATTTTATTCTCACAAAAATAAATTCAAATGTGAAGAGTTTTTTTAGTATTTATATAAAATCCAATTTACTAAATTCCTGGCACTGGACTGTTCTCAACTTTTTGATATTACATAATAAGGTTGTTGCATGCTTCTCACATTATTGACAAAGATCAAATAGTTCACCAAACATAATTTTATTTTTTGCAAACAATGGATGAAATATTACGGGATGAGGTACTTAATAATTGACCTCATAAGTTTGTCCATATTCTGTGTTAGAATTGCAAGGGCTGTCTCACATGTTGGAAATGGGAACGACGATTTGAAAATGAAATAGTCTCACGTTGTTAAATAACTTAGAGATGTAGCACATAAATATGAGTTGATAAACACGTACCATTAAGGTTTTCTTTTGTTGCACTAGGGTATGTCGACTCATTTGCATGTCACATGTATGAGATGAGCGAGCTTGGTCCAACCGTCGAAACTCAACATGGTATCAAAGTAAAAGATTATGAATTGAGATGTGCGTTACTCTCAAAATACTTGAATGGGATGTGATTAAAGGAATAGATTGTTTGGGTTGTCTCACATGGTTGAAATTGGAACGATGATTTGAAAATGAAATAATCAGACATTGCTAAATAACTTGAAGATATGGTGTACAAATATGAGTTGGTAGGCACGTAACCACTGTTTCAAATATCGATCATCTCGATCGATATCTCGATTGAGATCTCGAGGGTAAGTTTTAGTGAAATGAAACATAAAAAAAAATTGTGAAAATCTCGTTTTTCATATAGCGACCGAGATCTCGATATCTCAGTCGAGATCTCAATATCTCAACCGATATCTTGGTCGAGATTAAGTTTTTTCGATGACAATTTGCATTTTGATGAAAATTAAAATTGTGTGACAAAGCGCAAAACAAATATTTATATAGGCATGTAACCAGTCGAAATGGGGTTTTTTGACATCAATAAAGGCAATGATGCAAATCAAATCGCCTTCATATGCACGTAACTCGAGATATGGGTAGTTGCCTAAAAACTAATTTTGGGATTTATGCAAATCTGTCCAGTTGCATCCTATAAGGAGGGTCGCTATAAATATTTAAAGGGAATTAGTTTTTTTACAACGAAATTCAAAAATTTAAGCTTGGGACCAAAATTTCGCAAGACATAAATACCTCGCTACTTATATTTCTGCCTTATTTTTCACTTGACAAGAACTCTATATGGTAGAATGAAAAAATATTTAATGAGAAAGAGAAGATAAAAGGAAATTCAAACATAATGTAGATTAAGGAAAACCAATGGGCAAATCTCTCACTAAATCCTCTCATCCATGATTAGATGTTATTTTCCTACCATATGTTAATATAATATAATTTAACTAATTGATTTGGAACTAGAAGATGACTAGATTAGATAAGAAAGTGATTTGATTATGATTTCATGTTGATTTGATTTGTTATAGAATTAGGGAAGTTTTACTATATGTAATTTGATTAAATTTGGTAAGAAAAGTTCAATTTATGAAATTTATCAATTTTGTGTGTTTAGTTTGATTTTGAATCATGAGATGATTTAAATCAATTAGAAGTGAAATTGGACGATTTGAAGTAGAAATAAAGAAAAGGCAAATTAAGTGAAATTATTATTTTTATGGTGGTAATTATAGATATCATTGTGCATGCAAATCAATTTTAGGATTAACATATACCCCAAGAAATTCCCGAAATTAATTTTATGATCGGAAAAAATCCGAGATGGACGTCCGAAATGCACTCATCTTCTTCGAGATCTCCCCCGATAAAAGATCGAGTCTCGAATTCCAGAGACGAAACGTAACCGAAATCCGAGATTTAAAACCTTGTATGTAACACTGGAAATTCATTTTGTTACACCACGTGCAGAAGATGGGAGAGCTTAATCTGACCGCCAAACTCAACAAGTATATTGTTAATCCATTTATCTTAGAAATTCATCTACAACGAGCTATTATTTTATCGATAATCTTGAAAGTAGTTCCACTTGGAGAAATATACTGATGATCTCTTGGTGTACTTCAAATTTCTTATACTTATTTATCATTTATATCCGTTGTAGCTTAACTATCACAAGCTTCACTTTGCTAAAAGCATCGTGCTTGATTCTAATTTAAAAGGGAAATCTGAAAGGGAAAGGCAGAAAATGCACAATTTCAAATTGTTAATTACATTATTTTTTAAAAGTAAATGGTAAGAACCAAACATTAACAGCTATTAAATTAAGAATTGAAGTTGTCGACTCATTCCTGTTACTTTCTAATTGGTTTCGGCTAGCTTCGGATATTAAGAAAAAAGTTAAAAGTATTTTCAACAAAATTACGCTATAGTATATAAAAACCATATATTGACACAGCCACTGAGCTCTTACCTCCACTTCTCTTGCAGAGCAATAATTCGCAAGATGGATCGGAAAAATAAGAAACCAATAATGTTTTGCTGATAAGGCAACATTTGGATTTGAACTAAGGATAAAGAATTCGCATTTCATACCAACTCTCTTTTTTATCTTGAATCCTGTAGTACATATCCAAAAGTAATAATAAATAAATGATAAATAAAACTATCTTTAGTGGATCTGGTTTCTATTTTATTGGATTTTTTATATCACAAAATAAACATCACTTATTGCCCTTCTGACGACATGTTAAGAAACTCAGGGCAAATTAGAACATCAACAATTTAATTTAAATTAGTCTTTAATTTAATATTTCGTATTGATGGTTATCCTCTAATTCAACCAATCCTCAAGAAAACACAAGTTAGTATCATACATCAGCGGTTTACAATTTTTTAGCACAGATAAGAAACCTATGAAAGTGAAGGTAACAGACATAAGTTTTCAAAAATATTACCTTTAAATTCTTCAGACGGGTGACTAGTTCATCCCTTGTGTAACCTTTTGCAGTATTTACCCTGATAATATGTTTACAAATTAGAACTATGTAATAAAGTGAAAATAATGAGATCATATTTGAACCTGAGGCTGAAGCTGGGATTACTATTATTCCAATTCATTAGTCTCACAGTTTCCTCATGCCCATAACATTTTATCCATCTCCTTACCATCCACTGACCACAAGAAAAAATGAATAGTATTAATAACTTGAGGCTTGAAATCCAGATTCACCAAATAGGTATCCTATGTCATATTCATGCGATCATGCTCAACGTGACAAGAAAGTCCATGTTTAATTAGTTTGTGCTGAAATAAAACATTTGTCCATGTTGTTTTCTCTGTAATTTGCCATGCCAGGACCCTGAGCAAAATACTCTTCATAAATCACTAAAAGTTTCCAATTTCTTAACTTGCTAATATTGAAGCATATATCTGTGATCCATATGGGATGCATTATTTTGTTACACGCTTACTAGTAATTTATGCTGATAATAACAAAGCTTTCTAATTTCAATCATCGGTTAAAATGTCGGTTTATGAAGAGTAATAAACTAACATCTCTAATTTGAAATTTAACAGGGTATCAAAGCTCATGGTTCAATGGTCAAAAAGTGGTATGAATATCTTAAGAAGACATATAAAGCATGATGAATAGATAATTAACCAAAGTTCAACCTCCAAACTTAAGGTTGACTTACAATAGTACATCATGTCAGGACACTTCGATGGCTACTGTGCATCAAGGAAAAAGTGTAGTCGCTGTTGTATGGATGATATGAGAAGACAGAGATGGTAGAAGATGTCTTGCATCGTGATATTTGCATTAGTGAAGGTTGGAATATGTATAATCTCATATTAGAAAATCTAAGGAAAAAATTTATATGAGTTCGTAGCCTGTAACATTTAGGATCAAGGCTTTCGAAACGGGACTGAAAATCATAAAGTTCAAGTTTTCAATCAAAATGATATTTATATAGTGGATCGCAGGTTGAAGGGATTCGTATTATAATGTGCATATATACATGCATGCCAATGATTTTGCTCTTCATAGGTTTATCAAACGATATTTAAGTACTTGAAAATGTATAATCTTTCATCTACATTTCTATAGTAAAAAAATTATAATTTTGAAACTGATTTTGATCCTTGAGTTTCTACATCTCTAAGGCTAAAGCTTAATTTTCGCTTTTGTTTCATGCAAGTTAAGTACTAAATAGGAATTTAAGAATCACATCAAAATTGAAGAGAAATGATACAAAACTAGGTTTAGATAGTAAGATTTTTGTCGACGGTGTGAAGAATCTTTTCTATCCTAATATTATAATGAAAATTTACACACACGGTATCTGATATAGGATATCATTATGTGAAGACTTTTTGATCCGACCTACGTCAATATAGGATATCAAAAATTAAAAAACATAGCATCTGACGATACAATTGTCCTAATAAAAGGAAGAGTTAAAATACGTATCTGAAAAGTTCAAATATGGTTTGTGAACTCACAACTGGATGAGAATATATAGTGGCAAGGACACGTGCTTGTGAACGATCATCACCTTCAAGTTTTGGTATTGGAAGTGAATCCGTCTCCTAAACAAGTGCATTTAAAAAAGATGGTATACTATCAAAAAATGTATTTCATAAAGCAATATATCAAGTTAAGTGAGCATAAAGTTGTGCTATGACAAACCTTAAGTAAAACTAGCTTCCGTAGTATACCATTAACCAAGTTTCCAGCACCAGGCCTTAAAGCAACTTTTGCAAGTTTAACATTCTTCAGTTCAAAAGGAAGAGCTATAATCAGTATAGAGTTAAAATTTTACCAGGCAAATCAGTACTTTGAACATGGAATGCAGTATGTAACATTCTTGCGAATACATATTAGGTAAATATTAAATGCGTTATGGTTCAAAAATTAAAAGAATGAAACCACATTGACAATTAAGCATGTAATGAATTTTAGGGATTGGTATTTTAAGTTAAATTTAGAATTTGGTTTGATTATATATAGCTTTTTGACATTTCATCAGATTCTAATTTAAAATTACCGCAATTGATTGACGCACACACGAAAATCATAGAAGAATAAAATTGTTTTTTTTTTTCTACTTTTATTCTTTTGATTAACATAATAGATTGGTATTGGATTACTAGTTTAATACCGATAAATATACTCATCAACTCAAAGTTAAAATACTGAATTGGAGAAAACACACATGCACATGTGCGCACGCATGACATTTCATCGAGGTCAAATCTGAAATTAACGAAATTGATTGGTACATTAAAAAATCATAAAAGAATAAAAATGTCCTTTTGTACTTTCTTCTTTTGATTTACATAATAGGTTAGCAGTATTGAATTATTAGTTTAGTACCCATACTGATGCTCATCAACTCAAAAGTTAAACATTGAATTGGAAAACACAAACGTATGCACACGCACGCACGCGCACACATAGTGACTCAGTCCAATCTATATGCTATGATGTATTTACAGAAAAGGAAAACATACTATAGCGAAATTTAGCACCAATTCTGAGATAATGCAAATCCATATCGGTGCCAGTATCCATGTTACTGAGTAATTTCATCATTCACTACTACTATTTCTGGTGAAACTAATGTTAGCTAAGCATATTATCTAACTCTATACTTGATATGGCCGAAACTTATGGATAAACACTAAAGACTAAACTATATAAGCTAAGAAAGAGAATCCCCAAAAACAGATAAAACGATACCATCTACAGATGTTAGTGTGGAAGCATAGTAAACTGAGCCATGATCTTATTGGGATTAAAAATTCGCAGTTGACTTACGAAAAACTAAAATAAAGATTTGTATAGTTTCACCTCATCAACAACGGCATACGATGGCATACCCAACTTTAGGATTTCATAGAATCCAATGCGAAGAATCTGAAAGTAGAAAAACCCCATTTAGCATAACATTCTATTTAGAATTAGCAATAGGCTTAATACGACCTGCTTTTGACATATCATTTTTTGGTACCATATTCACTTCTTTGGGCTTCTATTGAATCAAGAAATAGGTTTGATCATTTGAAAAGGGAAATGGATTGCCTATTTTTATCACATGCACTATGTTGACATAATGCCCCAAAATGAAAATGAATTCTTTTCTTGAAAAATGTAATTTTTACTAATAATACTCAAAGTTATCAATGTGAGTGTGATCCAATTGTAGAGAAAGAATGCTCACCATGTACAAAATTAATTCCATGTATAAGTGTGATGCTCATCATTTGCCTTTTATTCAAGGATAAAAATATGTTGAAGTCGAGGCTTGGTCAATCATATTTTTGCTTTTATCTGAGGATCATATTCTTTTTTGAGCTCAACGAAATCGGTATGCGTCTTTAAAAAAAGGAATTTAGACGTAACAGAAATTTAACCACAAACACCCCCACCTGCTGCACAAACTGAAATAACTTTGTCCAACTTCTTTTACTTGCATAGTTACTTTTTTATATCTCATGAAAACTATTAAAACCAATATACTAATGTGGTAAATTACCTGTAAAAGGAGTGGCTCCATGTCTCTAAATAACCTTTCCTCGTTACATAAGGACATAATAAGATGATCAAGATAGCGTTTCCATCTAATAGCACCTCCAACAACATCTGTCACCTAAGAAGGGTGAAGTGAAACATTTGTGAAAAATCATCTTCATAACAGAAGTAATTCATTAAGTGTTATCAAAAAAGACCCAACCTACTTTTGATACTGTTAGACAGTTCAAATATATATTGACGTCTAACAGTCAAATTTCTATATTGGCACAAAACACATCTATGTTGGCACAAAACACGTTTGAGCAAAATGCCTTTTTGTTACAGTTATTACTATTCTGAAAAGAAAGAAAACTTTTTGAGATGTCATAATAGATTGATGTTTAAAGAAAGGTTGCATATTTCACACGCACGACGCACACATATATGTGTGTGCACAAGCGCGAGCACGTGTGTGCGTGCATGTGCGCACGAGCGTGAGCGCGTGTGTGAGAGAGAGACATCTATACAATATTGTAACTTACCAACTTAAAGTCCACTAAGAAATAATATACAAATTTTTTATATGACTGTTCAATACATAATAGCATCGGATGGAAAATAACTATATTACCAGTCGCATATCTCTATCATCCAAATTATGGGTACGAAAACCAAGTGTCCTTTCAACATAATTCATTTCATGCATAGCTGAACTGTTTCCCATCTCAGATAAAAGATCAGTAAATGCTCCTCCCTGCTCAATTCTCAATAACCTCACAGCAGCAACTATCTCCATCACCATTGATAAAAAATAACAGAGTATTAGTTGCCAATAAGAAAATTAATTTATGGTGCATGCACAACTTTAAGCGGATAAACTTATCCCTTCACCAACTACTCAGAGTGACAAAACTTCAAATTTAAAGATTTACAGCATTAAAGCAATATTTAAGTTATTTATTCCTGTACAATATTACTTCGAGAAAGTGGGGGATATGAACGACCAAGAGAACTACAAAAGGTAACACCCACCCACCCCCCCCCCCCCCCAAAAACCCCCACAAGCGGCCAAAAAAAAAAAAAACACAATCCCCCCACACAAAGATCTATGTAAATATTTCTAAACAATGGAGGTACCATACATGAATTCTATAGAATGTAAAACATTGAATTAAAATCTTGACATAATTATCCAATAAAGCTTAGCATTTTATCAATATGGAAGAGCTTATTAATGTGAAACGTGTATCTTTCGCCCCACAATTAGTACAAATTTGATATGAAAGATTAAAACCTCTGTAGTAAAAATCCTTCTAGGCCCCCGCCTGCATTATCTAAGCATATAAACAGGTTTATAGGCACCATCTATGCCCCAATTTAGGTTTGATGTCTCTTATAAACATTGAAATCTTTGTTTCAAGCGATTTTATCTCCATGGTTGCTTCCAAATTCATCTAAATCTATGATATTCCATTGTGGATCAGTTGATACTAAACAAAATACTAAAATTTTATCTAAAATGCATGAGTTTATCAAAAACGCCTAGTTTCGATTAATCCTCGATTAATCCCCGCCTAAGCAATTAATCCATAGTTCATGCTTACCACCTAGCATCCACCTAGCGATTTTTACAACCTTGATTAAAACAAATAGAAAAGACAAGTAGACTTTGTTATTTCATCTCAAGAAAAAATTACAAGTACAATATCATATATCGACTCGAATTTATACAAAATTCACATCATCCCTCTCTCCATAAAGTATCATTTGTAGATGTTATATTGACTCTTTAAAACACCTACAATTTACTTCACTTTTACGCATAAAGACCTTTAGATTTTTTTTGTGTATTTCCTATTGAGTTCTTTGATGATTAATATTCTAAAATATATAGTTATAATGCTAGATGGAAGAGTCTAGAGATTATTCTTCATTATAATCTAGAAAATATCATTCATTATAATGTCAGAAACATCTAGACTTCTATTTAAAACATCATATCTCCCCTTAAGTATATCATATATTTCTTTTTTTGTCGATCTCTTGAACATTTATAATTAACGACCATCATAGAATTTTAAGTTTTAGAAAATAGTTTATAAAAAGATGGCCTTATAATAAGATTTGAGTTAGACCGTCCTTGCAATCTCCAACCTTTAGTCCAATTGTCTACATTCAAATTGAAGCCTATCTCAATCTCAGATAAAAATTGTTGCACCCACAAACAATCCATTCTTCTTACATTCATCAATTACATATATTTTGAATCGGTTACATATTATCCAAGTTTCCACTCATTTGTTACAACCAATGCTATATGTAATGGCTTCAAGTCAAAATTCAATTGTTTGTCTCAAAAGGATATCCAAATTTGACATCCTCGGTGGTACGAATTATTTTCTCACCGTTGTGTAAACCCAAAAATATACTATTAAAGTCTCTACAATACCCACATATGAGACACTCTATATCGCTTCCTGAAAAACTTTAGACAAATAAGTTTTTTCAATCAAGTGAAACAATTCGCTTATTTTCTCCTTACGATGAGAACATGCAGCCACGTGATTCTTTCGGAACTCTCTCTAGTAAAGTCCAATGACATTTTGGAGTAACTTTGGACTACATATCATATCATCTAAAGTGCATGTTGCTCCCTTAAATAATTTGAAATTCACTGTTTTTACTCATGACATGAGACTTAATGTAGTCACCCTAAGTCATGAATTTGGGTTTCTTAAAACATATCAAAACATTCGTTAAAGAGCATACATATGTGATGAGAACAACCATTATATATTATCTAATCACCTTGAAAGATAATGTTACATCTGGAAATTGTGAGAAATTCACCAAAATCTTTCGCTACACTTAAATAGTTTGAAATTCATTTTTTTTTACTCATGACATGAGGCTTAATGCAGTCACCCTAAGTCATGAATTTGGGCTTTTTAAAACATATCAAAACTTTCATTATAAAGCATACACATGTGATGAGAACAACCACCATCTATTATCTAATCACCTTGAAAGATAATGTTACATTTGGAAATTGTGACAAATTCACCAAAATCTTTCGCTACACCTACCAAAGAACAATTTCCATCTTGTTTACATCGATGAACATTTCAACTTTACGTGTCCCCACTCTTTTGCATTATGTACCATTGTTTGCACGTTCTATTGTCTTTGAATTTAAGTATGTTGTATTTACTAAATCCTTTAATAATAATTTTACTCCTACAATTCTGACTCTGAGCAACAAAGATGAAACTTTGAAAACCTTCAAGTATTCTTTTCTTCTCCTGTGATAATGGAATTGATTCCACATCTTCTACTTTCAACGTTTCCTTACCACAATGATTGTAATGATAATCTCACATGAATTGAAAAGTGAGGTAAAAAGTAGACACAACTCGATCTTCTTCCTCGAACCTACCTGGTTGACTAAACAATTTCCTAAACATGTTCATGTGCTTTACGAGATTCTCACCTATGACTTGTAAAGTTCCTGCTTCAAATATAGCTTCATCTACAGACTTTTACCAAGATTATGCTTCCCTAGTCGTTCTTACATCTTGGTTGCAGTATCCATATCACTACCATTGTTAATAACACTATCACTAGCGTTAACGCACTAGATTTCATATCCACTCATCCTACTTCTGAAACATGCTATGGCTTTGCATCCTTACTTTTGAAAGGTTTGGATACGTTTGGTTGAACTAAGATAACATCACTATTCTACCAAATAGCAAAATTTTCTCCTTCATCAAATTGCTCCAATCAAAATTGTGAAATCCTAAAACTTACCATGATGAAAAACTCTACAATTAAATGAATTTGGCTTTGATATCACCACAGGGAAAAGTGTATCTTTTCATCCTACATATAGTACAAACTGATTAAAACATATACATAAATCAAATGAAGAATATAACAAGTCTAATATATTTTATTCGAGAAAAACTTATAAGTATAATTTTATATGACCTTAAATTTATACATAACTTGAACTTCTATGCTTTTTTCCATCTCCTTAAAGGATCGCTCTTCCCAAAGAGTTACACTCACTCTTTCAAATATTCGATTTGTTTTGAAACACGAAATCCATACGTTTAGTGTTGTTCTTATTTATTTATTTTCTTTTGAAAATCCATATGTGCTAAAACCTTCTCCTTTAAGTTTGAGTCAAAACGTCCTGGGTTCAAATCTTTCAAACATTGTCAACCAATTTTCAAAAAAAAAAATCGTCTAAAAGTTATATTTATGGATATATTAAAAACCTCTATAAACTCTGATTTAAATAATTATATCTTTCATTAAATATATCATATATTTTTTAACTATACAAACATCTTTTGAATGTTTTCCAATGCAAGAGCACTTTAGAAGGTTAATTTCTAGAGAATATTTTATGTATGTATGTATATATCTGTGTGTGTAGGTTTAATATTAAATTTGGGTTGACCTATCTTTATACTTCAAAACTGATCAATCTTTTAAATGTGCATATGTAATAGGAAATCAAATTGATGAATTACGATGTTTACATATATTTGAAGGTGTTGCACATGCAAGGTAAGGCTTGGAATATAGTTTTCGTCTAGTTAGAATCACGTTATGTAAATGCAAAGAGTCAAGATTGCATGCACCTTTTGTTAGTGTAAGAAGAATGGAAAGAAAAAATGATTTTGATGTCAAACTGGGATGAATCTGGATTTGGTAAGATGTGACTCGTATGCGGCCATCACATTTCACAAAGGCAATATATTGCCTTTTTTGCCTTGAGCTGATGTGAACATAACCTTCTACAAATGTAGCATTATAAACTGCATTATTATTACTACTTATATATATATGCAACGTAGACACTCATTTTGAGTAAAATGAAACAAAATATTCTATTTTGAGTGAAACGATGTGAAATATCATATTAAGAAGAAAATGATGACAATGTCCACTGCCAAAAAAAAAGTTGATGCCGTTTTTAACAGCATGTTATTGTTGTTTTTAATCAAAATGCAATGCATAATTTGACATTTTTGACATGTTTCATCATTCTGTCGTGAATTTAGGTTCAACGATTTACATTATTATATTTTTTAAATGTTGATTGCTAAACGAATTTTAGCACGAATCAGGAACATGTTTGGTGATTTTGCATATTTTTGTTATACTATTGAACTTATGTTTGTTATACCATTGAACTTATGTTTGGTGATATGAGGAGCTTTTGTCATCAATTATACAATAATGTTGCTCGCCTTTTTAGTTAAAGATTATTGTTTGTGTTCCTAATTTGCTTGATGAAGAAACGTTTTATATTTTTGTTCAAGTTTTAGGTTTAAATGGTCATTATATCACAATGATATGGTCGTATATTATTAAGGGAATTACAAAAAGGATCGAGTGTTGTACACTCACATGAACTTTTATAAGGAGCATCAATTATGTAACCTCTATAAGAACAACAATATCCTACCAACAACAACCATTTCAAGTACAAGCATATTCAAGTACAACTATAAATGTATGTGGGGTGATAGAGAAAATTGATGGTGTCACATTTACTTTTACCTATATTAGGGGTTGGTATCGTTTTTGGTGTAGAAGGTAAATTAGATGTGAGAGAGTTGGCGTATGCATTCACTTGTCTGTATGGTTGGGAAACCCTTACAATAAAGGGAAGAAAGAAATCTACACTCTATTCAAAAAAAACTATGTCTTGTATCAAAAATATTAAGCCATTGATTTTTAGAAAGATCTCCACTTTGGTTCACTCAAGGTTTTTAAAGCAAGATTCAAATAGTAAAGTTAAAAATTCACATCTAAAAAGAATTTAAATCATAAATTGTAGGTTTAGAAAAATATTATTTTAAGATTTGCACACTTTTTGAAATTGATTTTGATGTTTGAACTTGCAAGTATAAACCTAAAACTCCATTTTCTCTTTTATTTTATTTTTTTGAAAACATTATAATTGAAATTGTAGATCCAAATAAGTACGTTGAACATCATAGCATGAATTGAATTATTTTTCCAAGGTTCAAGATCTCGGTTTTGATCTTTTGTAATTTTAAAAATTTTGATCAAACTCGTAAATTTCAAGAATTTTGGTTCAAGTTTCGGTTTTGGGTTTCATTATTTATCTTTTTCATATAATCATACATATTTTTTTTTTAATTTATTGAAATAAAATATATAACCTATCTTTAACTGAGAAATAAGATGTAACTGAACAATCCTGATAAATATTTATATTAAAAGGGTTTTTTTTCAACTTTCTTTAGTTACACCATTTATATATATTTGTGATTTTGTATGTTTCCTAAATTAAAATTTCATATTTTTAATATCATATATTTGAAACTCAAATTAGTTTATTTTTTAGTTTATTCTATGAAATTTGAAACCAAAATTGGTTTATTTTCATTGAATTCGGTTCGGTTCTAGTTGAGTGGGTTTTTTTAATGAACTGGAGTTTTGGTTTGGTTTTGTTTCCTGCTAAAACCTTAACAGAATGATTAGAATCTCGATGTGTCGGTCGAAACTTTGAAACCTTAAATTGTTCTCAACTGTGGTTTTAACTGGGTTCAATCGGAATGTAAATAGAATCAGAAAGGTGGAGACTTGATTTGGAATGGGATTTAAATCACAAGATGTTTGACAACAATGGGTACATTTCTTAAATCAACAAATTATAATACAATAATTTGCTTAGAGTATTTGCTGCTTCGCGGAAGCATCAAAAAAAACCTTTGAGTGCACAGAACCTAAAAACTGGGCAATGCATTGTCCAATCAATATTCACATTCCTGCCATGAATAAAGAATAGCTTTAGGCATTGTAATGTGTAGTCAACACTGCCTAACAGACCAAATTTTTGAAAGTGCAAATTTCAAATAAAGTTCATTTCTCTAAATTGGGTGTATTGCGGTACAAGAACTTTTAAATAAGATGTTAAAAGGACTTCAATTTGTTTTTGTTTGGGGAGGGGGGGGGGGGGGGGGGGTGTTAGGGTTGTTGTTAGGAGGGTCATGGAAAAATCTGATAGGAAGCCAAATTTTCCGAATCATTTTGTATTCTGCAAGGACGGTAAAGTACTTGTAAAATTGCATTTTGGATATAAAGCGTGACAAACCATTCCGTGTTGACATACTAATACCATGGAGCGTTCCCCAAATACAATTAAAAAAAAAGACTAATCAAATTTACCTGCTCTATGCGGCGAAACATCCAGATTTAATTTATGTGTCTTCCTCCTAACTTTCGCTATAAAAAAGAACAAGAATAAATAAATAAAGGAAAATTCAAGTAAATAAGCATAAATTTAGTATATATCATAACTATAACCTGGGGCGTTAGAAGAAGATTTTGACGTATAAGCTTTAGTGCAGCATTGAAAAGAAAGGGAGAGTAATTCATTTTTACAAGATAGTGTTGATGGAGAAGCAAAGAGGAGAGAGAATGTTCCTTCCATGGATTTTCTGTGTATCGCAGAGAAGATGTTTCACACTCAGTGGTGATGAGCAATGGGCCGTGGTAGGATTCACAAATATCAACGAACCAGGAAATTTGAAGCTAATTAATTTTAAATTTTACCCTTGGGCTCCTCAATTCTATCCAAGTGTAGGGTTCGTTGGTTTCGTTTTGCATTTTTTGTTTTTCATCGTTCATCCCAAATATGACGAGAACGACGGCGGAATGAATAAATTGTTTTTCATTCTTTTGTTCTTTCTCACACGCGATAAACAAAATAAATTTGTTTACTATGTTATATGTGAGCTTCGTTTTCAAAATTAGTTGTTTTTTAAAAATACACTAGTGTGTAACCCGCGCGTTGCACACGACAACGTTGTTAAAAAGTAATATTTAAATTTTAATTATTGTTAAAAATTGAATTTTTTAAGCACTATATGATAAACTTGTTGCAATAAAAAAATTATAATTTAAAATAATATACAACACTCAGATGTAAGGAAAAGGGTCGCTAATACACACACATACATATATAATATAGCTATTTATAGATGTAAATAGTTGATGCTATGTGATACAAGTATTTTTTATATAAACGGATGAAAAAAATTGAATTTTCCATTTCTATTAATATGAATATTGTATATGTAATTTTAATGATTTATAATAAAATAATGAATATTATGTAATTGAATATATTTAAATATTTTAAATCAGTGATCAGCTTAACTAATTAGATATATGAAGTTGAATGTTAGAAAGAGAGAAAAAATGAAAAGAGATTTGCATGTAGTTGTAGTTGAGAAAAATATCTTACGATCAACTTATCCGAAATGAACTTTTATTCATTATCTGAGATTTCAATTAGTAAATCTTTTTTTAACTTAGCAATTAATCATAAATTTCACGTCATTGTAGAAGTGTCATGTTTACAACTTCAGTATTTGCAACAACAAAAATGTTGCGTTAATTAGAGTTGTGAGTTTAATAAGTTTTAATATCATGTTGAAAATGAGAATGTCGACATAACCTAATTTGTATTAGAGTAATCCGTGCATCCAAATCTCAATGTTGTAAATTATAAATTTATCCTTTAAAAGTTGTAAAAAAATGAAATTTTATACTAAGAATGTATGATATTATTTTGAGATAAATGAATTATAAATTAAAAATATATTATTGTTTATGTTTACATTTTATGTTATGCGATCTATATATCTTTATATATGAATAAAAATAACAATTTTATCATCTTCGCGCGCATGTGTGGTATGCATACTTAAATCGATATATATTTTAAGATTTATTAGATGAATTATTAAATATTAGTAAATTGAATTTATTTGAATGATTTAACATAAAGATTACATAATTGGTTAAATACATGTATATGAGTAAAAAAATATTAGAAGAGAATCATGAAGGGTTTGTAAGTAACTATGAAAATTTAAAATATAGGTATTTAAAGTTAAAAACATAATTTTTCAGTGCAATGCATGATAACTTCATTGAGATAAACGAATTATAAAATAAATTTATTATTGTTGTTGATGTATATAATTTATGCTATGTGATTTATATATCTTTATATGCGAATAATAATTTTATTTTACCAGTTTGTTGATGCTACTATAGTATACTGTTGAAATTTTCATATTTTAGAATTTACATGATGTATCGAATGTTAGATAACTGAGTTTATCAAATGGTTTAAATTTTCAATTACGTAATTAGTTTAATTGTATGGACTTAAATGTAAAATATTAGAAGAGAATTAAGAAAGCTGTGAATGACCTTAGAAAATTTTAAAAGTATGTATTTGATTATAAACTGGCATTAGAAGTTTAGTAGAATAATTATGAAGTGATAAATTACAAAATTTTAAAATTAAAATATCGACAGAAAATTAAGGAGAGTAAAGAAAACTCCTAAAATTGGTGAGAGAGCTTGAATTTCTTCTGCTTTACTATTAAACGTGTAACCCATGCGTTGCACACGGTAATATTGTAGAATATAATATTATATCTTTAATATTAAAATGGAAAATTCGTTATATAATGTATGATAAATGTAGTGAAATAAATGAACTATAAATTAAAATTGGTATTATGTTTGTGTGTAATTTATGTTGTATAGTGCACATGTGCGCGCACGTACACATATATATAATAATAAAGTAGTTTATTCAATTTTTGCTAATATGGATATACATGTTGAAACTGACGTATGTTAGTAATTTATTAGATGAACTGAAAAGTATTATCTAACGAAATTTGTTTAAATAAGTCAAATATAAAATTATGTAATTATTTTACATACATGGACTTGAAAATGAACGATAAGAAGAATCAAGAGGAATTTTGTAAAAAATTGTATAATTTTGATGTGGATATATTGAAGCTAAAACATAATTTTGTAACATAATGTATGATAAATTCTTAATATAAAGGAATTATAACATATTTACAAATTAATTTGTTACGATGTTTATGTATATAATTTATGGTATGTGGTTTATACATCTTTATAGTTGAATAAAAAATAGTCTTACAATTTTCCGTAATGTGAATGTGTATGTGTTAAAATTGACATATTTTTATGATTTATTAGAAGAATAGATTAAATATTCATTAAAATTATTTAAATTTAAGATTTCGTAAGTAGTTTAAATACATGCATTTAAATATAAAATAATAGGAAATAATTGAGGACGGTTTAGGAAACAATTGTTAAAATGTACGTATTTGAAGCTAAAAACAGAATTTTTCAATGTAATACAATATACATAAATTTAGATATACGAATAATATATTAAATTTGGAAACATTGCTTATGCATGTTATTTATGTTAGGTGACGTATATATCTTTGTATTTAAATGAAAAACTAATTTTATTACCTTTGTGCTTGATATGAATATGGTATACATGTTGAAGCCGTTATATCTTAGCATTTATTAGATGAATTAACAAAAATTTATTAATTGAATTTATTTAAATAATTTACATTCAAAATCACATAATTAATTTGAAAATATCGACTTTAATATACAATGGTAGGTGATATTGTGAAGTGTTTTGTAACTTTAACTGGATAAATTCAAAATGTAAGTTTTTGACATTAAAATAGGGTTTTACAATGCAATGCATGATACACATATTGATATAAATAAATAAAACTTTAAACTTATAATTATTATCTATGAATTTAATTTATGTTATGTGATTGATGTATTTATATATTTGAATGGTTTTGTTTATCATTTTTGTTAATATGAATATGGTTCATGTTGATCATACTTATTTGATAAATCGATGAAAAATTGTATAGCGAAATTATATAAATAGTTTTAAAGTTATGTAATTGATTACCATATATGACCTTAAATGTAAAATATTGTAAAGGAATTGAGGGAGGGTGTAAATGATTATATAAAATTTATAATGTAGGTATTCGAAGTACAAAAAATATAATTTTGTAATGCATTTCATGATAAATTTGTTGAGAGAAATGTGAAAAAAGAATTTATTATTATTTATGTATTCACTTTAGGTTCTTTAAGTTATGTAACTTAGGTATCTTTACATTAATCATTTTTTCAAATTTTGTTAATATGAATATGGTGTACGTATTGATATTTTCATAAATTAGTAAACGAATTAACGAATATTAGTTAGTTGGATTTATCTAATTAGTTTACATTTAGATCGCATATTTAATTGATACATATAGGGTGAAAAGTAAAATATTAGAAGAAAAGTGAGGTAAATTTTGTGAATAATTATGGTAATTTTAAAAGTAGGTATTTGAAGTCAAAGTAGAATTTACAATGAAATGTATGATAAATTTATTGAAATAAATTAACTACAATTTTTTATTATTGGTTTATGTGATTTATAGATCTTTATAGTTGAATGAAAAGTTAATATTATGGTTTACTTGTTTAAGTGTTATACATATCTAAACTGTCGTTCTTAAGTATTTATACGAATTATTAAATGAATTTATTTAAATAGCTTTAATTTTGGATTATTTAATTAACCTAAGTGTGCGGACTTAAATATAAAATATTAGAAGATAGCTGATAAATTATATGTAAATAATTATATAAAATTTAGAATATATGTACCAAAACGTAAAATAATAGAAGAGAAATAGTAAAATAAGTGTAAAGTAATAAATTAAAGAATTTAAAATAAAATATCTAAAGAGAGAACGAAGGAGAATAGAGAAAATTCCTAGAATCAATGAGAGAGCCGGAAAATCTTCTGCTTTACTATTATTTAATAGATATGTCATGTGCACGTTTTTTGGACGAAAATACAGAACTAGAAATGATAAACCAACAGGACCTTAGATATTTTATTTATAAAGTCCCTTTAGAGCTTCTCATACTATGTAACATTCAACTACCTAATTTATAAACAAATCTACAATTATTTACAATTTTTTGACGATTCTCTTCCAAAATTTCACAATAAAGTCCACACATTAAAATTAATTACATAATCCAAACTTTAAACTAATTGTAATGAACTACTATTTATCAATAAATTCTAAAAGATAAAAAGTTTTAATATGTATACTAAAGGCGCATCAATAAGTCGGTAAAAAAATGATTTGGATGCAAAGATATATAAATAGCTTAATATAAATTATACCATTATTGACAATAACTAATTTATTTTATAATTTATTTATTAAATGAATTTATCATACATTGCACTGTAAAATTCTATAACTTCAAATACTTAAATTTTATACTGTTAACAATTATTGTGACGACCCATCTTTTTTGGACAATTTAAGTCGACAATAACCATACATTCTAACTCAAAGCATTCAAAATGGAAGATGATCAATGAGATTTAATAAGAAAATAAGAGAAAAGAAGGAAACAAAATATAGAATCTCGCAAAGCAATGACAAAATATAATAATCAAATAAACAGTTCATGAAGCTGTTTTACAATATACACTTGATTACACAATTTTTACAACATAATCAGAGTACAATCAATCGACATACCAAAATAATGCAGCAGAATAATAATAGTAAATACGGTCTAGCAAACTCCATCTTCATCTTCAAAGAATAATGTCTTCAAACACTGAAATACTCAAGCTGACCCGTGTATAACGTACGTGCAATAACTTAAGAGATGTTACAGAATTTTTCATCTTTTAAGGATCCGTCAAAATATATATATATATATATATATATATATATATATATACATACATACATATATATATATAGTAGAATACGATATATACATAATGTCTAATCAGTAAAATAAATATTTTCTTAGCGTTAAGGCCTTACATTAATCTCCTTTGACACATTTGTAAGCATTTTCCTACAATTTTCCTTGTGACACTACCGGTAATGCTGGTTGTCAGGAAGGCGCCATGATAAGACAACACTAAAACAAAGTCGTAGTGGTCATGTATAAGAATAAAATTTTGACTCGACCAGTTTACCCTTTCTGACTAGTCGTAACCCCTAACGGCCGACCTACTCCACCACCCTCAAAATCAAATCAAGGTGCACCGATCGAGCCAAAATCAATATAGGAATACGAAGGGGTGATGGCCCTTAAATGTAGCTAATCCCTTGGTCAGACATAAGCTCTTGTTTTAGTCATTTCAAATTGACACAAGTGTCGGGGTCATCCATCAGCGTTCTCTTTCTTTATTCTAGTAAACACCGCCAATTCAACCTCTACATTCTGGATAGCATCCATGTAACGCCCCACTCCGAGAGCCTCATTAACAAAGAGTATTATATGGATAATAGCGTCTGCTAATGCGGACAATAGAGTATAATGGAAGCGACCATGTGTAATCTTACTTTAACTATCTACTGAACACGTCGAAAAGTGGAATCTATTTTTTTTTTCCGCATGTGGTTCGACATATTCAATAAATACTTAAAGAAAAAAAACTACAATGGCTAAAAGATCTATCAGAACAAAACATAATAGCAGAATGAACATCATCACAGAACAACATCAGATAATAAGCAAATAGTCTCGGCACAATACAACATCAAGTACAGATCCAAATATAAAAGTGGGTACAAAGCCACTACTCACACATCCGTGAGTCAAATGAATATACACAAGATAGTCATAATATCAGAGTATCATAAAGGATGGATAACAAGTAAAGCTATCTATAGTATAGCGGATATATCCAAAGCGAAAGCACTGAAGCAAGCTAAGTCCAAAGCGACCTAACCTGAAACAACTCGGTCTGACCCGAGCATAAAATACTCGGGTCAGACTAGCTAAACAAATCAGTTAGATAAACTGAATAATAATCACGATAAGATAATGAGGCAACATAGAACATAATAATCTCCAAAAGAGAAACATATATCATGGTAATAAAGACCAAAATCTCTCACATAGAGAAGAAACAAACATCTAAGTAGAGATGTATAAAAAGCCTCATATCATCGGCATAATGTAAGCACAAATGCCAAAACAAAAACATCTAAGTAGAGATGTCAAAAACGATACATCTAAGTAGAGATGTATAACAGGCCATCTAAGTAGAGATGTATAACGGTCATCTAAGTAGAGATGTCAAAACGATACCTCTAAGAGAGACAGTCCGAAGACACTATCCCAAAGGTAATAAAAGGAACGTGTCACGAACTTTTGGCAAGGAACCCGTAAAGTGTTAACGTGAGTCCCATACCCCACGTTCGCACTAAACGGTTTACTAACCAATCGTAAGCTTCCACACTGAAAGCAGTACAAAGTCCACCTCATGTCATCGGTAAACTAGGCCGAAAGGCCAAAACGATCAATCGAATAGGTCGGGGATTAACCGGAAAGGAAATACACACGGTTTCATAGGCCGGTGTTTTTCCCAACCGTTTAAGCACCTTTCCACATTGCTCGAAGTGCTAAAGTATGAGTGTGAGATTTTGTTATAGAAAATAATTACGGAAAATGGATTTATAATTGGTTTGAAATCACTTTAAAACAACCCTTGAAAACTCTCCTATTATGGAGTAATTAATTTAATAATTAAAAATAATAATTATATAATAATTTCGAAAGCCATTCCGTAGTGAAAAATCCTTTTAAAACCTTTTTATAAGGCCCGTGTACGAAATCCAGAGACAAATCTCAAAGAAATCGACAAAACCAGAAAATCACTGAAAATATTTCAAGTGTTGGAAAATAGTCCAAAACTGACGCGAACCCAAATTCGGAAAATTATTCGGACCAGCAAACTGAATCCGAACGGCATGAAAATTTGTAGGAACGTAGTCCGACACTCCTACTTCAGAACGCAAAAGGAATTACTCGATTCCGACTTGAAACGAAGTCGCAGCGACGCTCCAAAGTCGGACCCGAAAACAGTGACTACACTGTTTCAGGCTGAGATCTGGGTCACTCTTCGACAGCAATTTCGAAGAGTCAAATAAACTCGGATACTAATCAAACTTTCTACAGATGGAGTTCAGAACTCCAGTTTTCCAACGAGTCCAAAAAAGTTGGATTCCGACCACGGATGTGACCGTGGCGGTGTCACAAAGTTTCGGTTTCAAAACTGAAAACAGGGAGTAAAGTATACACACCAGCTCATTACTAGGTTTAAACCCATTTACTTCAGGCTCGGCCCGTTAGGCCCAGAGAATTCAGTTCGTTTCGGTCCTAGGGACTCAGCCTGCTCAGATTTCGGCGAGTCTACTTTGCGGGTACGACCCATGAATAGATGCAAGGGACAGCCCTTGCGGGCTATGGTATGCAAGGGCATGGGCTGCACAGTCCATGCGGTAGAAACTACAACTTCAAGTGGTTGCTATGTGGATGCCACGCGGGCCTTGGGCCACGCGGGCCGGCAATTAGTTCAGGCGGGCGGCTCATGCCTGAGCCCCAGGTGCTGGAGACGGGCCAGGCCTATGCGCCTGGACCCGAATTTCGCATGAACCCAAGCGGTTCAGTGTAACCGCACACAAGCCCCAAACGGGCCGGGGAGGTGAAACGCGGGTCCAAACCCGTTCCTGGTGCGGCTATCTGTGCGCGCGTGTCCATGTGGCCGGGCTGGGTGCGCCAGGCGCCCATGCGCGAGTCGGTTTGGCTGCAAGCCATGTGGTTGGGTCAAATTCAAATGCCCATGCGGGCTGGGCACGAAGGCCACGCGGGCCGAACCCGTATGCAAATGCTCAGAAACCAGCAGTAAAAAAAACTGCATTCAGGTCCGTTTTTAAGCCCGGATTTCACCATTCAAATGATCACCGAATGCTACGAAATTTGAAGGGGTTATAGATGGCAATACTAAATATCACTAGGAAGTGATTTGGCATGTTTTCATCAGATATTGAAAGAGATATTCATGGACAGATTTGCAGCAAAAATCAGTTTTAGAATTTCGCAAAAACATAGAGAAATGAGCTAATTACTTCAATTTTTCTTGCTCATATGATTTAGTAATGACCATTAACAATTATCAAATCATACCATAGATATATATATATATATATATATCTAGCCATAGCATGAAAATGATGAGGATATAACTAGCATTACCTCACAATCAATATAGCAAGCAACTTGTGTGCAATGTCCAAATAGAAGGAATGATAATCAACAAGCTTTGATATTTATGCAACACAATGAACCAAGTGTTACTAGGCTAATTCGAGAATTAAGAGATGCTTATACATAGATTAGGAGAGGGTTTACCTAGTATTCCTCTCAAGCAAAAGAACAAACACCTATATGGCATTAACCAAAGCTAAGAGATGATGATCAAAGAGCTAGAAAAATACCAAAACATAAAACCAAGAGTTACAACATGATTTCCAGAAATTAAAGAGAGTTAGAAACGGATTACAAGAGGGTTTTTGCATTACCTTCCCTTACTTCAACTAGCTTAAGCCAATATAAGAGAGGATGGAGCTTTCCTAAGCATGAAGGTCATTTTTAGGTAGGGTTTAGAAATTTGAGATGATTTATAGAATGGTAAGTGGGTTTGGGTTAGGCTAATGGACCCCTTAAGAGAGAGTGGCTCTAAACATGTATAAAAATTGTTTAAGTGTTAACATAGCCATGAAAACCTATACTTAACCAAATCCCCTTCTTAAATTTTCCATTAACTTTTAATTGTTCCAAAATAATACTTCGCCTCATTTTTAAAAAACCATTTATTTAAAATGTCCATATTTTTAAATAAATTATCCTTATCCCAAAAATCCATTTGCTCCATTTAAATAAAATCCTAAAAAAAAAAATTTTTTGGCAATGCAAATCCCGGGTTGTTACAGACTCCCCCCTTAAGAAAATTGCGTCCCCGCAATTCCTTAAGATGGACGTCGTCTATAACGTCTAATCCACAAAAGAAATGATAGAAGATCAAACAGAGATTCTCACCCGTACTAGAAGATGGAAGAAAGCCAGGATAAGAACGCTCGATAAATTCTCTGGTCTCCCAAGTGCAGTCCTCAGGATTCGGTGACCATTGAATTTTCACAAGCTGAACCTCTTTGTTGCGAAGGCGTCTGACCTCCGAATCAAGAACACGAAGGGGTTGCTGCTCTAATGATAAATCAGGTGAGATCTCTAAATTAGGCACGATATGTGTGACGAAACGGGTTTTGTCCGCTCGAAAATCGACATCCATACTTCAAATCGTATTCGAATGCCGTAGATTCGACCGTTCAAAACCGATTCGCCGGAGCTTATAACAACATTAAGTATAACAACACAGCAGAAAAGAAATAATACACTGATATACAATATCTGTTACAACAGAACGATACAATGAATATCAATATACATCAGAGATATGATACAACAAATAGCAGCGGAAAAGAAAATGATAACATCAGCAGCGGAATAAATAACTCTAAGATAATCTTCAAAAGAGAACTCCAGCAACAGCAGCTCGATCCAACATCACGGTGCACAAAGATAAGCAAGACTGGTGCGAACCAAAGACTGAACTAACTCCAGATAATCCACTATATCTAACTATCTGAAAAACCCAACTCTAGACTGCTCGCGTGGAAAATAATGAGCACCCAAAGTTTAGGAAAGGAACAATAAACTCCGGATCAGTCATGGGACTGGTGTGAGCAACAAAAACAGTTTATCTTTTAGAACAATCAACAATAGAATTTTAAAATAAATTCGCAATGCTTTTTGAAAATGAAACTACCATAAGACCTCCCACCACACACACAATGCAAACGTAGACTTGGAGGAGATTTCTTCTTATGATAGTCAAACATGCTTAATACGCAGAAAATTTCTTTGATATTATTATTATAAGTGCACGGTGCAGAAAACATTTCGAAAGTAGAATATAAATCTTAGCCAGCATAGACATTTCGAACTATGCCTACTATAGCTACCATCCAAACAGTGGGGCGCCACCATAAGTGAATGGCAGGCTCTACAACTAAAATCGTACAAGGCTCGTATTGTTTCTTTGGATTTCCAACAATGGTCAGGCCAAGGAACTTCCCATTGCCACATGAGAACGCCTCTGGAAGGACGTCCCCGAGAACCTAACCGGATCTCTGCCAACACAAGGCCGGGTTACCCCTAACTGGGTAACTACTGACACGAGTATGCCACCTCCCGGTTGTAACAACCTTTAACCGGGGCCCCAACATCAAATCACAAAACAAGATATATATAAGTTTGTGATATCCACATAAGTAAGTATCTGGGCTCCATACCATGATACCACTTCTATCCAGAAGGAGATGTACATACCCTAAAGGGGCGCTACCCCCCTAATAACCTTGCCGCATCTTTCCTGTTTTGACCATTCCGGGGTGTGAGGCTCGACGAAGTTTCGTCCACAAAGCCACGCTTTATACAAAGCCACGCTTTATACAAAGCCACGCTTTGGGTCAACAAATGATCAAAGTAATGATCACAAAGATAAATGATCAAACAAATGATCATATCACAAATGATCAAACAATGATCATTACACAGCAACACTTAGCATGTCACATTACCAAATTGGGAATATATCGTTGATAACCTTCAACTACATAACCTCTGAGCTCGTACGTCTCAGAGAAGGGTGTTAAGCTAAAAGAATAAATTCTCCGCCACCAACAGAAATGTATTTGAAAGAAATCTGCTTTATATCTCAAAGTGTAATGTCAGACACACAATCCATACAAGTCTGTTCCGGGCTCGAACAGAACCGAAGGCACTTCTTACGAAGCCCTTGCAAATCCGGGTATTCACAATCCCGATCGGACTTCCCATCACTTAGGAAATCTCTATACCGGCGTGACTCAGTGCAGAGACAATCGATAGGTCATCCTATCGTTCTCGCAAATACCCGGTCTTCAACACCGGTCTTCAAATGCTATCCATAACGTCGAATCACATATTCGGAATGGGATATATGACACAAAGGTCCTCTCCCGGCTAAACCGAATAGTGAGCGAAATAGTTCAAAAACATATGGATATTGAGATTTCAATTAAGTCACAACTTAATAATTCAAAACTTACTTTCAAATGGTTTAATCCAATTACCATTTCAAATCTTTTAAACAAAAGATTTATTTCATAATGTTCACTTACTTTCATAAATATTCATTATCGGATTTCAAAACAATCCCGTTTCAAAAAGCTTAATTCATCAAATCTTTAAATTCAAAGATTTGTCTCATAGTTTTCAAATCGTTCCCAAACATTCATTTTCAAAATTTGTTTCCAAATATTCATTTATAACTTGGAAAACTATCTTAGTTTTAACTTGAAATCCCTTTCAATAAGATTTGAAACCAAAGCTTTTTATCATTTAGAAATAACAGCTTTATTTTGGAAAAACCCGATTTCCTTTTTATAAGTTACAATCTTTAGGTTAATTCAATTTCCCAAAAACAATACTTAAAAGTGGTTTAACTCATATATATCCGATATAACATCTTTAATCCCTAATTTCAAATCATAGAATTCAATTTCAAATTTCGGATCTAAATTTAAATAAATTTATTTAATTTCCAAAACTTAATCAAGTAAATTAAAATAAATTTTCACTTGAAATTTCATTCCAAAAGTTTTTCACTTTATTCCGATTCCATTTCCAAAACATTTGAATTTAAAAATTCAAATTCAAAACTATTTCAAAAATTTGTGACTTAACCGATTTCCTCGTGAAATCCATATTGGTGTGTGTATAAGTGTGGTCCAGGGGTTTAACACAATAGTGCACAACCATTCAATCATCACAGATCAAATACGACAATATATTCGATAAGCAATATAAACTATAATGCTTATCGTCCATTCACAGATTCATAGATAATACACAAATGTACATAAATAAATGAGTAAATTTCACATAGCTCAATTCACAGAACAAGATATTATAGATCAGATAGGACAATCAATTCAAGGCATCACATATAATATGATCATTCATAAGTAAGGTCAAGCATTCAATAAACATTTATAAGCAGGATTAATCAATTGTTTAATCCTAATTTATTCAAGCTATTTCAAATTTAATTAATTACTTATGAATTCATTATCCAATTTTGATTTATTTAATCCAAATCATTTGATATAAATTAATTTATCAAACACTTTAATTAATCAAATCGATCATATTTAATTAAATTAACTTTTGAACCCATTTATATAATTAATTAACTTCTTAATTAATTATTTCAAGAAATTTACTCTTTAATTTCTTATCTTTAAGCAATCATCTCATAATAACAAATCATTAATCACCAATTTATTTTTACCATTAAATCAAAATATCCAAATTTAATTACAATTGGTAATTAACCCTTTAATTGCTTCCATTAAGTAATTAACAATTTACAATTGATTTAATTAATTAATCTAATTTGTTATCAAAATTTATCACATTTGATTTTGTTACTTAATAATTCATAGTTAATTATCCTCATTAACTAATAACATTTCTTAATTTACTTTATTCACACTATTTAATTAAGTACTTAATTATTCATTTATTTAATTCTAAATTAAATTACTTAATTAACTATTAGTCATTCATTAAATAAATTAAGTGGTTAATTATCCTCATTTCATCACTTAACCATTAAGAAATCCCTATTTACAATTATAATTTAATTAATCGTTCAACTTGATTAACATTAAAAAGTCTTCCTTTAAAGTTGAAAATCAATTCCTTATCAACTACTAAACTTAATTGTTAATTACTTTATACTAACTAAATTTATTACTTAATTACAATATCAACAGGGTTTAAAAACACAGTTAAGCATTAACTCTATATGTTTTTCTTAAAAAAAACAAAACATATTTTCCAGTTGACAGGGAAACTACCACAAACTTCCCATGCCTTGCTTCGAGTTCAAACTCGGGTTCCCCACAGTCTTCCCCGTCTCCCTCTCGCGTTCCTTCTGCTCGTGCTTCTTCTTCCACGCTCTCTCTCTCTCTATCTCACTTTTTTTCTTAAGTTAAAAAATATAGCTGCAGATAAAAAAATGTACTCGCGTGCTTCAGTGAAACCCGAAGTAAACTTCCCAAATTCTCGAGTGTCTCTCGAGTTCATATTCTTCTTCCCCAAAACATCCTCACTGCAGCTGATACACGCCTACGTGGGTGCACGTGCACACGGCGGCGACGCCACTCTGGTGAACTCCATCATCGGCGGCAAGTCACAAACTCCCCACAAACTCAAAATCCAAACCCAATTCGCTTGCAAAAAGCTCGAATCAAAATATAGCATTCTTGCTCGAAAAACTGAAGCTCACCTCGATCGACATTACCACCACGCCACTGCTGCATACGCCACCGGAGACCCTCAAACTCCACCACACCTCGGCAACACACTACGCAACCACCCACCCAAGCCTCGTGACACTCGATCATGCATAGGCGACGAAAACCCCTCGATTTCAGTCATGTTCAAACGCTCGAGTCTAAACCCTAAAACGATCTCGTACTCTAATCTCACACAATGGAAACATTATTTAATAATTTTTACGAAATCACCAATGTTTGTACTTACTTCAACACAGATTTGAACATTTATTATTGAATCAATAATCTGTAATTGGTAAAAATGCACCTTTTGATCAACCATGAGCTGCTTATTCAATTCTACATTAAAAATTTCCATTTCTGCTTTAAAAATCCTATTTTGACTTGAAGATTCAAGTTATTAACCTGAATTAATATTTTATAACAATTGATTTTATCAACTTAATTCTTGTTGCCTATAAAACATAATTTCCAGGGTATAATTTCTAGTTTGTGTTTCGAAACAGATTTAGAAATCCTGATCTAAGTTCAGGCATATAGTTTGTTGAAAGAAAATTAAGGCTTAACCATAATTATAAGGAAATAACTTTGAGTTTTGAGAAAATATTCATACTGTAACAATTTAAAACTGAGAAGCATATAGCACACAGGATTATCTTCAAGATTTGATCATATACAACCTTGTTATCAATAAATATTGAAGTGTTTTTAAATTAAACTTAAAGCTTTTAAAGTTCTAGTTTACTCACAAATAAAAGAATCAGACAAGTCTAGTTTAAAAAGAAGGTTTGCTCACAAACAAAAATAAACAGACCAAGGGTTGGGGATTTTTGCTCATCAACATTTCAATGAATCAATAAAATTAGGCTTTAAAGAGGAAGTTGCTCACCTTCCACATTTTCTTGCTTTTAAAGCTTTCAAACTGATGTTGAGTTTGTTATCAGGTTTTGATGCTGAAACTTCTTTGCCTCCTGATGCCCATGCCTTGATTGCTTGGATATCAATTCTCCTCTACCAATCTATATGGTTGAAGTTTAACTTTTTGTTTGAGTTTTAAATGTTTCTTACTTCAGTTTTTTTTTCTTTCTCCTTTTTAAATTTTTCACAGGTGAACGAAATGGTGAGGGGAGATATGTATAAAAGGAAGCATGCAGCTTGAAGTTCTTTGCAAGTGCAGGATGTATTATATTTTTTTTTTCCAGAGATTTTCTTTGTACAATGGTTTATACTTTTTTTTTATAAAAATGTGGACATGCATACTTTCAATTGGGGGCTGAAGTATATTTGCATTAATTGCCTTGTACCATGCTCACATTTTTTTTCTTTGGTTATGTACAGTTCTTGCTTTACTTGTTTATGCATATTTGTACTTTGTTATTTACTTTGCAAGTGCTTTGTTTACTCGGCTGAGATGATATAAGTGGTGTTGGCATTTATTATGTCTGTTTTGTTTCTTCACTTAGGATCTTGCATTTATCACTTTGGTGGCTGCAGCTTACATACTTGTTCTTTTTAGTTCTGTTTTATACTTCATGTTTGAGTTAAAAAATTATCATGTACATATTTTTGTCTTGTTGTTTACTGCTTTACAATAATTTATATAGAACTTGTATGTATTTCATTATGGTTTATTTTATAACCATATAATCTTATTACAACCATACTCTTAAATTTTTCTTCTATTTGAAGTTTTAATTATTAACATGCAATTCAGCACTTATATTTTACTTTATGATTTAAAACAAATTCTTATTTGTTATATCTTTTCTTTAAATTATTTATTTCTAGAATTATTTATATGTTCATTTTACATAACTATATAATTTGTCTTATGTCCATCTAATTTCTATTTCTTACATGACAACTCATTTATTTATTTATTTTTAAAACCTCATATTTAAGATTTTTATTTCAAATTCACATATATACAATTTTGCAAATTCATATGACTTAATATAATTTCTTATTTGAATTGGGGAAACTCGCTGTCATTTAAAATCAATTTTAAAATTTTATTCAAAGATTCATTTAAATTATCAATTTAAATTCATAAAAATCTAGGGTCGTTACAGACTTCCCCCCTTAAAAAGAATTTCGTCCTCGAAATTCGCCAGAGAGAGATAACGAAGATAGATGAAAGATAGAGAAACAATTTCAATATTTTTTTCAGTTTAAAACTAAAGTATATCTATCAATCATAACAACCAAAGCAACCAATTCATCCAAACAAACAATTCTGGCCAAATTGGAGTTTATGTCCCATATTAATATATCGAATTTCCTTCCTGGATCTACCAGGAACTATCAAAGAATTGAAAAGAGACGCTGAACAAAAGAGATTGATAGAGAAAAGATTGTTTCCACTGTTGTCATAGGGCATTGACCATTTGTAGTGGTATTTCCCTGTCCCCTATCTCGTTCTCTTCTCACACTCATACTCACTATCAGTGGATAGTAAGAGAATTTACTGAGGCATACGAACGGATATCTTAGGGATTACTCATTCTAGGGTTTATTTCACCCTATCTCTAATGAGCTACTTAATGTGTTATACTCCTGAGCTAAAATTTCAACCTTAGCTCTGATACCAAATGTGACGAAACGCATACAGCGGCGACCGGTAGGCTTTGCAACCATCCCAGACCCTCCGTGGCTCACACTGGCACCCGAAACTTGCTTTTACGGCCAGCCTCTCGACTGTCACGGCTTACGCCTAACCAACCCCGTAAAGAGGCCGTGTGGGGGTAAGAGTCTCCCGTTCGCCACCAAACCGCGAAGCGAGAATCCCCCATCACATTTCACTAAGACAAGCAAGTCTCGTCCACAAAGCCACGCTTTATACAAAGCCACGCTTTGGGTCAACAAATGATCAAAGTAATGATCACAAAGATAAATGATCAAACAAATGATCATATCACAAATGATCATACAATGATCATTACACAGCAACACTTAGCATGTCACATTACCAAATTGGGAATATATCGCTGATAACCTTCAACTACATAACCTCTGAGCTCGTACGTCTCAGAGAAGGGTGTTAAGCTAAAAGAATAAATTCTCCGCCACCAACAGAAATGTATTTGAAAGAAATCTGCTTTATATCTCAAAGTGTAATTTCAGACACACAATCCATACAAGTCTGTTCCGGGCTCGAACAGAACCGAAGGCACTTCTTACGAAGCCCTTGCAAATCCGGATATTCACAATCCCGATCGGACTTCCCATCACTTAGGAAATCTCTATACCGACGCGACTCAGTGCAGAGACAATCGATAGGTCATCCTATCGTTCTCGCAAATACCCGGTCTTCAACACCGGTCTTCAAATGCTATCCATAACGTCGAATCACATATTCGGAATGGGATATATGACACAAGGGTCCTCTCCCGGCTAAACCGAATAGTGAGCGAAATAGTTCAAAAACATATGGATATTGGGATCTCAATTAAGTCACAACTTAATAATTCAAAACTTACTTTCAAATGGTTTAATCCAATTACCATTTCAAATCTTTTAAACAAAAGATTTATTTCATAATGTTCACTTACTTTCATAAATATTCATTATCGGATTTCAAAACAATCCCGTTTCAAAAAGCTTAATTCATCAAATCTTTAAATTCAAAGATTTGTCTCATAGTTTTCAAATCGTTCCCAAACATTCATTTTCAAAATTTGTTTCCAAATATTCATTTATAACTTGGAAAACTATCTTAGTTTTAACTTGAAATCCCTTTCAATAAGATTTGAAACCAAAGCTTTTTATCATTTAGAAATAACAGCTTTATTTTGGAAAAACCCGATTTCCTTTTTATAAGTTACAATCTTTAGGTTAATTCAATTTCCCAAAAACAATACTTAAAAGTGGTTTAACTCATATATATCCGATATAACATCTTTAATCCCTAATTTCAAATCATAGAATTCAATTTCAAATTTCGGATCTAAATTTAAATAAATTTATTTAATTTCCAAAACTTAATCAAGTAAATTAAAATAAATTTTAACTTGAAATTTCATTCCAAAAGTTTTTCACTTTTATTCCGATTCCATTTCCAAAACATTTGAATTTAAAAATTCAAATTCAAAACTATTTCAAAAATCTGTGACTTAACCGATTTCCTCGTGAAATCCATATTGGTGTGTGTATAAGTGTGGTCCAGGGGTTTAACACAATAGTGCACAACCATTCAATCATCACAGATCAAATACGACAATATATTCGATAAGCAATATAAACTATAATGCTTATCGTCCATTCACAGATTCATAGATAATACACAAATGTACATAAATAAATGAGTAAATTTCACATAGCTCAATTCGCAGAACAAGATATTACAGATCAGATAGGACAATCAATTCAAGGCATCACATATAATATGATCATTCATAAGTAAGGTCAAGCATTCAATAAACATTTATAAGCAGGATTAATCAATTGTTTAATCCTAATTTATTCAAGCTATTTCAAATTTAATTAATTACTTATGAATTCATTATCCAATTTTGATTTATTTAATCCAAATCATTTGATATAAATTAATTTATCAAACACTTTAATTAATCAAATCGATCATATTTAATTAAATTAACTTTTGAACCCATTTATATAATTAATTAACTTCTTAATTAATTATTTCAAGAAATTTACTCTTTAATTTCTTATCGTTAAGCAATCATCTCATAATAACAAATCATTAATCACCAATTTATTTTTACCATTAAATCAAAATATCCAAATTTAATTACAATTGGTAATTAACCCTTTAATTGCTTCCATTAAGTAATTAACAATTTACAATTGATTTAATTAATTAATCTAATTTGTTATCAAAATTTATCACATTTGATTTTGTTACTTAATAATTCATAGTTAATTATCCTCATTAACTAATAACATTTCTTAATTTACTTTATTCACACTATTTAATTAAGTACTTAATTATTCATTTATTTAATTCTAAATTAAATTACTTAATTAACTATTAGTCATTCATTAAATAAATTAAGTGGTTAATTATCCTTATTTCATCACTTAACCATTAAGAAATCCCTATTTACAATTATAATTTAATTAATCGTTCAACTTGATTAACATTAAAAAGCCTTCCTTTAAAGTTGAAAATCAATTCCTTATCAACTACTAAACTTAATTGTTAATTACTTTATACTAACTAAATTTATTACTTAATTACAATATCAACAGGGTTTAAAAACACGGTTAAGCATTAACTCTATATGTTTTTCTTAAAAAAAACAAAACATATTTTCCAGTTGACAGGGAAACTACCACAAACTTCCCATGCCTTGCTTCGAGTTCAAACTCGGGTTCCCCACTGTCTTCCCCGTCTCCCTTTCGCGTTCCTTCTGCTCGTGCTTCTTCTTCCACGCTCTCTCTCTCACTTTTTTTCTTAAGTTAAAGAATATAGCTGCAGATAAAAAAATGTACTCGCGTGCTTCAGTGAAACCCGAAGTAAACTTCCCAAATTCTCGAGTGTCTCTCGAGTTCATATTCTTCTTCCTCAAAACATCCTCACTGCAGCTGATACACGCCTACGTGGGTGCACGTGCACACGGCGGCGACGCCACTCTGGTGAACTCCATCATCGGCGGCAAGTCACAAACTCCCCACAAACTCAAAATCCAAACCCAATTCGCTTGCAAAAAGCTCGAATCAAAATATAGCATTCTTGCTCGAAAAACTGAAGCTCACCTCGATCGACATTACCACCTCGCCACTGCTGCATACGCCACCGGAGACCCTCAAACTCCACCCACACCTCGGCAACACACTACGCAACCACCCACCCAAGCCTCGTGACACTCGATCATGCATAGGCGACGAACACCCCTCGATTTCAGTCATGTTCAAACGCTCGAGTCTAAACCCTAAAACGATCTCGTACTCTAATCTCACACAATGGAAACATTATTTAATAATTTTTACGAAATCACCAATGTTTGTACTTACCTCAACACAGATTTGAACATTTATTATTGAATCAATAATCTGTAATTGGTAAAAATGCACCTTTTGATCAACCATGAGCTGCTTATTCAATTCTACATTAAAAATTTCCATTTCTGCTTTAAAAATCCTATTTTGACTTGAAGATTCAAGTTATTAACCTGAATTAATATTTTATAACAATTGATTTTATCAACTTAATTCTTGTTGCCTGTAAAACATAATTTCCAGGGTATAATTTCTAGTTTGTGTTTCGAAACAGATTTAGAAATCCTGATCTAAGTTCAGGCATATAGTTTGTTGAAAGAAAATTAAGGCTTAACCATAATTATAAGGAAATAACTTTGAGTTTTGAGAAAATATTCATACTGTAACAATTTAAAACTGAGAAGCATATAGCACACAGGATTATCTTCAAGATTTGATCATATACAACCTTGTTATCAATAAATATTGAAGTGTTTTTAAATTAAACTTAAAGCTTTTAAAGTTCTAGTTTACTCACAAATAAAAGAATTAGAGAAGTCTAGTTTAAAAAGAAGGTTTGCTCACAAACAAAAATAAACAGACCAAGGGTTGGGGATTTTTGCTCATCAACATTTCAGTGAATCAATAAAATTAGGCTTTAAAGAGGAAGTTGCTCACCTTCCACATTTTCTTGCTTTTAAAGCTTTCAAACTGATGTTGAGTTTGTTATCAGGTTTTGATGCTGAAACTTCTTTGCCTCCTAATGCCCAGGCCTTGATTGCTTGGATATCAATTCTCCTATACCAATCTATATGGTTGAAGTTTAACTTTTTGTTTGAGTTTTAAATGTTTCTTACTTCAGTTTTTTTTTCTTTCTCCTTTCTAAATTTTTCACAGGTGAACGAAATGGTGATGGGAGATATGTATAAAAGGAAGCATGCAGCTTGAAGTTCTTTGCAAGTACAGGATGTATTATATATATTTTTTTTTTCCAGAGATTTTCTTTGTACAATGGTTTATACTTTTTTTTTATAAAAATGTGGACATGCATACTTTCAATTGGGGGCTGAAGTATATTTGCATTAATTGCCTTGTACCATGCTCACATTTTTTTTTCTTTGGTTATGTACAGTTCTTGCTTTACTTGTTTATGCATATTTGTACTTTGTTATTTACTTTGCAAGTGCTTTGTTTACTCGGCTGAGATGATATAAGGGGTGTTGGCATTTATTATGTCTGTTTTGTTTCTTCACTTAAGATCTTGCATTTATCACTTTGGTGGCTGCAGCTTACATACTTGTTCTTTTTAGTTCTGTTTTATACTTCATGTTTGAGTTAAAAAATTGTCATGTATATATTTTTGTCTTGTTGTTTACCGGTTTACAATAATTTATATAGAACTTGTATGTATTTCATTATGGTTTATCTTATAACCATATAATCTTATTACAACCATACTCTTAAATTTTTCTTCTATTTGAAGTTTTAATTATTAACATGCAATTCAGCACATATATTTTACTTTATGATTTAAAACAAATTCTTATTTGTTATATCTTTTCTTTAAATTATTTATTTCTAGAATTATTTATATGTTCATTTTACATAGCTATATAATTTGTCTTATGTCCATCTAATTTCTATTTCTTACATGACAACTCATTTCATTTATTTATTTTTAAAACCTCATATTTAAGATTTTTATTTCAAATTCACATATATACAATTTTGCAAATTCATATGACTTAATATAATTTCTTATTTGAATCGGGGAAACTCGCTGTCGTTTAAAATCAATTTTAAAATTTTATTCAAAGATTCATTTAAATTATCAATTTAAATTCATAAAAATCTGGGGTCGTTACAGACTTGCGGGCTATGGTATTCAAGGGCCCGTGAATAGATGCAAGGGACAGCCCTTGCGGGCTATGGTATGCAAGGGCATGGGCTACACAGTCCATGCGGTAGAAACTGAACTTCAAGTGGTTGCTGTGTGGATGCCACGCGGGCCTTGGGCCACGCGGGCCGGCAATCAGCTCAGGCGGGCGGCTCATGCCTGAGCCTCAGGTGCTGGAGACGGGCCAGGCCTATGCGCCTGGACCTGAATATCGCATGAACCCAAGCGGTTCAGTGTAACCGCACACAAGCCCCAAACGGGCCGGGGAGGGGAAACGCGGGTCCAAACCCGTTCCTGGTGCGACTATCTGTGCGCGCGTGTCCATGTGGCCGGGCTGGGTGCGCCAGGCGCCCATGCGCGAGCCGGTTTGGCTGCAAGCCATGTGGTTGGGTCAAACTCGAAGGCCACGCGGGCTGGGCACGAAGGCCACGCGGGCCGAACTCGTATGCCAATGCTCAGAAACCAGCAGTAAAAAAAAACTGCATTCAGGTCCGTTTTTGAGCCAGGATTTTACCATTCAACTGATCACCGAATGCTGCAAAATTTGGAGGGGTTATAGATGGCAATACTAACTATCACTAGGAAGTGATTTGGCATGTTTTCATCAGATATTGAAAGAGATATTCATGGACAGAGTTGCAGCAAAAATCAGTTTTAGAATTTTGCAAAAACATAGAGAAATGAGCTAATTAATTCAATTTTTCTTGCTCAAATGATTTAGTAATGACCATTAACAGTTAACCAATCATACCATAGATATATATCTAGCCATAGCATGAAAATGATGAGGATATAGCTAGCATTACCTCACAACCAATATAGCAAGCAACTTGTGTGCAATGTCCAAATGGAAGGAATGATAATCAACAAGCTTTGATATTTATGCAACACAACAAATCAAGTGTTACTAGGCTAATTCCAGAATTAAGAGATGCTTATACATAGATTAGGAGAGGGTTTACCTAGTATTCCTCTCAAGCAAAAGAACAATCACCTATATGGCACTAACCAAAGCTAAGAGATGATGATCAAGGAGCTAGAAAAATACCAAAACACATAAAACCAAGAGTCACAACATGATTTTCAGAAATTAAAGAGAGTTAGAAACGGATTACAGGAGGGTTTTTGCATTACCTTCCCTTACTTTAACTAGCTTAAGCCAACATAAGAGAGGATGGAGCTTTCCTAAGCATGGAGGCCATTTTTAGGTTTAGGGTTTTAGGAATTTGAGATGATTTATAGAATGGTAAGTGGGTTTGGGTTAGGCTAATGGACCCCTTAAGAGAGAGTGACTCTAAACATGTATAAAAATTGTTTAAGTGCTAATATAGCCATGAAAACCCATACTTAACCAAATCTCCTTCTTAAATTTCCCATTAACTTTTAATTGTTCCAAAATAATACTTCGCCTCATTTTTAAAATCCCATTTATTTAAAATGTCCATATTTTTCAATAATCCTTATCCCAAAAATCCATTTGCTCCGTTTAAATAAAATCCTAAAAAAAAAAAATTGGGCAATGCAAATCCCGGGTTGTTACAATCCACCGGGTGCACGGTTATTAAAGTGGTTCCAGTAGAATAACAGATCATTCATCCAGGCCCGGTCTCTTTAACAACTAAACGTCATTTTACACACCGGTTGGTTCTTTTAAATTGCAAGAACAAGTCATGTTTCATATCAAAATATCATATTCACTTCAAAAATCATTTTGAATCCAAAATAGGTTATACTTTCATATCAAAACATTCATATTAAAATCAATGATTTAAACCTAAATAGTTTCCCCTTTTTAATAGTTTGAACTTTGAAAAATGGTTTGAATAGTTTAAAATAGTTTTATTATTGAAAAATAGTTTGGAATAATTAAAATAGTTTAAAGATTGAAAATAGTTTAGAATATAAAATAGTTTAAAGATTAAAAATAGTTTTAAATAAAAATAATTTTGATATTGAAAAATAGTTTATATTAAAATGGTTTATATATTAAAATAATTTGATTAATAATTTATATTGAAAAAATTCTTTCTTTCACAACAAGGTTCAAATTTCAAATCATAACGAATTGAATTTCCAATTCAAGTCAACTTCATATTCGAAATTCCATTTAAATCAACCTCAATTCAGACGATTTCCAACTTTACTTCAAATTTTATTTAAACATTTCTATTCACAGGATGAAAGTTTCAATTCAGATTTTTATTTTTTAAACAATTTAGTTTAAATCCATTTCACATCCAAACTTTGAAATACCAATTTAATCCCCTTTAATTACAGTAAATTGAAAGTTTAAATTAAAATTTAACCTTTAAAATAATTCACTTCCAATAAATTTTTAGGTCATTTCTTAAATTCAACTTAAAGATTTCAAATTTAATCTTTAAACAATTTCATTTAACGGTTTCAATTTCAACATTTCAGAGCTCGAGTTTAGAAAATAATTTGACTCGTATAAATCCAAATAAAAATCTTTACAATAATGTAATTTAAACCAATTTAAATTCAAGATTTTGAAACCTTAATATAACCAATCTAGTGTCCGTATATAATTTTCTACCCTATGGTCAAGTAATCAGTTATTCCAATTTTAATTACAGGAATGAATATATATCATTTCAACCCATAATTAAATGACATAGGTATATATCATTTCAACATATTTCATAGTTTATTTGAAATAATTCAAATGACAATGTATAAGGTGTTAAATAATAAATGGGACTAATAATATGAACATATCAAAATAAATAACAACCATTCATACAACATATCAATTAATAAGCATCTAATTACAATCATCCATATCAACCACTATATTACAACAGTCACTAATTATCAATTATCGGCATTTAACTAGCAATTAAATTCAATATTAATTTAAATGTCAAATTAATTCATATAAAAAATTTAAATCAATTTAAATGTCAATTTAAACTACCAAATAGCAACCAATAAATTTTTATCACTTCATAATTTCAATTTAACTAACGTCAGAACATTTATTATTGCGTGAGTGGATTAAACCACTCACCTTTGATTTAAAGCCAATAAAAAATCCAATAAAAGCCCAAAATTTCAGCAGTCTTCAAATTCAACCAAAGTAGTTTCATACTGTCTGGAATTTAACCCGTAATAATTAATTTATTAATTAATTAAATAATAAAATAACTTTGTCAGATTGTTAGAATCAAGCCACAGAAGTTGCACCATTGTGTCCATGATAATTTTCTGATTAATTTTCATACATAGAACATCAGAGTTCGAGTTAATTTGAGCAAAGAACGAAATAATCAAAGAAATGAAACATATATGTAGGCAGGTCGATCGGCCGGTCGACCTGGGCAATAAGGTGGTCGACCACCCGGTCGACCCGCCTCTACTAATTTCGTACGAATGAACTTTCATTTGTTCGAACGTTCCAAAGCCCTTAGCCGTATGTGTTTTGCATCGTTTAAACCGATCCGGTCCCTCCGTTTTTGCATCTGATGCCCCCTATTCAACCTAGACGTGGTTGCATCCTATTCAATATCTGAATCCAGCGGTCTAAGATCCACTACCACACCTATAAATAGATCCCTAGTCCAAACACTTTCTCTCATTCTAGATTTTCTCCAATTAGGTTCACCTTTCTAGGAAGGACCCTAAACAGAATAATTTTTCCAAAGGAGACAATCATTATAAATTAAATTACTTTACAACTCCAAGTGGATCCGGGAAGACCAAAGGAAAAGCTTAGGACCGGAGACGAGTGGTTGTAATTATTTTAAGATTTCATTAAGTAATTTAAAATAATAAGGTTTCCAATGGTTGAGTTTTACTACGATTTTTGGAATAGCCTTTTCGGTGGTCTTTTGTAGTTTTTAGAATTATTTTTGGTCTATTACCTTTCAGTTATTCTTTTCAGTAATTTTAGTTTATTTCTGTTAAGCATAGTTTTTTTTATTTATAGTTTACAGTATTTAAGTTTATTTTTTGTTATTTACATCTTTTTCGACGTTTTGGATTTTATGCAAGCGGTTATTCTCTTAATCTCCCTTTTCTTCGTGTATGGATTAGAATAAATTAAATGCGAACATGGATTATATAAGTAAGAATATTGAATGAAGAAAATAAGATGTAAATTATAAAGATTGTAATAAATAATGGAGTTGGACTGTAATAAATAATGGAATTGGACTGAAATTACGCCTAATTATAATTAGAATTGGACTAATTACTGAGAATTGACATAGTTATAACTTAGAATTATAACTAAATGGAGTAAAAGATGAAAGAAGCTTATTTTCACACTTAGACCTTGGTTTAAGCAATAAAAGTTGGTTATAATAAGAAACAGAACAGAATGAGGCTTATTCTAAGACTTATGATGAATTAATAAGCAAAGATAGTAGGGATAATTGTAAAGGCTCATTTAAAATAATTTATCTAAGTTAATAAGCAAAGATGAAAGTAGGACCCATACAAAATAGCATTCCCTATTAGAGAAAAATGTGAGCCTAGGGCACGCTTATGCTAAGAATGGTAGTAATTGGTCAAAAAGAATCCAAATCACGGGGGATTTGGATAAGAGACGCAACTAGATATTGTTTGGATGAAGGGCCAGTACCAACAACATTTCCTCTATAGATTCTATGAAAACACAATGATTTCATGTTAGCCTGAAGTGGGATGAGGGGCACGCTTATGCTAGATGTTAAGGTAATAAAAAGACCCAATTTGTGGAGGAAAAGGTAGCACGAGCATGGTGGTAATTGCTCGTGTGACTTCCATCTGGGTGCTTAGTAATAGCTACGAGTTCCGAGCACTTAGTATGAGTGTCTTGCGTAAACATAATTGCCTTATATGTAGGGAGCTATATATGTTGTCCGGATCCACAATAGTTGCTCTGTGCATCTTTCGTAGATACCATTGGTTGTTGTGTAGGGAGTTATATAGCGGCTGGTCCGTAGTAAGGTCTATGGAGTAGCAGGCCGATCAAAAAGGGTAGAATTAGGGTCACATCCTAATTACAGGATTAGAAATTCAGCCTAATTAAAGCAGAAATCAAGGACAAGTGTAAGCAATCCATGTTAACCTATTTTATAAATTGAGCAATATTTAATCGTTCTTATTTCCAATTTATCTCTTTCTTATTTCCTTTATTATCCTTATTTATGATAGAGCTGTTGTAGAGTCTATTACTTTATCTTGCTTAAAGACTCTAGTAATTACTATCATTCACCAGACTTTTAGTCTGACCCACTCTTCTATTTTCTCCTTTTCCCCCTTAGGCAATCAAAGAAGAAGTCAGTAGATTGCTGCATCTTGGAGTTTTCCTGTAGGAGATTTCTTCTATGTATTTTCTTTTATTTCAGCTTTTGTTCTTTCTATGTACTAGCTTATTTTGTGGGATACAATGTACTCTAATTTTGAGACTGAGTTATTGTTTCATGAGACATATTGGATTTTTAGACTTATGTGTGGTATTTGGTATTTGACTTATTTACAAAGCAATTATAAAGCTTTGTTTTAATTGAGTTATTACTTTAAGTTTTCGCTGTTTTTATCTATATTTATCTTGTGAATCTTAGTCCCTGTTAGTTTCAGTTATACATGCACCATGCCTTTTAATGTGTCTTTTTGGGCATATTAAGGGGTATGAGGTGTTTCACTTGGTATTAGAGCCTAAGGTTACAGGGTTCCTTAAAAAAACTGTAAAGTGTTTTCTAAAATAACTTGTTTTAAAAGTATTTTTTTTAGAAAAGAACTCTTAGAAATAGTTTTTAAGTATAAAAGAGTTTTTTTATAAAAAGTCCCCTCAAAGTCCAGTTCAAACTTCTTTCGATTCTTTCAAGCCTAAGTTTCATTTTCTTTGCATAGTATGACTGACTGGTTCCGTAGAGCTGCGGTGCCAGAGGTGCAAGAGAAAGCGCCCAATACAACACAGGTAGGTGGAAATCCCTTTAATCCACCTACACCAGTAGATTTTTCTAAGCTATGCAAAGACTTCACTAGCATAGGGGGCGGAATGTTTTCTTGCATGAAGAATTTCAAGGAGACATAAGCTAGATTGGAAGATATGGAGCAAAAGTTTAGGCGGTTAGGTTTGAAGGACCGATAGAGTGGTTAACCTATACCTTGGCAACTGGAAGAAGAGCTTAAGGCGGTTTCTATAAGTTCTAAGAAGCCATGGTGGAAGGGCAAGAAGGATAAGAGGAAAAGGGAAGGTCCTCAAAAGCGAATCAAGAAAAGTGGGAACTGTAACCGTTGTAGAATGACCGGTTATTATGCAAGAGACTGCAAGAGAGAGAAGGTGAATAAGTGCTACAGCTGTGGACAATCCGGGTATCCTAGTAAGTTTTGTCCTCAAAAGATGGGGTCGGGAGCGAGTGCACCTGCAGCGCAGATTCAGGCTTTGGATGCAACACCTTCGAGCAGTGGACCGGATCGAGGTAGGAAAATTTGGTTTCTATTTCTGATTTTCACATTCAGACTCTTTTTTGATCCTAAAGCATCACACTATTTCATCTCTAATTCTTTGATAGATTGTTTGCACTTAGACATCTCTTTAGTAGTAGACCCCATTGTCGTTTCAAACCTCACGGGAGGATCGACATTCGTGTGTTGTATGGGTTTGAAAATTTATATCTTAGGCATAAAATTTGACTATGACGCCTATATTTTGTGATTTTCAACGTATGGGATGATTCTGGGAATGGATTGGTTATCCACATACGGAGCTATATTAGATTACGAGAGGAGAGTCATGCATCAATAGGACTCTCGGGATTCCTTGCGACCCGCAAGGGTCAGTTATGTTGAGCTTCTTTTATTCCCTTGATTCATCATCATCAAAGTTAGATTCGGTTCCTGTCATCAAAGATTTTTCCAGACATCTTTGAGGAGTTTAGGGGACTACACCCAAGAGAAATGGTGACTTTAGGATTTATTTTGCAAGCCAATGACATTACCCGTAGGGATGGGGTGCCTAGGGAAAGGAAGGGATTGAGAAAGCAGATCCGTAAGCTTTGAAGAAAGGTTTCATAAGAAGAAACATATCGGAATAGAGAGCGCCAGTCGTCTTCGCTACCAAAGCAGGTGGTTCTCTTCGACTTTGCTTTGACCATAGAGAATTGAATAGGCTCACAAAGAAGGACCATAATCCACTCTCTAGGATAGATGTCCTTTTCAACCAGTTAGTTGGCTCTTTAGTATTTTCCCAATTTGATTTAGCCATTGGATTTCATTAGCTTAGGGTCATTGATGATAACATTGATAAGACCGCATTTAGGACACCAGATGAATTCTTTGAATGGTTAGTCATGACTTTTGGGCTAACCAAAGTCCCGGCCTATTCTATAGGTTTGATGAACCATGTTTTTAGAGATGTCCTAAAATAAATTTCGTGGTAGTATTCGTGGTCGACATTTTGGTGTTTTTCAAGAAGTATGGAAGAGCATGTTGTTCGTCTAAATCATGTTCTTTGTATGCTTCGTGTTCGTTAGTTGAAAGCAGAGTTCTTGAAGTATCACTTTTGAAGTGTGTTTGTTGGGGCATAGGGAATGTCTATACATGGTAGGGATTTAAGAAACGGTTTTGTACATTTAAGATTAGGATCATGGGAATCCAAATAGAGGCAGGCAAAGGTTAGAGATGTACAATAAAATTCAATAGAAAAGTAGAGAATAAATTCCATGTGTAGGTAATTGAAAAAATTATAATTATCTCAGACCAGCAGATTTGACCGTGATGCTTAGAATAAATATAAGTGTATAAGAGGAATAGGAGTAAAAGCCTTTGGTTTAGGAAAAGTGTATTAAGTAGGAAGACCCACTTTATGCTAAGCCCAATAAAATGAAAATTTTGAAATTTAAAAAGTCGAAAAAAAACATAGGGTTTTTGAAGAATGGTATAAAATTAAATTGGTTTTCATATAATGAAAAATTGGAATTCGTTTTCAAAAATAATGGAGTGTGTGTGTATGCATATAGATATATATAACTCACTAGTTTCTTTGAAAGTAAACAAAGATTTTAAATATAAAAGCCTAGAGTGTATCAAGTATCTAAAACGTAGATTGTAACTTTTATTGTTGTAATAAATGTTTTCATGAAAAATAAGAGGAGAATTGGCTATAACACTATAGTTATAGTAAATGACTCTCAAGAGAAATAGTTTTACATAGGTATATGGGATTTATTGGTTTATATTTAATTGAATCCATACACTAGTAATTTTTTGGATTGTAGTAACGGTGTTTTATACAACATCCTATGAGAAAAGCGGAGTACGGATCTTAAGGCTAGGAGTCATACTAGAAGGGGGGTGAATAGTGTTTAAAGAAATTACTAAATCTTTTTGAGTTTTTGTTAATTTGAACACAAATTAATGCAATATTCATACATAAATATGATCACAGAATCAAACACAGATGCAGAAATAAAGCAAAAACAGTAAAGGAAAGAACACACCGGATTTTATACTAGTTCAGAGTTACTTTAACGATCCCGGATTTTTATTGAGTTTAAATTGCTAATTAATTTAACTTTTGAATAAAAATTTGTGAAATTAATCCGTAAATTGATTTGAGTTTCTCAAAATTTAAATAAAAATATGTGTGTTATTTTATCAAAGTATAATTAAGTTTTAAAAACGATTTCTTTAAAATTTAAATATCTATATATATATGAATGCAAAATGTAAAATAAATAAAATATAAAATATACGTATATAGAGGAACAGGAGAATAAGAATTTAAGTTAAACAAAATAAATATTTAAACTAGAATTAGCAATAGATATATATAAGATAAATTATAAAATATAAGTAAATACATTAACTAAAATCTAACAACATATTAAAATAGAAATGACAAAGCAAACAACAAATGCAAAGATCAGTTTTAAATCAAAGCCTGCAGTAATAAATGAAGATAGGAATATCTATGTACAAATATCTATGTACAAAATAAATATATATGTACAAATAAGTAAATGAAGATAGGTATAAGCTTGTAAAAGAAGACATAAGAAAAAAAATATAAATATCTATATACAAACAAACAAAGGCAATTAATGTTTGAATCTTAGCACACATTTTATCTTATCAGCCACCAAAACAAAAAAACAAAATATATTTGATGTCGTATAAACAAATAATAACCCTGTTGTACAAACAGTCACCTGTAAACTTCATTTCCTATATATCAAGCAACTTCAATTCAGTTCGTTCATCTCAAACTAAAACAAGAAAAAAACTAAAGGAAGCATTATCTACAACTTAAACAAAAATTCAACTTAAATAACAATCTAACTCAACTACAACCAGAGATCAAAAGCTTCAACTTGTAAGTTTCAAAGCCTGTTTCAAACAAATGAAGCTCTGTTCATTCTACAAGACAAAAGTGAGTAACATCATTTTAATTTTTAAAAGTATGAATCTGTTGTGAACATATATGTGAATAAGTATGAATTCTTTGTGTATATTGGTATGTTGGAAATATTTTGTGTGCGGGTTGTTATTTCTACATGTTCTCTGTCTTAGTTCATAAACCAAGATTTTGATTCAAAAATCATTTCTTCACAGTCTACTTACTGTTTGTATGTAGGATCAAAACAAAAATTGTTTGTTTAATCATGAACTAAGTTTTAAAAATAAATTAAATAAATTTAAGTTTAAACAACTTGTTAGTGTCTCTGGAAATCCAAAAGAACGGAGCAAACCTTAAATTAGTCAAAACACAAATTTCTTGATTCACGAATTCAAGTATGTAAGTTGAATTCATACACTTGAACATGATTTTTAAAGCTAAAATCATAATTCTTAGATCAAGGGTGGAGGAGCAGTTTGGGTTTGCCTGATTTTCTTTGATTTGGTGATCTGTGGTGATCCATTGTGTTGTAGGGGTCGGGATTTTGTTTGGTGATGGAATGATGAATGGGGTTTGCAAGAAAAATAGTGAAAGGAGGTGAAGTTGAACGTGGTGGCGGCGACGACCTTTCTAAATTTGTAAACCTAGTTTTTATGAAGTCGAGTGTTTTAGTTCGTTCATCGCCGATAGATGATCGAGCGCGACGAGGCTCTGGGGGTGGATAGCAGGGGAGTTGGTGATCGAGTGGCCGGAGTTGTTGACCTCCTGGTGGTCGAGGTCGTCGTGTCGAAGCATTTTCAGGTATGATGGTGCTTCTAGTTCGTGTTTTCCATGTTTCTGTTTTGAACTTGATTTTTGATTTCGAGTGAAGGATGGAGATTTGGGTGGTCGGAGATTGGTTAGTAGGTGATCGTCGACTTGTTCGACGAGGCAGCGTCGACTGGAGGCATGCGGTGGCGAGGTGCACATGCACTGTGCACCGATATTGGTAATCTAGAAATTTTGCTGTGTTGTGGGTGGAAGCTGGAGTTGTTCACGAGATTGTCTCGAGTTATTCTCGAGCAAAATTTAAGTTGGGCTCGAAGTATTTTTGTATTGAACTCGAAGTGAAATGGTAGGGGCTCGGGTAGAAAAGTTTGTACACGTTTAAAACAAAACCTGTTCTGTCTTTGTTTGAAATTTTAAAATTAAATTTAAATTATTAAGCAAGGTCTGAACTAAGTTTTAAATCATGGTTTAACTATAAATTCAAGTTTAGTCCTAACAACTAACTTTCCTAACTAAGTATCCATATAATAATACTTTTAATAGAACACATATAAGAACACAAATTATTTATTAATTATATAGTTATATTTACATGAGCGTAAAGAACATAAATAAAAATATACAACAATAGGAAAGAGAGAAAGAAACTAACGTGTGTCTTTGAAAATAGGAGATCTATGAACCGAACAATTTGGATAGTGTAAACAGAAATTTCCACGTTGTTCGAAAAGATTTCCATCCTTGTGAAAGCACACTTCGCCAACGCAAACGACTTTGTCGTCATCTTCAGCGTGCTCTTCTTCCATGAATGCTTCTTCTTCTTCTTCCTCGCTGTCCTCTTGCACTTGATCTCCTGAAGACTCTTCATCAATCAGATCGGGTTAGCATGATTGTCCATTAGAAATTTTTGCAAATTTCTAAGGATTGTGCCTTGCCGTTCTTGTTCTTTTGCCATTCTAAGTTGCACCACTTGAATTTCAGTCATTAGTTGCAGTACATCCTTCAAAGAATCCTCCATTTTCATTACTCTTGCAAGCTTAGTTCGTTGAAAAGGTTCAGAAGTCGGAGAAGGGAATGAAAAGGTTGAATTTTTGTTTGATTTGGAAGACGAGGCCATAATTTTATTGATTTTAGAAGTTAGAACAGAAAGAAACAGAAAGAATGATAAAAATTTCGAAAATAAGAAGAATATATATCCACTTATTTGAATTTTGGTGGGAAAAATTTCAAAAATAAAAAAATCGTTATATGTTGACATGGGTATAGGGGGATATCGACATGATGCTTGAAATTTTTACTATTTAGTTTACTTTGATTTAATTTAAATTGTACTTTGTTATTTATATTTTATATTTCAGTTATTGAACAAATACCTAATTCTTTTTTTAATTTAGTATATATAGATTCATTTAATGGTTTTGTTAAGATATCAGCAATTTGATTCTCAGAATTGATATAATCAAGAGTAATTACTTCCTTACTTATATTATCTCTGAGAAAATGATGTCTGATATCAATACGTTTAGTTCGAGCACGATGAATAGTATTTTTGGATAAATTTATTGCACTAGTATTGTCACAATAAATTGGTGATTTTGAGATATTTAAACCATAATCTTTTAAAGTTTATTGTATGTATATTACATGAGAACAGACCAAAGCAGTAGAAATATACTCTGCTTCAGTTGTTGATAAAGAAATTGTGTTTTGCTTTTTACTAAACCAGAAAATCAGAGAATGCCCGAAAAAGTGTCAAGTTCCACTTGTACTTTTATGGTCTGATTTACAACCAGCATAATCAGCATCACGGTAAGATATTAAGTCAAAAGAATCATTTTTAGGGTAAAATAAGCCATAATCAAAGGTGTGTTTAACATATCTTATGATACGTTTTACGGCTTTAAGTGGGCCTCTTTAGGTTGGGATTGATATCTTGCACGGAGACAAACACTATGCATGATATCAGGTCTGCTAGCAGTGATGTAGAGTAGTGATCCAATCATTCCTCTATATAATTTTTGATCTACATCTTTCGAGAGATCTTCTTTACTTAGGTACTCATTGGTTGCCATGGGAGTGGGTTTTCCACTTGCAGTAGTCAAACCAAATTTACTAACTAGGTCTTTAGCATATTTTTCTTGACTAATAAAGATACCATTATCTAATTGTTTTATTTGTAATCCTAGAAAGAAGTTTAATTCACCCATATGACTCATCTCAAACTCTTTTGTCATTATTTTAGAAAATTCTTTATTCATTTCAAAATTAGTTGATCCAAAAATGATATCATCTACGTAGACTTGTACTAGTTGAATATAATTTTTAATTCTTTTAATAAAAAGAGTATTATCTACTTTATCAATTTCAAAATTTAATTTTAATAAGTATGATCTTAGTCAATCATACCAGGCTCTAGGAGCTTGTTTTAGACCATATAGAGCTTTCTTAAGTTTGTAAACATGATTTGGTAAATTTTCATTTTCAAAAAGTGGTGGTTGTTCAACATATACTTCCTTTCTTACAAATCCATTTAAAAAGGCACTTTTAACATCCATTTGAAATAATTTAAAATTGTTATGATTTGCGAAAGCAAGTAAAATCCTAATGGCTTATAATCTTGCTACGGAAGCAAAAGTTTCATCAAAATCTATTCCTTCTTCTTGACAATAACTTTGAGCGACTAACCGGGCTTTATTTCTAACAACATCTCCTTGTTCATTCATTTTATTTTTATAAACCCATTTAGTTCCAATTATAGTTTTATTTTTAGGCCTAGGAACAAGTTCCCAAACATCATTTCTAGTGAATTGATTTAGTTCTTCTTGCATAGCCAAAATCCATGAATCATCTGTTGATGCTTCTTTTGGATTTTTGGGTTCAATAGTTGATATAAATGCTACATTGCTCATTTTACTTAGTTGATTTCTAGTTTTAATAACAGATTTGCATATCTCCTAGTATATTTTCTATAGGATGATCTTTTAAAAGTTTAGTCCTTCTATTAGGATAATTAATTTCATTATTAGTTTCAGTTGATTCCTTATTTTGAGTGATTAAATCCTCTTCGTCATTTGTATCTTCAATTTTTTTAGATTTTCATCCAATGAAACATGAATTGTTTCTTCGATGGTGTTAGTTCTTAATTTAAACACTCTGTATGCTTTACTTCTATTAGAACATCCGGTAAAGATACATTTGTCAGATTTAGGATCAAATTTATCTAAGTTATATTTTGTATTTAAAATAAAACATTTGCTTCCAAAAATTCTAAAATAAGACACCTTAGGTTTCTTTCTGCATGGAAGTTCATAAGATGTCTTATCAGTTAAAGGTCTAATTAAAATTCTATTTAAAATATAACAGACAGTAGCAACTGCTTCTGCCCAAAAATACTTTGGTAATTTACTATCTAAAAGCGTAGTTCTCGCACACTCTTGAATCGTCCTATTTTTACGTTCTACTACTCCGTTTTGTTGTGGAGTTATTCAAAATGAAAAATAGTGAGTTATTCCCTTTTTATTGCAAAACTCCTCAAACTTTTCATTTTCAAATTCACCACCGTGATCCCTAGGATGGTTATAATTTTTGGAGAAAGTTGATTTTGAATCCTTTTTGTTAAATTCTTAAAACATACAAAAGTATCATTTTATGTTACAAAAACATTATCCACGTAAATCTAGAATAATCAACTACAATTACAAAAATATATTTATTATGATTTATTGACAGAATTTGAGATGGACCAAATAAATCAAGATGAAGTAATTCAAGAGATTTTGGATTTGAAATCATATCTTTTAATTTGAAGGAACTTTTTCTAGGTTTTCCTAATTGACATGCATCGCATAGACTATCTACTTTAAAATTCATTTTAGAGAGACCTCTTACTAGATCATGTTTTGACAGTCTAGATAAGAGTTTGAAATTCAAATGCCTAAATCTCTTATGCCAAATCTAAGGGTCACTTGTATTTGCCAAAAGACATAGGTTATCATTTCAAACTTTCATACTAAGAATATAAATATTCTTTTTCCTAATTCCCTCAAATATTATGGTTGAATTATTATCTTCAATGTGACACTTCTCTTTTTCAAATTTAATTTTATATCCTTTATAGCAAAGTTGACTTATACTTAGCAGATTATGTTTTAGATTCTTAACTAGCAAAATATTAGTAATAATAGGAGTCTTTGAGTTACCAACTTTGCCGATGCCAATCACATATCCTTTTGAATTGTCTCCAAAGTTAACCAGTCCTCCGTCTTTGTATATTGTATCATTCAGCATATCTGGATTTCCAGTCATGTGTCTAGAGCATCCACTATCAAGTATCAATTTATTCTTTTTGATCTGCACGATTTATCCGTCGTGAATTGATTCCTCAACCCCCATAAGGCATGTTTCCTGCACATCAAACAATCTTAATAGACAACCTGAATTCGAATATTGATTATATGCAGACTCATGAGACAATGATGATCTGAATATTTCTAAACTAGTATTAACAAATTTTTTAAACATAGCAATTTTAAAAACCTTTTCAAAAATCGTATTATGAAACTTTGAAAACCTCGCTCCAATACTAATTGTGAGAAACGCGGAATACATATCTTAAGGCTAGGATTAACGGTAGGGGGTGAATAGTGTTTAAAGAAATTACAAAATCTTTATGAGTTTTTGTTAATTTGAACACAAATGTATGCATATTCAAACACAGATATGATCATAGAATCAAACACAGATGCAGAAATAAAGTAAAAACAGTAAAGGAAAGAACACACCGGATTTTATACTAGTTCGGAGTTATCCTACATCCAGTCCCGCACACAAGTACAGATTTCCTTTCTAAAGCAATTGTGCAATTACACCCTCGATTTCAAGGCCACGAGGTACACCACTCCAGATTTACGATCCTCTGGGTAGATATACTTGATTTCAAGGGCAACAAGCTCACCCAATTGATTTCCTAGGCTACAATCACACCTTTTCTAACTTGATTGATTTCCAAGGTCATAATCACACCTTTTCTAACTTGATTGATTTCCAAGGCCACAATCACACCTTTTCTCGCTTAATTGATTACAAAGAAGTCTATAACTCTGAATAGCACTGAGATCTTGTTGAGATAGTTATAGAGAATCAAACCAAAAATGATATAGTTAGTTTCAATATTAATTTCGGCAGAGTAATGGTAAGAATATATATAAAGAAATGCGGAAGAAGAAGAGGAGTAAAAACCAAAAAAATATGATTGTAAATTCGTTCAAAACCACCCCTATTTATAGTAGAACAACAGCCATATCCATTCATGAAAGGATATGACGAATAGACATTTCTTTTGAAATTCAAATTTTGAAACAACTGCTACCATGTCGACATGGGATACTTGAGTATGTCGACATGCCAAAGGAAATTTTAGTGATTTGTTTTTCTTTGAAAATAACTTCTATCTTATATTAAAACTATTTTAAACTTTATAAATAAACTTAACTATAGTTAAAATACATAAGTAAATATAGAGAATAATATTTTGGTATATATATAATTTTACTATAATTTTATATTTAAATCTAAGTATAAATATTAAAAATTAAATATATTATTATTAAAAGATAGTTTAAAACCAAGGATAATTTTATTTTTAAAATAAAGATTATTTTGAGGCTAAAAGTATTAAAACAAGGATAGATGTTTTTGATTCTTTTAAAAGGAAGATTTTGAAAATATTTTGAAAACAAGTTATAATTTTGTAAAACATTTTGAATAAAAGTTAGCGGATACAAAACAATGTTCCACTAGATTTTTCATAGGTTCCATCTTACTTAGGGTTCCATCCCTTTTACAGGCTCAAAGTGGATTCCATTCCATGAATAAATTGGATTTTAAGATGCCAGTGCTTTTCTATGAGTTTTTAAAAATTCCTAATTAAATTACATATTATTGAAATCTTGAACTCTTGATAATCTTGATACTCATGAGTCTTCAATCTTGATATCTTGAATCTTTATACTGTACAGTCTTCATTCCTGATATATGCATGGTTAAATCCTGCATATACGTATATATCTAAACTATAATGTTAGCATTTATATTTTATAATCTTATTCTAAGGTTGTTGTCATCAAAACCATCATCTCAAGGACTAACACATCCGTTTTAACCCAAATTTTTTTATTTTAAAAGGTAATTTATAATATATAAAAAAATGGTTTGTAAAGTGCACTTATTATTAATAATGTAAGGAAGTGTTTTCGCAATTATGGAAATATTTAAACGGTTTTGAAGATAAGATTTTCTGAAAGGAAAATGTGTAAGTTAGATATTAGAAAATATTTATCATGGACGAATATAATTTAAACATATTTTAATTTATTGGAATGAAAAGAATAATGGTACGATTTTCTATGAAACCGACAAAAAATTGTTTTGTGCAAGTTACAAGGAATACATGAAAGAGATATACAAGGTATGAAAAGCACCATATTTTGTATAGCCCATTTCAAAAAATATAAAATAAGTTCCTTAAAATTTCACATAAACATGAAATTATCTTTTAAAAAGTTCATAGAAGATATTAGCGTTAATAACTTCTCATAAGAGAAAGTAGTTCCAATACATTATGAAATGAGACTGTTATGTGTAATAAGAAGCAGTTTTGAAAACACATAAAAGATATTTTGAAGGGTATTTTAAAAGAAAATGGTTTGGTAAAAAAGTAAATAAGTTTTTTAAATTAAAAACTTAATAAAAATAAAATTTGAAAATTATTTTTTTTATAGAAAACTATAAAAGTCTTTTAAAGAACGAGAGATATAAGTTTTAGACTTAAAAGTTTGGAAGTTTTTCCCTCTAGGTTTCGGAAATAATATTAAGAAGCCGAGTATTTTTGAAGTTAATAGAAACTAAAAGGATAACACTTTTAAAGACAAAAATTTTGAGATTTGATGTTTTAAAAAAAATTAGAAACCTTAGTTTCTAAAATAAGGTAATAAATACCAAACCAAACTCTTAAATGTGGAGTAGATAAGAATCATTTCCTAAGAGTAACGAAAAAGGTGTAAGGAGATAGTAGTAATTACTTTTAGAAGTAATAAGGGAAGTTTCCTTAAAGTGTATGAGACACTAGTAAGAACCTAGGAATGTTGATTCATGAAGAACTATAAAATGAAATTAGTAGAATGGTAAGACAAGCATGGTTAAAAATGAGTATTCTTGATTTTGGAAGAACTTGGGAAAAGCATCTTTCTTCAGTGGAATTCATATGGTAGTAGTTTTCAAGCTAGCATTGGAATGACACCTTTTGAAGCTTTTTTTGGAAGGTCGTGTAAGATGTCTTCATGTTGGTTAGAGCCTATGGAAAGATTGCTTCTTGTTTCAGACATGATTAGAGAGATTTCGGAGAAGACTAATTTGATTTGGAGAAAATTCGTATCTCATATCCATTCTCTTTGATAATAGGTTTTAGAATTTCCTTTTCCATCTTTAAACTTAAATAAGTTCTTTCCTTTATTATCCTTTAGGAGGGTAAAACTTAGGATTTAACCCATGGAGGGTAGGATTTAACCCATGGAGGGTAGGATTTGATGTAAACATGTTTATAGAATATGTTATGAATGATGTATGTTATGGTTGCAAGTGTTTGCTAGTGAATGCTATGGATGCATATAGGTACACTAAGCACTATTATTCCTTAGGGATCGGCCTAAATAGGACACTAGAGCATATGCATATGGATGGTGCACATTTTTATTTTATTTTCATGGTTGCTATAAATGGATGCTTATCACTAGATTGTTGCATTTGGGTGATGTTTGTAGCATGCATATAGAACTATCAGTTATAATTAGGAAATTTTTGCATTCATTTGGATACATGGTACAGACATGATTGCATAAAAGGAGGTCAACTGTGGACCGCTTAATCTTTTGCATTAGTTAGGAACATTTATACTACACTAATTGCATTAGTATTATAAATTGCATTAGAAAAATTTAAGGCAATGGATGAATGGTTGATGACTGAGTAGTTGGTTGTAGAACTAGATGAAAACATTTAGTACATTCTTTTATCCTTGGAGATTTCGAGGATGAAATCCATTAAGGAGGGAAGAATGTAACAACCCAGAATTTAACCCGTAATAATTAATTAGTTAATTAATTAAATAATAAAATAACTTTGTGAGATTATCATAATCAAGCCATGGAAGTTACACCATTGTGTCTGTGGTAATTTATGGTCAATTTCCATATATAGAGCGTCAGGATCCGAGTTAATTTGAGCAAAGAACAAAATAATCAAAGAAACAAAAAAGAAGAAAATATAGACAGGTCGACCTGGGCACCAAGACGGTTGACCTCCCGGTCGACCCGCCTCTATTAATTTAGAACGAACGAACTTTCATTCGTTCGAACATTCTGGAGCCCTTAGCCGACGTGTTTTGCATCGTTTAAACTGATATGGTCCCTCCATTTCTGCAACTGATGGTCCCTATTCAGCCTATGACGTGGTTGCATCCTATTCAATCTCATAATCCAACGGTCCGAGATCCACTTCTACACCTATAAATAGACCCCTAGACCTAACACCTTTTCTCATTCTAGGTTTTCTCCAATTGGGTTCACCTTTATGGGAAGGACCCTAAACGGAATAATTTTTACGAAGGAGAAAATCGTTATAAATTAAATTATTTTACAACTCCAAGTGGATCCGGGATGAACAAAGGAAACGCTTAGGAACGAAATTGATTGATTGTAATTATTTTAAGATTTCTTTAAGTAATCTAAAATAGTAGGGTTTCCAATAGTTGTAGTTTTACTACGATTTTTGGAATAGCCTTTTCAGTAGTTTATTTATAGTTTTTAGAATTATTTTCAAATTATTTCCTTTCAGCTATTCTTTTCAGTAATTTTGGTATATTTCTGTTTAGCATTGGTTTTTTTATTTACAGTTTATAGTATTTAAATTTATTTGCTGTTATTTACATCTTTTTCGACGTTTTGAATTTTATGCAAGCGTCTATTTTCTTCATCCCCCTTTTCTTCGCGTATGGTTTAGAATAAATTAAACGTGAATATGAATTATATAAGTAAGAATTTTGAATGAAGAAAATAAGATGTAAATTACAATGACCGTAATAAATAATGGAATTGGACTGTAATAAATAATGGAATTGGACTAAAGTTACGCCTAATTATAACTAGAATTAGAATAATTAAAGATAATTAACATAGTTATAACTTAGAATTATAACTAAATAGAGTAAAAGATGAAAGAAACTTATTTTCACGCTTAGACCTTGGCTTAAGTAATAAACTAGGTTATAATAAGAAACATAATAAGGCTTATTTTAAGACTTAGAATAAATTAATAAGCTAAGATAGTAGGGATAAATTGTAAAGGCTCATTTAAAATAATTTATCTAAGTTAATAAGCAAAGATGAAAGTAGGACCTGCGCCAAACAACATTCTCTATTAGATGAAAAGGTGACCTCGGGCATGCCTATGCTAAGAATGGTAATAATTGGTCAAATAGAAGTCCAAATCACGAGAGATTTGGATAAAGGGCGCAACTAGATATCATTTGAATGAATGGCCAGTACCAACAGCATTTACCCTATAAATTATATGGACACACGGTGATCTCATGTTGGCCTGAAGTAGGATAAGGGGCACGCTTATGCTGGATGTTGAAGTAATAAGAAGACCCAATAGGTGGAGCAAAAGGTAGCATGGGCATGGTGGCAGTTACGCACGCGATTTAGGTGCTCAGTAATAGCTATGAGTTCCAAGCGCTTAGTATGAGTGTCTTTCGTAGACATCATTGTCTTCTGTGTAGGGAGCTATATATGTCGTCGGATCCACAGTAGTTTCTCTGTGCATCTTTTGTAGATACCATTGGCTGCTGTGTAGGGAGATATATTGCGGCTGATTCACCGTAAGGTCTATGGAACAACATGCCGATCAAAAAGGGGTAGAATTAGGGTCATATCCTAATTACAAGATTAGGAATTCTGCCTAATTAAAGCAGAAATCAAGGACAAGTGCAAGCAATCAAGGTTAATCTATCTTATAAATTGAGCAATATTTAATTGTACTTATTTCCAATTTATCACTTTCCTATTTCCTTTATTATCCTTATTTATGCTAGGACTGTTGTAGAGTCTATTACTTTATCTTGCTTAAAGACTCTAGTAATTACTATCATTCACCACACTTTAGTCTGACCCACTCCTCTATTTTTCCCTTTCCCCCTTAGGCAATCAAGGGAGAAGTCAGTAGATTGCTGCAGCTTGAAGTTTTCTTGGAGGAGATTTCTTCTATGTATTTTCTTTTATTTCAGCTTTTGTTCTTTCTATGTACTGGCTTATTTTGTGGGATACTATGTACTCTGATTTTAAGAATATGAGTCTTTGTTTCATGAGACATATTCGATTTTTTGACTTGTAAGCAATTATGAAGCTTTGTTTTAATTGGGTTATTACTTTAAGTTTCCGCTGTTTTTATCTATATTTGTCATGTGAATCTTAGTCTCTGTTAAATTCAGTTATACCTACAATGCACCATGCCTTTTAATGTGTCCTTTTGGACGTATTAAGGGATATGGGTGTTTCATCATATGGAAAAGTTATTCGAGTTAGAAGTTCGAATTTTAAAATCTTAATAAAATAGGCAGGGGAAAATTTATAATTTGTTTAACCTAATCCTAGCAATCACGTTACCTTGAATCAATCCATCCTACAGCCACCACCTTCAAGCCTAGATCGCTGCCGATCCATGCCCCTACTCCAAGATCCAACCCCATCGCTATGATCCCCAGACCAAGCCATGCTTATTGGGACCCATGCGACCTGGCACGCCATCTCCAGCCGAGCTCCGCCACTGCCGCCATATATTTACCAATTTTGGCGAAATCCGTTGCCTATGGCAAGATTGAACCCTATGGATGAACGCTGCTTCTCCTCCTCTACATGATAGTGCTTTCTGATCGTTGTATAGTCGACGATCCACCGTTAAACGATAAACCCTAACATGAATGGCCAAGTCTTCTTTGCCAATTTCTGATCAAACCAGGACTCGATTACAAAAGAGAATTATAGACGCTGATTCCATTCGTCGAGAGCTTCGCGACAATATATTATGTGATAGGATTGGATCAGTTTGAATTTTTGGATTTGACTTGAATTTATAGTCAGGGTTTCAGGATAATGACCATTGAGCAGGAGGAGATTAGAACTGAAATGTACATATAAAAAATAGAACAGAAGTCTGCTGGAGTTCCATAACCGCATATATATAGACAAAGATGGACAGGAATAGATGAAAGAGATCGACTGGGCCAATGCGATAACAAAGGCCCGAAAAGCCTATTTCGTTTCCGAAACGAAAATAGGTCATCTCATATATCGAAATATAGGTTTTTTTATACTTTTAAACTCGATGAAACTAATTTCAAACCCTAGTTCTACTGTATAAAGAAGTTAAATTTAATATCGAATTATATATATTTTTACGCGTTAATTAAAAAAATTATTATTAAGTTGAAATAATCACTTTTAAATCCTAAATTAAAAGTTTTCTATCATCATCCTTGATTAAACAGGAATTAATAATATTATAAAATTAAATTTTCCACGTTAAATCAAGATTTAAATATTAAATTAATTTCAATATTAAATTACAATAGTAATAAAATCATGGTTCATTATATTTTAAATTTCTTCAAATTCTTTTTATTTGATTTAAAAGTCCTTTATATTAACTCAACAAATATCTTATGTATTCATTAAACATAAGTTTCCATTTATCACACTCATTACTTTACTGTTAACGTCTTTTCTTATATTACTGCACTATTTCAATTACATTAAATTCCATTGATTACAAAATTAATTACAAAATGGATTAAATAATAAGATGAGAAATAAAACAACTGTTACATCTTAGTAATTTAAACACATTTCTAAATTTAAAACAAAGGTACTAAATAACCGGTTTCTTATTGCATGCTAACATATTTAAAATATTGCTTATCCCATTCTTTATTAACATATATTACTACAATTGATGGAATTTACATTCAAACAGTTATCAATTATATTCAACTAATATCATTAAATTATGTCCTAATATGTATTACCATTTTTCACTTTACTGTCGTTGCTGTTTTAAAATTTTATTTAAGATCAAGTTATATATTATAATAATTTTTTTACATTAATAAATCATAAATTTTAATTTCTAACAATATTAAATTCTAAAGTCTTATTTAATTTAATATTTTTAATTATCAAAAATACGGGACGTTACAATCTCCCCCACTCAAAACTTTTCGTCTCCGAAAAGGAACAAGAAAGAATCAATAAATATTATATATTTTATTCAAAATATTTAATTTATAAAAAACTAAACTTAATATTTAAGTTTATTAAAATTTTGAAAACAACTCAAATTCTATGGAAAAAAATTTCTAAATCCTAAATTCACGAAAATTTTCGGTAGCATCTCCTTTGTGCGGATAGGTCCGAAAAAATAACAATATCAATAATTATAAGTATATATATCTTATTTCAATAATAAAGTGTCCCAAACCATAGGAAAAACAATAAAATACCGCTACAAAAACCGTAATCCGAAAACATACCTATTTGTCAGGCAACAAAACTTTATTTATGAAACCAAAAGCAATAGCTATTGCTTCCATAAACCTATATCTTACTTACATAATTCAAAATAGTTAAAATTATGTAAAAGAGCAATATATTAGTCAATCCAATCAATAGCACAAACAACATAACATATATAATAATCATATGCAAACAAAAGCACTACGACCATTATATGCAACAAAAGAATCCATCACACATCCAGAGCAACCAAAACTAATGGTTTGTCTAGGTTGAGACACTTTTCATTATACAAGGGTGATAAGTAAACTTTCAAGTGTACCTTACGCTCAACAACCTTAGATAATTACTCAATAGATTATTCATACAAACTCAAACGATTTGAAGTGCAATTTGCCAAACTTCCCATAAGCCTAACAACATAGAATTTAAATATTAGTTAAGTTCGTACGATGTACATATATCATTTGGACATAATATCAATTTTGATCGCTTGCTTGAATATACAAATTTCACTTTCGAAGTATTAATAACCCAACCTCCCTAGTGCTGATTTTGATCCGATTTCTTGATTAGAAATCTCCATTTTCCTTGCATAGCTGTAACTATGATAGAAAACTTCAAATTCATATCAAAAATTCGTATCAAATATTCGCCATCAAGAATAGAGCGAACAATCCTAATTCGGACTGGTGTGAATTTCCACAAATCATGTATTCGAATCTGGATCAGAACTATTATGCAAATAAAATTATCTAAGCACAACTTACATATTTTATTCTATTTGGTTTCTTTTACACATCATTTACTTTTCATTTATTTTAATTCTCATCCATTCATACAAGGTCATCTTTTATTAATTTACATTCATTTACTTATGTTAAAAAAAATTCATTCATTATTTAAAAACATCAATGAATCCATTCTTAAAGTATTACATTTGTTTCATTGCAATTTAATTCACATTTATTTACATATATAACTTTATTAATAGTCACTAATGAATTGTTATTCAAGTTCATCTAAATTTAATTCACATTTATTTCTTCATATATAGTATCAATTAATAATAAACTTATTTATGAATCATTTCAACATTTTCTTAAGTTTATAATCATTTACCTAATTTGTATTTACGTTTTACTATTCAGTTTAATTGTTACACATTTCAAAACATTAACTTAAGTTTTATAACATTTCTTGTAATTAACATCTTAATTCTTTATTTATAGACATAATTTCATTTTGAAACAATATTATTACTTAAGTTTTCTACTTGTATGATCTTACATTATCCTTTAATTCTCAAGTTACATGTAACGACCCACCCTTTTGGATGGTTCAAATCAACAACACATGTCAGAATCAAACCATTCAAAAGGAAGGATTGTTAATGGGGTAAATAAAAAAAAGGAAAGATAAAAAAAAAAGTACAGAATCTCGCAACGTAACGACAAAATATAATAATCAAATAAACAGTTTATGAAGCTGTTTTACAAATAACATTTGATTACACTTTTACAAATTCAAATCAGAGTTATACATATATCATAAGTAACCAATAATGAAGCGGAACACATAATGTAGTGGAATAATAAATAGCAATAATATACTGAATCTTCGTCTTCGTCCACCAGAAATAGTCTTCAATGCTGAAAAACTCAGGCTGACCCGAGCATAAAGGAAGATAATACACTCGAGTCAGAACTAAAATTCTTATGCAAATTAAATCAAAAGTACATGAAATAAGGAATGTAGATAACTACATTTTTTGAAGGTTCAAATTTCTGGAAATGTTATTATTTCCATATTCAAAATAAAATGGATTTCACAATAGATCCATTCTAGTAAATTTCAAATTTACAGAACAAGTCCAAGTTAAATTTCATAGTTTTAGAGATTTGATTTATAAAGATGTTCCAAAGTTTCAATATTCACTTTTTTTGAAACTTCCCAATGTTTCAAAATTTAATTTTGAAAACTTTCAAGTAAGGTAACGACAGTTTACTTCCCAAAATCATTTTTATGGTTCAAATAGTAAATCTAAACATCCTATTTTTACTCTGATGTAAATACTTGAAATTCATGGGTTTTACATCCTTATTCAGTGTGCAAATAATCAATATGAAAATTGAAATAATTACAATAAACTATAGGGTGATAACAAGGATATATCAAATAAATGAACAAATATACATTCAAGCACAATCCATTCAACATTCAAATCAATCAATTCAACAAATTAACCAGTTCAATAACATGTCACAGTAATTATTAGTCATCACATATTGGAATTTAGCTATTCAAATTAAATATTTATAAATATTCCAAACCAACAATCAAAAATTTATCACTATATGACCTGGTTTAACTTGCAACAAAATTTTAGTATTTTGCGAGTGAGTTTAAACACTCACCTTTTGGATTTCCCTTGTCTAGTCGGATTTGAATCCACTACTACTTCCTCCTTTTGATTTATTTCCTTTCTATCTTAATCTTTTTTTTGGAATGTTTTGGAAGAGAAAGAGAAGTTTGTATAGATCTGGATATGAAGAAAAGGATTTGGAAAAAGAAGTATGCTTGGAAAAGAAGAAGAAAATTTAAAGAGATGAAGAATTGAAAAGGAAAAGGAAGCTTTGAAAAAGAAGAAGAAGATTTGAAGAAGAATAAAAAAAGCATAAAAATGAAGCAAAAAAAAGAGAAGAAGGAGATTTAAAAAAAGAAAAGGGAATGAGGAAGGTGAAGAGTGAAAAGAAATGGGATGAAAATTTTATTTGGAAAAATGAAGCTACAGAAGATGAGATTAGAAATGAGGCTACAGGAATGAAGATGGAAAAAAAATGAAAAGCTAATAAGGTATATATAAACAAACTAGGAATTGAAATAAAGTAAAATTATGAATAGCCCTAAAATATAGTATTGAAAGATGTAAACTAAAGTAATAAACATATCAATAAAGATAAAAATAAATCTTCCGTTTTAAATATGAAGCTTCAAGAATTGCGAATGAAAGGAAGCTACAAGAACTAATGATGCATAAGCAAAATAAACTTTTGAAACGGAAAATAGTAAATGCTAATTAGAGGGCATGCATATTAATTTGGATGTTCGCATTAAAAACGAAAAAACAGAAAAGGAAAAAACTTCAGGTAAAGCATTTAAAAAGAGCAAACGAATAAAGGAGAAACAAATGAAGGAAATGTGGAAATTATTAATTATAAATAAATCAAATGAAGCAACCATTAATTTATAAGAAATTAATGAGTAGTTTAATTATTAGACTACTTGAAAACGAAAAGAGAAAGATTGCAAGGTGATAATATATGTAAAGTAAATGAAGGGGCCACCTATTTCCTATAAACAAACCTTTTGGGTCCACATTCCAAAACTTGCTCCAATTAATTTATATCAATAAACCCAAATATACATATATTTACATTATTAAATTCCATATTAAAACATTCGTTTTATGCTAATATATGTGCACACTACATTAACTCAATCAATCAATTAACAATCAACCAATCAATTAATCAAACATTCAATATATATTTATTTACGTTACTCAAACAAATTTTATTGATTAATGAATATATATCAACTTATGCACTGTAAAAATGATTTACTTTACTTTTTAATTGCTGTAATGGTCGCATTAATGCAACCCATTTACAAATTTAACCATATATAAAATGGAAAAATGAATATAAACTTATGTAATCAATGTACAACTGTAAAAAAAGTAATTTCTAATTGATTCCACGATATTTACACAACCATGAACCCTTTGATATATTTAAAATTTTGAATATTAATGTGCGTGTGTCTGTATATGTTATTCTAAAATTCAATTTTTTTTATCCAAAATCATTCTTGTTCAAATGAAAGTTTTATTTTTATACGTCTCAAAACATGCAACAATTAATAACAAAATAAATGAAGGGACCATGTACATCGCACAACCTTTTTGAAATTCAATTTGTGAAATGTAACCGAATTGACTTCATTAGCTCAAGTAATACTCAAATTTGTACGCATTTAATTTTTTTATCTATGCATAATAAATAAAATTACTTACCATAAAAATGAAAACGTCAAATTTGGTTTTCCCAAAATGATCTTTTATTTCCATTAAAACATCCTTTCTATTTAACACAAAAGATGTGTTTCTTTTATTAAATCTATTAATTGCAGTCAACATTTTCTTCCCTTCTCATTGAAATATTTCAAATATATTAACTACAGTTACTTATAAAGTTAAATTTCAAAACAGACAACTAAAGTGGATGAAAAATAGAATACTTGTTTCCTTTAGTCATTTAAGCACATTTATAAATTTGTTGCTTATACAGTAGAGAAATAAATAACTTACTTAAATAAATTATTTTTCCACTCTTGTAATCCATCTATATGCTAAAACACAGTTCAAATATACTTATATTTCTTCCTTTAAATCAATCATTCTATTCTTTATTTTAATGAAATTAAAACTACATTCACAAATGAAAGATCCATTTTATTTGATAATAAATGTTCTTTTCATTAAACTAACTTATATTTAAAGATTATTCCATTAAAGAGTCACAGAAGTAATATTTCGTACAACCACATCATTTCTTTATCAATTAATTTCATATTATCATTATATTTGTACCAAATTTAAGTGCTTACAATTTGAACGTAATATTTCTCAATGAAATTCTAATTATATTTTTAACATAAAACATATGTTGCACATATCATTAATCAATTACCATTTACTTCTATCTCTTATTAATGCCAAGATATAATTACTATTACTTACAATGATTAAATCTCAAAACATACCCTAATACAGGGAAGATAATTAATCCAATTGTTTCCTTTGAAATCCAATTTTCTATATTAAACCCAATATCTATATACTAATTTAATTCCATCATTTAATTACAAACGTAATAAAACCTGTTCATTATATATTTAAATTTCAAACAAATCCTTTTATTTTGATTTACATTCTTATTATTAAATCAACTATTCCCTTATGCAATTGATTGACATAAATTTTACACTCACCACTCAACAGTTAACGTTTCTTCTTATATCAATTGTAATATTTTAATTATGTTAATTCTCCATTTATTACCAAATAAATTTCTAACCGATTTAATAATAAGAAAATAAATGAAACAATGGTTATACGTTAATAATCTATATCTATTAACTAATTCTTTACAAATAAAGGTTAATAAATTTATGTGCAAAATAATTGATTTCATACTCCATATTAAAACCAATTGCAATTAATAACATTAGATTACATTAATTTATACATCATTTATTCTATTCCTTATTAACCTTTATTATTTAAATTGATTGAAATTACGTTAACATCGTATAATAGTCAATTACATTCAATCAATATTAGCCAATTATATGTTTTATCTCATTAAATTATTTGTTTAAAGATTTATCTTAAAGTCAAAATTTCAAATCTAATAAGATTCAATTTAGTAAATCATAAATTTTAATTTCTGACAATATTAAAGCCCAAAACCTTATTAAATTTAATATTTTTAATTATTAAAATATGGGTTGTTACAGTCTCCCCCACTCAAAACTTTTTCGTCCTCGAAAAGGGACAAAAAGGAATCGAGGAGTTTGAAATATTTTATTCAAAATGATCAATTTATAAACAATTTAACTTACATATTTAAATTTAATATAAATTTGAAAATAACTCCATTCGGTTATTGAATAAAAATTTAAGTTTTTTGGTATTTGCCCTTGAAGAGAAAACAAATATTTCAACATATCTAAAAATTTAGTTAAAACATTTAACTTCATTCACTTAGTAAAAATATAAGATATATTTAAAACATCCTCAAAGCATTATGCAAAGATTTTTCAAAAGTCTAAAACAATGTTAGAAATTTATATCAAACATTATAATACGCTTTAAAATAGGGTTTCTTAAATCCAAAAAATTTATTAGACTCATTATTTTTAAAATAAGTATAAACTCAATATTATTAAACTGAAACTAATAGTATACTCAAATCTTACATTAAATTTCTAGATCAAAGTATAAAATTTCATACCTTCATAATTAATTAAACACTTGTTTCAAAACGAATATTCTAATACAAAATTTAAATAGTAAATAAACCTATAAACTTTACTATTAGTACTTTGAAATCAAGTAAATATTTCAAACTATACCTCCAACATAGGGATTCAAATTTATTTGTCAAGTATATTGCTATAAATAAACTTTGCAAATCAATTTTTTTCCCATTTATATAATATCTTTAAATTCTACATTCAAAGAAACTTATATAAATTTTACTTGCAATATTCATTTGAAAGCTTCATTTGCAATTCAATTATCTTTAGTACTTTAAAAATTTTCAAAACCCATTTGTAAAATTTCCAGCTTCCTTTATAAGTAACATTTATATGTTTAAATGACACCTTTATAAACATATGAAAACTATTTGGAAATAGTTATTCACATCATTGGTTATATTTACAAGGAAGTTATTTGAAAGCATTAAATCCATAATTCATAAATTTATTAATTTACCTCAAGACACTTTGCAACATCATTAATAAATCAATAATCATTTGCTTTAAATATTTTTATTTAATTAATAACTTCCAAAATATTTATAATTTTCTATTAAACCATGCAGTATATAAATAAAAAATATATTTTAAAGATTATATTCAAAAAGGAAAGGAAGGTAGATTCTGGAAACAGAATATAGGTGAACAACTAAAGCTGAGCAGATAAGGCAGATTCAAAAGAATAGTATCAGGCACGAATCGTTAAATCAAACCATAAAATTTTAAATTTCAAATATTAATTCAAAATTTCTTTGTTGGGAAAACTACTTTTATAATAAATACCTTTATAGCAATACTTTTATAATAAAATGCTATTATATCAAAATAAATTTTCCTTTCGAAAATACTTTTATAACTCGATGTTTCAACAAGTTTATCTTCGTTCTTGCAGACTCTGGCCATGCGTTGATCAGGCGCAAAGCTAGAATTCTTCAAGTACTTAGTAGACTTGTTTCAACACCCAGTGAAAATACTTGAAAAACCTTTAAAACAGATATGGAAAGTACAATCCAAACAAAACAACCAACCAAAACCTTTGTCCGACCATGGTTCGTAGATACACAATGGTTACGCCTGGATCCCCCAGGAAACAATTCGTATCCGTAAGCTTTCTCAGACCTGCGAGTTACGCCATGATGACTAGTAGAGTGCAGGATACACAATGGTTACGCCAGGATCCCCCAGGAAACAATCTGTACCCCTAGGCTGTCTCAGCCAGGCAGTTTCGCTACTATTCGCGACCTACACAGATTGCAGGATACACAATGGTTACGCCTGGATCCCCCAGGAAACAATCCGTACCCCTAGGCTAGACTCAGCCAGGCAATTGCGCTATGCAGTCGCGAGAGAAAAAAAACCATGGGTTACGCCACGGTGGGAACACTCGAGTATTACATCCGGAAAACAAAAAATTAGAGAGAATAATATCGATAGAATGAATCCACGATGTGGCCACAAAGCGGATATCTAGCAGAAGACACTTTCCATATCTTTACTTCGAAAATATATATCATATAGTACCTTTTCAAATCACTTTCAAATATCATACTTATACAAAATCCATTATATATAGGATTCCATTTTCAAATCGAATACTTTCCAAATCAATAATCTCGAATATATCAAATCATTCTTACACAAATTCTGTTATATATAAAATTTATCTCTTCAGATCGAATACCTTCCAGAATCAACTGTTTCAAAATCACTTGTACTTATACAAAGTCCATATTATACAAGAATAAAAATTTCCAAAATAAATTTTGCTATAGAAAAGCCATATAGAATTGAACATCTTTGGTTTATAAAAGGTTTTGAATTTAGAATAGTTATGTATTTTTGTATATAAAACAGTTGTGTAAAATAGTTTTGTACATAAAATAGTTTGGTAAATAAAATAGAATAAGACAGTTTGTATAAGAAAAATAAAAGAAATAGTTTTGTAAAAATGGTTTTAAATCAATAGTAGTTTTGCATAGAAGAAAATTCCAATTTAAATTATGAAGATATCCAACCCTACAACTTTCAATTTCAGCGTCAAAGCATATCAATAATATTAGAACATAAGGAGTACGTATGTCATCATTTCGCAAATTCACATTCGATCGCTCGCTCGATCACACAAGTTAGCTTTCGAACTAGTATTGTCCATTCAACTTCTCTAATGCGGACTTCGATATGGTTTCTTGACTAGAAACCATCATTCTCTTTGCATAGCCATATACTATGATAGAGAATTCTGTAATCAAACCAAAAATCCGTATCAAATATTCGCCATCAAGAATAGAGTGAAAATTCTCAACACGAAGTGATGTAATTCACATAGAACTTGTGTACTCAAATCCGGATTAAATTAATTTTGTGAATAAAATAATATACATACAACTTATGTAATTATTCCAATTTGTTTAATCACAATTTCATTTCAATTAAATTCATTTTTAATCTCATCGATTAACACAAATATCACTTCATACTTTAATATTTGTTTCACAGAATTTCTCCATTTAATATAAACATTAATATATCCATTCTCATAATATAGCTTATATTTCTCTTTAATTTAAATTACATTCATTTCACATTTAATATTTCTCATTTAAAACTAATTTATTTGCAAATCATTTCATAAGGAATTTCTTTACGACCAATTTATAAAACTTATTTCCTTTTTATAAGATATTATTCGAGTTTAAAGTTATCACAACTTTATTTATAACCATTTATTGCAACATCTATTTATTTCATAACAATTTACAAGTCATGGCTTTATTTGAAATCATTTCACTTTTAATTCATATTGCTTATTCCATTTAGTTTCGCCTTTACCTTTAAATTTATTTATGACATGTTTCATAAATGTTAATTAAGTTTATAAACATATTTTTCCAATTTGATCGTATTTACAACATTTCCTTAATCACAATTTCAATTTAATGATCCAAAGGCTTAAAGTACACACTTGTATATTATTACATTTCATGTCAAGAATGTATACCCCAATTCCATTCATTTACTAAACCTAGATATAACAAATTAAACCTTATTTTACTTGCTTTCAAATTAAGGTTATCAATTCAACTATATAATTCAACCTAATTATCAAGTTTCACTCATATATTAATACAAAAGGGTGTCGATTATCCAAAATATCCAAATATTCCATTTTTTCCAATAGGTGAAACTACATGTCAACAAACAACAAAATTCACGTCAACATTTCAATTTCATAAACAAATATCCTAATTATTCATTTTATTCTCTTTAATACACTATTATTAAACTCGTGTTTAGTCCATTAATTCAATCAACAATAATTAACCAATGTTTGTAATTTGATTAAATACAACAAGTCAACAAAAATGATAATAATTAAATATTACCATTTCATAAATCAAACACATCACTAATAACTATATTAGTCTTAAAAATTTATTCCTTTATATATATCATATAATATTAGAAAAAATTAATTTCATTTCAAAATTTATATAAAACATGTTTATAACACTAACAAATACGCGCTCTCGTATATACACTCAGACAACTCATTCTAGGGTATTGCTACCCTATCTCTAATGAGTTAACCCCAAACAGGTTAAGGTATGTCTAAACCAAAGCTTTGATACCAACTGTAACGGGCCGCGCCAGTGGGGCAACGCCCACCGTAGCATACATTGGTACCTGTGTTCTGCCTTTACGGCCAGCCTCTCGACTGCACCACCAACCCCCGCGGGGACATGTAGGAGTAAGAGTCAACCGTTCGCTACCAAACCAGGAATCGAGAACCCCCTATCATGCTGCACCCTCCAAGCGCAATGGCAGACACACATGTCAGAATCAAACCATTCAAAAGGAAGGATTGTTAACGGGGTAAATAAGAAAAAAAAGGAAAGAGAAAAACAAAATACAGAATCTCGCAGCGTAACGACAAAATGTAATAATCAAATAAACAGTTCATAAAGCTGTTTTACAAATAACATTTGATTACACTTTTACAAATTCAAATCAGAGTTATACATATATCATAAGTAACCAATAATGCAGCGGAACACATAATGTAGTGGAATAATAAATAGCAATAATATACTGAATCTTCATCTTCGTCCACCAGAAATAGTCTTCAATGCTGAAAAACTCAGGCTGACCCGAGCATAAAGGAAGATAATACACTCGAGTCAGAACTAAAATTCTTATGCAAATTAAATCAAAAGTACATGAAATAAGGAATGCAGATAACTACATTTTTTGAAGGTTCAAATTTCTGGAAATGTTATTATTTCCATATTCAAAATAAAATGGATTTCACAATAGATCCATTCTAGTAAATTTCAAATTTACAGAACAAGTCCAAGTTAAATTTCATAGTTTTAGAGATTTGATTTATAAAGATGTTCCAAGGTTTCAATATTCACTTTTTTTGAAACTTCCCAATGTTTCAAAATTTAATTTTGAAAACTTTCAAGTAAGGTAACGACAGTTTACTTCCCAAAATCATTTTTATGGTTCAAATAGTAAATCTAAACATACTATTTTTCCTCTGATGTAAATACTTTAAATTCATGGGTTTTACATCCTTATTCATTGTGCAAATAATCAATACGAAAATTTAAATAGTTACAATAAACTATAGGGTGATAACAAAGATATATCAAATAAATGAACAAATTACATTCAAGCACAATCCATTCAACATTCAAATCAATCAATTCAACAAATCAACCAATTCAATAACATGTCACAGTAATTATTAGTCATCACATATTGGAATTTAGCTATTCAAATTAAATATTTATAAATATTCCAAACCAACAATCAAAAATTTATCACTATATGACCTGGTTTAACTTGCAACAAAATTTTAGTATTTTGTGATTGAGTTTAAACACTCACCTTTTGGATTTCCCTTGTCTAGTCGGATTTGAATCCGCTACTACTTCCTCCTTTTGATTTATTTCCTTGCTATCTTAATCTTTTTTTTTTGGAATGTTTTGGAAGAGACAGAGAAGTTTGTATGGATCTAGATATGAAGAAAAGGATTTGAAAAAAGAAGAATGCTTGGAAAAGAAGAAGAAAATTTAAAGAGATGAAGAATTGAAAAGGAAAAGGAAGCTTTGAAAAAGAAGAAGAAGATTTGAAGAAGAATAAAAAAAGCATAAAAATGAAGCAAAAAAAAGAGAAGAAGGAGATTTAAAAAAAAAGGGAATGAGGAAGGTGAAGAGTGAAAAGAAGTGGGATGAAAATTTTATTTGGAAAAATGAAGCTACAGAAGACGAGATTAGAAATGAGACTATAAGAATGAAGATGGAAAAAAAAAATGAAAAGCTAATAAGGTAGATATAAGCAAACTAGGAATTGAAATAAAGTAAAAATATGAATAGCCTTAAAATGTAGTATTGAAAGATGTAAACTAAAGGAATAAATATATCAATAAAGATAAAAATAAATCTTCCGTTTTAAATATAAAGCTTCAAGAATTGCGAATGAAAGGAAGCTACAAGGACTAATGATGCATAAGCAAAATAAACTTTTGAAACGGAAAATAGTAAATGCTAATTAGAGGGCATGCATATTAATTTGGATGTTCGCATTAAAAACGAAAAAACAGAAAAGGAAAAAACTTCAGGTAAAGCATTTAAAAAGAGCAAACGAATAAAGGAGAAACAAATGAAAAGAATGTGGAAATTATTAATTATAAATAAATCAAATGAAGCAACCATTAATTTATAAGAAATGAATGAGTAGTTTAATTATTAGACTACTTGAAAACGAAAAGAGAGAGATTGCAAGGTGATAATAAATGTAAAGTAAATGAAGGGACCACCTATTTCCTATAAACAAACCTTTTGGATCCACATTCCAAAACTTGCTCCAATTAATTTATATCAATAAACCCAAATATACATATATTTACATTATTAAATTCCATATTAAAACATTCGTTTTATGCTAATATATGTGCACACTACATTAACTCAATCAACCAATTAACAATCAACCAATCAATTAATCAAACATTCAATATATATTTATTTACGTTACTCAAACAAATTTTATTGATTAATTAATACATATCAACCCATGCACTATAAAAATGATTTACTTTACTTTTTAATTACTGTAATGGTCGCATTAATGCAACCCATTTACAAATTTAACCATATATAAAATGGAAAAATGAATATAAACTTATGTAATCAATGTACAACTGTAAAAAAAGTAATTTCTAATTGATTCCACGATATTTACACAACCATGGACCTTCTGATATATTTAAAAGTTTGAATATTAATGTGCGTGTGTGTATATGTTATTCTAAAATTCAATTATTTATATCCAAAATCATTCTTGTTCAAAATGAAAGTTTTATTTTTATACGTCTCAAAACATGCAACAATTAATAACAAAATAAATGAAGGGACCATGTACATCGCACGACCTTTTTGAAATTCAATATGTGAAACGTAACCGAATTGACTTCATTAACTCAAGTAATATTCAAATTTGTACGCATTTAATTTTTTTATCTATGCATAATAAATAAAATTACTAACCATAAAAATGAAAACGTCAAATTTGTTTTTCCCAAAATGATCTTTTATTTCCATTAAAACATCCTTTCTATTTAACACAAAAGATGCGTTTCTTTTATTAAATCTATTAATTGCAGTCAACATTTTCTTCCCTTCTTATTGAAATATTTCAATTATATTAATTACAGTTACTTATAAAGTTAAATTTCAAAACAGACAACTAAAATGGATGAAAAATAGAATAATTGTTTCCTTTAGTCATTTAAGCACATTTATAAATTTGTTGCTTATACAGTAGAGAAATAAATAACTTACTTAAATAAATTATTTTTCCACTCTTGTAATCCATCTATATTTAACATAAAACACAGTTCAAATATACTTATATTCTTCCTTTAAATCAATCATTCTATTCTTTATTTTAATGAAATTAAAACTAAATTCACAAATGAAAGATCCATTTTATTTGATAATAAATTTTCTTTTCATTAAACCAACTTATATTTAAAGATTATCCCACTAAAGAGTCACAGAAATAATATTTCGTACAACCACATCATTTCTTTATCAATTAATTTCATATTATCATTATATTTGTACCAAATTTAAGTGCTTACAATTTGAACGTAATATTTCTCAATGAAATTCTAATTATATTTTTAACATAAAACATATGTTGCACATATCATTAATCAATTACCATTTACTTCTATCTCTTATTAATGGCAAGATATAATTACTATTACTTACAATGATTAAATCTCAAAACATACCCTAATACAGGGAAGATAATTAATCCAATTGTTTCCTTTGAAATCCAATTTTCTATGTTAAACCCAATATCTATATACTAATTTAATTCCATCATTTAATTACAAATGTAATAAAACCTGTTCATTATATATTTAAATTTCAAACAAATCCTTTTATTTTGATTTACATTCTTATTATTAAATCAACCATTCCCTTATGCAATTGATTGACATAAGTTTTACACTCACCACTCAACAGCTAACGTTTCTTCTTATATCAATTGTAATATTTTAATTACATTAATTCTCCATTTATTACCAAATAAATTTCTAACCGATTTAATAATAAGAAAATAAATGAAACAATGGTTATACGTTAATAATCTATATCTATTAACTTATTCTTTACAAACAAAGGTTAATAAATTTATGTCCAAAATAATTGATTTCATACTCCATATTAAAACCAATTGCAATTAATAACATAAGATTACATCAATTTATACATCATTTATTCTATTCCTTATTAACCTTTATTATTTAAATTGATTGAAATTACGTTAACATCGTATAGTAGTCAATCAATATTAGCCAATTATATGTTTTATCTCATTAAATTATTTGTTTTAAGATTTATCTTAAAGTCAAATTTCAAATCTAATAAGATTCAATTTAATAAATCATAAATTTTAATTTCTGACAATATTAAAGCCCAAAACCTTAATAAATTTAATATTTTTAATTATCAAAATATGGGTTGTTACATTACAAAAATTTGATTTTTTATATTTTCATTAAACACTTAGCTATAATTTCAGATTTCAATTTGGAAGTTTCTAACCCTTTAAAATCATTGAAAATTCTTGTTCATTTCAGTAATTGAAAATCACTAATTAACAGAAAACTTAAAAGCTAATTACTGGGTTTCATTTCAAATCATCTTGTAATAATATATGCTTATACTTTTTTTATATCAAATCATACTTAGGAAATTAAAATTAAAATTTGTTTATCGAACAAATGTGTAGCAAAGCTATTATAGTGGTCTTCCCACTTTGAAACTTGATAATGAACGTCGATGATGTCGTGGTCATTACTGAAATTATTTTCCAATGATAGAAGAGGGGAGTACAGAACTTATTTTCTTTAAAATTCTATTGAAACGTTTCTTTCAAATTCTGTTGAACATATTTCTATCCGAAAATACTTCCGAATAATACTAATTTTTTTTTTAAATCCTTTGAAAACCAATTTCAAAACATCGAAACTTAAATTCTTAAATTTTCAATTTAAATTCATTTTATTGGTAAATCATAATTTATAAACCATATTTATTAACCATATTTATAAAATTGCATTTTCTTATAACATACAATAGTCAATAGTTTTTAAGAACCTTGACTAAACAACAATAAATGATAATAATCGAATATTATCATTTACTTACAGACAACACACCAAAGATAACTATATCAATTTATGAAAAATTATTATTTTTAAATAAAAATATAATACTAGGTAAAATAATTTCATTTACCTGCTTTTAAAACGATATTGTATTGGTTTACCCTATTTAAGTGTTTAAAAATCCTTATTGATGCTATAGCGTCCTATGTACCAACCGAAATTCCTAAATGCTCAATAGAAAAAATTAACACAATACAAAACATTTTTGTAGCAACAAATACGCTCTCTCTTGTATACATATACACTCAAACTCATTCTAGGGTATTACTAACCCTATCTCTAATGAGTTAATCCCCAACAGGCTAAGGTATCTCTAAACCAAAGCTCCGATACCAATTATGGCGGCCCACCTTTTTGGACGATTTAAATCGATAATAAACCACACATGTCTAACTCAAACCATTTAAAATGGCAGATTATCAATGAGATTTAATAAGAAAATAAGAGAAAAGAATGAAACAAAATATAGAATCTTACAGTGGAATGATAAAATATAATAATCAAATAAACAGTTCATGGAGTTGTTTTACAATATACATCTGATTACACAATTTTTGCAACATAGTCAGAGTACAATCAACCAACGTACCAAAATAATGCAGCGGAATAATAATAGTAAATACGGTATAGAAAACTCCATCTTCATCTTCAAGGAATAATGTCTTCAAACACTGAAATATTCAGGCTGAGCCGAGCGTAATGAAAAAACAAAACACTTGAGTCAGAACTAAAAGCTCTTATATAAGTTAAATCAATAACAAGTAAATACGAGTGTAATAGATTTAGAGATTTTTATGGGATTTTACATCTCCTATCCAGTGTATAACGTGCGTGCAATAACTTAAGAAATGTTACGGTATTTTCCACATCTTAAGGATCCGTCAAAATATTTATATATAGTGAAATATGTTATATATAATGTCTAATCAGTAAAACAAATATTTCTTAGCGTTAAGGTTTTACATTAATCTCACTTAACACATTTTTAAGCATTGTCCTACAGTTTGCCGACACAACTAATAATGTTGGTAGTCAGGGAGGCGCCGTTATAAGGCAGCACTAAAACAAAGTCGCAGTGGTTGCGTATAAGGATAAAAGTATGACAAGGCACATGAGGCAATGCCCAAGGTAGCATTCTACCAGTTTACCCTTTCTGACTGGTCCTAAACCCTAACGACCGACCAAGTCCACCACCCCAAACTCAAACAAAAGTGCACCAATGGAGTCAAAATCAATATAGTAATACGAAGGGGTGGTGGCCCTTAAATGTAGCAAACCCCTTGGCCAGACATTGGCTCCTATTTTAGTCATTTCAAATTGACATAAGTGTCAGGGTCATCCATCAGCGTTCTCTTTATTCATTCCAGTAAATGTCGCCAATTCAACCTCTACATTCTGGATAACATCCACCGTGTGCACAGTTATTAATGTGGTTCCGGTAAAATAATGGAGAGTAAGTCATTCACTCAGTCCTGATCTCTTTACAACCAAACATCATTTTATACACCGGTTGGTTCTTTTAAATTTCAAGAACAAGCCATATTTCATATCAAAATATCATATTCACTTCAAAAATCATTTTGAATCCAAAATAGGTTATACCTTCATATCAAAACATTTACATTTAAATCAATGATTTAAATCTAAATAGTTCCCCTTTTAAACAGTTTAAACTTTGAAAAATGGTTTGAATAATTTACAATTGTTTTATATTGAAAATAGTTTGGAATAACTAAAATAGTTTAAAGGTTGAAAATAGTTTAGAATATAAAATAATTTAAATATTAAAAATAGTTTTAAATATAAAATAGTTTTGATATTGAAAAATAGTTTATATTAAAATAGTTTATATATTAAAATAATTTGATTATAAAATAGTTTATATTAAAAAAAATCTTTCTTTCACAAAAAGGTTCAAATTCCAAATCGTAATGAATTCAATTTTCGATTTCTAATTCAAGTCAGCTTCATATCCAAATTTCAAACAATTTTCAACTCAAATTTTATTTAAATAGTTCTATTCACAGGATGAAAGTTTTAATTCAGATTTTCATTTTTTAAATAATTTTTTTAAATCCATTTCACATCCAAACTAAGAAATACCAATTTAAAACCCTTTAATTGCGGTAAATTGAAAGTTCAAATTAATATTTAACCTTTAAATTAAATCAACCTACAATAAATTTAAGTCATTTCTTAAATTCAACTTAAAGATTTCAAATGTAATCTTTAAACAATTTCAATTTCAACAATTTAGGGTTCAAGTTTAGAAAATAATTTAATTCATATGAATCCAAAAAAATCTTTACAATAATATAATCTAAACCAATTTAAATTCAAGATTTTGAAACCATTTAATTTTACCAATATGGTGTCCGTGTATAATTTTCTACTATGGTCAAGTGGTCAGATATTCCAAATTTAATTAGAGGAATGGGTATATAACATTTCAACCCATAATTAAATGACATAGGTATATATCATTTCAACCTTTTTCATAATTTGTTTGAAATAATTCAAATAGTAATTTATAAGGTGTTAAATAATAAATGGGATAATAATAGGGATATATCAGGTAAATAACAACCACACATACAACATATCAATCAATAGGCATCCAATTACGATCAACATCCAAATCAACCAATATATTGCAGCAGTTACTAATTATCAATTGTCGGCACTTAACTAGAAATTAAATTCAATACTAATTTAAATGTCAATTTAATTCATATAAAAAATTCAAATCAATTTAAATGTCAATCTGAACTACCAAACAACAACCACCAAAATTTTATCAATTGATAAAATTCAACCAAATCAGTTTCATATTGTTTAGAATTTTGATATGAGTCCAACGGAAGAAACCACATGCGAATCTGAGTTCGTATGAAAAAGTTATTCGAGTTAGAAGTTTGAATTTTAAAATATAAAATAAAATAAGCAAGGGCAAATTCATAATTAGTTTGACCTAACCCTAGCAATCACGTTGCCTCGAATCAACCCATTCTACAACCGCCGCCATAAAGGCTTGATCGTCGTCGATCGATGCCCTTACACCTAGATCCGATCCCATCGCTGTGATCCCTAGACCGAGCCGTGCCTACTGGCCACCACGCCATCTCTAGTCGAGCTCCACCGCCGATACCCTATATTTACCAATTTTGGTGAAATCCGTCGCCTATGGCAAGATCAAACCTTATGGATGAACGCTGCTCCTCTTCCTCTATATGATAGTGCCTTCCGATCGTTGTATAATCGATGATCCACCGTTAAACGATAAACCCTAATATGAACAGCCAAGTCTTCTTCGCCAATCTCTGATCAAATCGAGACTCGATTACAAAAGCGAATTGTAGACGTTGATTCCATTCGTCGATGGCTTTGCGATGATGTGTTATATGATATGATTGGAGCAGTCTGAATTGTTGGATTTGACTTGAGTTTGTAATTAGAGTTTCAGGATAATGACCGTTGAGGAGGAGCAGGTTAGAACTGAAATGTATGTACAGAAAATAGAACAGAAGTCTGCTAGAGTTTCATAACCGCATATATATAGACAAAGATGGACAGGAATAGATGGAACAGATCGATTGGGCCAATGCAATAACAAAGGTCCGAAAAGCCCGTTTCGTTCCCGAAACGAAAATGGGTCATCCCATATATAGAAATATAATTTTTTTATACTTTTAAACTCAATGAAACTAATTTCAAACCCTAACTCTATTGTATATAGATATAGAAGTTATATTTAATATCAAATTATATTTGCTTTTACGCGTTAATTAAACAAATTATTATTTAGTTGATTTAATCACTTTTACTATCATCATCCTTGATTAAACAAGAATTAATAATCTTTTAAAATTAAATTTTCCGTGTTAAATCCATGATTTAAATATTAAATTAATTTCAACATTAATTACAATAGTAATAAAATCCTAGTTCATTATATTTTAAATTTCAACAAATTATTTTTATTTGATTTAAAAGTCCTTTATATTGATCAACAAATACATTAGGTATTCATTAAACATAAGTTTCCATTTATTACACTCTTTTCTTTACATTTAATGACTTTTCTTGTATTACTGCAATATTTCTGTTACTTAAACAGGAAATTATTGTCAAGACTAAAATTTCTCAGCATTTTAGCCTCAAGGACAGACCTTAAGTATTTTTGCTTGAAGGACAACTTTTTTTAGGTATCAGTTTTTAGATATCGGTTTCTAGTTATCAGTAGCAGTTTTTATGTATCAGTTTTTAGTTCGGTAGTAGTTTTGAAAGAATGTCTATCCTTATGAATAATTTTTGGAAGAATGTTTGTCCTTCTTATTACTTTTCAGGAGAATGTTTGTCCTTATGGTCAAAATATTGATATCGTGTCCTTGAAGCTAAAAATATACAATTTTTTGTCCTTTAAATTAATTACCCTTACTTTAAATTCCATTGATTACAAAATTAATTTCAAAACGGTTTAAATAATAAGATGAGAAGTAAAACAATTATTACATCTTAGTAATTTAAACACATTTCTAAATTAGAAAAAGGTTAATAAATCTACGTACTAAATAATCTGTTTCTTATTGCATGCTAACATATTTAAAATATTGCTTATCCCATTCTTTATTAACATTTATTATTACAATCAATGGAATTTACATTTAAACAGTTATCAATTATATTCAAATCAATATCATTAAATTATGTTCTAACATGCATTACCACTTTTCACTTCGCTGTAGTTGTCATTTTAGAATTTAATTTAAGATCAAGTTATATATTCCAACAATTTTTTTACATTAATAAATCACAAATATTTATTTCTGACAATATTAAATTTCAAAGTCTTATTTAATTTAATATTTTTCACTTTCAACATGTTATCAAACCGTACTCAACTCACAACTCAATTAAATGCTATATAACATTATGTTAAAATTATCAAAGTTGTAAGCATGACTCTCCTACAACAACATGAAATCTATGGTTAACTACAGGGATAAAATTAAAATGAAAACTAAACTATGGATAAATGTTTACATGTAGCTAAGCTAACCTTAAGATGCTCTTCTTGATTACAAATATGTAAAAAGCTCTTCAATTTTCTCCAACTTTTTACATTCAACTCCTTATCTTTAACTAGCTACGTCGATTGTCAATTCAATTTATTCAAATAAATTTAATTATTTGATGTTCATTAATCCAATTATAAATTCTTTGAAAAAATGACATGCAATATATAGACAACAATCATATTAACAAAGATGGTAAAATTATTTATTGGGACATTAATTTTTGCAAGATATGTAGTTAGCGAGAGTTGAACCCTCAACTTTATATCTAATCTTCACATGACATTTTAATTTATTATTAATATACCATAGTAAATTTATCATATTGCATAATAAAATATAGTTTTAGAAATAACTAAAATACAATACTATTTTTAAACAATGTTACCATGTGTAACGCATGAGTTACACACTAGTTGTAAAATGTATAGCACTCCAAATGTCGATAAAGAGTTTTTTGAAGGGTCGATGTCGGAGTTGGTTGGTTTTAGATGGGATCAAACTCGGTGTAAACTTCCGAGTTTGCACAAAATTTTACTCTTTGTTGGTATTTGGAATCACTTTATCAACCCCTTTTATTTCTTTAAATCCATTTCCTTTTCAAGAAAAGTTACAAGATAAAATTGCCCCTTTTACCTCTTTCTCTATTTATCGAGTGTTTTAATTCATTATTTTAATCTTACTTGAAACCCACTTTTGAAACTCTAGTCAAAACTTTGAATTTTCTTCAGTTTGATCATCAAAACGAATTACTAAAATAATCTAAAAGGGTAATCAAATTTTCTTCAATGTGATTGAAAATCTCGTGAAATGAGACTACGGGGTTCACTATGTAATCTATTTTTTTGTAGTAAGAGTGACACTTTATTCAAGCAAAGCACTCATTTTGATGTCTCTAGGTTGAACACATGACATCTATAACCTATGTCCAGAGTGTCATACCATTGGTTAGTTGAGCTAGTGGTCCTTGACAGGTTCATTATGTAATTTAGTAGAGCCACTGCATGGTAGCTTAGAATCACCATACAATGCGGCTGCATGGTAACTAAAATTACCTCTTAGTGTATCTGGTTGGTTCCACCAGTTACCACTCAATTACACTGCATGATACTCTATGTTTATCACTTATTTATCTTACATTGTAACTCAATCTAGGGTAATGTTGGCTTTTTTGAGTGGGTTAACTCGCCAAATTTATGGATGATTTTTTCGTTATTTTTTAGGTAATTTCAGCAAAATGCCGAGTTCAAATAAATGTTCTAAATAAGAAAAATATTGAAAATGGATGTAGAGACTTCCCAACCACTGTAGAAGTTTTTATGTTTTTACTTTAAGCACTCGTCTTTTGTTTTCTTATCTTACCCTAGGTATCTCACTCAGAGATCAAATGCCTGATCCTGCTCTCAGTGTCGTGTTATTATATCTAAAAAAAAAATCATCAAACCTTAAAAAAGATACATTTCCATATAAACTACGAATTCATTTTTTTGAAAAGTCGATTTGTATGACTTTCAATTTTTTTTCCTCTAACTTACATGAAAAATCATATAATATACATGGATAAGTCTCCACATCCCCTCACTTCGGTCTTAGTCTCATGTTATTCCTGCATTAATTTTTCATTAAAAAATACCAAACTAAATTGTATAAAATATATTGTGTGTCATTTTAGAAATATCAACCCCCTTTAAATTGTATGTGAAAATGAACGACTAAAATTATTATTATGAATGTACTGTAAATTTGAAAATTTTAAGAATTTGAAACAGATCCAAAATTATAGAGTACATCCACAATTAAGATATATACACACGCAAACAAAAATTCAACTCAACCTAATAGTTCTTAACATTGAAAAATGAACAAATTAATGACAAAAGAGTAAATGATGGAGGATCTTGCGACATTCTACTTTTCACATGCCATAAATATATTCATATAATGTGAGTACAAATGTGAACACAAACATATGATCACTTATGTGGATGGAAATGTTGTAAAGAACATAACAGTGCATTTGAATTTACAATAGAAGTAGCGAAGCTTAATTTGGCTAGCATAGATAAGGGAAAATGTTTCATCAGGTCATGTCGGCAAAAGTGTGTATGTGGAGGAATTAGGTATGGTAAAATTGCATAAGTTAAGAAAAGTGACTGTATTAAATCAACCACTATTTAAATATTTTATTTTCATTTTCTTTTCCATCATAAAATTATGAGAGAAGGAGAAATAGGATATGATGATCGAATGAGTGTAAGGTGGTAGAAGAAGAGAAGCAACATCTATTCATTATCACTTAAAGCAAGGTTCAATTAACATATCTAAAGATTTGGTGAAGTGATGCATCGTTAGAGTTGATTAAAAACAACGAGGGGTTAATCATCTTAGAGTTATTCAGGTGAGTTATGTCTCACTCGAGGTATCCTTAAACTCCTATAATGGTGATGTTTACACATATATGTATATCTTAAGATTATATGTCGAGTATATATGATATTTGACGATTGTAGAGCCCTGTATTAGAGATATTTTTATGCATTAGGATCTAGAGATGCTGTCAGTTATATTATAGGATCTTCGTGATGCTTTAAATATTTTATGTAATGGTTTGATGTGTGTTTAAGGAAGTAAGAAGCACAATAACAAAATCTAAGCTTTATGTTTGGATCTCTCATGCTTTTGAGATGAATTGATGTATAATATGTCTATATTAGTGGATAGAAAAGTTCATTAAAGAGTTCATCGGTCCTGTCAAGATATAAGTTTCTATCATCAATGGTGGGCAGTGCTGGCATTCAGTGGTGATTTGGTTGAGTTCTAGACCTTACAGCTAATGCTATTGCATAAGTAGACTACTAGCTAAGAGGAAAATTTCCATATGAGTGTATTAGTAGCTAAATTTACATCAAACAACCAAGGAAAAGGTATGATTGAATATAATGTTCATCTGAGTTGAGTTGAACCAAGAATAAGCATATGTGTTGCAATGACAAACTCATAAGGGCATGGCAAGAATTTCCAATGAAATTCATGAAGGAACGGGGCCAACCCACAGTGGAGTTAAAGAGTAAATTTCAAAAAAATAATAGATCTATTGGGCCTATGAAGTCTAAAGGATTTGTTAGATCCAATCTAATATTGTTTTAATAAAATCATATTTCATTAATTTTGTCTTATTTTTATTAATTTAATTCTAAGTTAGTTAACTATGAGATAATTTTTTTTAATATATCAAACATATTCGTACTTTAAGTATGTGATAAAATTGCTAAACATAAGGTAAGTTTGATCAATTGATGGCATTATATTGAAAGAAACGGTAATAAATCTAGATGCAATCACATAAGGATCTAATGGGGAAGAAAATAAAATGTGGCATCGTTGATTGATTCCACCTTCCGTCTTTAGTATTTAATCGATACAACATTTAATTAGTAACCAAGAGGTATTATGACACAATAACATAAACAACAAACAATAATGAATATGTATATATTATTGCCTCACTTTTAAATTAATTTAATATTAAATGTTTGCATGTACACACGCATATAAATATAATTATGTGTATATAAAGACTAAACCAAAAATTTCTAATTAATTCAAAACAAACTTGCATACTACATTAAAAATTTATGATGCATTTGTAAAATTATGTATACTTAATTAGTCAACAAAAATACATATAAATTAAGAGATTTAACCTAAATGAATTTTTTTTTACAAAATAAAACTGGAACACAACAAATTAAGAAATATATTAACAATCCTTTAAAATACTTAAATAAGGACATTTGATATAATAAATTGGGTCACAAATTTAAAATACTATTGTATTCAATTTCGAAGATAAGATTCATTATCAAAACATTCTTTTAATTATATGTAAATTTCTATTACAATTCATCAGACTAAGAATAAAACAATTTATTCAACAAAGAATTCAAATTGCATGATTATTTTTCAATTCAAGCTAAAGTGACAACATGTGTATACAATGTTTATATTTCAACACAAATGTAAATAACATGTACGTACTAGTTTTCAAATTTGAAAAATCACACTTTGATTTGATAGTTTAAAACATAGATCTATAATTAAAACATTGTTTAATCATATGCAAATTTCTATTTCGATTTATCAAAATAAAAATCAAACCAATTAAATCAATAAACGATCAAAATTACAAAAAAAATCAAATCAAATGTTGCAATATTATATACATACAAACTATGATGGTCATTTTGTATAATACAAAATGTTACATTAGTAGAACATTTAAAATAGAAGATACCTCTTAGATCTAGCCAAAAGTCATACCTTGGTTTATGCTTTCGAATCGCCAAGATCCACATCCAATACATACAAGAGATAATGAACCACCTTTGTTTTAATTTAATTTAATGTTTCATTTTAAGTTATTATTGATTTTTATTTTGTTTCAAAGAAGATGATGGCAGCCATTGTTCTGGAGAGGAGGAGAAAGGAGTTTTTGTAAAAAGAAAGAGAAATGAGGAGATTTGTTTTTAATGGGATAACATGGAATCTTTTTCCATTCTTCTTATCTAATTCAATCAATTAGTCCCTTTATTTTTCCATGTATTGGCTGGTCCTAGCATGCATCTACAGTAGGTATTGTTTTCAATAAAATAAGGCCTTTATGTAATTATTTATTTTAAACCTCATTTAAATGGTGCACCGATATTGAATATCGATATATACAAATATAACTTTTATACGTACATTTAATTAGTTACTAACAACATTAAAAACATTAGATAAATTAATAATAATTAATATTTCACCAATATTAATTAATTAAATCAGTTTATAACATTTCATAAATTAATTAAATCATGTGGTTTTTCAAGGAAATCACAAATGCAGTTGTAAAACTCAAAGGTATGAATTCAATCAGCAATTAATATTGAAAATTTTCAAATATTAATGTGCACATGTCATCTTTGCTAATGGTGTGATGATTTGGCCGAATTCATTGCTTATAGATCTTTTTGGTAAAATCAGATTTTACTTTTTCCTAAGCGGTACTTGGTAGTAACGATTAGTTACACCAATTCTCTTCATCAAAATTATATCACATTAGGACTTATGGAATTTGGATATGGTCAAAATTCCAATATCATCCACATTCAACTTTATAGTTCAAACACAAAGTCTTTGGTTCAACAATAACAACTATTATTGACCGAACTATTCCGGCCAAAGATTTTTGACTTTGAGTTGACTTTACTTGACTGTGATACTCAACCATATAACTGAGGAGAAGAATGCTCTCTTGAATATTGTTCACTTCCAATACTTCCACTCAACCCAACTACAGTTGTTTGATGGATGTCGTGCTATGATTTAACTATAATCAAAGTGGAGCCTTCATATTGAAGATCAACAATATTCTCAAATTAAGAGAACTATGTAAATCGGTCACTTTGAAATTTCTATCCGACCTTGGTTATATTAACTAATAGAAAACTATTGAGTGAGTCATTACATAGTTATCCGATAACTATCAGTACGTAGCCCCTTATTGCCCCCATCAGCCACGAGTAATACACTGTTCAACATTTGAAGAGCATTACGTGCTATAGTCTCAATGGATGCATTGATGTCCAGTCTCGATATATCTTGACCGGGAATATTTAAATGATGTTTTTATCATAATGTGATATACTAACCATGGTTAGAACTATTTGTAACTGCTATTACAAACATGTCATTTATGGATTTTCTGACATATATACTTGCATTAACTAATTATTTATTTATAACATTTTATAAAAAAGTATATAATAGAAAGAAAAAACATCTTTTATTTTGAACAAGATTTATTACGAGTTAGATTTATGTAATAAATTACATAATTGCCCTTAGCGCGTACCCCTGACTCTGTCAATTCCTCGATATATAATTTAAGTGCTTAGGAGTTCCATACATGGACGCAAGGTGGTGCTCGAAGAATTTGTCAATGAGAGAAACAATGTACTTGGATGAAATTTAGATTTGAAATGGTCTATGTATGAAGAAAGAACATGGAGAAGCCTTAGATGAATGTAGTGCTTGGTCTATTATAAGGACAAGTGTGTGTTCTTGCTTCATAAATAGGAACATTAAGATGAGTGGACATATGATCAACCAAAGCATGAGCTTGGGGTTACTAGAGGTGAAATATAAGATTATATCTAAAAATTATCCATGAGAACAATGACATTATATGCTTGGATTGAATATATGAGGTTGGGTATTAAGCTTTGACTATTTCATACAATTGCGTTATATCACCTAATTAATTCATAAAGACTAGGTGATAGCACATGAGATGTAAGGATAACTAAGTATAAGGTACGACATACATTGGTTGGTCTAGAAAGCGTAGGTAATTGCATGATTTTCTCAATCTCGACATTAGAGATGAATTTATCTATGTGCTCAAAATAACCATGTTTCCTAACAAGAAGTTATCTTCTTGGATAAGGAAGTAGAGGGTTGCAATCATTCAAGTGTTTGACCACAAAAATGTGTAATCCAAGTTCTTTAAGGGTTCAGGTCAAGCTCGGTAACAAGTATTAAAAATATGGACTGAACATGAAGAATAAAAATTTAATGGAAGTACAATGTTGCAAGGATTACTTTCGAGAACAGGTTCGTAAAATATTTTAGAGGAAGGTCCAATGATTAAGCAATGACCTTAGGAAACGTGGGTGGAATTGCAACAACTTGGAATTGTCTAGCTCTAACTGAATTGTTTAGATTAAGACACAATTAAGAGAGCGTAAGAAGGGTTTAAATTACTTTTTTTGCGAGTACGAGCGTAACGCAGACCTTGGAAAACTTGTGGATAAGATTATAATTTTTTGGGAGGAGCTCATTATCCTCGAACTTAGTGTTAGCCATCACTTGTTTGATGATGCAAGAGTTAAAGCTTACTTCATGAAAAAACCATCCTTAGATTTTAGGTAGTAAATCTAGGGTATTTAACTTAATTTGTAACACCCCCACCTCTATACTCGTACTACCCAAGAGTATTATATAATAATAATGTTGAATAATATGGGGAATTAGGCAATATGTGGTACACATATGAATATTCCCTTGAACTAACACTGGTACATATCTTAAATCATATAAAAACTCACCATAGATGTCTACAGTCTTGGTACAAAGCAATAAACACGTGTGCCTCTAAGACAAAACAATACACAATATATAAATAATGACAAGGAGAACATATAGCCAAATGTAGCAATAATGTATAATAAGAATGTATATATCATTCCAGTCATACATCAAATATATACCAGTCAAAACATCTAATACGTGAATCTATATACAACTCAATGTTATACAATAACAATGTATAATAACAAAACCTATCCTCCATCTATGCCCAATATCCAATGAAATGGTCATTTCGTCCCCTGAACCTAAAATGTCTGACTCGAGTATTATAAATAACACATGGATCAGACTATGTCTATAATGATAAGTGATATAAATATGTAAAATCAATGAAAAGTGTAATAATAGTACTAACAATGACATTAACAAGTTCAAATATCTCAAAGCAACAGCCACTATAATTTCACATAATAAAGATGTCATCACCCAAAAATAGGATACCAGTTAAAAATCACAAAAGCAACATCAAATGGATGAATCATCCATATTCAGAAATTACTTTCAAAATTAATATAAATACATGTAATGTGAGATAGCCTATCAAATCATCCAAACCATATCCAACATCACACAAACCATAAATATAAATCATCTAAAAACCAAAGTACTAACAATAAAGTAAGACTATCTCGAAAATACCAAACCATCAATGAGTATGGATATATAGGGACTGACTACACTTTAGACTCAACCAGTCTCTAGTCTAGTCAACTCATTAGAGGAATGAAACATATATGCTAATCCACTGCACACGCATACCTTGAACCAAAAAGGAAGACTGATAGAACAACATACTCCAAGAACCCAGGTCTACTCGCCAACCACAGAGTAACTGTCTATAGAATTTGGTTACCCCGATGGACATCATGACCCCATCCAATATCATCTCGTCAACGCACAGCCTCGGTCACGACTCTTCTTTGCCCTTAAAGGTAATAGGCTGTAGGGTTAAGCGACATAAGGAGCTATGGACAATAACCAATCTACTACCACCAATACTATGATGCACATCGAAGGGACATATAACTATGGTGTCGTGGATGTTGGAACTACACCATACTGCCCATTTTGTCACACCCTAATGCAGAAAAATTGCCATGGTCATGAGTCGTGTCAATTCTACCATGGTTTTGAGCCGTGGTAAAATAAATTACAATGGTTTCGATCCATGGCAATTTATCAATAGCCGTAAACCATTCCAATGTTATCAAATTTTTTTCCACCCCTTACCATATATACATTTCAATGAAGCTAACACCCTTCTAAAAAAAGAACGCCCCCTTCCAAAATTAACCCGCGTCCCTCCCTAAATAATTTCCATCCCGCGCCCGAACTCTCACTAATTCTTGTCTAAATCCCCACTGCTCCAACATAAACATGAGTAGCTAGTATTCTCAATCACCGTGGATAACATTCTTTTGCCGACAGAGTTGTTTGGTAAAGCTCTAACACCTGCGCCAGGGCCTGCAATGGATTCTCCAGTGGAAGCTCCATCACCTGTAATGGACGCTCTTGTGCTCGCACCAAAAGTAAGTAGCCATCGCCGATGCCGGATTCGCCTCTGGATCCACCCTCTAGATCTCTTGATGGATCGCCAGCACTATCATTGGATTCTGATTCTGATAAAGTGGCTGCTGATAAGTCGGATGTCGCAGTGAGTTTGAAGCCGGTGAGTGCTGTTTTGGCTGCGTAGATGATGTGGGTTGCACTGTGAGTTTAGATTCTTATTTCTTGAAAATTTAATCTTATCTTCTTTTTAGATTCTTATGCCCTAAAAATTGAAATGAACGGTAATTTTATCACATCAAAATTAATCATTAATTAATATCTATCGTTGAATTTTTCTCTCCTAACTATTTCTAGTATTTTGACATTGCGGTTGGCACAGAGCCGTCTCAAAATGATTCACTGAGTTTGCCCAATATTGTTAACCAACTTATATCACATTTATCTTCTTCCTAATTTACATATCTCACAGAATATTAAAAACAACTTTGATTATAAGGAAAGTTTGTTTTTTACTGAATACAGGACTAACTAAAAAAGGAAGAAGAAAACTCCATGTTTAGAACAGACTTAAAAGTACTATGATTGGATATCTGATTCAAAATCATAGAGAAAATGTTACGACCTGGAATTTTCGATCCCAAAAATTACAAATAGTTAGGAAAATAAGAAAGTGGATAGGAGAAGAAGAAACAGAAAACCAAACTCAGAATCTCACATTTGCAGCGGATAAAATATAATATCAAATAATAATCTTTACACAAAGAAAGCTGTATCAGTCAATCACATTTTAATACATCAGAGTTACAACACTTTACAATCACTGGACAGTTAAAATAACTTGTTCCGGATATACAACAATATAACACAGCAGAAACACTCCATACGTTCATGCCATCCAGCTCGCCTCCTGAGTTCCAGAATGTCCTTACTTGGAAATCTGTAATACTCGGTCTGACCCGAGCGTTACATCAAAGTAATACCCGGGTCAGGCTGGAAACCAGCATGAGTAAACCCATCTAACATGAATGACAAAAGCATACAACTTGTATATATAACCCGGGTAACTTGTATCGATTACTAGTTCACAAATTGTTATAGACATTTCTCATTTCACCCATAAATTCGTAAGTACCAAAACTTAGATTAAATAGTCCAATTCATTTAAATCAATCCATTCCAGTCTATTGATTTCACATATCAAATCTGTAAAGAATCGAAGTGGTTTCGGGTATTTACTAACACCTGACTTCGGTCTCTTCGAATCAATGTCATCTTAACCCAAATTATTCAAGTGAATACAATTTAATTTTAAATACAAGATGTCACTTTTTATACAGCAATTAATCGTCGACAGATAACCACACAATCACTATTCAAGGCAAACATATCATATCATAAACATTTCATATCAGAAATATCAACCAATCATTCATAAGCAAGATTTATTAGTCGCCCATTAATAATTAAATCAAATTAATTACTTTAATCATTTTTAATCTTGCTTACATAACAATAATTAATTACAAACCATTAATTAATCATCCCCTAATTATCCTCTCTAATTACATTCAATAATTAGCCTTTAATTAATTTACCACATTCATTAATCAACCTTGATTAATCACATTTAGTAATTAATCATTCTTAATTACTTAGATTAATTAATTAACCCCTTAATTAATTAATAAATACTTTAATTAATTACACTGAATAATTAACACTTAATTACTTCCACTAAGTAATTATTCTTTAATTACTTTCCATCAGGTAATTACCCATTGATTAATTACATCCTATAATTATCCATTAATTACTTCATTAAGTAATTATTGTTAAATAAATCACATTTGGTAATTAACCCTTAATTAATTACATTAATTATTCTCTATTAATCAATTTCCTTAATAATTAACCACATTAATAAATTAATACCTTAAAATGATTTCACAAACTAATCAACTAATTACCTTAATAATTAAATTAATTAGTTATTCCTTTAACTGATTACCTTGATCAATTAACCATCCTTATTAAATAATTTATACTTTATTTAATGACATCATTTAAATCACCTCTTAAAACATTTAGGAATTTACCTGCTATAAAATTATTTTAAACAATCAAATTTTATGACATTTTAAAACCTACTCCTTTTGATAATCTTTTAAACTTGATTTATTTATCAACTAAACATATTTAAACTTGATTAAATCTTCGTCTTTGAAACAAAATATTTTAAAATCTTTAAATCTTTAAAACCTGTTTGAAACACCTTACTAGAATCTTTAAATGGTATTTAAACTTGGAAAAACTTGACTTGTTTTAGCTTTGCACTTTTACTAACAAAATCTGGGCTCTGCTTGTTTAAATTTAAAATCCCATTCATGTTTTACCTAAAAACTTATAACCCTGGAATAAACTAGACTAACCCGAGCCAAAACGCACAAAACCCCAAGACAACCCCGTGTCATACGAATACCATCACTACACCAAGTCACTCACGCTAAAACTCGAGATTTACCCGAGACCCTGCTTTCTTCCCCAAACAAGATACGCGAGAAAATCATGTGCACGTGCACACCCATCGGAACACCACCGCCTCCTTGCCGACGATCCTCGTCAGTCGACGATACTCAACCCTAGTGCTCCGACCACTCAGATTGGTCAAATTCGACCGGGAATCAAAACGAGTCATCTAATCGAAAACTGAAGTCCAAGACATCCGTCTGAATCCACCCATCACCGTCGCCTCCATCCACCGATCCATTCAAATCACGCCGATGACCCCTACTCCATTTCCCCTACGACCCATTAACTCCAACGCTACCACGTTACCGCAAATGTCACGAAAACATCGATCAACCCATCAGGACATTAAACCCTACAAAGCCCCTGTATCGCCGCCGCGATGATCATTGAACGCTCCAACCATTTTTTCCAAGATCCTACGTACCCCAGCCTCCTCCAGCAGTAGTCTCGACGCTTACCAAAATGTCGTTCGTCGAAATTTGACAATAAAGCAAATTCCGTTCATCCCATTATTTCTCAAGATATACCATCTTAAAATTTACAAATTCATACTAAAATTCGTGATTTGTTTATACGAATCATATTCTATAACCTAAAGATGAAATCATTGGCATTGATTTTTAACTTATTTTAGCCTTTAACTATAATCTTAAATTTTCAGAATATTTAGTAAATATAAACACTTAAGATAAATTTTAAAAACAAGATTACATTGTTACAACCAATTTCATTTCAATAATCAAGGTTCGGTAATGATTCATTGGGAAGATATGATTTTTTTTTAAAAGAAAATCTTGAACCTGAGATTAAAATAGTGGCCATGTACATAGGCATGCTTTCAAATAGCATAACTCAAACCAAATTCAAATTGGAACATCCATGCAAACATGTATTCATCATCATCACACAGATATATTAACACCAAAGATTTTAGCTTTAAAAATGTTTAATCACCTTTTACGCAGTTAGAACAGAAAACAGAGCCTTGTTTTTTTTTGAACTGAAATTTGAATATTGATCATTGAACTGCTGTTTGATTTTGAACTTGCCTCTTGATTTGATGATCATGGCAACTGAAGTTGATATTTGTTTTTCCTTGCTTTTAAATTCTCTGATTTTAGGTTGCTTCAGGCTTTAGTCTTTGATCTTAAACCTTTTTCTAGTTTGAAAATTTATTTCCAGGTTGGAATGATTTTTACTTCGATCAGATTTTTGTTTTTGCTTTCTTCTCTGGTTTGTATATAAGAAAAGAAAGTGTAGAAGCATACTAATATTTACAACTTTTACTTTCTTTCTTATTTGAAATTAAAATAAAAAGGAAATAAACTAACATGACACTTGTTGAATTATATACCACATACTATACTCTTGTTAATTTTATGTGTTATAAAGCTTACATATGTTAATTTATGTGTTAAAATATTTACACTTGTATTTCGAATGTATTTATTCATATATATATATGTATGTATATATGTATATGTGTATATATATATATATTTGAAAAACTTTTATTTTTAATTTCTATTTGGTAAATATATTTTCTTAATTTATTCTTTTAAAAACCTTTAGAGAAAATAATGTTAGTCCTTCAGATGATGGTTTTGATGACAACAACCTTAGAATAGATTATAAAATATAAATACTAACGCTATAGTTTAGATATATATGTCTACGCAGGATTTAACCATGTAGGTACCAAGAATGAAGACTTTACAGTATAGAGATTCAAGATATCAAGATTGAAGATTCATAAGTATCAAGAATATCAATCGTTCAAGATTTCAAGAATAAGTAATTTTAATTAGGAATTTTGTTAAAACTCCCAGAAAAGCACTGACATCTTAAAATCCAATTTATTCGTGGAATGGAATCCACTTCGAGCCCGTTAAAGGGATGGAACCCTAATTAGGATGGAACCTATGAAAAATCTAGTGGAACATTGTTTTGCATCCGCTAAATTTTATTCAAAATGTTTTACAAAATTATATCTTGTTTTCAAAATGTTTTCAAAATCTTCCTTTTAAAAGAATCAAAAACATCTATCCTGGTTTTAATATTTTTAGCCTCAAAATAATCTTTAATTTCAAAATCAAATTATCCTTCGTTTTAAACTGTCTTTTAATAATAATATATTTAACTTTTAAATATTTATACTTAGATTTAAATATAAAATTATAAGTAAAATTTTATCTATACCAAAATATTATTCTCTATATTTATTTATGTATTTTAACTATAGTTAAGTATATTTATAAAAGTTTAAAGTAGTTTTAATATAAGATAAAAGTTATTTTCAAAGACAAAACACTAAAATTTCCTTTGGGATGTCGACATACCAAGTTACCCATGTCGACATAGTGTTAGTTGATTTCAAAAATTTGAATTTCAAAAGAAGTGTCTATTCGTCGTATCCCTTCATGAATGAACATGGCTGTTGTTCTTCTATAAATAGGGGCTATATTCAACGAATTTCTAATCATATTTTCTAGTTTTCACTCCTCTTCTTCTTCCACATCTCTTTATACATATTCTTACCATTACTCTACCGAAATCAACATTGAATCTAAGTAGATCATTTCTGCTTTGATTCTCTATCACTATCTCAACAAGATCCTCAGTGCTATTCATAGTTATAGACTTCTTTGCAATCAATTTAGTGAGAAAAGGTGTGATTGTAGCCTTGGAAATCAATCAAGTGTAAGGTGTGATTGTAGCCTTGAAAATCAATAGGGTGAACTTGTTGCCAGGGAAATCAAGCATCTCTACCCAGAGGATTGTGAATCTAGAGGGTGTACCTCAAGCCTTGAAATCGAGGGTGTAATCGTAAAGATTGCTTTTGAAAGGAAATCCGTACTTGTACGGGGCTGGATGTAGAGTAACTCCGAACCAGTATAAAATCCAGTGTGTTCTTTCCTTTACTGTTTTTACTTTATATTTGCATCTGTGTTTGATTCTGTGATCATATCTGTGTCTGGATATTGCATACATCTGTGTTCAAATTAACAAAAACTCAAAAAGATTTAGTAATTTCTTTAAACACTATTCACCCCCTCTAGTGTTAATCATAGCCTTAAGATTCGTATTTCGCATTTCTCATATTTGGTATCAGGGCAAGGTTTTTAAAGTTTCATAATCTAATTTTTGAAAAAGTTTTTAAAATGGCTATGTTTGTTAATACTAGTTTAGAAATATTCAGATCATCATTGTCTCTTGAGTCTGCATATAATCAATGTTCAAATTCAAGTTGTCTACCAAAATTGTTTGATGTGCAAAAAACATGCTTTATAGGGATTAAAGAATCAATCCTCAACGGACAAATTGTGCAGATCAAAAAGAACAAATGGATACTCGATAATGGATGCTCTAGACATATCGGAGGACTGATTAACTTTGGAGGCAATTCAAAAGGATATGTGATTGACATCGGCAAAGTCGGTAACTCGAAAACTCCAATTATTACTAATGTTTTGCTAGTTAAGAATCTGAAACATAATCTGCTAAGTATAAGTCAACTCCGTGATAAAGGATATAAAATTAAATTTGAAAAAGATAAGTGTCACATTGAACATAACAATTCAACCATAATATTTGAGGAAATTAGGAAAAAGAATATTTATATTCTTAGTGTGAAAGTTTCAAATGATAACCTGTGTCTTTTGGAAAATACAAGCGACCCTTGGATTTGGCATAAGAGATTTGGACATTTGAATTTCAAACTCTTATCTAGACTATCAAAACATGATCTAGTAAGAGGTCTCCTTAAAAGGAATTTTAAAATAGATAGTCTATGTGATGCATGTCAATTAGAAAAACTTAGAAAAAGTTCCTTTAAATCAAAATATATGATTTCAACCTCAAAACCTCTTGAATTACTTCACCTTGATTTATTTAGTCCATCTCAAATTCTATCGATAGATCATAGTAAATATGTTTTTGTAATTGTAGATGATTATTCTAGACTTACATGGACAATATTTTTGAAACATAAAAGTGATACTTTTGAATGTTTTACGAACTTTACAAAAAGGATTCAAAATCAACTTTCTCTAAAAATTATAACCATCCGTAGTGATCACGGTGGTGAATTTGAAAATGAAAAGTTTGAGGAATTCTACAATAAAAAGGGAATAACTCACAATTTTACATTTTCAAGAACTCCACAACAAAGCGGAGTAGTAGAACGTAAAAATAGGACGATTCAAGAGTGTGCGAGAACTATGCTTTCGAATAGTAAATTACCAAAATATTTTTGGGCAGAAGCAGTTGCTACCGCCTGTTATATTTTAAATAGAATTTTAATTAGACCTTTAACTGATAAGACATCTTATGAACTTCTTTACTCAAAGAAACCTAAGGTATCTTATTTTAGAATTTTTGAAAGTAAATGTTTTATTTTAAATACTAAAGATAACTTAGATAAAATTGATCCTAAATCCGACAAAGGTATCTTTATCGGATATTCTAATAGAATTAAAGCGTACAGAGTATTTAATTTAAGAACTAACACCATCGAAGAAACAATGCATGTTTCGTTCAATGAAAATCTCAAAAATTTTGAAGATAAAAATGATGAAGAGGATTTAATTACTCAAAATCATGATTCAACTGAAACTAATAATGAAATTAATCATCCTAACAAAAGGACTAAACTTTTAAAAGATCATCCTATAGAAAATATACTAGGAGATATGCAATCTGTTGTTAAAACTAGACATCGACTAAGTCAAATGAGTAATGTAGCTTTTATATCAACTATTGAACCCAAAAATCCAAAAGAAGCATAAACTGATGATTCATGGATTTTGGCTATGCATGAAAAATTAAATCAATTTACTAGAAATGATGTTTGGGAACTTGTTCCTAGACCTGAAAATAAAACTATAATTGGAACTAAATGGGTTTATAAAAATAAAATGAATGAACAAGGAGAGGTAGTTAGAAATAAAGCTCGGTTAGTCGCTCAAGGTTATTGTCAAGAAGAAGGAATAAATATTGATGAAACTTTTGCTCCCGTGGCAAGATTAGAAGCCATTAGGATTCTACTTGCTTTCGCAAATCATAATAATTTCAAATTATTTCAAATGGATGTTAAAAGTGCCTTTTTAAGTGGATTTGTAAAAGAGGAAGTATATGTTGAACACCCACCACTTTTTGAAAATGAAAATTACCAAATCATGTTTACAAACTTAAGAAAGCTTTATATGGTCTAAAACAAGCTTCTAGCGCCTGGTATGATAGACTAAGATCTTACTTATTACAATCAAATTTTGAAATTGGTACAATAGATAATACTCTTTTTATTAAAAGAAATAAAAATGATATTCAACTAGTACAAATCTATGTAGATGATATCATTTTTGGTTCAATTAATTTTGAAATGTATAAAGAATTTTCTGAAATAATGACAAAAGAGTGTGAGATGAGTCATATGGGTGAATTAAACTTCTTTTTAGGATTACAAATAAAACAATTAGATAATGGTATCTTTATTAGTCAAGAAAATACGCTAAATACCTAATTAATAAATTTGGTTTGACTACCGCGAGTGGAAAAATCACTCCCATGGAAACCAATGAGTATCTTAGTAAAGAAGATCTCTCGAAAGATGTAGATTAAAAATTATATAGAGGAATGATTGGATCACTAGTCTATATCACTCCTAGTAGACCTGATATCATGCATAGAGTTTGTCTCTGTGCAAGATATCAATCCCAACCTAAAGAGACACACTTAAAAGGCGTAAAACGTATCATAAGATATGCTAAACACATCTCTGATTGTGGCTTATTTTACCATAAAAATGATTCTTTTGACTTAATATCTTACTGTGATGCTGATTATGCTGGTTATAAATCAAATCGAAAAAGTACAAGTAGAACTTGTCACTTTTTAGGGCATTCTCTGATTTTCTGGTTTAGTAAAAATCAAAACACATTTTCTTTATCAACATCTGAAGCAGAATATATTTCTGCTGCTTTGGCTTGTTCTCAAGTAATATATATGCAGCAAACTTTAAAAGATTACGGTTTAAATATCTCAAAATCACCAATTTAATGTGATAATACCAGTGCAATAAATTTATCCAAAAATACTACTCAACATGCTCGAACTAAACATTGATATCAGACATTATTTTCTTAGAGATATTATAAGTAAGGAAGTAATTACTCTGGATTATATCAACTTTGAGAATCAAATTGCTGATATATTAATAGAATCTTTAAATGTATCTATATTTACTTAATTAAGAAGAGAATTAAGTATTTGTTCAATAACTGAAATATAAAATATAAATAACAAAGTATAATTAAAAATTAAATCAAAATAAATTAAAAAGCAAAAAAATCAAGCACCATATCGACATCCCTTAGTACCCCATGTCGACATACAACGATTTTTTATTTCTGAAAATTTTCCCACCAAAATTCAAATAATTGGTTATATATTATTCTTATTTTCGAAATTCTGTTCATTCTTTCTGTTATTTCTCTGTTCTATCTTCTGAAATTAAATAATCAATGGCCTCCTCTTCCAAATCAAATAAAAATTCAACATTTTAGTTCCCTTCTCCTACTTCTAGACCGTTGAAACGAACAGCACTCGCTCATGTGATGAAAATGGAGGATTCTCTGATGGATGCACTTCAGTTAATGACTGAAATCCAAGTGACGCAACTTCGAATGGCCAAAGAACAAGAGAGGCAAGGCAAAATCCTTAGGAATTTACAATAATTTCTAATGGACAATCACGTGTAACAACCCGATATTTTCAACCATTCGCATCCGCACATGTCGAACTTGAATTGCTCAAAATACCATGCTGGAAATAAAATTTAGCAAATTTCAGAATATATAGTAATATAAATAATCACAGATCAAAGACACAGAGTAAATAGTAATGCAGCAGAATTAAAAGAGATAGTAGTTCATGAAGCTACTATATAAAAATAAGATACGTCAGAGTTAAACAAGATATAACAGAAGAGTATAAGATACATCAGGTATAAATCAGAATACGTCACTGAAATCACTAGATATTGAAAGCAAAATAGATGGCTAGATCTTCAAGAAAAGCTCCAACTCCAAAGGTGAGTCTTGAATGCTGAATCACTCAATCTGACTCGAGCGTAAATCAAAACAAAAACACTCGAGTCGGGACATAAATACTTATGAACTGTAAATCCACTCAAGTGAACAGTAACAAAATGCATCAATAACTTAAAGGATGCTTGGGATCGCTAATCCTTGAAGGATCCGTTAAACTATTTACTATGTAGTAATATTGCGCTATTATAATTGTGTCTATAGTAAAATAAACTTACTATTAAATGGCGTTGAAGGTTTACCCATATAGCCCTCAACACGTAATAGTCCCAGTAGTCCATCCAGTATCAATATATCTCCAGATCGGGAGACTACTCTAAATACTCCATGGGCTACGGGAGAAAAACAAACTCGTAGTAAAGGCTCGGTATGATAGGTGACACAGCACAACTAGGCAATGCCAGGGTAGATATACCAATTACGCTTCCGGGCTGGTGGTAACGCATAGCAGCCACTACCACCCACCTCGGAACACACTCCCAAATCAAAATCGGAGGATGGCCATCAAATCACCACAAGTAAGAGTATAGTATCGAAGGAATGCGTCCGATCAGAGGGATGACCTCACTTGGCCCATCGATCGCTCATGTGTTAGCCACCTTATGCCAACTCACGGGAGTCGGGTCCACGTTCATACCTCAATAGGATCGTCGCCACCATCCTACTTCATTCTGGAATATCCACCGCGTACACGGTTGTTAACGTGGTTTTCAGAGTTGGCAGAGAGCATGACAACTTCCGATCCCAGTCTCTTTAACAACCAAACGTTATTATTACGCCGTAGTCATTTCAAAATAGTTCATACTTCAAAAACAAATCATTTCATTTCAAACAATATTCCTTCCAAAATAGTTCATACTTAGAAACCAAAACCATTTTTATTTCAAACTATATTCAAATCAATACAACATCATTTCCATTTCAAATATATATATCCATCTTTCAAAAGTCATAATACTTTTAAAACTATAACTTTTCGAAACCCAAAATACTTGAAATCATTACACTTTGAAAATCATAACATTTCGAAATCATACATTTGAAATCATAGTACCTTACTTTAATCAAAATTTTCAAATTTCCAATTTAATTCAATTCCAACCATCAGTTTTAATTAAATTCAGTTTCCTAACAAAACATTACAAAATAAACTATTCACTCTTTAATATATTTCAAAGCTTAAATACACCATATTTCAAAACTAAATTATATAATTTCATATATCTTAAATTTAACTTCATTATTACTTAGTTTTGAAATATTCATTTCAAAAATCCAACATCTTTTATATAAACTCAAATTACAAGTAAACCAATATCCTTTCATACAAATATAAACTTCAAATATTCATTTATCAAAATCAAATATCATTCCAAATTCACATTCTTTATCAAATAAAGATTATATCATAAAAAAACCATTTCAAAATCATTAAAATACCATATCCTTCAAAACCTCATTATCAAATCATTATTTGAATTCAATTTCAAATATTCAAATTTAAATATCATTTAAAAATCAAATATGTCATTCATTTATTATTTCAAATATCATTACAAAAATACATTTCAAAATTCCATTTAAAAATTCATTTATAACATTTCATTCCATTTAACACATAACAAGGTAATCATTATTTAAATTCAAATTCAATTTAAATTCCTTAAAATTCAAATTTAAATATTAAATTATATTCAAAACTCCTTAAATTTCACAACTAATCAATTCCAAAAGTTAAATCATTTAACACTTTAAAATATAACTCAAACAGTGTTAAAATCTATAACATTTCAAAACATTGACAAAATATAGCAACGACGACATTTATAAAGTACTATCATAGCTTATAGTTTCCAAAATAGTTTAGTTCAAGAATAACGGCATTTATAAAATGTCGTAATAGATATTAGTTATTTCAAACATAGTTAAGTTCAAAGCAACAACATTTAAAAATGCTCTCATAAAACTATAGCATTTTGGAAATGCTATTAATAAATTCCAGATTATATTTAACTTTTCAAAAACAATAAAATTTTGAAAAAAATTCTATTTAAATTTATAAATCATATATCTAGACTTCAAAATTCTAATTTAAATAATTTTAACATATGTTTTATCACAATAAAATTTAAAATCAAATATCCAATTAAAAATTCAATTCATTAGTTAAGTTAAAATTTTACTGTTTAATTACTTATTAAATTTAACAAGACTTAACATTTTACTTCAAATATCATTTCAAAACTTTAAATTTAGTTTCCATTATTTATTACATTTTAAAAATAAATTTAAAGTCAAAATTCACATTTACTTCTTAAATTCCCAAATTCAAAACTAAGTATTTAGCCTTCTTAAAACCATAATATATATATTTTTAAATCAAAATTTCATACTATAAAAATACATATCTTAGAAAAATCATTTTAAAATATACCACGGGGTCTGTATAAAATTTTCTAACCTAGGCCAAGTGATACAGATATATATATCATTTCAATTCGTAATTTAAAAAGAAAACCCGGGTTCTATCATTTCAAACCCGCAATCCCAAGTAAATAAAAATAAATAAAAATCGCTCAGGCCTACCATTTCAGCCCATAAACATTTTTCCCTATTCTAAAGTCCGTTCGGGTATGTATCATTTCATCCCATAGAGATTCTATTCTAACAGGGAACTTGTAGTGTGATCATAAATAAATAAACAGTATAAACAATGTCAATGTCACAATATAATGCCATATATCAGATGTCAGGTGACAATTAACAGAATTAACATGGTAACAACAAGGCATAACATATCATATAACCATCATTTACTTGCTTAAACATTTTTAATCACCAAACACTTGTTATCAATTCACTATTTCATAAGTATAAATGCCAGAGTGAGAAAGACTCACCTTTTCAAGCTGAAGACCACTACGACACACAAAACGATCTCAAAGGCACGACAAGCATGATACAACTTGACTATGGATTCAAGTGAGAAAGATAGCCAAGATATGATCTTGCACACAACCAATAACACAACAATAGAACACATGAATTTTCAATACAAAACCACATTGAAACTGATTGAAATAAAAGCAACAATGGACAAGATGATTTTACTATGCCTCAATCACTTCAATGCTTGGCCTAAGGGACTCTTTAGCTCAGCTATATGATCATGCTAGGCTTGAGTATAACATCAAAAATTCAAGGCAACACACGTGTTTGGAGAGGAGGAGCTACAACATAGGTTAAACAAAGGAACAAGGCAAAAAGAGGTAGGTTTGGTGCACCATGTTTGGCTCGACCTAGGGTTAATTAGGCTCGCCTCAAGCTTGCTTCAAATCTGGTCAGTGCTGGAGTGATGGCTAGAGGTTAGGTCAGTTGGTGGTAGTGGATCTAGGGTGGTGGCCAAGGTGATATGTGAAGGTGGTGGTGAAACTAGGCCCGTCTAGGCATGATTTCAAGGCATTTGTGCAAAGTTTTGTGGTATTGGCTCAATAATAAGGCATGGTCAGATCTGGACAAGGGGAAGGGAGATAATGGCTACTGCGTATGGTGGTGGTGATGGTCGGAGGAGATGAAGGTGGTAGAGGCCTAGCAAAACACAAGAAAGATCAAGTCAAAATCAATGAAAACAAGGAGAAAATGAAGAGAAAAAGTAGAAAAAGAAGAAGAAGTTCGTACCATTTTCTTTGGCCGTGAGTTTTTTTTAAGAGGGCGAGAAAGTTTTTCCACATGAATATGAAGGAGATTACATGGAAAATGAAAAAAAAATTGGATGGCTAAAGCATGAAGTGAAAAGGCAATAGCAAATGAAAGGACAAGATCATTTGAAAAGTCACTAGAATATGAAAAGCTTTTGTTTCTTTGTTTTCTTATTTCTTTTAATCAAAATAGCTAAAATAAATCAGCAAAATAAAATAAAAGCTGAAAAAAATAAAATGAAAAAGAAAATAAAAATATAATTTAAGGAAAAATAGAAAATAATTAAGAAAATAGCTAATATATTGAAACTAGCATTTAAAAATTGCAAACAAAACACAATTAACATTTGAAAATTATAACTACACTTTTAAAATGTTTTAAAAATAAAATAATACATAACATGTCATATTACACATATTAGAACATGTTTTGACAAATAAAAATATTATTTATATTAATTAAAATAAACAATTTTGATAAATAAATATTTTTTACACACAATATTGTAAAAATCATAACTTTCACAATATAAATCAGATTTCAACGAACCGAAAAGCAGTATTCTTAAAATTTTATTTATTTTCATAATAAAGGATAAAATTAAAATGTGAAAATACTTGAAATTTAAAAGTCAAAGTATGGCCATTTTGACCAAAACTCACTTTTTTGTAAAATATTCTATATATTCAGTTTTGAAATTATAATTCACATACAAATCAAAATTAATATTTAAAATAACAAAATTATTCATCTTAATAAATAAAATAAAGTTTTTAAATCAGGATTTCAATTTGAAATAATTAACATATATAATTAAAATAATTGCAAAATATAGGATTGTTACACTCTCCTCCACTCAAAACTTTTCGTCCCCGAAAAGGAATGAGGTACAGGGAAAGCATAGAAAAAGATAGAATGAAATAGGATTAAGTCAAGATGACAAGAAGATTGAAATTTTACCTGAAAATTGTTGTTATAGGTAAGTTTAACAAGGTGGAGACGGTCTTACCAAGATCCTCCAGAATCAAGCACACAAGCACGAAAAAGATCTTCTAGAATCTGATTCACCCTTTCCGCTTGACCGACGGTCTGTGGATGGCAAGAAGTGTTCAGATTCAAAATGAGTTCCAAAGATTATAGAAAGGTTTCTAAACAGACTGTATAAGCAATAGTCTCCCCATTCTGTTGCAGGATACGGGAAATAATGACAATCAGAAGATAGTTCGAAAAAAAAATGAGATGATAAATTAAAAAGCCTAAAAATTCAACTTAAATTGGAAATTAATTTTACATAAGTTAAATAAATCTTAATAATCTCCAATTTCATTATCTTATCATCCAATTATCTTAAATTAACAATTTCTAAAATCATGGATTTGAAAAATCATTTATTATACTCATAATGTACTCAATAAATTTAATTCTTCCTTATTCCTAATCATAATTAAATTTATTCCTTTCAATATATTTTATCACCTATGTTAAATATATTTATACTTATTATAATTGTTTAAAATTATTCTCTTTAACATCATTTTATATAGTAAATTATTACATTACCCTTTTTTCTATTTACCTCTGTTAATCTTTTTATAACTAAAATTTAAGTGTATAAAATTTATTATAACACTCAAATTTTATTTATAAAATCCTTTTTGTATTGTATATTATCCAATTACATATTTAACTTTTGGAAATTTAGGTAAGTTATTGGAATGAAATTGTGTATTATACAAATAAAACTTTCCAATTCAATCATTTCAAGCTTGAATATTTATCCAAATCTTGAAATTTATATTTGAAATTATCCTTCAGGATAAAATTTAGGAATTAAATTTTCGATAAATTCCAAAATATTTAGAGATAAATAAATGCACATATACTATATATATCCATTTAAATTTAAATCATATATCAGCATATGTTATAAATCCAGTCTTATTTTAGAAATTCAAATCAATTAAATTCCTTAAAAAAAACTGTAGCAAGACTACAGAACGGTCTCTTCACTGAAACTTGAAAATGAATGTCGATGATGCTGCAGTCATCACCGAAGTTATTTTCCATCAACAAAGAGAAGAGCACTAATTTTAAACTTTAAAATTTATTGGAAACAAATTTCTTTTCGAAAATACTTTAAATAGTATATCCTTTAAAACTTTATATACAAGGTTTGAAATCCATCGAAAATTAAATTCTCGAATTCTCATTTAAATTCATTTAAAATTTCCAGATAAATTTATAACCATGCTTTATAGTTCAATTATTTATATGTGAAACAAGGGATAATGATATATGAAAATCAATATTATTTCTTAACAACCAAATTCAATAAAAATCCAGAAAAAAGGTTTATAATATAGTTACATAATTTATTTCATTACTAAATTTGAAAAAAAACATATTGTGTTTGTCTGCTCTGTTCAAGTGTTTTGAAAATCTTATCGATAGCATTGATCAGACGAATCGATCAGAAACCCAAATCAACATCAACAACTAAAACAACATAATATATAAAACATTTTAAATATTAGTTTACAAATACACTTCAAGAATGATTTGAAGATAAGTTGGAAACAAGATGAGATGATTAAATAACAGAATAGGAAGATGGATAAGCCTATATAAATCGCGGGCAAGCTTAACCGGGTCAACTGTTACTTAAAGAATAAGATCGATGTGGATTTCTGGGGTAAATCAACATTTGATCCTAAGATATAGAGTTCGGAATTATAAGAGATACTAGCATCTAAACCGAGGATATAAAATCTCCGGTGAATCGACGCTATTGTAAAGGAGTTTCACCCCTTTACAAATCAATTTGAGATTGGCGAGACCGCCGACTCATTATAAAGATCTTTCGAAGTAGAGTTATGGGGTACTTCAGAATCAAAAGAAGATAAATAGTGAAGGACACAAATGGATTTTGGAACCGCAGAGAACGTTCTAAAATTCAAAGGAATCGAGTCAAAAAGGAAGAGATTAAAACCCGAATGTAAGTGATTCTGTAAACACATTTACCATATATGCTGAGTTTTGCCTATAGCTACCAAAGCTCTTATACCAAATGTAACAACCCGATATTTTCAACCGTTCGCATCTGCACATGTCGGACTTGAATTGCTCAAAATACCGCATTGTAAATAAAATTTGGCAAATCTCAGAATATACAGTAATATAAATAACCATATACACAGAGTAAATATTAGTGCAGCGGAATTGAAAGAGATAGTAGTTCATGAAGCTACTATATAAAAATAAGGTACATCAGAGTTAAACATGATGCGACAGAAGAGTATAAGATACATCAGGTGCAAATCAGAATACATCACTGAAATCATTGGATACTGAAAGCAAAATAGATGGCTAGATCTTCAATAAAAGCTTCAACTCCGAAGGTGAATCTTGAATGCTGAATCACTCAATCTGACTCGAGCGTAACGCAAAACACTCGAGTCAGGACATAAATACTTATGAACTGTAAATCAACTCAAGTGAACAGTAACAAAATGCATCAATAACTTAAAGGATACTTGGGACCACCCATCCTTTAAGGATACGTTAAACTATTTACTATGTAGTAATATTGCGCTATTATAATGGTGTTTACAGTAAAATAAACTTACTTTTAAATAGCGTTGAAGGGTTACCCATATAGCGCCCAACACGTAATAGTCCCAATAGTCCATCCAGTATCAGCATATCTCCAGATCGGGAGACTACCCTAAATACTCCATGGGCTACGGGAGGAAAACAAACTCGTAGTAAAGGCTCGGTATGGTAGGTGACACGACACAACTAGGCAATGCCAGGGTAGATATACCAATTACGCTTCCGGACTGGTGGTAACGCGTAGCAGCCACCACCGCCCACCTCGGAAAACACTCCCAAATCAAAATTGGAGGGTGGCCATCAAATCAACCAGAAGTAAGAGTATAGTATCGAAGGAATATGTACGATCGGAGGAATGACCTCACTTGGCCCGTCGATCGCTCCTGTTTTAGCCACCTTATGCCAACTCACGGGAGTCGGGTCCACGTTCATACCTCAATAGGATCGTCGCCACCATCCTACTTCATTCTGGAATCTCCACTGTATACACGGTTGTTCGAGTGGTTTTCGGAGTTGGTAGAGAGTATGACAACTTTCGATCCCGGTCTCTTTAACAACCAGACGTTATTATAACGCTATAGTCATTTCAAAATAGTTCATACTTCAAAAACAAATCATTTCATTTCAAACAATATTCCTTCCAAAATAGTTTATACTTCGAAACCAAAACCATTTTTATTTCAAACTATATTCAAATCAATACTATATCATTTCCATTTCAAGTATATATTCATCTTTCAAAAGTCATAATACTTTTTAAACTATAACTTTTCGAAACGCAAAATACTTGAAATCATTACACTTCGAAAATCATAACATTTCAAAATCATACATTTGAAATCATACATTTGAAATCATAGTACCATACTTTAATCCAAATTTTCAAATTTCCAATTTAATTCAATTCCAACCATCAGTTTCAATTAAATTCAGTTTCCTAACAAAACATTACAAAATAAACTATTCAATCTTTAATATATTTCAAAGCTTAAATATACCATATTTCAAAACTAAATTATATAATTTCATATATCTAAAATTTAACTTCATTATTACTTAGTTTTGAAATATTCATTTCATAAATCCAATATCTTTTATATTAACTTATATTACAAGTAAACCAAATATCCTTTCATACAAATATAAACTTCAAATATTCATTTATCAAAATCAAATATCATTCCAAATTCACATTCTTTATCAAATAAAGATTATATCATAAAAAAACCATTTCAAAATCATTAAAATATCATATCCTTCGAAACCTCATTATCAAATCATTATTTGAATTCAATTTCAAATATTCAATTTCAAATATTCAAATTTAAATATCATTTAAAAATTAAATATGTCATTCATTTATTATTTCAAATATCATTACAAAAATACATTTCAAAATTCCATTCAAAAAATTCATTTATCACATTTCATTCCATTTAACACATAACAAAGTAATCATTATTTAAATTCAAATTCAATTTAAATTCCTTAAAATTCAAATTTAAATATTAAATTATATTCAAAACTCCTTAAATTTCATAAATAATCTATTCCAAAAGTTAAATCGTTCAACACTTTAAAATATAACTCAAACAGTGTTAAAATCTATAACATTTCAAAATATTGACAAAAATAGCAACGGCAGCATTTATAAAGTACTATCATAGCTTATAGTTTCCAAAATAGTTTAGTTCAAGAATAACGACATTTATAAAATACCGTAGTAGATATTTAGTTATTTCAAACATAGTTAAGTACAAAACAACAGCATTTAAAAATGCTGTCATAAAACCGTAGCATTTTGGCAATGCTATTAATAAATTCCAGATTTTATTTAACTTTTCAAAAACAACAAAACTTCGAAAAAAAAATTCTATTCAAATTTATAAATCATATATCTAGACTTCAAAATTCTCATTTAAATACTTTTAACATATGATTTATCACAATAAAATTTAAAATCAAATATCTAATTAAAAATTCAATCATTAGTTGAGTTAAAATTTCACAGTTTAATTACTTATTAAATTTAACAAGACTTAACATTTTACTTCAAATATCATTTCAAAACATTAAATTTAGTTTCCATTATTTATTACATTTCAAAAATAAATTTAAAGTCAAAATTCACATTCACTTCAAATTTACATACTTAAATTCCCAAATTCAAAACTAAATGTTTAGCCTTCTTAAAACCATAAAATATATTTTTAAATCAAAATTTCATACTTTAAAAATACATATCTTAGAAAAATCATTTAAAAATATACCGCGGGGTCTGTATAAAATTTTTAACCTAGGTTAAATGATACAGATACATATCATTTCAATCCGCAATTTAAAAAGAAAACCCAAGTTCTATCATTTCAAACCCGCGATCCCAAGTAAATAAAAATAAATAAAAATCGCTCAGGCCTATCATTTCAGCCCATAACGATTTTTTTCTATTCTAAAGTCTGTTCGGGTATGTATCATTTCAACCCATAGTGATTCTATTCTAACAGGGAACTTGCAGTGTGATCATAAATAAATAAACAGTATAAACAATGTCAATGTCACAATATAATGCCATATATCAGATGTTTGGTGATAATTAACAGAATTAACATGGTAACAACAAGGCATAACATATCATATAGCCATCGTTTACTTGCATAAACATTTTTAATTACTAAACACTTGTTATCGATTCACCATTTCATAAGTATAAATGTCAGAGTGAGAAAGACTCACCTTTTCAAGCTGAAGACCACTACGACACACAAAACGATTCCAAAGGCACGACAAGCACGATACAATACGACTACGGATTCAAGTGAGAGAGATAGCTAAGATATGATCTTGCACACAACCAATAACACAACAATATAACACATGAATTTTCAATACAAAACAACATCGAAACTGATTGAAATAAAAGCAACAATGGACAAGATGATTTTACCATGCCTCAATCACTTCAATGCTTGGCTTAAGGGACTCTTTAGCTCAGCCATATGATCATGCTAGACTTGGGTATAACATCAAAAATGCATGGCAACACAAGTGTTTGGAGAGGAGGAGCTACAACATAGGTTAAACAAAGGAACAAGGCAAAAAAAGGTATGTTTGGTACACCATGTTTGGCTCGACCTAGGGTCAATTGGGCTCGTCTCAAGCTTGCTTCAGATCTGGTTAGTGCTGGAGTGATGGCCAGAGGTCAGGTCAGTAGGTGGTGGTGGAGCTAGGGTGGTTGCCAAGGTGATATGTGAAGGTGGTGGTGAAACTAGGCTCGTCTAGGCATGATTTCAAGGCATTTGTGCAAAGTTTTGTGGTATTGGCTCAATATGAAGGCATGGTCATATCTGGACAAGGGGAAGGGAGATGATGGCTTCCGTGTATGGTGGTGGTGATGGTCGGAGGAGATGAAGGTGGTAGAGGCCTAGCAAAACACAAGAAAGATCAAGTCAAAATCAATGAAAACAAGGTGAAAATGAAGAGAAAAAGTAGAAAAAGAAGAAGAAGTCCTTACCATTTTCTTTGGCCATGAGTTTTCTTGAGAGGGTGAGAAAGTTTTTCCACGTGAATATGAAGGAGAATACATGGCAAATGAAAAAAAATGGATGGCTGAAGCATGAAGTGAAAAGGCAATAGCAAATGAAAGGACAAGATCATTTGAAAAGTCACTAGAATATGAAAAGCTTTTGTCTCTTTGTTTTCTTATTTCTTTTAATCAAAATGACTAAAATAAATCAGTAAAATAAAATAAAATCTGAACAAAAATAAAATGAAAAAGAAAATAAAAATATAATTTAAGGAAAAATAAAAATAATTAAAAAAATAGCTAATATATTGAAACTAGCATTTAAAAATTGCAAAAAAATACAATTAACATTTGAAAATTATAACTACACTTTTAAGATGCTTTAAAAATAAAATAATACATAACATGTCATATTACACATATTAGAACATGTTTTGACAAATAAAAATATTATATATATAAATTAAAATAAACAATTTTGATAAATAAATCAATGTTACACACAATATTGTAAAAAGCATAACTTTCACAATGTAAATCAAATTTCAATGAAACAAAAAGCAGTATTCTTGAAATTTTATTTATTTTCATAATAAAAGATAAAATTAAAGTATTTAAATATTTAAAATTTAAATTTAAAAGTCAAAGTTTGACCTTTTTGACCAAAATTCACTTTTTTGTAAAATATTCAATATATTCAGGTTTGAAATTATAATTCACATACAAATCAAAATTAATATTTAAAATAAAAAAAATTATTCATTTTAATAAATAAAATAAAAATTTTAAATCCGGAATTCAATTTGAAATATATAAAATATACAATTAAAATAATTACAAAATACAGAGTTATTACATTACGCTAACCCGATCTTGATTGATGAAGACTCTTCAGGAGATCAAGTACAAGAGGCCAGTGAGGAAGAAGAAGAGGAGGAAGAAGAAACCCCATGGAAGAAGTGCACATGGAAGATGACGACAAAATCGATTGCATTGGTGAAATTTGCTTTGACAAAGATGGAAATCTTGTTGAACAACGTGGAAATTTCCGTTTCCACTATCTAAATAGTTCGGTTCATAGATCTCCCATTTTCAAAGACACTCATTAGTTTCTTTTCTCTTTTTCCTATTGTTGTATGTTGTTTCTTACTTTTTCCACAAAAATGTAAATATAACTACATGATTAGTTTTTATACGTGTTCTATTAAAAGTATTATTATATGGATGCTTAGTTAGGATAGTTAGTAGTTTAGAACTAAGTTTTAATTTTTAGAGATAAGTGTTGATTATTTGTGATAAAACTATCATTATAATCACATATCATAGAGTATTAGATTAAGGAGGAGTTATATAGTTTGGAGTTACATAGTTTGGCGTTTTATAATTTTATGGTTTTAGGATAGTTTTTGTTGATGACAAAGGGGGAGAAGTATAAAATAGGATAGTTAGGCATAGATTAAGGGGGAGTTATTAGTTTTAAAGGGAGTTATTAGGATAGAAGTAATATTTTATAAACAAAGGTCATCATCATAAAAAAAGGGGAGATTGTTAGTCCTTGAGATGATGGTTTTGATGACAACAACCTTAGAATAGATTATAAAATATAAATACCAACAGTATAGTTTAGATATATATGTATATGCAGGATTTAACCATGCAGGTACCAAGAATGAAGACTGTACAGTATAGAGATTCAAGATATCAATATTGAAGACTCATGAGTATCAAGAATATCAAGATTATCAAGAGCTCAAGATTTCAAGAATAAGTAATTTTAATTAGGAATTTTGTTAAAACTCCTAGAAAAGCACTGGCATCTTGAAATCCAATTTATTCATGGAATGGAATCCACTTCGAGCCCGTTAAAGGGATGAAACCCTAAGTAGGATGGAACTTACGAAAAATCTACTCGAACATTGTTTTGTATCCACTAACTTTTATTCAGAATGTTTTTACAAAATTATATCTTGTTTTCAAAATGATTTTAAAACCTTCATTTTAAAAGAATCAAAATCATCTATCTTGGTTTTAAATACTTTGAGCCTCAAAATAATCTTTACTTTCAAAATCAAATTATCCTTAGTTTTAAACTATCTTTTAATAATAATATATTTAACTTTTAAATATTTATACTTAAATTTAAATATAAAATTATAAGTAAAATTTTATCTATACCAAAATATTATTCTCTATATTTATTTATGTATTTTAATTATAGTTAGGTATATTTATAAAAGTTTAAAATAGCTTTAATATAAGATAAAAGTTATTTTCAAAGAAAAACAAAACACCAAAATTTCCTTTGGGATGTCGACATACCCAAGTACCCATGTCGACAAAGTGTTAGTTGATTTCAAAATTTTAAATTTCAAAAGAAGTGTCTATTCGTCATATCCCTTCACGAATGGACATGGCTGTTGTTCTTCTATAAATAGGGCTGTATTCAACGAATTTCTAATCATATTTTCTGGATTTCACTCCTCTTCTTCTTCCACATTTCTTTATACATATTCTTACCATTACTCTGCCGAAATCAATATTGAATCTAACTAGATCATTTCTGGTTTGATTCTCTATCACTATCTCAACAAGATCCTCGGTGTTATTCAGAGTTATAGACTTCTTTGCAATCGATTTAGTGAGAAAATGTGTGATTGTAGCCTTGAAAATCAATCAAGTGTAAAGGTGTTATTATAGCCTTGGAAATCAATTGGGTGAACTTGTTGCTGGGGAAATCAAGTATCTCTACCCAAAGGATTGTGAATCTGGAGGGTGTATCTCGTAGCCTTGAAACTGAGGGTGTAATTGTAAAGATTGCTTTTGAAATGTGTACCTCGTAGCCTTGAAATCGAGGGTGTAATTGTAAAGATTGCTTTTGAAAGGAAATCCGTACTTGTGTGCGGGGCTGGATGTAGGGTAACTCCGAACCAGTATAAAATCCGGTGTGTTCTTTCCTTTACCGCTTTTACTTTATATTTGCATCCGTGTTTGATTCTGTGATCATATCTATGTCTGAATATTGCACACATCTGTGTTCAAATTAACAAAAACTCAAAAAGATTTAGTAATTTCTTTAAACACTATTCACCCCCCCCTCTAGTGTTAATCCTAGCCTTAAGATCTGTATTCCGCATTTCTCACAAATAATATATTACTACTTATCTACCATTTAGAATCAAACATGCATTATTATTAAATCCAATTTACTTTAAAATGTTTATCTTGGAATTTCAATCTCAAATTCAAATTTAATTTAAATTGGCTCATATATATTTAAACAAACACCCACTAAATTTGTTTGAAAATAATATTTTTGCCAGTATTAAATAATTATACAAGTGATTATCAAAATAATATTTATCATCAGATTTATTTGTTCAACTTATAAATCAGTGTTTTCAGTAGTAAAAATCAGATAATTATTCAATTATCTGATACCCAAAAATCCGGGCTATCACATTCCTCCCACCTTTGAATCTTTTCGTCCTCGAAAAGGAACGAAACCAGAATTATTAAAATGCTTACTATCATAAAAATTATTCTTTGATCACTTTTTAAAATACTTTAAAATCCATATACTATTATCAAAATAGTTTTTATAAAAGTATCATTTTATAACTCGATGTTTCAACAAGTCCGTCCTCGTTCCCACAGAAATTCGGTCATACGTTGATTAGGCGTAAGACTGAAAATGTATAAGTACTTGGTAAACCCGTTTTCAACACCCGGTGAAAATACTTGAAAAATAATTTGTTGAAAATATAGAAAACATTTTTGAAAATAGAGGAAATATCTTTGGTGAGAATGCTCTGGAAATCATCACCCCCATCCATGGTCGTAGTTATATCCTGGGTTAGGTTGCCATCACAGCAAAAGTCCATGTAACTATAGGCACTCCACGCCCTACGATTACGCCATGGAAACCGCCACAGATCGCAGTTGCATTCAAGGGTTACGTTGCCATCATAGCAAAAGTCCATGTAACTGTAGGCATCAGCGCCCTCGATTTTCGCTGCCAAAAATGAAACTTCTCCACTCCCACATAGGTCGCAGTCTACCGATGTAAAATCAAACGTAGACTGTTGGTTCTCAGCAGCATGCATGACTTTCGCTATGTCACCATAGGTCGCAGTCTATCGATATAAAATTAAATGTAGACTATTGGCTCTCAGCAGCAGACACGACTTTTGCTATGGTCTGCAGTAGATCGCAGTGACATCGAGTTACATTATCGTCACAACATAACCCAAATGCCCCTGTAGGCATCAGCGCCCTCGATTTCCGCTATACACTACACAAAATCCGTAGGAACTAGTTTTGTCCGGACTCCTCACAGGATCAACTTTAGAACCCCTCCTTAGGGTTCAAGGCAGTACCACCCTGTAGCACTGCTGAAAAGTTCATTTCAAGGGAGCGCCTTTTCCCCCAGAGCTAATCTCAAAATACTTTATACTATAATCTTATAGTATCTTTCAAATCATACCCTTTATGATTTTCATCCATATCTCCTTTACACAAAATCGATTCCTAAAATCGATCATTCTCAAACTAGGCTTTCCAAATTCCAATATTGATTTTACGCAAAAATCAAAAAGCCTTTCCAAATCCAAAGGTTCCAAAAACCTTTCTTAAAATCATTCTCATAAGATCCTTTATATATATATAGATATATATAACTTTAAAATCTTTGGATCACTTCAAACTTGTATAAATTCCCTTTTATACTTCAAACACTTTCAAAAATCCTTTCCTTCCAGCAATAGATTCAACAAGGGGAGATTTATTTTATATAACAAAGATATGTAACTTTGTTTATTCCAAAACAAATATTCAAATTTGATTACTCTATAAATCACCTACCAAATTACTTACTTCCAGAAAGTAAATTTTTACCATAGAAATATCAAATTTCCATTTTGCTTCATCATATATTTCACAAAATATACCTTTCATTTCAAAAACCATTTCACATTTCTTATCCAAAAATTCTTGGTATCAATTTCATTCAAATCCGTGCGATGTACACATATCATCAGTACGCTATACCAATCTGATCGCTCACTCGATCACACAATTTCATTTTCGACTAGTATTGTCCTCCCGACTTCCTAGTGCGGACTCAGATCTGGTTTCTTGATCAGAAACCGTCATTCTCCTTGCATAGTCACAACTATGATAGAGAATATCCAAAACCAATCAACAACTCATATCCAGGTTCGCCATCGAAAATCGAGCGAAAAATCCCAACTCGGATCGATATACTATCTCGAAATTCTATGCTCGAATCTGGATCAAATCATTATGCAAATAGAATAATATACGTACTTCCTACGTATTTATCTCCATTGATTATCAGCCAAATCGATTTCCTTTTCTATTCATATTCACTTATGCTTTCTATACACTTATTCAATCCCATTTGGATTATCACCTCAATTCTTATCTCAAATGGATATTTAATCATAAACAGTTTAAACTCTGTCCAGCTTAAATTTAGAAAATAGCTTGAAAAGTTTAAAAATAGATATGTAGTTGAAAAATAATTATTAGTTTAAAAAATATCATTAAAATAGTTAAATAATGATAAAATATTTATAAAATAGTTAAATGGTTATAAAATAGTTAGAAAATTGCAAAATAGTTGTAAAATAGTAATTAGTTATAAAGTAGTTGAAAGATAGTAATTAATTTATAAAACAGTTGTAAAATAGTTAAATAGTTCCAAAAGTAGTTGTAAAATAAGTATAAGATAGTTTTGGGTTTTAAAAAGAAAAGTTATATAGTAAATAGTTAGGAAAATAGATTTAAAACAATTTAAATCAAAATAATTTATTTGAAAATAGTCCAGAGCCAAACTGTTCAATTCCCAATCTCCATTCTTATCAATTCAATTTGAATTTCCATTTCTACTTAAATTGATTTAATTCCAATTTGAATTGATCCCAATTCCAATCAATTGCCAATTTCCAATTAACTTTCAATTTCAATTCAAATTAACTTCCATTCTTATCCCAAATTCAAATCAACTTCCTATTTGAATTTGAACTCAGTCAACTTCAATTTCATTTCAAAATATCCAATTCAAATTATCCAATTCAAATTTCCATTTGATTTTTTTTAAACTTATCCATCTTCAATCATGATTCCAATTAATTCAAATAAATTCAAATTGAACCAATTTCAATTTTCAATTTCAATTCCAGTTTGAATTTAATCCCAATTCAAGTTGAATTATCCTTGATTCTTTCCAAATTCAAATCAAATTCCATTTGAATTTAAAACTATTCAACTTTAATCACAAATCTAAACTATTTAAATCAAATTTCAGCTTAAACTAATTTCAAATTCAACCTCACTTTAAATCATCTCGAATTATATAAATTCGAGTTAAATTTCAAATGTTGGTTTAACCTTTTAAACCAGATTATTCTTTATTTTCAAAGTCTTTGAACAATTTAATTCTTAATCCAAAATTCAAAAATTCTATTTTAAATTGCCTTTACTTCTCCATAAACTTATTTCTAGTTACAAATAATAATTCAAATCCTTTTTAAACAATTTAATCTTTGAAATCCAATTTATTTTCCAATTTCAATTTTGAAACCAATCCTCAATAATTTACATTTCCAAGTTCCTTTTGAGCATTTAAATCTTAAATTCAAAGTGATTCCATCTCCTTAATTTCAAATTAAAGTTTAATTTCCCTTTTTATCTCAATAATGGATATATTACCATACTCCATTTTTTCATTCATTTAAACTAATCAAATTCACAGTTTAAAGATTATTAATAACAATAAGATAATATTATCCAAATTATTTTAAAATATTCATCCATTTCCAACTTCCAGATCTCAAACCCATTTTGGTACCACACAAATTTCCAATTCAAATTAACCATTTAACTTTCCAAGTTAAATCCCAATTTCATCTTAAAATTTCCAATTCAGGTTGCGTGTTAAATTATTTAACTTTCCCAAAGTTAAATTCAATTTACTTAATCCAGCCAACCTACCCCAATTTGAATTCCATTTCAAATTCTAAAATTCACATTAATAATCTTCCCACTTATAAGTTCAAAAACTTATCACTATGGGTATTACATCTCATTCCAAATAAATATTTAAAATCCAACGTTTAGATTTTATTTCAGACCATTATTGATATTATGTATATTCCTCATATAAACTTTTTAAACCACCTTTGGTTTTTAATTTAAAACAAATTTCTTTAAATTTTCAAACAACTCTTGTTTGAAACAAGACCCTTCATTCAAATATATTAAATAACATTATTTATTATTTCTTCATCACTTTGAAACAATTTTCAAATACCTGGATCTAGATTTAAAACTTCACAATTTAGATCGTCTTCAGTTCCAATTTATGAGTCATACTTGCCTAAATGTTTTATTTCTCTAAAATATTTCATTTTTCTTACTCACCAATACACATTTTATTATTAAACACAACGATCATTTATGATAATAACAAAGGAATCCTATTCATTATTATCTTATTCCGAAACTCTTCTCCAAATTCAAGATTTTAATTTCAGTTTGAATCCAATTCAAACTTTTTTTATTCAATTTAAATTTGGTCGTATTTCTATTATTACTTGATTTAATTCGCATGATTTAACAACCAATTACCTTAATATTTATTAGAAAGAAATATTGCTTTATATATCAAAATGTATTCCTATATAAAATCATTTGAAATCTTTATATAAGAAAATAACAAGTACGCTCTCATACACACACACACACTCAACTCATTCTAAGGTACCATTGATCCTATTCTTAATGAGTAATCCTACCAGAGCCAAGGTTCTCGCTTAACCTTCTGCTCTGATACCAAATGCAACGACCCAGAATTTTCGATCTCGAAAATTCCAGATGGTTAGAAAAAGAAGAAAAGATATAGAAGAAGAAGAAATAGAAAAGCAAACTCAGAATCTCACATTCGCGGCGGATAAAATATAATACCAAATAATATTCTTTACACAAAGGAAGTTGTATCAGTAAATTCATTTTAATACATCAGAGTTACAACATTTTACAATCACTGGAGGTTAAAGTAACTTGTTCCAGATATACAACAATATAACACAGCGAAAACACTCCATACATTCCTGCCATCCAGCTCGCCTCCTGAGCTCCAGATTGTCCTTACCTGGAAATCTGTAATACTCGGTCTGACCCGAGCATTACATCAAAGTAACACCCGGGTCAGGCTGGAAACCAGCGTGAGTAAACCCATCTAACATGAATGACAAAAGCATACAACTTATATATATAACCCGGTTAACTTGTATCAATTACAAGTTCACAAATTGTGACAGACATTCTCATTTCACTCACAAATTTGTAAGTACCAAAACTTAAATTAAATAGTCCAATTCACTTAAATCATTCCATACCACTCTATTGATTTCACATATCAAATCTGTAAAGAATCGAAGTGGTTTCGGGTATTTACTAACACCCGACTCCGGTCTCTTCGAATCCAATGTCATCTTAACCCAAATTATTCAAGTGAATACAATTTAATTTTAAACACAAGATGTCACTTTTTATACAGCAATTAATCATCGACAGATAACCACACAATCACTATTCAAGACAAACATATCATATCACAAAAATTTCATATTAGAAATATCAACCAATCATTCATAAGCAAGATTTATAAGTCACCCATTACTAATTAAATCAAATTAATTACTTTAATCATTTTTAATCTTGCTTACTTAACAATAATTAATTACAAACCATTAATTAATCATCCCCTAATTATCCTCTCTAATTACATTCAGTAATTAGCCTTTAATTAATTCGCCACATTCATTAATCAACCTTGATTAGTCACATTCAATAATTAATTACTCTTAGTTACTTACATTAATTAATTAACCCCTTAATTAATAAATAAATCCTTTAATTAATTACACTGAATAATTAACACTTAATTACTTCACTAAGTAATTATTCTTTTATTACTTTCCATCAGGTAATTACCCATTGATTAATTACATCCTATAATTATCCATTAATTACTTCATTAAGTAATTATCATTAAATAAATCACATTTAGTAATTACCCCTTAGTTAATTACATTAAATTCTCTATTAATCAATTTCCTTAATAATTAGTCACATTAATAAATCAATACCTTAAATTGATTTCACAAACTAATCAACTAATTACCTTAATAATTAAATTAATTAATTATTCCTTTAACTGATTACCTTGTATCAATTAACCATCCTTATTAAATAATTTATACTTTATTTAATGACATCATTTAAATCACCTCTTAAAACATATAGGAATTTACCTACTATAAAATTACTTTAAACAATCAAATTTTATAACATTTTAAAACCTATTCCTTTTAATAATCTTTTAAACTTGATTTATTTATCAACTAAACATGTTAAAACTTTATTAAAACTTCATCTTTGAAACAAAATATTTTAAAATCTTTAAATCTTTAAAACCTATTTGAAACACCTTACTAGAAACTTTAAATGGTATTTAAACTTGGAAAAACTTGACTTGTTTTAGCTTTGCACTTTTACTAACAAAATCTGGGCTCTGCTTGTTTAAATTTAAAATCCCATTCATGTTTTACCTAAAAACTTATAACCCTAGAATAAACTAGACTAACCCGAGCCAAAATTCACAAAACCCCAAGACAACCCCATGTCACATGAATACCATCACTACACCGAGTCACTCATGCTAAAACTCGAGATTTACCCGAGACCCTGCTTTCTTCCCTAAACAAGATACGCAAGAAAATCATGTGCACATGCACACCCATAAGAACACCACCGCCTCCTTGCCGACGATCCTCGTCAGTCGACAATACTCAACCCTAGTGCTCCGACCACTCAGATCGGTCAAATTCGACAGGGAATCAAAACGAGCCATCTGATCGAAAACTGGAGTCCAAAACATCGGTCTAAATCCACCCATCACCGTCGCCTCCATCCACCAGTCCATCCAAAGTATCCGATGACCCCTACTCCATTTCACCTACGACCCATCAACTCCAATGCTACCACGTTACCGCAAATGTCACGAAAACATCGATCAACCCATCAGGACATTAAACCCTACAAAGCTCCTGTATCGCCGCCGCGATGATTGTTGAACGCTCCAACCATTTTCCCAAGATCCTACATACCCCATCCTCCTCCAGCAGTAGTCTCGATGCTTACCAAAACGTCGTTCGTCGGAATTTGACAATAAAGCAAATTCCGTTCATCCCACTAATTCTCTAGATATACCATCTTAGAAATTTCCAAATTCATGATTTGTTTATACGAATCATATTCTATGACCCAAAGATGAAATCATTGACATTGATTTTTAACTTATTTTAGCTTTTAACTATGATCTTAAATTTTCAGAATATTTAGTAAATACAAACACTTAAGATAAATTTTAAAAATGAGATTACATTGTTACAACCAATTTCTTTTCAATAATCAAGGTTCAATAATGATTCATTGGGAAGATATGATTTTTTAAAAGCAAATCTTGAACTTGAGTTTAAAACAGTGGGCATATATATATACAGGCATGCTTTCAAATAGCATAATTCAAACCAAATTCAAATTGAAACATCCATGCAAACATGTAATCATCATCATGTATTCATCATCATCACATAGATATATTAACAACAAAGATTTTTGTTTTAAAAATGTTTACTCACCTTTTATGCAATTAGAACAGAAAATAGAGCCTTGTTTTTTTTGAACTGAAATTTGAATATTGATCATCGAACTGCTGTTTGATTTTGAACTTGCCTCTTGATTTGATGATCATGGCAACTGAAGTTGATATTTGTTTTGCCTTGCTTTTAAATTCTCTGATTTTAGGTTGCTTCAGGTTTTAGTCTTTGACCTTAAACCTTTTTCTGGTTTGAAAATTTGTTTCCAGGTTGGAATGATTTTTACTTTGATCAAATTTTTGTTTTTGATTTCTTCTCGGGTTTGTATACAAGAAAAGAAAGTGTAGAAGCATACTAATATTTACAACTTTTATTTTCTTTCATTATTTGAAACTAAAATAAAAAGGAAATAAACTAACATGACACTTGTTGAATTGTATACTACATATTATACACTTGTTAATTTTATGTGTTATAAAGCTTACATATGTTAATTTATGTGTTAAAATATTTACTCTTGTATTTTGAATGTATTTATTAACTTATATATATGTATATTTATTAACTTATATATATATATATATATATATATTGAAACTTTTATTTTTAATTTCTATTTGGTAAATATATTTTCTTAATTTATTCTTATAAAATCCTTTAAAGAAAATAATATATAACTACTTATCTACCATTTAAAATCAAACATACACTATTATTATATCCAATTTACTTTAAAATGTTTATCTTTGGATTTCCATCTCATATTCAAATTTAATTTAAATTGGCTCATATATATTTAACAAACACCCATTATATTTGTTTGAAAATAATATCTTTGCCAGTTTTAAATAATTATACTAGTAGATTATTAAAATAATATTTATCATCAGATTTATTTGTTCAACTTATAAATCAGTGTTTTCAATAATCTAGTTCAGATAATTATTCAATTATCTAATACCCAAAAATCCGAGTCATCACAGAAAATGAAATTCAGTTACGAGGAATGAGAATATTATCTACTATATAAATGTGAATACAACAATAAGAAAAATGAAATTAAACTCACCATATAATCATCTTATTAATCTAGTAATATGGTAGGTTCCTCTAATAATAACATAGTAACTCATAAAACAATACAACATTAATAGTTAGGGATTAATATGAATCATAATATATAGAATACGAAAAATAATCTAAAACTTGTTTATAGAAAAAAAAAATCTAAAATGACTAACACATGGGAATTGTATTGAAATATTACCAGTTTAAATATATCGATGAACATCGCATGACTTATATGTCTATGCCGCTTCTCTTTATAATCAATACATACTATGTACATAAATGTCAAAATGGCCACTCATTTACAAATAATTCCGAGCTTACAAATTAACATGAGTTCATACTTTGTTCCTTCTATCAACGATTTTGTAGTATTCGGAAATCTTTCGTATGACTTTTGGGTTTTAAGAAGGGCGGGTTATTACATTTAGTTGTCTTAGTATATAATGTAACCATGCTCTAAAAGGTTGCTTAAATGTAATATTGCAACATAATGCTACTTTACTAATGAAATACCACTGAAACAGCACTATACAATAAGCATCGCAGAAGAATAATAGATTTTATCTTTGTGCACTTATAATTTATTGTGCCTGATTATACCACTAGTTCTTTTAACACCCCATATTTCAGGTGAAACCTTCATTTACTTCAAAAAGGAAATGAAAGGCAACATGAAAGAGGTAGTTCAGTTGGGGGTACCATTTTTTGAATGGCTAACTAGGACATAAGTAGTAAGTTTATGAGCTATGGTTACCTTCAATATCTTCACGATTCAAAAGAGTATATTCGTAAGTATATGAATTAGAAATAAACAATAAATGTGTTGCTGATTTACATAGAAAAAAGTGAAACCATTCCCCCTATCATCGAGGATGTAATCAATCACATAGTATAATGGCAATTACTACTTGAAAGTCAATGACAAAACAGCTGCATAATCAGTTTTTAACATTATGTATAGTATAAAATAACATCCAATAGGTCAATCGATTTGCTTGGGCTGACCCTGCATGTGCTGTGTTTGATTTGTTCACTCAGTGGTTCGTATTTTTGTTTATATTATTTACAGTAATTTATCTCATCCCTATCATTATTGTTTTAGATATTTATGGTTGCACTTAATTCTTAAATTATAAGTTATAACCATAAGATGATTACACCGAATCACACTTCTCAGATCATGAATTGTGCTAGAATCTAAACAAAACGCATGTCTTTTAAAATACTCATCTTTTACAACAATATGCCTGTCGTATTTTATCAAAGGCCTTTACTTTTGGTATAAAGTGATACATAGTAGGAGAAAATAATTATATTGTTCATCGAGGTTTAAAAATAAGACATACTGAATCAGTGCTATATATCATTACACACAAAATGTGATGATAGATTTGTTGTGGAACATAATTTATTTTCTATACTTAGAGAATAATGAATTGACCAAGCAGAACAATTAGTATTATCCATTGTTTTTTCTCGATGGCGATTATTAGGTATAGAAGACTGGTAGATAGATGGATCATAGATAAGTAAAAGCAAGAAATGTTTGAAGGTTTAGAAGATGCACTAAATGAAGGAGAAAATAATGCAAGTATGATAAGGTCAATAGTTCTTGATGATTGAAAAAATTGAATTGAATCTCTTTTCATTTTGAAAATACATTTTGACTGCTGCTCTAAAAGGTATGTTACCAATGGACTTCTGCTCATGATGGAGATGAAATTTTTTTCGGTTAAAAAAAAGCATATTCCCAATTACTTAGCATGATTGTAAAATATTGGTGGTATTTTTTAACTAGTCTAATGTTTGATCCGACTTAACTTAGCCTGAGGAGTTGTACTGCATTTTGTGGCACTTCACCTATTAAAATTTTGCAATTTTATTTTGTTTGGGTATTTTTAACTCTAATTTAATAGGTAATTAACCCGTCGTCTCAGTTACAGAGTTTATAATTTAATGGATATATATTTTATCTTATGTACTACACGTTCATAGTACAAAATGAAGCTTACTGCCTGAACTGCATATGTTGATTCGCAGGTTGGCATTTGTTTTATTTGCTTTGCGTTCATAGTTTTACTTGCTTTGTATTTATAGTTTAATCTATTCATAGTACAAAAAGTATCTTTTCCCTTTTTGTCAATGAATGAACCCATAATTCTCAAATTTGACTTACTGGCTATCTAATTTTAGGCCCTTATACTGAAATGAAATGATACAGAGGTATTAACAAATGAAATTAGACTATCAAGTTCAAATTCGTAATGGTTGCCAATGAAAATATTTGCAGGTTTAAATGCGAGTAAATTGCATATTTGCGACATGATCTAAATACATTAGTCACTTTTATACAAATAATTACATTAAGCAAATTTAATTGAAATTAAACTCATTTATAAAAATTAAACATATTATAAAAAATAGTAATGTTTTACAAGTTTCTAACTATGCTAACTAGTTTTATAAAGAAACAATCAAGTTTATTAAAGGTAATTAAGTTGTATATAGATGTAACTAAGTTGACTAGAAGTTTATTTTTTATTTTTAATTTTCATAAAATTTAACTAAGTTATAAAAAGATTAACTAACTTAACCAAGTTTTATAAAAAAAATCTAAAAAATATACATGTTTTATAAAACTTAAATAAATTTATAAAATTAACAAATTTATATAAAATTTAAATTAAGTGATCTATGTTATATAAACTTACATATATAAAAAATTTCGAAAATAATTTTATAAGTTGTAACATGGACCTAAAGTTGCAAATAATTGTCAAATGGTGTATTGAAATTATTAAGAATTGGCAAGTGGAAGATCTCTTCGATTCTTGTCATCATGACCAATTTTTGCTATATTTAAAATTTAATGACTGTTTTATGCAAACTAAAATACAGATTACCATAAAAACCTGCTTTTTCACATTATCTGAAATCATGTGATTGGAATATATGTGATAACATGCATGGTATGGCTGTCACGAAAAGCATTAGTACTTAACTGTTCCTTGATGTACACACCAACATTCACTTTAAAATTCAGTTTGAGTCGCATATTTCAAGCAAGGAATCATCTTGTTTCATAGGTTTCCAAATTTTGAATGAAGCTCAAACAAATTCTTAGTACATTAAAAAGTAAATACATTGTTAAAAGTATTCTCCTTCAAAAGGGAGTCAAGTGCATATACAAATAACAGAATGTGTAACATGAAGCAATAAAACAAGAACAAGAAGAGATTGCAGAAAATGAAGAGCAGTTTCCAAGAATTGAAGAAATGGTAGCGCAGGAGTGAAGCAAGGAATAGTATGCCAAACAGAGTGAGTAACATTGAAATTAGAAGATCAAATATTGAAGAAAGTGATTAAGGTTGAACAAGAAGAAGAGTGGAATTCAGAGAGGAGTGAAAGAGTTAATAGCCACAGAAGAACAGTAGTAAATAAAGTTTTTCATTGCTACACACATTATGATTCTTATAGGTATGCTGCATATTTGCATCCTTCTAGCACTTAATGTGATATCCCAGAATTTCGAGGAATTTAAAATGGGATAATCTCCTTATTAAATTATTTTAAATTGATAAAATTGTTATTTTCAAATATAAATAACAATAATTAATAGTGTGATGTTTTTAAATATAAGTATAAATGGATTTTAAATAGAATTATTTTTTTGAGTTAATAAGGTGTTTGTTAATATATATGATTGAGATTGATTTTTTAAAAATAGATTTTTAAATAAAGTTATTATTTTCAAATTTAATTTGTGTTTGTTTAAAATTAATATATATTTGAATTTATTTTAAATTAGATTTTAAAATGGAATTTGAATTAGAATTTAGATTTAAATTTGAATTTAAAGAATATATATCTTAAAATTATTTTGGATATAAAATATATGAATAAATTTTTATTTAAATAAGACTTGTTTTCTTTAAAGAATATTATTTATAGAAAGTGTTTATTAAATAGTAAATAAATACAAAAGTTTTATATTAACAATTAAAAATGAATTTAATACATTATATATGATTTTATTTAAATTATAATTGGTTTATATTTTATTTTCTTTTAAAGGTTTTATTTATATAAAAATTAGAAAGCATTTATTAATTTATGAAGGTATTTAAAATATCTTTTAAAAATAAATAAACATGAAATAATTACAAGTGTTGATTTATTAGAGCTTGTAAATACATGTGTTGTTTAATTAAAGAATGGTATGACAAGTGTTAACATTTGAAAACAAGTGTCATAATTAATTTTTGTTTTCTTTAATTCTAAAATAAATCCTAAATTACATTATATAAAGCTGCATCTACTTTTCCCATCTCTTTTCTTATTTTCATTTCTAAGAAACTTAAACCATGTGCAACTACCTACAAACCTGAAAACTCTTCTCAAACTAGAAATCCAAGAATCAAAACACTGAAAACATTTTTAAACTCAAAAGTTAAGAACTATGTAACCATTTCATCTCAGGCCTGAAACCTTTTTCTCAAGTCTGGAGCATCAAACCCTGTAACTATTCTATCCTCAAGCCATTCCTTAAAAACAAATGCAACTCAACATGTAATCTTTTCAAAGCTTGCAATCATTTTCAAATCTGAAATTTGCAAAGCAATTTTCAACAAAATCAAAACCCTGCATCATTTTTCCAAAATCTGTAACCAAGCAACGCTGTATTCTTTTCAAAAGCAGTAGCTAAAGCATGCAGTTTTAAAGAAATCAAAAGCCTGAAGTATCAAGCCTTAAATCATTAGAGTGGTTTCCAGTGTTTGAATCATAGCAGTAATCAAAGTCTTTAGTTTCTAGTATTCATGTTTTCAATCTAGCTTTCAAGTCTCTGCCTCTATTAATCTGTGGGTAAACACTTTTTAAATTTAAAAGCTAAGTAAATATATATATGTTTGCTTGTGAAGTCTGAGATGAATGATGCTTTGTTGTGCATATACATGAGTTATCTTTGTGTTTATAAATGTTTGCATGTGTGCATGCCTGATTGTATTTAAAATCATCCCCGTTCTTGGTTTAGAACATAGAAGTTTGATCAAAAATGCAAAATCCAATCATGTAATCTTTGTTAGGCTTAGAGATTCAAATATAAAGTGTTTGTTTAATCATAAATATAATTTTAAAATTTATTTAAAGCAATATAAGTTGAATTTTGTCCTGGAATCAAGAAATGCAATAGCAGTTCTTAAATGCATGTTAAATCAAGTATTATAATTTGGTAATGCAATTACATAACTTGAAACTTCCTTGGAAAATATGATTTTTAAGGTAAAAATCATGAATTTTAGTTTAGGATTTTGTGTGAAATTTTAAGATGTCTGGAAATTGGTTTTGAGGCAAATTCTGGTGATCACTGGGAGATGAGGCCTCGGAGTTTCGTCTAGAGGTGGAGGGATGTGCAGCGAGACTAGGAAAATGGCTGGAAGGGTTCCTGATCATCGTGGCGTCGGCGGCGAAGCAATTTAGGTTTCTAAACCTAATTTGGTTGAGCTGGGTAAAATGGATCACTGATTCTTCTCTGGTGGATGGAGCTTTACTAGACCGTTGGGAAATGCAGCAGGGAGTGTTAGTGGAGATGTAGACGGGGTGGCAGCGACTCTGGTGGTCGGAGGAAGGTGTTCGAGGAAAATTCTGGTAATCTTTGGAGGTTCCAGTTTCAACCAACTTGTTCAATTTTGATTTAAGGCTTGTGAATGTGTTTGGATGATCGAGAATCGATGTATGGGAGATGGTCGGTGTGTTGAAGCTTACGACGACGGTCACCGCTGTCAAAGATTTTTATAAAACTTAAAGTGATTTTAAAACTTAATTTAAAATGAAAGTTTAAGATTTTTATAAAAACAAGTTTTAAAATACAAATTAAAATTAGTTTTTAAAACCACCACTTGATAATGTTTTAAGTTTTTTTAAGGAAGTTTTGTTAACTTTAAATTATCAAGTCAAATGATTATATTATTTCAAATCTTAATTAATGATATAATTAAGTAAAGATGATTATAATGATAAAATGTTTTAAAAATGTTAATGGTAATTAAGGTATTTACAAAATAATGTTTTATCTTAAGATAATTAAGATTTTAATGCCTTAAGATTAATTAAGTTAATTAAAAATTTTATGTATAATTACTTAATTTAATTAATATAAGGGGTTAATTAAGTAATTAATGAAGGGTAATTAATTGATTTAATTAATTTATGATTAAGAATTTAAGGGTTATAAGTTAATTAACTAAAGGTTAATTAATTTGAAATTAATATCATTAATTAGATAATTAGAGATTATTAATTAATGACAGGAGATTAATTAATTAAGTGATTAAGTATAATTAAGAATAAATTAATCATGTAATTAAGATCGATTAATTTAGTAATTAGAGAGTTGTTAATTAAGTAATTAGAGATTAATTAACTAGAAATTAAGAAGTACTTAATATGTAATTATGTTTTATTAATTAATATTTAGGTTTTATTAATTAATACTTAAATGACGATTAATATATAATTGAAGATTAATTAATTGATTAATCAAAGGGTAGTTAAAGATTAATTAATTAATCGAAGATAATTAAGGATTAATCAAATGTTAATTAAGGATTAATTAACTATTTAATTAATTGATAATCATGGATTAATTAATTTGTAATTAAGGTTATTAATTAATAATTAAGTTTTATTAATTAATAATTAAGGGATAATTAATTAGTTAATTAATAGTTAATTAATTAATTAATTATAAGAGTAATTATGGATTAATTAATTTGTATTAAGAGATATTGATTAATAATTAAGGTTATTAACCAAAAGTTAATGGATAATTAATCAGTTAATTAAAGGTTAATTAATTGAATATAAAAGTAATTAAGGATTGATTACTTTGTAATGAAGGAGATTAATTAATAATTAAGGGTTATTAATTGATAATTAAAGGATAATTAATCTATGATTAGAGATTAACTAATTGATTGATAAGGTAATCAAGGAGTGATTAATTAATTAAATGATTGTAATTAATTAATGATTGGTTAAACCAGGATTAGGTGATTGATTCTTAAGTAATTAATTTAATTTAAGTTGATTAAATTAATTATAACATGGATTAATAATTCCTGTTTGTGGATGATTGTTTGAGTAGAACGTATGAATTGGATGATATCTATTGGATGATATGTTGTGATATCCTGTGATGTGATATTAGATATATCAGTGTGTGACATTTATCTGTGTTAATGCTGTGTAAATTCAAAGTATTGATTTGAATTGAAATGAATTGTTTAAACCTTTAAACAACTTGGCCTTTAAGATACGTTCGGATTTCGATAAAACCGGGATCGGGTATCAAATTTGATTATCCGAAAACCACATCAATCCAAGTTAAACGTTAGGTCATGAATTCAAGTGAAGAGCAAGTTAAAGACTCGAAGTGTAAGAACTATTTGTCGTTAAAACTCTGAGGGTGATTCCAATACGAGTATAACAGATATAGTGCTTTCAGGTTCGAGATGGAGTTTAAGAGTGCAAGGGTTATTGTCGTTAACTCTGAGGGTGATTCCACAATGAGTGTAACGAGATAATGCCTTCGGTTTCGTTTGAACCCGGAACGAACTTGTATGGATTGAATGCTTTCAGAACATCGTCAGGTGGACAATGAGCATTCTAAGATAGATGTGTTCTGTAAGGTAATCGTAGCCTCAAGCCTCATCAACTGGGAATGGCTAAAACAGGGGAGATGCAGCAAGGGTAAGTGAGTCGCGCTCAAGTAGGACAAAAGCTTTCCCTGTCTAGAGGTCCCTTATTTTTCGGTTGTATGGGAAGTTGGTTTGCAGCCAGGTTGTCTTGTTCGGGACTATTCAGTAAGGAATGTTTCCGGTCTTGTGTTGCAGGGGATTTAGGGTGGATCCTCAGTTGGTTGATCTAGGCCACGTACTGTGATGGGCGGTACCCCAGTTGCCCTGTCATTGATGGAAACTCATTATCCCCACGTGCCTTTACGAATTTGATTGTATACCTATGTATGCTAGAATTTAATAAATGTAAGAATTTCGGCTATTTTCTAGTTTATTTGAAAACACTAGACCCTATTATAATATCAATGGGTTTCCTATCAAATGTTTTGGTTAGCGTGAGGTAAAAACTTACCCATGTTTATGTGTGATAAGTCTTACGTGATACCTTTGTTTTCAAATGATTTTAAAGTTAAGGAACTTTAACCGTTTTACTGACACCAGACCCATGTCTGACCTGGAGTTTATTTCTGTTTTTCTTAAACTCTTGGGTACTCAAATTTTTATAAGTAACCAAGTGATCAGGTTTTGGCTTGACGAATATTGGATAGCATGGAGCAGAAGTCCAGACATAGCTATATCTATCTATTTCCGATGTGTTGAAGTCTTTGTCTATTGTATTGGAATGTAATGGATTAGACAGATCTTTATAACTGTCTAATGTGAAATGTTGTTGTAATCTGTGTAACTCTGATGTAATGACTATGTAATATCTATGTTATGTGTGTGTGTGTGTATATATATATATTATATTTTGTTCCATTTCTGCTGTGAGATTCTGATATTGTTGAGTTCTTTCTTCTTTCTATTCTATTTCTACCTCTTTCTTTCTTATTGGTGATGCGTCTTTCTGTGGAATGAAAGGAAGGTCGTCTCACTTGGTATCAGAGCGAGGTTGAAATAATACCTAGGCTCTAGAGTAGTGTCTATCTTGAGAGCACGTATTTGTAATTTTTTACAATTATATACCTATTTAAATTTGTTGGGTATCTGTTCAGATTTCCAACATGAGTTCTAGAGGAGTTTTATCTTCCTCTTTGTTTGGTTGACCGTCCTATCCCTGTATCTAGTCCTATAGGTAGGGTAACCGAGTTAGATTAGATTTGTAGAGGCTTAAGATTTCTGATCTCCCCCATAATTTTCTTGTGACCCATCAGTATTGGATCTCGAAGGGTTTGATCTTTTTCTAAATATGGATTGGATGGATAAGTATAGGCTGTTTGATGTATGAAGAGTGGATTGTTTCTATGGAGACTGAGTTGGGAAGAATCGCAAAAGTGACTTGCGATGATGCCGGAATACATTTGAGCATATGTTGCGTGGAGTCGGCCATCTCCGGAAGGCGTAGAGTCCATCAAGGTGGTTAGAGATTTTCCGAATGTTTCCAAGGAAGTGAAGGTTTGTATTCATCAAGAGATAGAGTTTTGGATCGTCTTAGTTTCAGGAGCAGTGCCTGTAGTTCAGCCTAGTGAAGGATGGCGTCGAAGAAGAAAGGAGAGTTGGTATAACAGACCCAAGAATTTTTGAGGAGGCATTTTGTTTCTAGTGAGGATTTTTTTGTAGACCCAGTCAAGGTAGCTACTATTCAGGAGTGAAAGCAACCACATTTTTCTGGATTTGGCAGGGATCTATAGGAAGTTTATCAGGTTTATTTTAAGATTTCTTCACACTTAACCAAGTTGACTCGGGAAGGAGCAAAGTTTAAGTAGACCTGAGTGTGAAGAGTCTTTCTTGGATTTGAAGGCAAGGCTGACCGGTGCGCTTGTTTTAGCTATTCTTGATGGCAAGAGTAAGTTGAGGTCTACATGGACGTTTGTGTGTGCCAAAAGTGGATGGATTGAGTCAAGAATGGTCAATATTTCAGTTTTGAGATTGATGGCCAAGGAACTTTGGAGGTCATCGGAAGGAGTTGTGTTCCAAATATCATGGATTTGAGGCAAGGAGTTCTGTCTGAGGGTCTTCTGGTGGCCGAGCTTGAAGAAGGATGTTGCCGCTTTCATCAATGGATGTGCGATCTAACAGCAGGTGAAGGCGATCAACAGAAGACCGCCGGTTTTTTGTAGTCTTTGAAGCTCTAAAGCGGAAGTGGGAAATGATTTCTTTGGATTTCATCGACGGTTTGTCAAGGACCAAAGAGGGAAACGATGGAATATGGGTAATTGTAAACCGGTTAACCAAGAGAACCCATCTTTTTCCGGTCAAGGCAACCCGTACTGTAGCATCTTTGGCTGAGTTTTTCTTAAAGGAGTTTGTCCGACTGCTTGATGTTTTTATCAGCATTGTTAGCGACCGTGATCCTATCTTCTCTAGTGGATTTTGGAAGGCTTTGCTATCAGCTTTGGGTTCGCGTTTGAATTTGAGTTCAGCCTATCATTCCCAGACGGACGGTCAGACGAAAAGGCTGAATAGAATTCTTTTTGAAATTGTGTTGAAAGCTTGTGTTTTGAATTTTGATGGGTCTTTGGAGGACCATCTGTATTTAGTGGAAATTCTCGCTCAGTTATGAGGAGAGTATCTAGTTGGCACCCTATCAAGCTTCGTTTAGAAGGCTATGAAGATTCCCATTCTGTTAGATAGAGTCGAGAGTTCGTCGTGTTCTGGGTCCAGTTTGATCCGAGAGGTATCTATGAGGACGGAGCTTATCTAGAAGAGTTTGAGAGCAGTGCAGGATCGCCAGAAGAATTTGTGAACCAGAGAAAAAGACAATTAGAATTTGGGATCAAATGATTTAGTCTTCATCAAAGTTTTCCGATTTTAAAGGAATTATCAGATTTGGAAAGACGAGAATATTTGCTCCAAGATGTATTGGTCTGTTCCGAGTGCTTGATGAGATTAGTGATTGTGATATACAGGATTGAATTGCCAGTTTGGATGGCTGGAATTCATGATGTTTCTCACGTATCTCATCTGAGGAAATGCGTGAATGATCCATCTTAGTTGGGATCTGCAGTTCAGTAGGATAGGGTAGTTAAGCTGTTTTTTTAAGTGTGGTCTGATATTTGGTTCAGATTTATGGATCGGAGTAAGAGGAATCTCTGGATCATAGTGATTTAGCTAGTTAAGGTTCTATGAAGCTAGGATTTCAGAGTTTGTCTTGGGAAACTCTGAGTAGTTTAGGAAGGTTTATCCGGAATTGTATCCGGATAGCTAGTGATATTTGTTCGAATGAATTGTTTGTTCGGATAAATTGTTTGTTTGAATGAATTCTTGTTTGATTGATAGTGTATGGTTGATATGGATGCTTGGATTTTTGAAATGAAATAAAAGTTTTTGGATTATCTTTGTTTTAAATTTCGACGACGAAATTCTTTTAAGGGGGAGGAATGTGATATCCCAGAATTTTGAGGAATTTAAAATGTGATGATATCCTTATTAAATTATTTTAAATTGATAAAATTGTTATTTTCAAATGTAAATAACAATAATTAATTGTGTGATGTTTTTAAATATAGGTATAAATGAATGTTTATTGTTTATATATATGATTGAGTTTGATTTTTAAAAATAGATTTTTAAACAAAGTTGTTATTTTCAAATTTAATTTGTGTTTGTTTAAAATTAACATATATTTGAATTGATTTGAAATTAGATTTTAAAATGGAATTTGAATTTGAATTTAGATTTAAATTTGAATTTAAAGAATATATATCTTGAAATTATTTTGGATATAAAATATATGAATAAATTTTTATTTAAATAAGACTTGTTTTCTTTAAAGTATATTATTTATATAAATTTGGAAAGTGTTTATTAAATAGTAAATAAATAAAAAAGTTTTATATTAACAATTAAAAATGAATTTAATATATTATATATGATTTTATTTAAATTATAATTGGTTTATATTTTATTTTCTTTTAAAGGTTTTATTTATATAAAATTTAAAAAGCATTTATTAATTTACAAAGGTATTCATTAATAAGGAAAATTAATTTAAAATCTTTTAAAATATCTTTTAAAAATAAATAAACATGAAATAATTACAAGTGTTGATTTATTAGAGCTTGTAAATACATGTGTTGTTTAATTAAAGAATGGTATGACAAGTGTTAACATTTGAAAACAAGTGTCATAATTAATTTTTGTTTTCTTTAATTCTAAAATAAATCTATATAAACCTGCATCTTCTTTTCCCATCCCTTTTCTTATTTTCATTTCTAAGAAACTTAAACCATGTTCAACTATCTACAATCCTGAAAACTCTTCTCAAACTAGAAATCCAAGAATCAAAACACTGAAAACATTTTTCAAACTTAAAAATTAAGAACCCTGTAACCATTTCATTTCAGGCCCGAAACCTTTTTCTCAAGCCTGGAGCATCAAACCCTGTAAACTATTCTATTCTTAAACCATTCCTAAAAAACAAATGTAACTCAACCTGTAATCTTTTCAGAGCTTGCAACCATTTTCAAATTTGAGATTTGCAAAGCAATTTTCAACAAAATCAAAACCCTGCAACATTTTTCCAAAATCTATAAGCAAGCAACCATGTATTCTTTTCAAAAGCAGTAGCTAAAGCATGCAGCTTTAAAGAAATAAAAATCCCGAGTATCAAGCCTTAAATCATCAGAGTGGTTTCCTGTGTTTGAATCATAGTAGTTATCAAAGTCTTCAATTTCAAGTATTCAAGTTTTCAATCCAGCTTTCAAGTCTCTGCCTCTTTTAATCTGTAAGTAACACTTTTTAAATTTAAAAGCTAAATATATATATATCTGTTTGCTTGTGAAGTCTGAGATGAATGATGCTTTGTTGTGCATATATATGACTTATCTCTGTATTTATAAATGTTTGTATGTGTGCATGCCTAATTGTATTTAAAATCATCTCCGTTCTTGGTCCAGAACATAGAAGTTTGATCAAAAATCCAAAATCCAGTCACCTAATCTTTGTTAGGGTTAGAGATTCAAATATAACATGTTTGTTTAATCATAAATTTAAGTTTAAAATTTATTTAAAGCAATATAAGTTTGAATTTTGTCCTGGAACCAAGAAATGCAGTAGCAGTTCTAAAATGCATGTTAAATCAAGTATTATAATTTGGTAATCCAATTACATAACTTGAAACTTCTTTGGAAAATATGATTTTTAAGATAAAAATCAAGAATTTTAGTTTTGGATTTTGTGTGAAATTTTAAGATGTCTGGAAATTGGTTTTGAGGCAATTTCTGGTGATCAACGGGAGATGAGGCCTCGGGGTTTCGTCCAGAGGTGGAGGGATGTGTAGCGAGACTAGGAAAATGGCTGGAAGGGTGCCTGATCATCATGGCGTCGGCGGCGAAGCAATTTAAGTTTCTAAACCTAATTTGGTCGAGCTGGGTAAAATGGATCACAGATTCTTCTCTGATGGATCGAGCTTCACCAGATCCTTGGGAAATGCAGCAGGGAGTGCTAGTGGAGATGTAGACGGTGTGGCAGCGACTCTGGTGGTCGGAGGAAGGTGTTCGAGACAAATTCTGGTGATGTTTGGGGGTTCCAGTTTAAACCACCTTGCTCGATTTTGATTTAAGGCTTGTGAATGTGTTTGGATGATCGGGAATTGATGTATGGGAGATGGTCGGTGTGTCGAAGCTTACGGCGATGGTCACCGCAGTTGAAGTCGACTATGCAGGTGCACAGTGATGTTTTGGGTGTCTGATGTTTCAAATGGGATTTGACTCGAAGGAGATATTGGGTTTTGGAGGGTGGTAACTCGGGTTTGTACCCGAGTGATTTGTGGAGTTAAGTCTGTAGATTTTTAAAACTTAAAATTTAAGCTAAATTTTGAAAAAATGGGTAGAGAAGATGTTTACTCGGGGTTAGACCCGAGGGGTCTTCGGGTTGAACCCGAAGTAAGGTGGTAAGAAGTTTTTAAAAGTTTTAAAAATCAATGTTTTTTAAATTTAAATTTAAATCTAGTTTAAAATATAAACTTACTTTATTTATAAGAATTGTTTCTTTAATAATTGATTAAGAAGTTTGAAATTTGTTTAATTTAAATTTTGTAAAACTTAAAGCGATTTTAAAACTTAATTTAAAATGAAAGTTTAAGATTTTTACAAAAGCAAGTTTTAGATTACAAATTGAAATTATTTTTTAAAACCGCTACTTGATAATGTTTTAAGTTATTTTAAGGAAGTTTTGTTAACTTTAAATTATCAAGTCAAATGATTATATTATTTCAAATCTTAATTAATGATTTAATTAAGTAAAGATAATTATAAGATAAAATGTTTTAAAAATGTTAATGGTAATTAAGGTATTTATAAAATAATGTTTTATCTTAAGATAATTAAGATTTTAATGCCTTAAGATTAATTAAGTTAATTAAATTTTTTATGTATAATCACTTAATTTGATTAATAAATGATAAGGGATTAATTAAGTAATTAATTAAGGGTAATTAATTGATTTAATTAATTTATGATTAAGAATTTAAGGGTTATAAGTTAATTAACTAAAGGTTAATTAATTTGAAATTAAGATCATTAATTAGATAATTAGAGATTATTAATTAATGACAGGAGATTAATTAATTAAGTGATTAAGTATAATTAAGAATAAATTAATCAAGTAATTAAGATCGATTAATTTAGTAATTAGAGAGTTGTTAATTAAGTAATTAGAGATTAATTAACTTGAAATTAAGAAGTACTTAATATGTAATTATGTTTTATTAATTAATATTTAGGTTTTATTAATTAATACTTAAAGGATGATTAATCTATAATTGAAGATTAATTAATTGATTAATCAAAGGGTAATTAAAGATTAATTAATTAATCAAAGATAATTAAGGATTAAGCAAATGTTAATTAAGGATTGATTAACTGTTTAATCAATTGATAATCATGGATTAATTAATTTGTAATTAAGGTTATTAGTTAATAATTAAGTTTTATTAATTAATAATTAAGGGATAACTAATGAGTTAATTAATATTAATTAATTAATTATAAGAGTAATTATGGATTAATTAATTTGTATTAAGAGATATTGATTAATAATTAAGGTTATTAATCAATAGTTAATGGATAATTAATCAGTTAATTAAAGGTTAATTAATTGATTATAAAAGTAATTAAGGATTGATTACTTTGTAATGGAGGAGATTAATTAATAATTAGGGGTTACTAATTGATAATTAAAGGATAATTAATCTGTAACTAGAGAGTAACTAATTGATTGATAAGGTAATCAAGGAGTGATTGATTAATTAAATGACTGTAATTAATTAATGATTGGTTAAAGCAGGATTAGGTGATTAATTCTTAAGTAATTAATTTAAGTTGATTAAATTAATTATAACATGGATTAATAATTCTCGTTTGTGGATGATTGTTTGAGTAGAATGTCTGAATTGGATGATATCTATTGGATGATATGTTGTGATATCCTGTGATGTGATATTAGATATATCAGTGATAAATGCGTGATATTTATCTGTGTTAATGCTGTGTGAATTCAAAGTATTGATTTGAATTGAAATGAATTGTTTAAACCTTTAAACAACTTGGCCTTTAAGATGCGTTTGGATTTCGATGAGACCGGGTTCGGGTGTCAAATTTGATTATCCGAAAACCACATTGATCCAAGTTCACGTTAGGTCGTGAATTCAAGTGAAGAGCAAGTTGAAGACTCGAAGTGTAAGAACTATTTGTCGTTAAAACTCTAATGGTGATTCCAATACGAGTATAACAGATATAGTGCTTTCAGGTTCGAGATGGAATTTCAGAGTGCAAGGGTTATTGTCGTTAACTCTGAGGGTGATTCCAAAATGAGTGTAACGAGATAATGCCTTCGGTTTCGTTCGAACCCCGAATGAATTTGTATGGATTGAATGCTTTCGGAACATTGTCAGGTGGATGGTGAGCATTCTAAGGTAGATGTGTTCTATAAGGTAATCGTAGCCTTAAGCCTCATCAACCGAGAATGGCTAAAACATGGGAGATGCAGCAAGGCTAAGTGAGTCACGCTCAAGTAGGACAAGAGCTTCCCCTGTCTAGAGGTCCCTTTTTATTCGGCTGTGTGGGAAACTGGTCTACAGCCAACTGTAGGGTTGTCTTGTTCGGGACTGTTCAGTAAGGATTGGTTCCGGCCTGGTGTTGCCGGAGATTTAGGCTGGATCCTCCGTACGTTGATATAGGCCACGTATTGTGACGGGTGGTACCCCAATAGCCCTGCCATTGATGGAAACTCATTCTCCCTACCTGCCTTTACGGATTTGATTGTATACCTATGTATGCTGGAATTTAATAAATGTAATAATTTCGTCTATTTTCTAGTTTATTTGAAAACTCTAAACCCTGTTATAATATCGCTGGATTTCCTATCAAATGTTTTGGTTAGCATAAGGTAAAAACTTACCCATATTTATGTGTGGGAAGTCTTACGTGATACCTTTGTTTTCAAATGATTTTAAAGTTAAGCAACTTTAACTGTTTACTCACACCAGACCCATGTCTGACCCAGAGTTTATTTCTATTTTTCTTAAACTTTTGGGTACTCAAATTTTTATGAGTAGCCAAGTGATCAGGTTTTGTCTTGACGAATATTGGATAGCATGGAGCAGAAGTCCAGACATAGCTATATCTATCTAATTCCACTATGTTGAAGTCTTTGTCTGTTGTATTGGAATGTAATGGATTAGACAGATCTTTATAACTGTATAATGTGAAATGTTGTTGTAATCTGTGTAACTCTGATGTAATGACTATGTAATATCAATGTTATATATTATATTTTGTTCCGTTTCCGTTGTGAGATTCTGATATTGTTGAGTTCTTTCTTCTTTCTATTCTATTTCTACCTCTTTCTTTCTTATTGATGATGCGTCTTTCTGTGGAATGAAAGGCGGGTCATCACACTTGACCTCCAACACTTACACTCATGCAATTTTGAACTGATTGTAGTACAAATATAATTATTTAAATTTTAAACAGACAACGTTTACCAAGTCAATGTGCATGTTTAAATTTACACATGTACAACTGATGCCTGTCACTTTTTTATATTTAAATTCAAACTCTTATGTTAAAAGTAAAACCAGGAATTATATAGCTTGCTATCTTTAGATTAAATACATTACTTATTTTCTACACTTAGCAGTAAGTTGGGGATATTTAAACAATGGTACAATATCGCAATCTCTATGAGCTATCAAGAAGAAATCACTTCCCAAGTCTAGATCAATGTTATGTTTCAAAGCAACAGTATTCTTGTCATTAATCAATCGACCAATTGAACGAGGGAGTTAATTATTTAGAAAATATCATGCATGAACTCGATAGATCAGGTCAAAACATACTTTACCTGGTCTTAATTTCATATCTGATCGTTGTTTTACATAATTGTTATTCATATTTTCTCCTAATCCAATTAGACCGCTGATCATTTTTTGCGCATATGTAGGTGGTTGATCAATGTAAAGTGCAATTGTTCTACTATGATGAAGTACGAAATGTTGTATGCTTGGCGAATTTAGGAATTATTTCTTTCTTTCTTGTTGTGCAGTGTTTACAATGTATAGTAGATGTTTTTTTACTTGTTTTACTATAAACCGATGGTTTCATTATGAAATGAAGTTGTAGTTTGAACTAAAAGTTGTAAGTTTGTAATCAAGCACTTATAGTGGTTGTATTATAAATTGTGTGCATCATTTAGAAAGTTGGGTTTGTCATCTATTACTTGTTTTGTATCCACGTTATTTATTCCATATACTACATATGTGATTTGAAACTGACAGAATGTATGTGCATCAAGAAACTGCATTTAGGTATGATTTTGAGCCGTGGCTAAATGTAAATTAGCCACGGCTCATAGCCGTGGTGAAATACAAATTAGCCACGGCTAATAGTCATGGTTAAGTTGTATTTAGCCATGGCTCATAGCTGTGGCTAACATTAATTTTGCCACGGCTCGGAGCCGTGGCTATATTTTATTTTGCCACGGCCTAGGGTCACAGCAAATTTTTGCCATCGCCAGTTCTGCCACGGCTGTAGACCATGGAAAAATTAGTTAGCCATGGCTTAGAGCCATGGCAAAATGGCTTTACTGATGTAGTGAGGGCGCGGCCCCATGATTTGGCCTTCGGGGTGGATACTGGCCAATCTGGTTTACTCCTAAAATATAAAAGAAGCTAGACACAATGTGGATAGTCATATAGTACGCATACCCTATAGCTACTCAAATCTCTAACAGTAGCCCGACACATGGCTCTCATAAGCCAACATCTAAAAGTGCGAAACTCCTGACCGAGTATCACATATACATATAAGTGTAATCCCCATTTGAGTGACATTTACTTACAATGAATAACAATAGAAATATCATAACGACATCTCATACCATCGCATGTTATTCAGATAATTATTCAAGGCTCGTAAACAACACTAGATCCGCACTAGATATCTCTATATGACAAGTCCGATGAATAACCGGAAAATTGTTATTGAAAGTCTCATACTAGACGGTGTCACTAAAATATTTATTCAAATTTCTCGTCACATAGAAATGAAATCTCGTAAATCAAATAGGATGATGTCATCACCATATCATCTTAAAATATATCTCAAATCAACATCAACATTGGATCACTTATGATATCAAAATCAATATAAGAAAACGAGAAATCAGAAAATATAGAAATTATCTATAGAAATCCCAATTTAATTCAAAAATGTAATAATAATAAATATAAATAAAATCTTTCTTTTAAACAATTAGATCAAGAGTGTGTGTGTGTCTTTCCCACTTTAATAATTCATAGGTAACCTTATTATTGGTGAAATACACTTTAGAATACCTAAAATATTAATCGAAAAATAATTCATATTTTCATAATTTAATAATCCTTTAAATAATTAATCAAAAAGATATTATAAATGTTTCCCTTCAATAAATCAATAAACTTACATAAAACTTCTTAATTCAATTTCATATTCTGAAATAAGTAAAAGCTTTTAAAATATATTATATAGCAAATAGTACTTTAACTTTATTTCTATAACTCCATATCAAAAAATTGAATATCAAAAATTCATTTCCAAATCTCTACTTATATATTTAAATAACTTTTATAATAAAATATTACTTAAAAGTAATATTAAAAATTTCACACATTTTATAAAACTATAATTTTCCGTTAAAACAATTCCAAACTATTAGTATGTTATAATATTAACTTAAAAAAATTATAACCGATAGAAAGCTATAATTATATCTATAATTCAAATTATACTAAAAAGTACAAAAATAGTTAGTTGAATAAAATTTAGTAAATTATTTATAAAATACATTTAATAAAATTTCAAATCCCTTAAATTAATTTTTCAAACTTTTCAAATCATCTTTTTAAATCAAAAATAAATAGATATCTAAATATATAAATTATGGAGTGAAATTACTCCACAAATAGTCAACCATACACGACTATAATATATCGCGTAACCCGAGTCGAGTTTTGTCTAACTCCATTCTTCCATAAAACACACACATCGACATACAAATGAATATTTTGTTCAATTAACAAACAGACAGAGCTACATTTGTAAATCGACACTTTCAACTAACACGATCTACTAATAATCACAACATCATCCATATCAACAACATTCATCACAATATCAAATAAACAATTCAACCATGCAATTCAGTCATCAATCAGGATAATGTATATATGTGCTCAACGCAATATAGATATAGTTGTGAGTTTAAAGAAAAGCTCACCGAACTTCGGAGCGAAGATTTTACTACCTTCAGAATTGCCAATTCACCTTCACTATTTTGCAACCAAAACTGACTGCATCACCACGCTTCCGTTGCGGACGCATACGTACACTTGTACCTCCATCATCATCATTAGTTACACATGCACCCTACAGTTCAGCATTCATACTCAAGTCACGATTGAATCCATGACCATCAACGCCTTTAGGCACTCCTCCTCCCCAACCTGCATGAACCCAAGATGAGGTGCGACCTATTCTTTTTTTACGCAATTTTGATTTGAGAAGCTAGGGCTCAATTCCTGAAGGGGAGTTTGGGTATTTGGGTTATGTGAGGACATAGAGAAATCTTCTAGAAAAGTAAAGGATGGAAAGTGATTAATATGGGCTTGTATCTAATTTGTTAGATGCTGGCTTATAAGAGCCGCATGTCGGCATACTATTAGATATTTGACTAGCTATATAGTATGAATACTATATGACCATACACATTGTTGATGCCAAAAATGGCCCTAACATCCCAAACAGTATGAAAGCACCACAAATCCAATAATAACTCCAAACAAAATGAAGTAGAGAATAAAATATAAAGCATATAAGATTAAAATAGAAAGAAATGAACACACAAAGTTTTATAGTGGTTCGGCTGACTTTAGCCTATGTCCACTCCAATAATTTTTCTTTTATTATACTGTAGATTACAAGTATGGTCTGGATGATAGCCTTATAATAATAATGAAGGAAGAAGAGAGCTAGCAGAAGTTCCCAGAATAAATGCCATGCCTGCTGTATTTGTAGAGGAAGACATGCATAGATCTAGCTGAAAATTCGATACAAGACCTCAAGACCAAGACCCAACCCGCCAGAGAAAAGCGACCCCTAACTCCTCGATTTGAGGGATCGGGGACAATTGGTCAAGATGGCCATATAGAGCCCTGCGATCATTCCTGTAGGTTTCCCTTTATGCTGGCTTCACATTCCTGCAGTTGTTTTTTATGTTGCCTATAATTTGGAGTAATTGATCGATTTATGTTCAGTTGAGCTGTCGAGTTAAGTGTCCATAGCCATGGCGATCTAATCTGATCCCCTGCCTAGGGGAAGGAATAGACACCGTTCCTCTACCTTGGGGAAGGGATAGGTATGGATCCCTTTCTTAGAGAAAGTACCAATCCACCTTACCTATAATGATCCGATATGATCGCCTGTCTAGGGGAAGGGATAGGTACCGATCCCTTGTCTAGGCGAAGTACCAATCCATACTTAGCCAATTCCGGAATGTCATTCGTTTGAATCTGCTTGACTATCATCCACAGCCTTGCTTTTACCTGATTCCTAAACCCAACAATCATCCCTCCAGGCTTCCTGCCTTGATGATCATGAAATTCATTTAGTTGAATCCGTCCGTATACTACCCGGTCAGAAGATGGATTAACACTTGGGCCCCCCAAAACATACCTTGGGTAGGAAGGTGTGTTTTGAGTTATCATAATTCTGAAGTCCAAAATCCAAAATCCATCGACAACTAAAATTTCTAATACAAAATCCAATCCTTTGCAAACCAAATTCCATAAGCCGTCTCATGTTCGCCCGGGAGTTGGTTTTTGCATGCCAAATCCTCAATCTCTCTGAATTCTTAGTGAAGCCCGCGACTGTTCCGAGTCAATAGTCAATTCTGAAACTATTCCAAATTCTTAGCTAAGTCTATATCCATCCAAAGTCGGTAACCGAATCCATGATCTCGTAGGATCGTTTGCCAAATCCAAAGCCCTAATTTCTCTGGATTGTTATCCTAATCCTCGACCTCCCCGGGTCGTTAGCCAAATCCATGACCTCTCTAGGTCAATATACAAATCAATAACCATTTGAAATCCTGAAAGTCAATAAGGCAACCTGCAATCTCTCTTGATTGTTATCCAAGTTCATGGTCTCTCCAGACTGATTAACGGTCTCTTCGGGACCCTTACCAAGCCCGATCCACTTGCTCCGGCGAGGGAATTAACGACCAGTGAATTGATCCCATCACTCTCCAAAAAAGCGAATCACTCCCTGCACTCTAGCCGTTTTGGGGCATATATCGATGTCTTGATCCTCTTGGACTGATCATAGCCTCTCCGAGCTCTTACTGGACCCCATTATCACTCTCTGGTGAAACATGAACAACGATAAGTAAGCTGATCCTATCCCTCTCCGGCGAAGCGACATAACTTCTTGCACTTCGGTTCAGTGTCCCTAAACATAACGTGATGTCCTGGCCTTCCATGGCCAATCTTGGCTGCAACAACCCATAATTTTGGACATTTAATTTTAAATGTTTAATTAATTTTAAATATTTAAATAATTGAATTTTGAAATTTCATAACTTATAATTCAAATATTATAATCATTTAAATATTTGATTTATGTATTAATTAAATGGATTTAATAATTTTAATTAACTTCTTTTAATTATTAAGTAAAATTGATGAATTCAATTTGTAATTTATTTACAAAAATAAATAGATTAGATAAACATTGATAATTTGTTCAAAAATATAAAAAGGTGTTTAAATATGTGAAATTATCATCCAAGGAACTGTCTTGGATTTTGAAGAAACTAGTGTCATTAGATTTGGAATAATAAATTGTTGTACACAGTCAAGTTTCGTAACGATTAGACATACTATGTGGTCATGCGATCTCGAAACGTTTAGTAACTAATTTCAAATATAATTTGATTTAAAAAGCTTTCTTTCGTGCACTGTGTAATTGGGTCTTGAAAATAGCTCCGTTGAGTTCGGAATAGGGGTATTTAGTATAAAACGCTAGTGAGCATGTCTCGATTGGAGTTCGAAATTTTCGAAGTATGTAAAGCTGGATATTTTAATATGAAATAATTTATAGCCTACTTTATTCATCTTACTCCACAAACATTCTAACCCATACCTATACCCTTACCTCCTCGCATCCTCCTATCCTCCTCTCCTTTATATTAACATTGCCTGTAACCACAAATGAAAAGGTTTCCCTCTTCAAAAATTGAAAGCAAAATTATTTCTTAATGAAAAATCATGTCATTTGATCTATTAAGCTCGTATGCTTGAGAGCTTTGATTCTATGCTAGTGTTGTTATGTGCGTTCGTGTTTGAGGTGGCTTGAATTTTTGGAGGCCGACCTGGGGCTTAAGGGGATTGGCGATTTAGGCATCAGGAGGCTAAATGGAGGGTAGCTTTGGGTCTATGAAGGCGAGAGGTAGATGTAGCCAAAGTTTTATGGAGTGTAATGCCTTGGAGGGTGTGCGATGGCTATTAAGGAACCCATCATGTCGGATTTTGACCTAGGAGTGCAGGTTTGAGTTTGTGGGGTCCGGGGCAAAGAGAATGCATAGTGGAGTTCGTCGGTGGTGGCAGATCTTCGTTTCGTTAAGTATTGAGTGAGTTAGGAGGAGAGAGAAGGTTGGAAGAGGTGGGTTTGTGTATACCAGGTGCACGGTTGTGCATTTGGAAAAGGTGGAAGAAGGATTAGTTGAGTGGTTAGTGAGGGTGATTAAGTTAAGTAATGTAATTAACTATTTATTTATATTATTTAAATCTGAAAACTTATAGTTTGAATAACTTTTGAGTACGAGGTCGGATTCAAACGCCGTTGTTTGCATTTGACTCACAGTGTTATGGCTACGCAATGGAGTTAGATTGGTTGGATTTGGAGTTAACGGAATTTTTGGCTAAAACCGAACGCCTATTCGATATTAGTTCAAACTGGAATGCTTCAATGAAAACTGGAACCATTGTAAGTTTAACTCACATTCAAATTTACTATATCATATATGCGATGCTATAAATTATTATTAATTGCTTCGATGTTAGATTGTTTGATTGATTGTTTGGTTGAATTTCCATTGGAAAATGGCTGACACATTAACATGATTGTTATAAACTCATATGATTATATATAATGTCCTTAACTATTGTCTTGCAGGAAGAATTTATAAGAGACCCTGAGGGATTTCTGGCCAATAATTATTTATTTACATCCTTATACTATAATATTTATATTTAGTTGAAATAAATCTTGATATTCCTTTTAAATTGTTTAAGTGTCGCCATAGCGATTTTCACTATATAATCATTTATTGATTTTCATACCCAAAAATCCTATCGTGTATGTTTGAACTTGGGCTTGTATTTTCACAAAATAGAAGTTTGAAATTCATTAATCATTTTGATTAATGATAATTTAAATTAAATAATCATTTTAACCAATGATGTTTAAAATTAATTAATCTTTTTTACTAATGCAATTTGGGTTTAATTAATCATTTTAAGTAATGATATTTAAATTTAATTGATTATTTTAATTAATGATATTCGGAAATTAATTATCATTTTAATTAATGATGTTTGAAATTTGTTAATCTATTTGATAAATGGGATTTGAATAATAATTAAGTCATTTTAATTAACGATTTTGAACTTTAATTAATCATTTTAATTAATGATTGTTTTAAATTTGATTAAATTTTTTTAATTAATGATTTTCGAAATTTAGTTAATCATTTTAATTAATGATGGTTCAGTTAATTAATCATTTTAACAAATGATGTTATAGTTAATCGTTTAAAATAATGTTTGAATTTAAGTAATCCAATTAATTAATGATTATTTGAACTTAATTAATTATTTCGATTAGTAGTATTTAAAATTTATTAATCATTTTAATTAATGATGTTTGAGATTAACTATTTATTTTAATTAATGATTATTTTGATAAATCTTTTTAATTAATGATATTTAAAGTAAATTAATTTAATAAAAATTATTAAAGTAAATTAACTAATTTAATGAAAGTGTTTTAAAATTAATAAAGTGATTTAATAAAGGTTCCAAAGTTAATTTACTGACGATATAAAATTGCTTGGGTTATAGTAAACAATGTTTTAATGACATTTGTTTTTGACCCTTGTTTTAATACACTTAGTTTTATAAAATTTATCTTTTAAAGATATTTTAAAAGGTGTTTCTAGAAGTATTTTACCAATACTGTAATATGGAAACCAAGCACAAGTTTAGTTTTAAAAAATAAAGTTCGATTCCGTTATGGAAAAGTAATTCCTAAATAATATCTCCTATATGGAAAGGATCTAGTCATACTTTTAACGCTAAACGTTGAGGCTTGGACCCATATCTATCTCTAAGGTTAAAAATGTCATCAAGGCCATGCCTAGAGTTAACGCTATCTCAACTTGCCTGGCTTCATTTTCAACCGAGAGATAGCATTTGTTTGGAACCAATGAGTAGTGTTAGATATATGATATCTAATTTCCATATACGATAATTTTAATTATCCATGATAGTTGATTTATTAATTATCTAATTCTGCTTTCTTCGTGGTGTATCGTCACCTTAAAAATGACTTGTTGCACTTTGAGCTCTGATATCCTTTGTCGAAAATGACTAGAACCAAAGCGTGAGAGGGGGCTAAGCTATTTGGGGTTACTCCCGTTAGGATATTTTCACATCTCATCTAGATTGGATTTGGTTGTCCACTTAGATGTGAAATATTTGGATCCTCGGTAAGATTTGCAAGGGTCTCGTTTGGAGGTTTTCGAGAAGTGTCACAGAGTAAATGAGCTTCTCAGAAGTATAATACTGGAGGTATACTTCAAAGGGGTGCACCTTCCTAGTCATTTGTTGAAAATTTTCCTTTCCTTATTTGAATCGAACCTCTGAATCTATTTTTTCTTAATTGCAACAAGAAGAGTCAACCACTCTTCCTGTTGTTTAATTATTAGTTTTGTCCATCCTATCAAGTTTGGACCGTTATCTTATTTTATCCATTCTATCTAGTTTGGATTTGCTGGGATTATTTTCATTTAATTTAGTCTGGTTTTTAATACTATTATGCCCATTCTTATTTGAATTTGTTTCCTGTTGTTTTTCTCTAATCTTTTTTGCATGGATGTTATTCTTGTGAGGTAAAAACCTGTTCTGCATTAGCAGCGTGGTCTCACAGAACCTTAATATGCTCCCCATTATTTGAGTTTTCTCATGCTGGGATTTCCATACTAATCCTAGTGTTATTTTGTTATAATGCTCGTGTCAGACCGAGTAATTTCCTAGGTTGGCTTTGTGTTATAGAAATCTTGGAGAGAAGGTGGAGGTTCACCTATCGTAATGTTTTATTTTCCATTGTATTATATAGTATTCCTATCAGCAATTGTAAGATCGGGATTTTATAACTTTCCAGTTGATAAGGTTTGTTTTTAGCTCTGATATACTCTGTCATTTTAGAGTGACATATTTACTGTCCTTGTTATATTATATATTGTCGATTCCACTGTGAGATTCTAATTTTCTCCGTTCTTTGTTCTTTTCTTTTTATTTACGCTAACAATCTGCCCTTCCGATGATTGGATGTTCAACATTTGAACAAAATGGTCGTGTTCGGTGTTGACTTTCGATGTTCGATAAGGCGGGTGGTTACAATGGACTCTTAGGACCCTTGCTGGACCCCATTCAGTCACTCTTTAGCGAAAGGGGGAATAGGGATAAGTAAGTCGATCATGTCGCTCTCCAGCGAAGCGACTCACTTCTTACACTTTGGTCTCCAACTCTCCAGTCGGGGACATAATGCGATCAATTCCGTACCGACTTCCTTTCTCTGGCCTCGACTCTCCGTTCAAGGGCTTAATCCATGATGTACGAATCCATCCTATTACTTTCCAACGTAGGAACTCGAACCTTACGGTTATTGCCCTATCTCTCCGGCGAAGACAACCGCAACTATTTTGTACATCATATTAATGCGAATTTTAGCGTTTTAAGATCCATTCATTAAATTTGAGTTTTAAAAAACCAAAGAACCAAAAAACTAAGTACTACTTCTCCGGACATGGTGGTTCATTGCCATTTCAGAGCATTCCTAAGGATCGCTCATGATCCCGTACGTGTATAAGTGACTTAGCTGCTTTATTGTAGAGTTTATTATTAATTTGGTTCATGCCACCTCGATCAAGAGATGACGATCTGTGCTTTTGAGCGGACCCGCTTCGATTTATTGCGAATGATGGCTGTTCCATCCACACTATCTAATTCCTTATATACTGTGGCAGCCTGCCATCCCTAACATGTTCCTCAACTATATCCCAGAGGTTCCTGTAATCATTGGTAGTATGCCAATCCATTTCATGGAACATGCAGTATTTTCCAGACCTACGTTCCCGCTCTGAAGGATCCCTCCTTGCCGGTTTTCGATAGGTGAGTTGCCCGCTTTGTGTCCAGATAGATCCGTTCTAAGCTTTCCGTCAAATCCGAATAAGAGGAGAACTTCGGCTCTCGTTCTTTCCTTTGCCTTTTTTTTGATCCATCATAATAAACATCCAACTTCCTTTTTCCTTTATCCTTCTTAGACTCTTCTCCCGATGGTCTTTTACCTCTCACGGCATTTACTTCCTCTTCGTCAGTTCATTCATCCTCCTGCCACAAGGACCTCTCAGCCTCATGGCAAATTCCATGAGATCCATTTATGGATCCCACTCCAATGCAGCCTTAAAATCTGTGTCTTTGACAATCCTGGATATTGCCGCCATTAAGACCATCAATGGTCTAACTGATCCACCGATGCAACTTCCGCATAGAACTGTGTCAAAAAACTACTCAGGTACTCTCCTATCCTCTGCTTTAGCGTCATCAATGTCATCACAATCTTAGATCTCGTGATGTGGACCCTAAATTGCCTCATGAACTTGTCTACTAGCTCGTTCCATGTCCTGATTGAGCTACTCTCTAACTGACTAAACCAAAGCATAGCTAATTTCTTCAAGTATAAAGGAAAACATCTCGCCATGACTTCCTCTAATGCTCCCAACACTTCCATATGCCAGATATACCTCATCAAGTGAAATGTAGGATCCAACTTTCCGTCATACACCTCCAGTGTTGGTAGTTTGAACTATGGAGAGTTCCTTGCTTGCTTGATATTTGGAGTGAACGGACTTCAACTGACATCTTCCAGATTCTTATTGGGTTACCCCGCCTCTCATTATCCGATGTATCAGCTCGCTATCCTTTCATTCTCATCCACGTATGGCCTTGAAACACCCCCACACCCCTTAATATACCAAAAAGGACACAATTAAAGGCATGGTGCGTTGTAGGTATAACCGATAATGACATAGACTAAGATTCACAGGATAAAAATAAATAAAAACAGCGGAAACTAAGATAATAACTTATTTTAAAACAAGATATCATAATTGTAACATAAATCAAATAAGTCAAATACCAAATACACATATATGTCTCAAAACCCAAGATGTCTCATAAAAACTCATAATCTCAAAAATCAGAGTACATAATATCCCTCATAATAGCCAGTACATAGATAAAGCTAAAGCTAGAATAAAAGAAATACATGATAGAAACCTTCTCGTAAAAGCCTTTGAGAAAATGCAACTTACTTCCCACTCCGTTGATTGCCTATAGGGGAGAGGGAGGGGGGAGGGGGTAGGGAAAAATGGAGGAGTGGACCAGACTAAATGTCTAGTGAATGATAGTACCTACTAGAATCTTTAAGCAAAATAAATGCAATATACTTTACAACAGTTCTAGTATATAAAATGAAACAAAGGAAATAGAAAAAAGAGAAACTGTAAATAAATACGAATAAACTATTGCTCAATTAGTAAGATAAGTTAACTTTGATTGTTTGCACTTGTCCTTGATAGCTGCTTTGATTAGGCTGAATTCCTAATTCTACCATTTGATCGACCTGCTACTCCATAGAATCTACTGTGGACCGGACGTTTCCCTACACAGTAGACTTTGATGTCTACGAAGACACACTTAATAAGCGCTTGGAACTCATAGCAAGTACTGAGCACCGAAATGGAAGTCGCATGCATAACTTCCACCATGCCAATGCTACCTGTTGCTCCCTCTTTTGAACTTTTATTTACCTTAGATAACATAAGCGTGCCTCTCGCATCACTTTAAGATTATATGAACCACCTCGTCTTACTTTAGGGTTATGTGAAACTTCGTATCCGTAAAAAAATTGGAAATGCTGTTGGTATTGGTCCCTATCAAACAAAAAACTAGATGCGCCCCTTATTCAAATCCCCTTGATTTGAACTACCATTGATCGACCGTTTACTACCATTATAAGCAAAAGCGTGCCCCTGGCCTCACTTCAGGATTATGTGAAGCATCATAACCATAGAAATATTAGGAGAATGCTATTTGGTACATGTCCTATTCTTATCTTTGCTTATTAACTTAGATAAATTATTTAAATAAGCCTTTATTTTCATCAATTGCTATCATTGCTTATTAATTTATCCCAAGCCTTAAAATAAGCGCCATAGTTTCCATAGTTCACCATAGTTTCCATAGTTTACCATTTTATAACTTATGTTATAATCATGTTTATTGCTTAAACCAAGGTCTTATTGTGAAAATAGGCTTCTTTCTTTTTTTATTCTTTTTAGTTATAATTCTAAGTTATAACTAGGACAATCTTCTTAATTCAATCCAATTAATATCATAACAAGGCATAATTTCAGTCTAATTAATATCATAATTAGGTATAATTTCAGTCCAATTCCATTTATATTACAGTATTTATATTTTACATCCTATATTCCATTATTTCGGATTTCTTATAATTTAATCAAATTTCGCGTTAATTCTATTCTAATCCATACGTGAAGAAGAAAATTGAGGAATAAAATAAAAGGAAATCCAAGGCATAAGAAGAAGATTTAAATAATGCATAAATAACAGTAAATAAACTAGAATATTGTAAATAGCTATAAATAAATGGAAAAGCTAGAATTAAACTGAAATTAATTGAAGAGAACAGCTAGAAGAAATAGACTGAAAATAATTCTAAAAACTATAAATAAATTACTAAAAAGGATACTTCAAAAATCTTAGTAAAACTACAACTATTGGAAGCCCCATAATTTTAAATTACTTAAAAATCTAAATAATTACAATCACTCGCCTCTAACTCTTAGCTCTTCCCTTTAGGCCTTCATGGATCCACATGGGGTTGTTAAATATTTTTATTGAAAACGATTTCCTCCTTGGAAAATTATTCCACTTAGAGTCCTTCTTGAATAGGTGAACCCAATTAGAGAAAATCTTAGAACGAGAAAAAGTGTTAGTCCTAGGGTTCTATTTATAGTGGTAGAAGTGGATCTCAGACCGTTTGATTTGGAGATTGAATATGGTGCAACCACGTCATAGGTTGAATAGAAGCCATCAGATGGAAGTACGGAAGGACCCAGATGGAACAAAAGAATGCAAAATGATGTGTTCATTAGCTATTAGAACGAAGGAATGAATCCTTCATTCATTCACTTGAGGGGGGTCGACTGTAGGGTCGACCACCTACTATGCCAGGTCGACCGCCCGGTCGACCTCGGCAGTGGGATGGTCGACCTCCATATATATATATATATATCCTTTTATTTTTCGATTCTTGTTTAATTCATAACTCCTCCATACTAGCTCGAATTGTGACGTGCTATATATGGAAATTGACTAAAGAATTACCACGGACACAAAGGTGCAACTCATGTGGCTCAATTATGATAATTTCACAAAGTTATTTTATTATTTAGTTAATTAATGAATTAATTATTACGGGTTAAATTTCAGGTTATTACATTCTCCCTCCTTAAGGGATTAATTTCCCGAAATCTCTAAGGATAAAAGGATGTACTAAATGTTTTCACCCAATTCTACAATCAACTACTCAATTATCAACCATTCATCTATTGTCCTTAAGTTTTTCTAATGTAATTTATGATACTTATGCAATTACTATAGTGTAAATATCTTTAACTGATGTAAAAGGTTAGGCAGTCCACTAATTCAGTTGACCTCCTTTTATGTAATCATGTCCATGCCATGTATCGATATGAATGCGAAAATTTCCTAACGATAACTGATAATTCTATATGCGTGCTACAAACATTATCCAAAGGCAACAACAATGTGAAAATCATCCATTTCTAGCTACTATGGAAAATAGAATAAGATGCGCATACATCCATATGCATATGCTTTAGTGTCCTAGCTAGATCGATCCCTGAAGAATAATAGTTCCTAGTGTACCTATATGCGTACATTAGCATCCAACAGTAAACATTGGCAATCAGTAGCATACCTCATTCATAACATGTTCTATTAACAAGTTTACATCAAAATCCTACCATCCATAGGTTAAATCCTAAGTTGTACCCTCCCAAAGGATAATAAAGGAAGGTACCTATTCAAAACTAGAGATGGAAAATAGGAAATTCAAAAACTTCTTATCAAAGAAATGAGGATATGAGCATGAATTTTCTCCCAATCAATTTAATCTTCTTTGAAGTCATTCTAACCTCTATAGACTCTATCCAACACAAAAGCGACTTGCGTGGTCTTTCGTAAAAAGCTTCGAAAGGTGCCACTCTAATGTTAGCTTGAAGACTACTATCATATGAATTCCACTAAAGAAAGATGTTTTTCCCAAGTTCCTCCAAAATCTAGAATATCCATTCTCAACCATGCGTGCCTTTCTACCTTACCCATTTCACTTTACCGTTCTTGTTTAGTCTGCACACATGAATCAACATTCCTAGGTTCTTACTAGTGTCTTATACATTCCATGGGGACTTCTATCATTGCTTCCAAAAGTAATGCAGCTATTCCCTACATGGTCTTGCATTTTTTCCGTTACACCTAAGAAATGATTTCTTTATACTTCATATGTATAAGAGTTTGGTTGGGTATTTATCATTTCAAAAACAAAGACTTCTAAATTTTCAAAACATCAAATCCCAAAATCGTTGTCTTTAAAAAGTGTTATTTTTGAGTTTCTATTAAATTCAAGAATAATTGGTTACTTAACATTATTTCCCAACCTAGAGGGAAAAACTTTCAAATTATAAGTCCAAAACTTATTCCTCATTTTCTTTTAAAGAAATTTTCAGTTTTCTATAAAAAATGAATTTTCAAATTCTACTTTTACTAAGTTTTTCATTTTTGAAAACTAATTTACCTTTTCACGAAACCATAATATCTTTAAAGTGCTTTTTTTATGTGTTTCCAACATCTGCTTATTATACCTTATGGTCTCATACCTTAATATATTGGAACTACTTTCTCAAATGAGAAAATATCAACACTAAAATCTTCTATGAACCATCTAAAAGAGAATTTCATGTTTATGTGAAATCACAAGGAACTTATTTTATATTTTCGAAATAGACTATATAAAATATGGTGCTTTTAATACCATGTATATTTCTTTCACGTATTCCTTGTAACTTGCACGAAAATTTTATTGGTTTGATTGAAAATTATACCATTACTCTTTTCATTCCGATAGATTAAAGTATGTTTAATTTATATTCTTCCATGATAAATATTTTCTAATATCTAACTTACACATTATTCTTTTAGAAAAACTCATCTTCAAAACTGGGTTAATATTCCCATAACTGCAAAAACATTTCCTTTTACTTATTAAAAATAGAAAGTGTACTTGACAAACCATTTTGTTTCTATACTTAGAAATTATCTTTTAAAATACATTTTATTTGGGTCAAAATAGATACTGCGTAAAACACCGTTACTACAACAAAAAATAGTAGTGTATGGATTCAATTAAAGAAATACCAATAAATCTCATATACTTACGTAAAAATATTTCTCATGGGAGTCACTTACTATAACAATAGTGTTATAATCTATGCTCCACTTACTTTTCACAAAAACATTTATTACAACAATGAACGTTGTAATCTACGTTTTCGATACTTGATACACACTAGGTTTTTATGTTTACAATCTTTGTTTACTTACGATGAAACTAGTGAGTTATACACACACACACTCCGTAATTCTTCAAAAAGAATTCCAATTTTTCATTATATAAAAACCAACTTAAATTTCATAGCATTCTTTAAAAACCCCATATTTATTTTCTAAGAGAAAATATTAATAGTGAAAATTTCAATTTTAACAATTATATTTTTCAACTTCTCAAATTTCAAAATTTTCATTTTATTGGACTTGACATAAAGTGGGTCTTTCTACTTACTACCCTCAGATTACTTTTCCTAAACTAAAGGCTTTTACTCCTTTTCCTCTTGTATACTCATATTTATTCTAAGGCATCACCGTCAAATCCACTTGTCTGAGACAATTACGATTTATGCAATTATCTACACATGGACTTCCTTCTTTGCTTATCCACTGAATTTTATTGTACATCTCTAACCTTTTCCTACCTCCCTTTGGATTTCCATAATCTAAATCCTAAATGTACAAAACCATTTCTTAAATTTCTACCATGCGCAGACATTCTCTATGCCCCAAGAAACGCACTTCCTTATGCCAAAAGTAATCCTCCAAGAATTCTGTCTCCAACTGACGAACATGAAGCGTCCATAGAACCTCCTCTATACTCTTGGAAAACACCAAAATATCGTCCACGAATACCACCACAACTTTATTTAGGAAATCTCTAAAACATGGTTCATCAAATCTATAAAATAAGCTAGAACATTGGTTATCCCAAAAGACATATCCACTCAAAGAATCCGTCGGGTGTCCTAAATGCGGTCTTAGTAATATTGTCATCAGCTACCTTAAGCTGATGAAATCCAATGGCTTGACCAAGCTGAGAAAATACTGAAGAGCCAAATAACCGATCGAAAAGACCATCTGTCTTAGGGAGTATATAATGGTTCTTCTTTGTGAGCTTATTCAATTCTCTATAGTCAATGCAAAGTCGAAAAGAACCACCTGCTTTGGTAGCGAAGACGACTGATGCTCCCTGTTTCGATATGTTTCTTCTTATGAAACCTTTCTCAAAAGCTCACATGTTTGTTTGCTCAATCCCTTCCTTTCCCTATTCGCCATATGCCCTACGGGTAATGTTATTGGCTAGCAAAATAAATCCCGAAGTCAATGTTTCTCTTAGGGGGATAGTCCCCTAAACTCCACAAAGATGTCTGGAAAATTTTCGACGACTAGAAACCGAATCTAACTCTGATGATGATAAATCAAAGGAATAAAGGAAGCTCAATACCACTGGCCCTTGCGGGTCGAAAGAAATCTCGAGAGTCCTACTGATGCATGTCTCTAACCTAACAATTCTCCTCTTGCAATCTAGTATAGCTCCATATGTGGATAGCCAATCCATTTTTGAAATCATCCCATACCTCAAAAATCCCAATACATAGGCGTCACTGCCAAATTCTACGCCTAGGATATGAATTTTCAAACCCCTACAAACCATTGACAAGTGTACCGATCCTCATATTGAAAAAACAATGGGGTCTATTATTAAAGAGAATTCTAAATACATACAATCTACCAAAGAACTAGAGATAAAAGAGTGTGATGCTCCAGAATCGAAAAGAGTCCTAATGGGAAAATCAAAAATAGAAATCAAATTTTCCTACCTAGATTTGGTCTGCTGCCTGAAGGCTCTGTATCCTAAATCAGGATCTATGCTACTAGTATGCTTTCTCTCTGCCTTGTTCTCTAAGGACAAGCTCTAATAAGATGATTGGGCTGCCCATAGTTGAAACACCTCACCTACATCGTTTTATTCTGATAGTTCCTCGTGTAACAACCAACCCGTCCATAGTTATTGTGTTTCTTGCTTTTTTAATCTACTTCTAAGGTCCTCCAAAACTAGCTCGTGCCTTCTTGAAATTCTCTATGCCAAAAATCGTTCTGCCTCCTAAACTAGCGAAGTTATTGCACATCTTAGAAAAATTGGCTACTATAGATGGATAAAGGGACCTCCACCTACCGGTGTTGTATTAGGCGCTTGCCTATGCACCTTTGGTACCGTAGCTCTATAGAACTAGTTAGCCATATTATTCAAAAAAGGAAAGTTAGGCTCGAAAGAATCGAAAGAAGGTTGAATTAGACTTTTGAGGGGATTTTTATAAAAACTCTTTTATACTTGAAAACCACTTATATAATAAGAGTTTATTTCTGAAAATACTTCCAGTTTGAAGGTATGCCACTTTAAAAATAAGTTACTTCGGAAAATACTTTACTTTTTTTAAACAAGTTTTTAGGAATCCTATAACCTTAAGCTCTGATACCAAGTGAAACACCCCATACCCCTTAATATACTCAAAAGGACACATTAAAAGGCTTGGTTCATTGTAGGTATAACTGAACTAACTGAGACTAAGATTCATAAGGCAAAAATAAGTAAAAACAGCGGAAACTAAGATAATAGCTTTTTTAAAACAAGACTTCATAATTGTTTCATAAATCAAATAAGTCAAATAGCAAATACACTTATATGTCTCAAAACCCAAGATGTCTCATAAAAACTCATAGTCTCAAAAATTAGAGTACATAATATCTCTCATAATAAGCCAGTATACATAAAAAGCTAAATCTAGAATAAAAGAAACACATGGTAGAAATCTTCTACAAGAAGTGAGTAACTACAACTTACTGCCCACTCCTTTGATTGCCTATGGGGGGAAATAGAGGAGTGAGTCAGACTAAAAGTCTGGTGAATGATAGTAACTACTAAAATCTTTAAGCAAAATAAAAGTAACTGAATTTACAATAGTTCTAGCATATGAAAGGAAACAAAGGGAATAGAAAAGAGAGAAAATGAAAATAAATACAAATAAACTATTGCTCAATTAGCAAGATAAGTTAACTTTGATTGTTTGCACTTGTCCCGATTGCTGCTTTGATTAGGCTGAATTCATAATTCTACTCTTTGATCGGCCTACTACTCCATAAAATCTACTATGGACTGGAGTTTCCTACATAGTAGACTTTGGTATCTACGAAAGACACACTTACTAAGTACTTGGAACTCATAACGATTACTGAGCATCGAAATGGAAGTCGCACGCGTAACTGCCACCATGCCCATGCTACTAGTTGCTCCCTCTTTCGACCTTTTATTTACCCTAGACAGCATAAGCGTTCCCCTCGCCTCATTTCAAGATTATGTGAAGCACCTCTTCTCACTTCAGTATTATCTGAAACACCGTGTCCGTTGAAAAAATAGGGGAAATGCTGTTCGTACTAGTCCCTATCAAACAAAAATATAGTTCCATCCCTTATTCAAATCCTCTTGATTTGAACTACCATAGATTGACCGTTTACCACCATGTAAGCATAAGCATTCCCTCGCCTCACTTCAGGATTATGTGAAGCACCGTAACCATAGAAATATTAGATGAATGCCATTTGGTACAGGTCTTATTCTTATCTTTGCTTATTAACTTAGATAAATTATTTAAATAAGCTTTTATTTTTATCAATGGTTATCATTGCTTATTAATTTATCCTAAGTCTTAAAATGAGCGCCATATTTTCCATAGTTTACCATTTTATAACTTACATTATAATCATGCTTATTACTTAAACCAATGTCTAAGTGTGAAAATAAGCTTCTTCCTTCTTTTACTCTTTTTAGTTATAATTCTAAGTTATAACTAGGCCAATCTTATTAATTTTGTTCAATTAATATCATAATTAGGAATAATTTCAGCCCAATTAATATCACAGTTAGGCATAATTTTAGTCCAGTTCCATTTATATTACTGTATTTATATTCTACATCCTATATTCCATTATTTGAGATTTCTTATAATTTAATCCAATTTCGCGTTAATTTATGCTAATCCATTATGCAAAGAAGAAGATGGAGGAATAAAAGAAGACTAAAAATAGAAGAAAATCCAAGGCGTAAGAAGAAGATGTAAATAACGCATAAATAACAGCAAATAAACTAAAATACTGTAAATAAATGGAAAAGCTAGAATTAAACTAAAATCAGTTGAAAAGCATAGCTAGAAGAAATAGACTGATAATAATTCTAAAAGCTGTAAATAAATTACTAAAAAGGTTACTTTAAAAATCATAGTAATACTACAACTATTAGAAACCCTATTATTTTAAATTACTTAAAAATCTAATAATTACAATCACTTACCATTGATCTTTAGCTCTTCCCTTAAGGCCTTCGTAGATCCACTTGAGGTTGTTAAATATTTTTATTTAAAACAATTTCCTTATTGGAAAATTATTCCGCTTAGGGTCCTTCCTGAATAGGTGAACCCAATTGGAGAAAATCTTAGAATGAGAAAATGTGTTAGGCCTAAGGTTCTATTTATAGGGGTAGAAGTAGATCTTAGACGATTGGATTTGGGGATTGAATAGGATGCATCCACATCATAAGCTGAATAGGAGCCATCAGATGGAAGCACGGAAGGACTAAATGGAACAAAAGAATGCAAAATGATGTGTTCGTTGGCTACTAGAATGAAGGAATGAATCCTTTGTTCATTCACTTAAGGTGGGTCCACTATAGGGTCGACCCCTCACTATGCCGGGTTGACCGGTCGATCGACCTGGGCAGTGGGATGATCGACCTCTAGGTCGACCTAACCATTTTTTTCCTTTTATTTCTGATTTGTTTAATTCATAACTCCTTCATACTAGCTCAGATTCTGTCATTCTATATATGGAAATTGACTAGAAAATTACCATGGACATAATGCTGCAACTCCCGTGGCTCAATTCTAATAATTTCACAAAGTTATTTATTATTTAGTTAATTAACGGGTAAATTATTATGGGTTAAATTTTGGGTTGTTACAGGCCTCCAATCCATATTACCAACCTGCACCTTGATTTCGCTAGGGTATTCCGGAACTTACTCCTCCAGACGTGCATCCGCATTCCGATGTACATCAACATGCACAACATCGACCACTGACTTACTGACATCCAAACCAACCTGACTTGGGGGCATGCTCCCAAACCTTGGAGGTGCAGTACCGACCCTACCGAGGGATCGAATTCTGATCCCCTATATTGGCCAGGGGCTGCCCTTGGTTGCTCCGTCGTGATCTCCAACCTGTTGGCTCCATTTCCGTGCTCTTTATTCTAATTTTTTATTGCTCTTGTTGCTCCAACTGCTTAATCCAAATTGCCAGTCTTACTACTCCCACCAGTCCAGTTTTCCTAAGAAAATTCAACATCATTTCCTATTGCCTCTTAATCATCCTTTCTTGCATTGCATCCGTCATCGCTTCCATCTTATTGTTGGTGATGTGGATGGAGGGTTGAATAGCTCCTAAGGAAGCCTCCTAGCTTTCTCCATGATGAATCATATCCGTAAGCGTTCTCCTTGTAGATTGCCTAACCATTGCTTCCTAGATCTAAGTATCGAAGCTTCCAAATCTATAGGTGCAAGTAGTTCTCAGTGAAAGCATCAAAACATTGAAGTAAAAAATGGCACCAATACCCCCAAACAGTATAAAAGCACCATGAATCCAATAAAAACTTTCAAACATAATGAAGTAGAGAATAAAATATGAAGAATAGAAAATTAAAACAGAAAGAAATGAATACAGAAAGCTTTATAGTGGTTCGGCTGATTCTGACCTACGTCCACTCAAATAATTCTCCTTTTATTATACTGTAGATTATAATTACAATCTGGATGATAGCCTTTTAATAATAATGAAGGAAGAAGAGGGCCAGCCAGAAGCTCCCGGATGAGTGTCATGCCCGTTGTATTTATATGGGAAGATGTGTAAAGATCCAACTGAAAACTCTTCTACAAGACCTGGAGACCAAGACTTAGCCCACCAGAGAAAACCGACCACTAACTCCTCGAATTGATGGATTGGGACCGATCGGTCAAGATGGCCTTGTGAGGCCCTATGATCGCGCATGTGGTTCCCCCTCTATGCTAGCTTCGCGTTTCTGCAGTTGTTTTCTAATGTTGCCTTGATGAAATTTAGAGTAATCAATCGATTCCTGTTGAGTTGAGCTGTGGAGTTAAGTGTCCATAGCTATGTGATCTGATTTGACCCCTGCCCAGGGGAAGGGATATGTATTGATCCCCTGCCTAGGGAAAGGGATATGTACTAATCCCATGTCTAAGGGAAGTACTAATCCATACTTAGTCATAGTGATCTGATTTGATCCCTTGCCTAAGGAAAGGGATATGTGCCGATCCCCTACCAAAGGGAAGTACCAATACATACTTAGCCAATTCTAGGATGCCATTCATTTGAATCTGCTTGATTATCATCCATAACCTTGCTTATACCTGATTCCCAAACCCGATAGTCATCCCTTTGAGCTTCCTATCTTGATGACGACAAAATCTATTTAGTTAAATCCTCCCGTATACTATATAGTAAAAAGGCTGGTTAACACAAATTGTGTCCAACGGTAACGACCCGTAATTTCGCTACTCCGAAAATGAGAGATTTCATTTGTTTTAAATTTAAAATGGTTTAAAACTTAAATAAATAAGTTATATAATAGATAATAATAGAGAAATTATTTATTCTTATCGTTGATATTTAAAAAAGTATAAATTTGGATTTTAGAACAAATCAACAAAAGTTAAGTTTTGTTAAAAAAATAAATAAATGCTTAAATAAATAGGTTTAAATGTTTATTTAAAAAGATAAATATTATTGAAAAAATCTAAAAAAGATAATAAAAGTATATTAAAATACTTATAAGTATGTCAATAATCATTTTACAAAATAACCAAATTTTGTCGTATTTTGTAAGTTTTACATACACCGTAAAATTAGAGATTTTGGTATTATTTAAATATGATTTTAAAATATAAATATACATGTTTTAAATTATTTAAAGAAGTAAAAAGTTCATTTTTAAATTTGGTTTACATAAATAAATAGTTTAACTAAAACGTCTTAAATGTGACCGTAAAACATTTTGTCGAAAAACAACATTTTGTCGATTAAAAGTTGTCGCAACGTCGTCGCTCCTTTCTTATAGGAACATATATTCAAATAGTGTAAGTATTAATTAATTCACAAATCAAGTTTACTTTTACTAAATAAGGTTAGAAACTTCTAGACAACAATTAAGAAAAAGTAAGCACAAAAAGACAAAAATATCATTTCAAAGCAAAAGGTAAAACATCAAATCAAAGAAACGTAATTATTACTTACTTTACTTAATACCTAAGAGAACATGAAATAAAGTAATGATTTGAAATGTGATGCTAAGTGTTGAAAAAAAATAAGATTACTTTATAAGTAAGTAAAGTTATTTTGGTAATTTGGTAAATGGATATTTTGATAATTTACCACTTCATTTCTTTTTCTATAAATACCAACTACTTTCTCACTTTTTTTTCATACTTTTCGTTCTTCTTCTTCTTCTTCTTCTAAGCTCTCTTCTTCTTCTTCTTTAGAGCTTTAAGGGCTTCTTCTCCTTTTCCAAATGCTTGCTAACTTTTTCAAAACCATATCAAATCAACTTCGAACACCACCAAACTTTGCTAAAGACCTTAGAATACCATTTAAACATGTTTTAGCAGTTAAGAAGTAAAGAAATGATGGAGGAAGGAAAGGAATAGGGCATGGTCGAACCTATGGAGGAAGAGAAGCAAGTCGTGAAGATTCGAAGTGAGAAAAAGAGAATGAAGTGCTGCCAGGATCAAAAGGAAAGTTTAGGGAAAAGATTTGGTGAAGATAAAAGGATTTACTGAAGTGTTGGATGATATAAATGTTGATAGGAAGTTAATTGATTTGGTTAAAGGTGAGTACTCTTATTTACAAATAAATCCATAACTTATTTCAAGTATAATGATTTGAAAGTTTAAATATGTTGAAGGATTAAATGTTTGATAACTTGGTTGCAAAATTGGTTGATTATGTGATTGTTTATTTGGTTGACAACTTATTTGATGAATGATAAGAGAAATGATTAGTAATTAACCATAGTTAATTAAATGAGAATTAAGTCCATATAAATGTGTTTATAGAAATTATTTAGCCTCTTAATGATTTTAAATGATCTAAAAAGGCTAAAAATAATATTACGATGATATAATATTATAAAGTGAAATGAAATGGAATATGAGTTTGAAATATTGCAATATTATTTAAAATGAGTTTAAAATGATTTAGAAATGTTTTATAAGCATTTAAAAGTGTTTTCAAGAAGTAAAAAAAAAAATTGAGAAAAAGTCAAAACTTGCACGTCGCGTAACGGTAGTTCGCGATTTCGCGCCATAAAAGTTAAATGTGTGTACAAACTAAAATATAACTCAGAATTCTTTGAGATAAGTATTTTTTGGTCTATTATATCCATAGTTTCCAAATGGAGAAAGAAAATCAAGATTTCATTTAGTAGATTTTAAAATATGCCCAAAAAAAGTTCTAAAAACATCACGGTTTTGCAATTCGGAATCCAAAACGGTGTTTCTTTATAAATGATATTTTTAAATGATTAAAAATATGAAATAAATTTGATAATTCTATTAGAATGGTTTAAAAGAGATTTGGAATGGAAAATATGAATTTTCAAATATTAAAAAGTTGTTTAAATCAAGTAAGCTTATATAGCGCTTTCCGCATCACTTTTATGCTGCGAATTCTATAACCTTTTGAATATGAGTTCAAACTTAACAATTATTTCCTAAATATTTTGTGAATGATTTTAAAGGAATAATTGAGTAATGTAAAGATGATTTGAAAGTTTTAATAAGAGTTTGAATAAATTGTTAAGATGAATTTTTATACCACTTGAACAAAAAGTGAAGAAGATTGAATATAAACACAAACTGAGTATGTGGAAACGACTAGTACATTTGTCCCACATGTGAGATCTAGGACGATAAAACAAGGTGTTTAACTAAGGTTAGGGATGGAGCAACCAGTGCCATGAACTTACCTGGCCTATATTTTCTCTTCTTAGGCGAGGGGTGGAATAGATCGAAAGGAAAGCCCGGATGCTGTAAAAGATCATATTTAAGTTTTTCCAAATTAAAAGACAAAGATACTCATGATGTAGGATTACTTGCCATTAGTACCTAGAGGTGAAACTTGCCATTAATCCCTGGAGGTGAAACTTGTCATTAGTCCCTAGAGGTGAAATTTACCATATTTAAAGTGGCAGTAGTGCTCTGTTATAAAATCTTCGATTTGCAAGAATATGATTTGAAGTTAAGAAAGAAAATCTTTAATTAAGATTTACTGAATGATTTGGGAATATTTTCCCTAAGTTAAAAGTTACAACTTGAATATAAGAAATCTTTGATTAAGAATTAATGAATGATTTGGAAAGGTTTTACTAAGTAAAAGAGAAAATGATTTGGAATTATTCCAAGATTTAAGAAAAGTTTAAATAAACCAAATGATTTGATAAATGAGGCTTAATGCTTCCATATACATTTGAAAGAAATGGAATAAATTGGAAACAATATGTCTAAGAAAGATATTTGATTTAAATAAAAGATGAAGTAATTGATTGATGATTGATATCCACATATGAACTTAACATCTTTTTAAAGCGATGATTGGCTTCGTAGGAACCAGAGTCGGATTTGGATAATTCCTAACCGAAAACCACTTCGAACCAATGTATACGTTCGAAAGTGAAGACATGTTGAAGGTGATGATTATTAAAGACAGTTGATCTTTATAGCGTGAGGACTGCTTGTTGAACATGCTATGGGTAGCTCCCATTATAGAGTTATTTATAGCAGTAGTCTCCTTGTGATGGAGATTTTTCAAATTGCAAGGGCTTCTAGCTTAGTAATGGCCGAGGAAAGTGCCTTCGGGATCGTTCAGTCCTAGAATGAACTTGTATGGACGAATGTCCGACATTGCATTTCTAAGACACAATGTTTCTCTTTTACAAATGTACATCAGTGGTGGCGGAGAAGGCAACTTTTCTTAGCTTAACACCCTCCTTGAGACGTACGAGTTCAAGGGTTGTATTTTTGTGGGAGTCAAATAGTGATCAAAGGAATAGTAGTGTAGCATTCAAAGTGGAACCTGTTATAATCAAAGCATGGTTTTGTATGAAAAACGTGGCTTTGAAAAAATTTATCGTAGCCTCACGAGCCTCACTCCCCGGTTATGATGGGATTCTATGTGGTCAGATGTATGCTCGTATTTTGGATAGTAGTGATTTGGGTTACCAGATGTTCTGAGCCCTAGGTACCAGATACGTCTAGGCCTCATGGCAGGGATGCATGAAGTCCGAGTCGTTGGATGTTAATCGCAGATTGCATCCACTTTTAACCATTTGTGTTGTTGTATAACAACGTCTGAGTCATGGACGTAAGCCTTTGATACAGATTGATCTTTCCACCGGTTCCTTATCATGTTGGAAATCCAACCCCAATACGAGATTTACGATTTTGATTGTATTTCCAAAATAGCTATAATGACTTGCAAACATTACAACTACCCTTTTTTGGTATTATATATTCTGTTCGGTATATTCCGTTGACCCAATCCGAATATATTTCGTTAGACTTTGTCCAGATATTGATACCTTATTTGAATAAGTTTATTTGAAAAGTGTTTTCAAAAGAATGTCATTAAAAATAATATCAAGTGTATTATAGTATGATGTGTTTTGGTTATCATAAGATAAAAACCCGTCCGTGTTTATGTGGGTGTGGTCTTATGAGATACCCTTCTTTTCAAAGGTTTTGATAACATAGTCATTTTAAAGTTCGAGTATCTCGCGCTGGTTTATCAAACCTGATCTGGGTATTTTTAATACTTGGGTCAGATCCGAGGAGTTTCAGGTTGAGTTGAAGACGTTGGAGTTTCCCGAGGAGAGCTAGAGATCTTCATCATCGTATGGACGTATTCTATTATCCGCTGTACTTAGTGTATTTTGTTTGTTGTTTGTCAGCATTTGTAAGGGCAGGTGCTATAACTGTTCAGGCTGAATCTAGGTTAGACTCTGATATTCTATTTAAAATTTTCTGCTGTATAGATTATTATTGAAATAATATATGTTATTTCATTCGTGTGAGATTCTTTTCTGTCTTTATTTTCTTTCTACCCTTAATGATCCGCTTATTCGTGCAATTTGAGTTGCACATGTGCGGTTTGTTATCGATTCAAATGATATGGAAAAAAGGGTTGTTACATTTGGTACTAGAGCTGAAGGTTAAGCGAGAACCTTGGCTTTGGTTGGGTAAAGACTAATCAGAGATAGGGTTAGTAATACCCTAGGATGAGTAACTCATTAGAGATAGGGTTTGTAATACCCTAGGATGAGTTTGAGTGTATTATATATGATCACGTATTTGTTAGTGACTAATAAAAATGTTTGTGTTGATTTATCTGTTGAGTGATTTATGGATTTTGATCGATGTGTCTGATCAGCGATATCGATGAGGGTACCTAAACACTTAAACAAGGCGAACCGACACACTGATTTTGAAAAAAATGGTAAATGAGATAATTTTACCTATGATTATATTTTGAATATAAAGTATATTTTTTGAAAAGTTATATAATTAGAAATCAAGATTAATGAAATTTAAATATGAATATCTTGTGATTAGAATTTCACAGTTTGACTATAAGGTGTTTCATAAAGATAATTGATAAGTAAGGAATCTAATAAGGTAATTCAGATCTTTAATACTTGTTCCAAAATAATGAATTAAGAAATGATAATGTTAAGTTACTATCATAAATTGATCAATTGTTTGATTTAAAAGTTTAAGTACAAATACCTTGTGAATTCAGTTTCACGATTTGACTATAAGGTATTTAATGATAAGATTTGTTTAAGGAATGAACATATAAGATGAAAATGTATTTAAATAATAGAAAATGATTTTGTAAAAGTTATACATAAAAGGAAAGAGAAATTAAATTCGAGTAATTTAAAGAATTATGGTAATTTAAATAAAGTTAGTTAATATAAGATAAAATGAATTTATAAGACAGGTTTTACAAAGTAATCTCTAAAGGATTTTGAAAATAGTATTATTTCAAATACAAAAAGGTATTTTATGATAACTAATTTGATTTGCTCGAAAATAAATTAAAGAATGGGCAAGTGATGTGTTCGGATGGTAAACACTTCTCTTAAGTATTACTCTTCTTGTTAAAAGGATATATGATACTATTGGTAATACCCAGTTCCTTAGATTGTTTTGGAGTTACTCGATCTATTTAATTTTATTAAGTTAAAGAAATAATGTGAATCATTGATTAGTAATCTTTATAAAATTGTTTTAAACTAATGATAATTTGGGATCGCTAATTGATAAGATAAAGCGGGATTTCCGACGATTATGGATAGTCGAAAACTTCCGAATCATACCAAACTCGGAGCTAAGGAATTTATGAAAACTAAAAGATTGTGAAATATTCTGAGTAAATGAAATTGGATAAGTATAATTTATAAATACGATTATAAACAAAAAGGAAATTATAACCTATAAATTGTTTTATTAATGAATTCTAGCATTAATTAAGAATTGGATTTAAGTCTTTAAAATGTGATTGATTGACATAAGTTATAAAATTTAATAAACTTAAGTAATAGTTTACGAATGATTTATAAATAACAATAGTGTTAAAGGAAATATACTAAGTTGAAGAATCGTGGGAATAAAAATTATAATAAAGATAAATTATCTTTTGAGTGAAAAATGGTTTCTTTAGAATATTTTCCTTTATTAAAAATATTTGGAAATAAATAATTAGAAGGATTCTATAAAGAAGCTGCTTTATAAAATATTTGAGCTTAAGATGAAGTTTTTATGAAAGTTTCAAGAGTTAATAAATACATATGTTATATGTAAATCATTTCATCACACAAATTTTAATCTAAGATCCGAGTTCGGAACTTTGAGGTGTTTACACCAATTCGAAAAAGGATTTATCACTCGATTCTTGACGACGAACATTGATGAGGATTTCTGATTAGATACTTGAGTTTTCAGTCATAGTTGAGTGCTATGCAAGGAAAGCAAAGGTTTCCGAGCAAAGAGCCTGATGAAAGTCCGCACTAGAGAATCGAGGGATCGATACTAGTTCGGAAATAAAGTTGTGTATTCGAATAGGAGATCGAATAAGATATTTTATATGGATGATTTGTGTATATAATATGGAATTAAGTTTAAAGATAAATATTTTATGCAAACTTTTGTTTTAGGTAATTTCGAGGACGAAATTCTTTTAAGTAGGGGAGAATGTAACAACCCGATTTCGCTACTTCGAAAATGAGAGATTTCATTTATTTTAAATTTAAAAAGGTTTAAAACTTAAATAAATAAGTTATATAATAGATAATAATAGAGAAATTATTTATTCTTATAGTTGATAATATAAAAATTATAAATTTGGATTTTAGAACAAATCAACAAAGGTTAAGTTTTGTTAAAAAAATAAATAAATGCTTAAATAAATAGGTGTAAATGTTTATTTAAAAGGATAAATCTTATTAAAAACATCTAAAAAAGATAATAAAAGTATATTAAATACTTATAAGTATGTTAATAATCGTTACAAAAATAACCAAATTTTGTCGCATTTTGTCATTTTTACATACACCGTAAAATTAGAGATTTTGACATTATTTAAATATGATTTTAAAATATAAAGAGACATGTTTTAATTTGTTTAAAGAGGTAAAAAGTTCATTTTTCAATTTGGTTTACATAAATAAATAGTTTAACTTAAACGTCAAAATGTGACCGTAAAAATTTTGTCGAAAAACGACATTTTATCGATTAAAAGTTGTCGCAACATCTTCGCTCCTTTATTTTCTTATACAAGAACATATATTAAGATAGTGTAAGTATTAATTAATTCACCAATCAAGTTTACTTTTACTAAACAAGGTTAGAAACTTCTAGAAAGCAATTAAGAAAAAGTAAGCACAAAAAGACAGAAATGCCATTTCAAAGCAAAAGGTAAAACATCAAATCAAAGAAACATAATTATTACTTACTTTACTTAATACCTAAGAGAAAATGAAATAAAGTAATGATTTTAAATGCGATATTAAGTGTTGAAAAAAATAAGATTACTTTATAAGTAAGTAAGGTTATTTTGGTAATGTGGTAAATGGATATTTTGGTAATTTACCACTTCATTTCTTTTTCTATAAATACCAACTACTTTCTCACTTTTTTTCATACTTTTCGTTCTTCTTCTTCTTCTTTTTCTTTTTCTAAGCTTTCTTCTTCTTCTTCTTTAGAGCTTTAATGGCTTCTTCTTCTCTTCCAAATGCTTGCTAACTTTTTCAAAACCATATCAAATCAACTTCGAACACCACCAAACTTTTCCAAAGACCTTAGAATACCATTTAGACATGGTTTAGCATCTAAGAAGTGAAGAAATGATGGAGGAAGGCAAGGAATAGGGCATGACCGAACCTATGAAGGAAGAGGAGCAAGTTGTGAAGCTTCGAAGCGATAAAAAGAGAAGGAAGTGCTGCCTGGATCAAAAGGAAAGTTTAGGGAAAAGATTTGGTGAAGATAAAAGGATTTAGTGAAGTGTTGGATGATATTAATGTTGGTAGGAAGTTAATTGATTTGGTTAAAGGTGAGTACTCTTATTTACAAATAATTCCATAACTTGTTTCAAGTATAATGATTTGAAAGTTTAAATATGTTGAATAATTAAATGTTTGATAACTTAGTTGCAAAATTGGTTGATTGTTTATTTGGTTGATAACTTGTTTGATAAATGATAAGAGAAATGATTAGTAATTAACCATAGTTAATTAAATGAGAATTAAATCCATATAAATGTGTGTATGGAAATTATTTAGCCTCTTAATAATTTTAAATGATCTAAAAAGGCTAGAAATAATATTATGATGATATAATATTATAAAGTGAAATGAAATGGAATATGAGTTTGAAATATTGCAATACTGTTAAAAATGAGTTTAAAATGATTTAGAAATATTTTATAAACATTTAAAACTCAAGAAGTTTGAAAAGAAATTGAGAAACAAGTCAAAACTATTCGCATCGCATAATGGTAGTTCGCGATTTCGTGCCATAAAAGTTAAATGTGCGTACAAAGTGAAATATAGCTCAGAATTCTTTGAGATAAGAATTTTCCGGTCTATTATATCCATAGTTTTCAAACAAACAAAATCAAGATTTCATTAAGTAGATTTTAAAATATGTCCAAAAAAAATTTCTAAAATTATCGCGGTTTTGCAGTTCGGAATCCAAAACGGGATTTATTTATAGATGATATTTTTAAATGATTAAAAATATGAAATAAATTTGAGAAATCTATTAGAATGGTTTAAAAGAGATTTGAAATGGAAAAATATGAATTTTCAAATATCAAAAAGTTGTTTAAATCAAGTAAGCTTATATAGCACTTTCCGTAGCACTTTTATGCTGTGAATTCTATAACCTTTTGAATATGAGTTTGAACTTAACAATTATTTCCTAAATCTTTTGTGAATGATTTTAAAGGAATAATTAAGTAATGTAAAGATGACTCAAAAGTTTTAATAAGAGTTTGAATAAATTGTTAAGATGAATTGTTTATACCACTTAAACAAAAAGTGAAGAAAATTGAATATAATAACAAACTGAGTATGCGGAAACGACTAGTACATTTGTCCCCTACGAGATCTAAGATGTTAAAACAAGGTGTTTTACTAGGTTTAGGGATGGAGCAACCAGTGCCCTGAACTTACCTGGCCTATGTTTACTCTTCTTAGGTAAGGGGTGGAACATATCGAAAGGAAAGCCCAGATGCTCTAAAAGATTATATTTAAGTTTTTCCAAATTAAAAGACAAAGATATTCATGATGTAGGATTAATTGACATTAGTCCTTGGAGGTGAAACCTATCAATAGTCCTTAGAGGTGAAACCTGCCATATTCCCTGGAGGTGAAATTTACCATATTTAAAGTGGCAGTCGTGCTCTAATATGAAAATCTTCGATTTGCAAGAATATGATTTGAAGTTAAAAAAGAAAATCTTTGATTAAGATTTAGTGAATGATTTGGGAATATTTTTCCTAAGTTAAAAGTTATAACTTGAACATAAGAAATCTTTGATTAAGAATTAATGAATGATTTGGAAAGGTTTTACTAAGTAAAAGAGAAAATGATTTGGAATTGTTCTAGGATTTAAGAAAAGTTAAATAAACCAAATGATTTGATAAATGAAGCTTAATGATTTCATATACGTTTGAAAGAAATGGAATAAACTGAAAACAATATGTCTAAGAAAGATATTTGATTTAAATAAAAGATTAAGTATTTGATTGATGATTGATATCCATATATGAACTTAACATCTTTTTAAAGCGATGATTTGCTTCGAAGGAACCAAAGTCGGATTTGGATAATTCCTATCCGAAAACCACTTCGAATCAATGTATACGTTCGAAAGTGAAGACATGTTGAAGATGATGATTATTGAAGACCATGGATCTTCATAGCGTGAGGACTGCTTGTTGAACATGCTCTGGGTAGCTTCCATTATAGAATTATTTATAGCAGCACTCTCCTCGTGATGGAGATTTTTCGGATTGCAAGGGCTTCTCGCGTAGTAATGGCCGAGGAAAGTGCCTTCGGGTTCGTTCAGTCCTAAAATGAACTTGTATGGACGAATGTCCGACATTGCATTTCTGAGACACAACGTTTGTCTTTTACAAATGTACATCAGTAGTGGCGGAGAAGGCAACTTCTCTTAGCTTAACACCCTCCTTGAGACATACGAGTTCAAGGGTTGTATTTTTATGGGAGTCAAATAGTGGTCAAAGGAATGGTAGTGTGGCATTCAAAGTGGAACTTGTCATAATCAAAGCGTGGTTTTGTATGAAAAACGTGGCTTTGTAGAAATTTATCATAGCCTTATGAGCCTCACTCCCCAGTTATGATGGAATTCTATTTGGTCAGATGTATGCTCACATTTCGGATAGTAGCGATTTGGGTTATTAGATGTTCTAAGCACCAGGTACTAGATACATCTGGGCCTCATGGCAGAGATGCGTGAAGTTCGAGTCCTTGGATGTTATTCGTAGATTGCATCCACTTTTAGCCATTTGTGTTGTTGTATAATGGCGTCTGAGTCATAGACGTAACTTCGATACAGATTGACCTTTCCACTAGTTCCCTATCAAGTTGGAAATCTAACCCCAATACGAGATTTACGATTTTGATTGTATTCCCAAAATAGCTGTAATGACTTGCAAATATTTCAGCTACCCCTTTTCGGTATTATTTATTTCGTTTGGTATATTCCATTGACCCAATCCGAATATATTTTGATAGACTTAGTCTAGATATTGATACCTTATTTGAATAAGTTTATTTGAGATGTGTGTTTTCAAAAGAATGTCATTAAAAATAATATCAAATGTATTTTGGTATGAAGTGTTTCGGTTATCATAAGATTAAAATCCGTCCGTGTTTATGTGGGCGTGGTCTTATGAGATACCCTTCTTTTCAAAGGTTTTGATAATATAGTCATTTTAAAGTTCTAGTATCTCATGCTGGTTTATCAAGCCTGATCTAGGTATTTTTAATACTCGGGTCAGATCCGAGTAGTTTCAGGTTGAGTTGAAGATGGTTGGAGTTTCCAGCGGAGAGCTGGAGATCTTCATCATCGCATGGACGTATTCTATTATCCGCTGTACTTAGTGTATTTTGTTTGTTGTTTGTCAGCATTTGTAAGGGCAGGTGTTATAACTATCCAGGCAGAATCTAGGTTAGACTCTGATATTCTATTTAAAATTTTCCACTGTAAAGATTATTATTGAAATAATATATGTTATTCCATTCGTGAGAGATTCTTTTCTATCTTTATTTTCTTTCTACCCTTAATGATCCGCTTTTCGTGCAATTCGAGTTGGACATGTGCAGTTTATTTCGATTCAAATGGTATAGAAAAATGGGTTGTTACATCAACTTTCTTTATTTTTTGGAATTGAACTAGATTATCCTGTATTCACCCTAGCAGCTTGATCGTGTGGTCGCGCCTCAGATCCACGACATTGCAGTTATATGTTCCGTTGATGCGCATCATAGTATTGGTAGTAATATATGGGGTTTTTCCCATAGCCCCTTGCGTCGCTTAGGCCACAGACCTGTTACCATTAGAGGCAAAGTAGGGTCGTAACCGAGGCTATGTGTAGACGAGCCGATGTTGTATGGGGTTACAATGTCCATCAAGGTAACCGAAGGCTAAAGGAATAGACTGTTGCTCTGCGGTTGGCGAGAAGACCTAGGTTCCTAGAGAATGTTGTTCTATCAGTCTCCCTTTTTGGTTTGGGGTTATATGTGTGTGGTGGATTAGCATATATGTCTCATTCCTATAATAAGTTGACTATACCAGGGATTAGATGAGTCTAAAGTGTAGTTAGTCCTCGTATATCCATACTCTTTGATGGTTTGGTATTTTTGAGATAGTCTAACTTTATTGTTGGTACTTTGGTTTATGGATGATTTATATTTATGATTTGTGTGATGTTGGACACTATAAGAAAATGGTTTATTGATAGCATGGAAGGATTGCATCACAAGGTGACTTGAAATCATTGGCTATTCATTAGTAGTTCAAATTAAAATTATAATTCACTGTACACTATTGATTAAAAACAAAACATTCGCCCTTATGTTTTTTTACTCTCTCTCTCATGTTTCATTCATCCATTTCAACCTTCACTTCCAAAGCCTTAAATTAACCATCAGTTTGAATTCCCCTTGCTTGCCGTTCCTCAACTTCGCTGCTTGCTGTTGCTTCGAGTCGTAATTTCTTGCCAAGCCGCCAACAACATCAATCGTGTTTCCCTTTCCTTCGTGGCATCAATGACGCCAGCACTCCTCGGCACCGCGACCACCAAAAAGGCATTTGCACGCCCATGTCGATCATCCAAATCGTGAGCATAATTCTTATATATATATCGCAATTTTTAGTTTCAAGAATATGGATTAGGGCTGCAATTAGGTTCAAGGGTAATTCGTTTGAGAATAGGAGGAGTTTTCTAGAATATGAGAGAGGAGATTGAGTTTTCGATCCTTCAGCTTCACTAAGCAGTGCTTGGATTCCTAAACTGGCGTGAAGTTCGGCCATTGTTAGGTATATATTTTTCAACTTTTAGGTATATGCTCCATGTTTGATTGTACTCCGCATATGGATAATTGATTTTCTTAGCTAAAAGTTAAGCATTTCTATTGTTATTGGTGGATAAATTGTTGTTTCTTATTTTGCGATATTCGATCTTAGCCTGTATAGCTTTAAAATTTTGTATTATTTTTCTATTTTACGGTACACAATGTGTGTGTAACACTTTATTTATTTATTATTTAATAATCATTGCTCTGAAAAGTAAACATGTAATGGTAGTTCAGCTTCTAATGTGATGGTATATATTTATAGAACACTAAACTGGGCCTGATGGAAATTCAACAACAGTGGTATAACTTCATATATAATCCATACCCTTCCATATGCAGAGTTTAAACTTTATTTGTAAGTAACATCCATGTTTCATTCCGCTGCCCTCGTGCATGCTCAATTGGAAGTATGCTGGACCAAAACCTACATGTTTGGGTTAAATTAACTGCCAATAAACCTATGTTATGCGAAACACAATTTACACAATAATAAGAAAAGGAACGCACCAAGTTAGCTCCTAATTTGAAGACATACATCTTTAAACTTGGTTAACTGGCCAACTAAATTACTGATAGTATTTCACACTCGAATAAATCTACTAGATTTCGGGTCAGATACAATGCTTGTGTTGAGCTACTAATCGGATATGCTTCATCTGATGCTTGTATTGAACTACTAATCAAATGTGTTTCATATGATGGCCCCGGATATCCTTTAAAGTTTATCTATACTACTTTGTACTTGTGTTATATACCACATCCACTCTTATAGTCTTATTGCAATATGCAGCTGCATCAAGCTTATTTAGATCGATGAAGTAACCATGAAAAAGATAACTGGTTTTTATGAATCAACATCTCGTTTCTTTATTTATGCATCTTTTGTGACCAATTACTTACCATCGACAATGATAAGCATGTTATAGTGATATTCATTTTAGGTACACATGTAGTATGTTAGAGAAAATATATTCAGTGGAGTGGAAATAGTTTGTTATCCTAATAACATATGCTCCAAATCAAATGTACTGTGGATGTGGACCCCTACTTTTTTATTTAGCTTTTTTGCTGTTAGCTCACCTACATTATGATATCTATATTTCCCTACATGAATGATGTGCAACTATTTTTGTTTTTAATAGCAATAGTTATAATTATTGTTAGCTCACTTGCACTAATAGATAGCAACAGTTATAATTATGGTTATTTCTATTTTTGCATGCACTGAATTTCTTACAACACCTTGTTGTATTGAAAAGACCTGGCATCTAGTAAATTTTCAAAATGTCATGAGTTACATCACACTTTCACCGACTTGCAGTATATTACATCGGGGTGTTGAAATGTGTTAATCTAAAAGAGGGTTTGTGATCTAAGTATCATAATTATAGGGCTTGTACAGATAAGAGAATTTGGAGGGATCGCTCAATGAACCGAATGACGATATAAGAAGAGATGAAGCCTTCAGAAGGTCAAGTATGTTGACGTAGTCTAGCATTTGAGTTCAGAGCAAGGTATAGAATATGTTTATATGTTAACATACTTTAGTATTTACCGAGCTTAATATTAGATTTTGGACATGGACTTGTAATTTAAGAAAAGTTTGTTAAAAAGATATTAGTTAAAACTAAAAGTATCTTGTTGATTGGTTCTCTTTGAGAGATATACTAGCAAATGTATTAGGAAAATATTTGACTAATAAACTCTTGGACATAATATATTTGTATACGTTGGTATTATAAACTGATAGAGTTTTAAAAGAAAATTGAATTGAGAATTTTTTTGACAGAGTTGAACAAGGATTTTGTGAACTGATGAGAGGAATCAATGAAAAGATTTGATACCATATTTTTGTATATTTACTTTTTCTTTCCTTAATTTATTTGCATAAACGATCTTTGAGATAATTGCAAAACATTAATAACCTATGACTGACATTCTAGGCTAAAACTTATAGTAACTAAAGTAAACAATATAGCATTATTGTAGACTGCAAGTTCATATTTTACTACATTTACTTTTGAGAATTAGTATTTACAATTCTTACAAAGAGATATAGTAGAATGTCAGTTTTAAATACTTAAAGTGATCGTATTTGGAGTTGAAAACAGAAACACAAATGGTGATCACGTTAATTATTATTTTCAATCTTTAGACCTTGAGAGAATAATATCAATCATATAAAATTAACTAATCACACGTGCACTGAAAATATTTCAACTCCAAGGCATACAAAATAGAAACATCCATACAAGCAATATGAACAAATAATTATATTACATATAGCAGGATAGCATAATCAGGAATTTCCGTAGTCTAAAATTGTTTCTCATGGGTTGTTGATGGCTGATGTATTTGAGGTAGAGAGAATAGTTGGAAATTTTAGCAACTTAGGGATAGAGATTCCATGTATTCTTGGCAATTGTGGCAAAGGAGGCAACTCAAACTTTGGCAGTGCAGGCAATGGTGGTAGCTCAGGCTTTGGAAGGGTTGGCACCACAGGCAAGGGTGGCAATTCTGGCTTTGGCAATGTTGGCACCAGAGGCAAGGGTGGCGATTCTGGCATTGGCAAGATTGGCACTGCAGCAACATGTGATCTCTCATCTTTACTAATGCTTTGTATTTTTGGCAACTTTGGTACTGGTGGAAATTCTACTTTTAGAAAAGTTGGAATTTCAGGTGCTCGAGGAAGATCAGGTTTTGGTAGTTCAGGTATAGTTGGTAGCTCAAGTTTTGATAGTTCTAATTATGATAGGTGCTGTTAAGTTGGACGCATTAAAAAACTAAGTGAAAGTAACATAATATTTGTTGATAAAATTTCATGTTATCTTATACTGCAATTTTAACGCAAGAAAAGGAGCGATACTTAAGTTCTTAGAAAAGCAGAATGCCGACCTCTTTTATGGTGTTCTAGGTGGACTTGGACACTTTGGGATCATTACTAAAGCTAGAATTGCACTTGAACCTGCACTGAAAATGGTAAGCTATCACAAATGTTACTACTGCAAAAAAAAAAAATAAAAAAAAGAGAAAATAATAAATTTGAAGTACATCATAACAGTGGATAATATTATAGAGCTGAAACATTGAATCCTTATACAACATTATCATTTTGAACATTTAAGCTTAGCCAATTTTGTTTTGATGCAGGTGAATGAATAAGAGTTTTATACATCGACTTTAAGATATTTACAAAGGATCATGAAATGCTAATATCAAAAAAGAAGACTTTTTATTATATTGAAGGATTCGTAAGAAAACAGGACAGGGATTTTGAACAACTGGAGATTTTCATTCAATCCACAGGACCTATTTCAAGCTAGCAAGTTTAAGTCTGATGGAAGAATATTATTCTCCCTTGAAATGACCAAAAATTTCAAACCTTGCACAAGAGTCGGTAGATAAGGTATGCCAATTACATAATATCTTGATCATTTTGCATGACTTTTCTTGCCTATATACCACATTACGCTTGAACCATGTATGCGGTAATAACACAAACAAATTGCATACAAATAAAAATAATATAATGAAAGGAATTATAATAACCAAGAAGCGGATATAACCGAATCCAAATGAATTTTTCTATTAAATGGATTATACATCCAAAATAGATTGTTAATTGACTAAGTTTTAAAAAATGAACAAAATTTAATTTTTTTTAATTAAATTAACTAAAGTTTATGAAAATAATTTAGTTTTATAAAAAATCATATTCTCTATATTGAAATCTTTGTTAAATTATTATAAAAATTGACTAAGTTTTATAAAAATTATCTAATTTTTATAAAAATTAACCAAGTTAACTAAGTTTTATAATTTTTTTATTTAGTTTATAAAAATTACTAAATTTAAAAGAAGAATAATAATATAATAATAACATTAGTAATAGTAATAAAATAATAATATAATAATAACAATAAATTAACTAAGTTTAAAACAAGTAGCTAAGATAATTAAGTTTTATAATAATTAAACAAGTTAACTGTTTTTTAAATTAAACAAGTTTATAAAATCTAACTAAGTTTTGTAAAAATTATTTTTATAAAAATCATGTTCTCTATTTTGAAATCCTTGTTAAATTGTTATAAAATTGACTAAGTTGTATAAAATTATCTAATTTTTATAAAAACTAACCAAGTAAATGAAAATAGTAAATGAAAGCATAGCTATTTGTATATCCCCATGAAGAAAATGAAAATAGTAAATGTGACAATACGAAACACAAGCATACATTTCTTCTGCACAATAACACATACATTTCTTCCAAATCCTTGTAGACCTTATAAAATAAAAAACTTCTTGGTGTTAAGATATACTTTATATATATTTCAAATCAATTTTTTTTCAGAAACAAATTGGATAACAATCAAGTTTGGAGTTGATACTATGTGAATTTAAGCAGTTCTTTCAAAACGATAATTGTATTATAAGAAGTTAAATTAAGTAAATACAACTAAAGTATGTCGCTCATAGATTTTCATCACTCATAAGAATCCAACGATCATGCTAACACTAATATCACCAAGCTCATATGTCAGTTATATGTTATCAACCATCTAAACACCAGCAAGCTTGCATCAGGCAATTTTAATAAGTACTGTAAGGTTCCCATATTACTTGATTATTATTTTAATAAGTACTGTGAACTATCCATACACTATTGAAAAGTCAGACAATTTTACATAATTGGTAAAGCAATCTACTATCCAAAAAGTTATATTCCACTACCGCATTCCAAATAATTAACAAAGTTTATAATTTTTCTGTCATTCCTCAAGCTTCAAATAAACTATCTTGGTCCAATTGCAAATTCTAAATGTGGTATATATCTTGTTGGTAGTCTCATTCTGCTATTATGTATGAGAGGTATTAACACATTTTTCATATTGATTTAAATTTTATATAATCTGTACGTGATACCATTTAATACCATAATATGCTGAAATAAAATTAAATAAGTAAAATATAGGTAACAAGTGTGTTCTAGTAGAAATTTTTTTCACAATATATGATTCCTTCACAATATACATTTTGTTCTAGTAGAAATTGTCATCTCTATCCTTTTGGAAAAACCTTATATCAAAGCTTAGCCATATATGTGGAGACATTAGTGTGTTAGTCAATGGTATAAGTATGTTACGTTTGTACTTAGGTCAGTAAGCTTGATTGAGTAAATCAAGTTGTTCTTTCATGTTCTACATCTGTCAGTATGCGGGTAAGCCTCATCATGCAATAAGAATGTATCCATAGATATCTAAATACATTACACGCACGATTTCTACTATGGATGTCTTCTACTTGCAACTAAGGAGATGAACAGTTGGGTGGGGAGTTTCAAACAATAATCGACTTAATATCTGTTTTGTAGAAATTTATACATGTAGCATAACTATAGAAGTTAACCAACTTTTATAAACATTTGATAAATTAACTATGTTTGTAAAATTTAATCGAGTTTTATAAAAATTAAATAAGCTTATAAAAATTAACTATGTTTTATGATATTTTAACTAATTTAACTAAAATGCTAAAGAATTTATTAAGTTTCATAAATATTAAACTAAGTTTCTAAAACTAGCCAAGTTTATTTTGTTTATTAAATTTATAAAAATTAACTAAGATTTATAGAAATTTAACTAAGTTGAATTTTTATTAAATTAACCAACTTCACAAAAATCAACTAATTTGTACAAAACAGAACTATATTAAGCAAGTTTTATAAAAATTAAACAACCAAGTTAACCAATTTTATAAAGAAATAACTAAGTTTATAAAAAATAATTAAGCTTTATAAAATTTTAACCAATTCGAATTCGAATAAATGTTTGTAAAAATTAACTAAATCTATAAAATTTAACTAGGTTTATTAAGTTTGTAAAAATTAACTAAATTTACCAAATTTATAGAAGTTAAATAATTTTCTAAAAGTGGAAATAGGCACAAGGACAAACTTTGAAAGAAAAAATAGGTTGAAGGACAACAAGTTTCATTTTTAGGCTGAAGGACAAACTTTGAAAGTAATTAGGCTGAAGAACAATGCTAGTAAAAACTAGCATTTTGTATAATGTAAAAACTGAATAAAATGCTAGTTAGAATTAGCATTTTGTATAGTATAAAAACTGAATATACTGCTAGTTTGAACGAGCATTATCCTTTAGCCTAATTTTTCTCAAAGTTTGTCCTTCAGCCAAAAAATGAATCTTGGTGTCCTTGAGACAATTTTTTATTAAAGTTTCTCCTTTTCCCTAATTCTCTCTTTCTAAAAATAAAATAAGTTTTATTAAACTTAAAAAATTCATAAGAATTAAAAATATAACAGTTAACCGAGTTTTATAATAATTAAACAATTTTCAAGATATTAACAAACTTTCATAAATATTAACTATATTTTATAAATTTAATGAAGTTAAATAAATTTTATAAAAAATAAGTAAATTTATAAAAAATGACCTAATTTATAAAAATTAACTGCTTTTTATACAAGTTAACTATATTTTATAAAAATTAAATAAGTTTATCAAAATAATTAAGTTTATAAAAATTAATTAAGTTAAAGTAAGTTTGATGTACCCTTGCTGGTTTAAATGGCAATCAAAGATAATGTTTGTACGAGATTGAATTGTTTGAATTATTTTGTTGGAAATCAAAGTTTTCACCTAAATGATGTGACCTATACTAGAATTGATTGAACCTTTACTATGATCAAGGTTCTAGCCTTTCAAAATTGTATTTACTGTATTTATGACTTATATGAACTTACTTTACAGGTAGATGGATGTCTTTGATGCAAAAAAGTAGGGCCATGCTGCAACAAGTTATCGATTCAAAGTTATTTTGGATGTCAGAACTACATTTTGGTTTGTATGTATTACGACTTTGGTTACTAGCTACTACTTCTACATTGTTTATGAAATATTATGGACGTATTATATACGTTTTGTTGTAAGAATATTGTGTATTTTGATTATGTAATGTTACATGTAGATTATGAGATGCGTGATTAATATAACGAAATGTTTGAATAATGTATAATGTGTTGATTTTAGTTGAGTTATATATTTGGTATACAAAATTTTCATCGATGCGTATAGAAATGGAATCTATCGGTGGGGAAATTTAGTTACTCTAAATGACAGCGTTTTAAAAATGCTGTGTTAACTTTCAACAACATTTGCGAAGTGCTATAGAAAAGAGTTCATAATAGAGAAAGACACTAGAGAAGAATTCACAGCATCAGTTAAACGCTATGAAAAGTTATCTTAACAAAGTAAAACAGTTGTTAAATCCATTTGATAACAGAGGTCGAACGCTACGAAAAGTGTTTCAGCTCATTAGCAAAAACGCCATAAATATTGTTAACGACACCATTAAAACGCTATTAGAAACATACCTTTGTAGCATTTTTGCTATTGCGATGGTATGTTCAGTACCTATAATTGCATGTCATTATACAACATAGTTAAAAACGCCGTTGAAACCTTTTACAGCGTTTTTTGAATGTTAAAGGTCTAGTTTGTTGTAGCGGGATATGGTTTGGATGATTGGATAACCTATCTCACATTATATATGTGTTTATATACATATATTAATTTTGATAATGATTTCTGAATATGGACGATTCACTCATTTGATGTTGATTTAGTGATTTCTGAGTGGTACCCTTTATATGGGTGATGACACTTTATTATGTGAAATTGTATTGGTTATTATCTTGAGATATTTAAACTCGTTAATATCATTGTTAGTATTACTAGTACACTTTTCGTTGATTTTACATATTTCATATAACCTATCATATGGACATAGTCTGACCCATGTGTTATTTATATCACTAGGGTTTGTCCGAGACATTTCAGGTTCTAGGGATGAAATGACAGTTTCATTGGATATTAGGCATAGATGGAGGCTAGGTTTTTTTACTATATAGTCATTGTATAACATTCGGTTGTTTGTAGATTCATGTATTAGATGTTTTGATGTTGGTACATATTTGATGCATGATTGGAATGATGTATACATTCTTATTATATATTATTGTTGTGTTTGACTCTGTATCCGCCTTGTCATTATTTATATATATTATGTAATATTCTATCTTGAAGGCATACATGTTTATTGTTTTGTACCGAGACCGTGTACAACTATGGTGAGTTTTTATATGATTTGAGACATGTACCGGTGTTAGTCCAAGGAAATATTTATATGTGTATCTCATATTGTCTCATTATCCGTATTATCCGACATTATTATTATATAATACCCTTGGGTAGTATGGGTATAGAGGTGAGGATGTTACATTTGGTATCAGAGATGGTTTTGAACAATACATCATATATAAGGGGCACAAGTCAAGACCTAAAGAGACTTAGAGTTTCTATCTCATTGGGTGTATTAGATAGTTACTTTATATAAGAGGGATGGTAGGAGTATACGATGATTACTGGGATAATCATCTAAGGATGTACTTGTTATTTTTCCTACTATATATATATATTTCTTATTTCTACCTCATTTATATGTATTTGTTTTCGTGTGATTTGGAAGTTGTTGAGCGAGGTTGTGAAGGAAGGAGTAATTAGCTGACGAGTAGTGTCGGTATTGATGATGATGAAAAAACCTATATGTGGCTTGAAATGAATATAGTGATCCAATAGTATTTAGAGTGCACATCGGATGTTAATGAATAGATTTCCGGTGAAGGCTTTTGTTTGTTTGTTTGACACGTGTTTGGTTGAATTAATTTTTATTTTTAATTGGCTTAGTCTGAAATGGTGAAATTGAGGAGTTATCACTTATATATTTCAAACCCTACTTGAATCTAGACGGAGCCAAATATTAGTAGAATCTAGCAGTTTCCTCACGTAAGAAAGAAATTGCAAAGGGATATGTCATTTGTGTTACAAAAGAAAAATAATAGTATATATGTACATAACAAAAATGTGGAATGAAAATAAATAAATAAACAAAGAAATTAAATTGAATGCTTGCTTGCTTGTGAATGTATATGATTGGTTTCTGGATGTTTGATTAATTAACTCTGTGTTGATAATGATAGTTTATTTGAGTATTAATGTAATACCTTTAATATGTGGATCTATTAAAAACAAGGATATAATTTTGACAAAGTAAGAAAATTAATTACATAAATTAAAATACTTGAAAATTTTATGTATTTAAACTCATGTTAATTTGTCCGTTTTGTGGATTAAGAATTCTGGTTGATGCGTTTGACCAAAATTATCGATGAGGATTCTTATACACTAGGATGGGTAATTTCGACACAATGAGTTGAGAATAAATTTCAAAAGAGAAAATGAAAATGAAAATAAATATTTATTAAGATTATATGATAAGATTTTCTAATAAAATATATATATAGATATATAATAATTTTATTTGACCGTAATATAAATTTTCTAAAAGAAAAAAAGAAAAAAAGTTATTCACTTAGTTAATTAAAGCTTGTCAAGAAAGTATGAGATATCTTGAACAATCTAAATGTGCTTCAAAATGCACTGGACTTTGTAGCCATCTCTCAGCATTTATGCTCTGCTAAATTTAGTTGATCTACAGATCTCATCGTATATTTTTAGGGCAAAATGGAGAACTCCTTATAAATCAATTAAAGAAAAGAACACAATGGCATGCATATGGTAAACTCTTATAATTATACAATATCCAATTGTCAAATTAAAGTATTGCGAAGGGAAAAAAAGTATGTTATAACCAGGCCCGACCCTAGGGCAAGACGAGCAAGACAGTCGTCTAGGGCAGCCGGTCCGGTAGGGGCAATAGTTAGTGATGGTGATGGTGGGTTTTGCAGTTTATTGATAAAAATATTGTGTATCATGTTAGTATTAATTGAATTTTTGGTTTGGTGGTAAGGTATCTTCTATTTGCTTAGTGACTTGGGATCAAATCATAACATGAGAGACTATTTTTAATGCCTCCAGAATTTTTTAGGCTGAGGCAACGAACAAGTTTGGGCCGACCCTGGTTATAACATGTTTAGTAGCAAATGATTTATGACTCTATCTTGGTTGTAATGTCACTTTAAATAGAAGTCAAAATTTCAACATGCCTGCTTTTGCACTATAGAGATCAATCAGATATACACTCTAACCACTGAACTTTTGTATTTAAATTAAGGCCGCATTAACTATTTGAAAGTACAAGTATGCCATTAGAAAAAAAATACCCGCAAAACTGCTGCTGCGACAAGGCAGCAGCACATATTTAAATAAATAAATAAATAAATAAATAAATGATTAAGGCGCAGACTGGGACAATGCAACAACAGCGTCCTGCTACAAACCAGTTACTGCGACATTCTGCTCGTTTTCTCCTTATACTAAATTTTAAGTAATAACATATTTCAGATACATAAGAACCAACATATTTTTTGTATTAAATATTGCTTTCTTGTGTCATTTAGATAGAGAAATTATAACTTGTAATATAAATCAATTGAAGTGCATTTGATTGTATATATTTTAAGTCTATGCGCTTGCAAAGAACACATCTTTCATTAATATATACGGATGGACCATCTTAGCAAAAGATGAACCATTACAACTGAAAGATACATGACATATAATAATATATAACTATTTATAAAGGAAATAAGAATAATAAGTTATTGGTGTATGAAAGTTTTAACTGATACATGCAAGTACTAAATTATAGGAACAAGGTGAAATGCAGCTTTAGGTCTGAACATAATAATATCTTGAAAATTCATTTGATTGAACGTAACTGAAATCATTTAATAAAAGTATAAGCATAAGCAAAAGTCAAAAGATCCAATGTGAGAAGCATCTAGATGCTTTTACTTAGAGTAACATATAAAACTCACACGGGTTACAATTACAAAAATGAAATCGATGGTCAGAAAAATTGTTAGGTGCTTGTATTTCATATGGTATATATGAGTACATGGATTTAATTGTATAAAATTCTCTAGTAGACGTAAATAGTTTAAATCGTCTTTACAAAAATGATCAGGTAACTAAGAGTGAAAAAAACCTACTTTGGAGGTGCTACTTTTAAATTTAGTATTGTATTGTTAGATGTTGGCTTATAAGAGCCGTCCGTTAGCCTACTATTAGATACTTGAGTAGTTATAGGGTATGAGTACTATATGACCATCCACATTGTGTACAAATTCATTTATTTTTTGGAAGTGAACCAGATTGGTCAGTATCTACTCTAGCGGCCTGATCGTGGTCGTGCCCTAGTTCCACAACACCGTAGTTATATATCCTTTCGATGCACATCACAGTATTGATAGTAGATGAGTTTTTGCCCAACCCGTCGTTTCTCTTAGGCCAGCAGCATGTTATCATTAGTGGCAAAGCATAGTTGTGACCGGGGTTACGTGTAGATAAGCCAATGGTAGATGGGGTCACGATGTCCTTCGAGCTAACTAATGGCTGTAAGAATAGGCGGTTGCTCTAAACTTGGCGAGTAGACCTAGGTTTCTAAAGCATGTTGTTCTATCGGTCTCTTTTTTTTGATTCAGGATTATGTATGTGAGGTGGATTGGTATATATATCTAATTCCTATAATGAGTGGACTAGACTAGAGACTGGTTGAGTCTAAAGTTTACTAGATCCTCGTTTATCCATACTCTTTGATGGTTTGGTATTTTGAGATAATCTTACTTTATTGTTGGTATTTTAGTTTGTGGATGAATTATATTTATGTTTTGTGTGATGTTGGGTATGGTTTAGATGATTTGATAGGCTATCTCACATTGTACGTATATATATTGATTTGATAATGATTTTTAAATATGGATAATTCACTCATTTGACGTTAATTTTGCGATTTCTTAGTAGTATCCTTTATATAGGTGATGACACTTTATTATGTGAAATTGTAGTGGTTGTTATCTTGGGATATTTGAACTTGTTAATGTCATTGTTGGTATTATTATTATTATTATTATTATTATTATTATAGTTTTCATTGATTTTACATATTTCGTATCACTTATCATTATAAGCATAGTCTAGTCCATGTGTTATTTATAATACTCGAGTTAGTCCGAGACATTTCAGGTTTAGGGGACGAAATGACCGTTTCATTAGACGATGGGAATAAATGAAGGCTAAGTTTTGTTATTATATATCGTCATTGTATAATAATAAGTGGTATATAGCTTCATGTAATCGATGTTTTGATGTTAGTATATATTTGATGCGTGATTAATGATGTATACATTCTTATTATATATTATCGTTTGCATTTGACTCTGTGTTTTCCTTATCATTATTTGTACATTTTTTATTGTTCTGTCCTGGAGGCATACATGTTCATTGCTTTGTACCGAGACCGTGTCTATCTATGGTGATTTTTTATATGATTTGAGATATGTACCAGTGTTAGTCTAAGGTAATATTCACGTGTATACCACATATCATCTCATTCTCCATATTATCCGACAATATTATTATATAATACTCTTGGGTAGTATCGGTATGGAGGTGGGGGTGTTACATAATGTATATCGATGTATCAGATAAGTACATACATTAGGCATCCAAAAAATGAGGTCTTTTTCATGCAAGGGAGATAATAACAAAGAATGTCTTTGAATGAAAGTGCCAGGGCTGAGTGCTCATATATCAGTTTATTTATGTCTATAAGTTTATTTCACTTACCAATGTATTATACCCTAAGTTACTATGCTAATTTATTCTTATAGAAGGATGGATGTGCTCATTTGATGCACATGACTCTACTTATTCTAATATGGGTGAGATTTTTTATTGTGTACCATGTGATCGTGCACACATATGTTGTTGAGTATATGAAATATCTCATATAAAGATGTTTATCCTAATATGTTTACTTTCCCTCATTTTACATTTCATACTTTTGAATTGGTATGTAATACAAAATTTAATTTAATAAGGTCAAAATGATTTTTTTTTAAAATGGAATTTGATGGTGAAATTTGTGCCATTATGTCAATCAGATTTTTTTTATCAGTCTCAACTGTAAGAACGTCGAAATCAAAGATCGTATAGAGGAGATATGAAAGATTCGAGTTATGGCTTTGTAATAGGCTGAAGCATGTTAGGATCCATTGTCTCAAATTTGAATGAAACGTTGTTTCCAGCCATCTGATTATATCAGAAACTAATACGTGATCATTTTTATTCATCTCTTTTTCTTCTTCCCTGTAGACTTCCTTCTTTATGGATCATCCAAACACTACAACTCACTTATTTCTCAACCAAAATCACAAATGACATATCAAAATGAGAGTGGATCAAGGGTTACAAGTAGATACTGGTTTCAATATGAATTGAGATGATTTCCAGTCACCAAATTCAGGATTGTAGAAAGATCAAAGAGTTCTTCATTAAGTTTAGAATTGTGATCTTCATTTCAATGAGTGGATCTCATCTCTTTGGTATTTAATGAGGTTAAAGTATTATAATGCTATTTTTGATCTGGCCTTAGAATTAATCTTGAATTTATCAGGATATAATTATTGTCTAATTGGTAATTAGTGAATGATTAACGAATAAACCTGAATTTATTAGCAATCTATGTGGTTGATCCAAAATTTAACCAAAGTTGATGATATAAGATACGAGGACTACAAATGATGATTAGATGAGCCCATAATGAAGTATGATGAAGTTTAAAATGAATATATACTATGTAAAGGTCAAAACGAAGAAGAAACATAATGAAAACGAGAAGAAGAGAGGCACGTCCATGCCAAAATAGATTGAGGCTGATCTACTGATGGGATCACCCTTAGTGCATTGGTCACATGATCGGTTGACCGATGGTGACTATACCGTAGACCAGTGGGGATCTATTGGGCCAGGTTGAACATGGACCTAACAGGGTCGTGACAAATGGGTATTGCCTTTTCAAACTAGGTTTTTATGCGACTCTTCTAGCTATTTCTGAGGCAACTATGCTTTTATGATCTTGACATAACAAAATGTGCATTTGCGATTGCATACATGAATATAAATGTGTGTAAATGGATGTATAATAAAGTAGTCGATATCCATGGTTGTGTTGTATAGCTGTTGTGTAAAAACGCACACTTTCCGACACACTGATCCAAAGCTCAATGTGGCTTTCGATCTCGTGTCGTGCCAAGAAATACGAGCTGTTGAGATTTTAAAACATTATAAAGCATAATTATAAGGGTAAGTTTAAGACATTCTATACTTTCAGATCTCATAGTGGAAGGAATTAAAATACAACTACACAAAAATAGACATCTCTAAAAAACAACCTCTAAAATACTTGTTTTACATATACACTGTTTTTAAAAGAATAATATAAGCTTTACAGACATTTAATACAATAAGTGACTACAAGTGGAATGATGAATAATACGAGAACTCCAACGTGAAGCCCATTTCTCCGCGTACCATGCCCAATCAACTGCTAATCTATCATCCTGTGGTGGGGAAAAAAGGAAAGAAGGGAGTGGGTCAGACAAATGTCTGGTGAATGAGTACAAGTTTAATATGTGATGATCATGTGCACTTGACTTCAAAAAGTATTCTAGATGACGTAGGGTGTGCTTCACGTGTCTGTGAATTCCTAAGGTCCATTCCCTAAGGATTCTTGATTAATACATATCTACACTACTATTTGTGTAGACCACTACAAGGATCGAACTACGGATCGAACCTCGCACTAACGATCAAATAGTGCTCCTAGGGCTACCCAATAAGAAATCACCGCCCGTAAGCTACTGTGGAAACCCCTTTTCCCACGAATACTACTGTGGGAACTACTCTTCCATGAATACCTATAACCATCACCATGCCTGGAGAGGGAAAACTCCATGCTTGATGTGTGACTCATCGTATGCACCCACTGTTCACCTCTCGACCGTAGTGGCTTTAACACTTTAACACTTCAAAGTTCAAACCGAAAAACTTCTTACATGCATAGTATTCTTTGATACAGCTATAATATCTTGACTTACTCTTTCCTTATTGTGAAATAGGTTTACTGAAATCATACCTTTTAACCTTCCTTACATAAAAGATTCTACAATTTAAACCATAATTGGGTGGAGAAACACAAGGTGATGTTCACCTTTCACTACTACATGAAGTTCGATCAAGCACTATATCTTTTCAATTTTAACCGTTGATTGAAAAGATCGTTAAATTCCCATGTTACTTCTTATCTCCGTCCCAACCATTTCAATATCTTCAAGTTCCATAGTCAATCTTGTCCTAGTGGGATGTTTAATCCTATTTATCTAACTTTTTTTCTTTTAAGTTTTAGTGATAGTCAAAATATCAAAATCTCTTATTTTTACCATTACTATAAAACTGTAAGTTTTTTTTAAAAAAAACTTAAAACCCTTAATTCATTTTTAATAACCATTTCCTTTTACTAGGGTCAAAACATTTTATTTAATTAGATTATAAAAAATGTTTAACTTATCCTAGTAAAAATGTACATAAAGACACACCTTTCTAAAGTCTTCATTTATAATCTTCTTTTATAAATAAGAAATTTTCACAAAATTGTATTTTATATTATATATTTTTTCCCAAAGAAAATGCAGTATTTTTTACTTACTATTATTATTATTTTAGGGTATAACAAAACATTTGTAAATCATTTTCAGATACATAACCATTTTTTAAATTTACAAAAATGAATGCAAAAGTCAGACCTTACATACACTCAAAAAAAATTCTTTTCAAAAATTCTATTGTTAAAGGCAAAGTACACATTGAGGTAAGTATAACAATGTGCCTCAAAACAAAACAAAAGCTTTAAAATAGTTATTAAAATTAACTTTTCACCAAATTCTTTAATTTTGCTTTTGAAAAAAATCCAATAAAGTTTATCTGACTATTTTATATAAAATCATAAACTAATTTTTTTCTATTTGTATATCAGATACCCACTGTTTCTAACTTTTTAGAGAACATTTTCGTTGGTATATCACTTATGTTGGAGTAAACAATAACAACTAATTACCTATAGCCCACTTATACCTAATAATGCTTTAAGTGTATAAAGTTTTGTTTTCCATTTAAAAGATAGTTACTCAAGTTTATTTTCCAATACAGTTTCCAACTCAATACGGAAATGTTCTAGCTATACTTTTAAGTAAACATGAGTCCATACAACTCCTACAAATATAAAGATAGGCTTTCTACTATAATTGGGAAAATTTTGCCCTAAGTTTGTAAAGTCCTTTTTCATATCCCCTTTATGCTTTGTTGGCATCTTACTCTTATTATATGGGTATCTTGGTACTTTTCTTCTTCATTCACCCTTAATACCATAATATGTTTACCAACTGCTAGTTGGTATAGAAAACCTTTGCTAGCCCTTCTTTATGGGGTAAACCACTATGAACATAATAAGTTTATTTTTTTCCACCTCAGCTATTATAACCTTGTCACCCACAATTCTTTGCTTATCGAAGAGATATACCAACAATTACTTTACACTACAACAAAGCTATCCTTTTACAACGCGTGTTTTACAGCGGGCCGTAAACAACCGCTGTGGTAGCACCTTTTACAATAGTTTTCCTAAACTCGTTGTAATAGGTGCAACTTTTCATCCTCTAATACACCTATTACAACCTTGTCAGCTTTCCCGTTGTAATATGTTCGAATTACAACGATTTTCAGCCCGTTGTAATAGATTACAGTTTTCAGCTCTATTACAACGGTTTTGGCTCATTGTAATATAGCTCTATTACAACGGTTTTCGGCCCATTGTAACATAGTCCTTTTACAACAGTTTTCGGCCCGTTGTACTAGATATCGGTTTTCATCTCTATTTGCCCATTGTAATAGATGCCTATTACAACTATTTTCTTCTCTCTGTCGTAATATGTGCCAATTTTCAACAACTCTTACCTACTGATCGTCGGTACCTTCAATTATTTTAGACGTCGTCGTAGGATTTAATCAGTATTCTAATAGACTTAATGTTACTTTCCCATTATTATTTAATGTTTAATATTTAGTGTTTAAAGTTTAATATTCAATGTTTAATATTTAGTGTTTAATATTTAATGGTTAATAATTAGTGTTTAATGTTTAATAATTAATGTTTAATGTTTATTATTTAATTATAAGTACAATTAGTTAGTGGAAACTTAAAAGTTCATAAAATTTTTGGAAATTAATAATACTTAACATTATAAGAAATTTTGTTATTTATTGCATCAATAATAAAAATTTAATTGATAATTAAAAATTAATGAAAATAATTAATATTAATATTAATAATTAAAATTCCATAATTAATATAATAAATAATAAATAAATAATTTTTAATAATGAATAATTAATATCAATAGTTAATAATTAAGAAGTAATAATGAATATTAATAATTAAGAAGTAATAATGAATATTAATAATTAAGAAGTAATATTAAATAAGAGAGAATTAGGGAAAAGGACAAACATTACAAAATTTTTAGGCTGATGGACAAGAAGTTTTAATTTTAGGCTGAAGGACAAATGCTAGTCATATTTAGCATTATACTCAACTTTTACACTATTCAAAATGCTAGTTATAACCAACATTATATTCAGTTTTACACTATACAAAATGCTAGTTATAACTAGCATTGTCCCTCGGCTAAAAAAATAAATTTGTAAGTTTGTCCTTGTGCCTATTTTCCTGTATTTAATAACTAATGGTTAACTTTGGATAGTTCATAATAAATTAATAATAGATAATTTTTTAATAATTAATAAACAATATTTTAATAAACAATAATTAAATAATAATTAATTAATTAAAATAATAATAATTAAATAATAATTAATTAATTAAAATAATAATAATTAAATAATAATTAATTAATTAAAATAATAATAATTAAATAATAATTTTTAATAATTAATTAGTAATATTGAAAAGTTAAAAATCAATATTAAATAATAATTTAAAGTTAAAAATCAATATTAAATAATACTCATAATCAATAATTAATTAAAATAATAATAAGTAAAAATCAATAAAAAAATAACATTAATTACATAATACTTTTAAAAATTTAAATATTAATAAATAATTAACAACAGCTATTAAATAATAAAAATCAATAATTAATTTGCAATATGAAATAATTCCTTTTTATCAGTAATTAGTTATTAATTATTAATTATTATATACCATATATTTAATTAACAGTAAATAATTTCTAAATGATTCACTATTAAATACTAGTAATTAATAATTAGTAATTAATATTTTATAATAAATTATAATTAATAATTAACATTTTATAATAAATAATAATTAAATGATAATAATTGGACATTAAAATTCAATGCTAAATTATAATAATAATTTATAATTTATAATTAAATAATAATAGTTAATAATTATTTTGAAATATGAAATAATTACTATTAATAGATTGCTCTTTCTTTCGAATGAATTCATTATAGTAACATGTTACTTTTATATTATTTTGAGAGAATTTTTTTTCAATGGAGGTAGTGCTTGAGGCTCGGTTTTGTATAGAGTTCGATATATTACTCTGTTCTAAAATAATTAATAAATGGTATTTAATAATTAATACCAAATTTTTGATAATAAATTATTATGCTCATACGCATCTAAAAAATTTCTTTTATATAATATATTTTTTCTTTAACATACATAAGGTTTTTTTCTTCTGAATAACCAAAATGTTGGCTCCAAAATCTAAAAAAAATTCCCTCCATTGCAAAATCTTTAGCTCAACCCTATCTAAAGAAACCCTAGACTACTTCAACAAAATACAGCCGCAATATTTTTTTTACCATTTCTTCCTTCACTTTCCTAGTTTTAATCATCGCAATGCAAAAGTTAAACCTAAACAAAACACAGCCACCAGATCTGGAAGCATGAAACTGGGGGTATTTGGGTTGAGGGTCGGATCTGAGGTGATTGCGGGTTTGATGACAAAGGACGTCATACTAGGCACTACATTATAATCCTCTACCTCTTCCTTCTCCTCCACCTCCTCTGAGATCTACTAAGGTTCCACCTTCTTCACGCAAAGATATGCATGTATGTTGTCTGAAATATGATGTAAAAGATACTCTTTATTTAATTTGAAATTTGACTTCCAAAATATGATTATTCACATATAAAATGGTCAAGATTTTTAATTTATATGTATTTGGGTCATAAGTATGATTTGAGTTAATGTTAGGATGGTCTTTTAAGAGTGCTTCTTGGTTTTGGTGTTATGTTGATTTGCACTAACACAGAAGAAATCAAATATTTCTATTTGTTTTTTACAAAAGTTGTAGCATAAATATATACTTCTACTGCTTTTGGGTATTGAATAAGTAATTTTAGATAATAGAAACTCTGAAGTCTAAACTTCTCTCCTTTCCTTTCCTAAAATTTATTCTTTTTCTTCAGACTTTGGTTATGAAAATGTGCAAATATGCAAAACCCAAATTCCAACGGAGGTATATTTATTTTTTTAGTTGTCTATTGTATATGGCTTACAGAACGACTTTTAGAATTACAAGTAATATTTTGGTTCTACCTTGATATTCAAAGAGCATGGACGCAATAAAATGTGTAGCACATATTTATATTTTCTGTTTTCTCCTCTTTATGTGAGTATCATATATGTCGCATACTTTGTGCTGGATCTGTAGATCACATGTTGCTATGCTTTAAAATACATATGATATTTCAGTATTACTTTATTTTGTATTTGTGTCATATTTCTATCCCATACGTTGGTGCTACACAGATCCAAGAATTAATATATTATAACATGTAAAATCAATTTCCATTCATGTAAATGTCATTAATGTACTTTAGTCTTGAACATGTATATAGTACACACCTCTAAGTGCAGTTAACTACCGAACTTAGATAATAACTTCTATTACTAATGGCTAGATATTATTTAATACAGATATTTTCAAAACACTAAGAGGAAAAGTTAGAGAAATCTCAAACTTTCTAATAGAAAATTCCAAAAAAAGATGCACATTATTGTACTTGTACAAATGCTCTCAAATTGGATTCTCTCAATAATCAGAGATTATGGATGAACTTGAAAATGTTTCAATCGCCCAACTTGTTAAACTCCTTTCATTCCCTCGGTTAGATAGTAAAAAAAAGAGAAAAGGTACGACTCTCTCTATTTTATTTTCTCATATGAATCATTCTTGCTTGCTATACAAATTATCTTTATTATCCATTATTTTACCTTCAAAATAAGTTAAGAGTTTTTGTATCAACTGAACTCTTGAACAAAATTATGGAATATCATACCATTCACAATATACCACGCACTGACTAGTTTATTATTTTAAACTTTGATAAGGTGCTAGTAAATTATGATGATGTATGTTTTTTAGAACACTATCCATATTATCTTTTTACTAATCATAAAATATAAGCACATAATATATCATTATAACCAACCTTCACCGCTTAAAAATCATCTTATAAAATAATCCTACAACTAGTAGTAACATCTGTTTTCAATGAAAAATAAGAATATTTCATATGAATGGTATAAATTCCTTAATTATAAATGTGTGGATAGATTTTTCCTTAACCTATCCTAGATGCTATATGCTAGCTAGAATTAAAGCAAAAATAATAGTCAGGGGATCTTGGTATAGGGCCACATGGAAAGAAAATGCATATAACTTACATCGATTGACTTGGAAATGTTCCAAAATATTTACCAACAATGTTTGGATCAATAAGACTTTGCCTGCAATGCTCTCTTAAGGTAGCTTTATATACATATTTAGTTATATTGTAAAGTTTAATTACTGGAATTAGCGGAAATGGACTATTTAGTTGGTTGATTTCCACCTACTGATAAGACAGTTTGTCAAAAACTGAAAATTACATTAAAATACAATGAAATTTTGGTCCAGGACCAAAGACAGAGTTGGTAATAATTTTATGAAATAAACCATGCTTTTAGTGTAACACTCCTAATTTTTAATAACATTATTCAGGATATTTAATTAGATAAATTAAATATAATAATGTGAGCATTAGAGTGATAAAGGGATTGAGATTCGAACAAATAATTAAAAGCCATGCTTAATTGTTTAAATGGGCTAAAAAATGGTTTATAGGCTAATTAATTTACACATGGGCTTATTAGGAAATAGCCGCGCCTTAATATCATAACCCTTATACCCACGTTTCATTATTTCTCACGTTCATTTTTACAAAACATGAAACACAACCATAAGAGGAGCCGACCATTACTAGGAAGGAGACAAATTAAATCTAAAGCTAAGGAATTAAAGCAAAGGGATTAATATCAATCAAATCTCAAAGTCCTTTTCATAATATAGGTGAATAATAATCTAGATCATCTCTATTTTGTTTTTATGATCATTTTTATTCGGGTTTAAAAATAAATCCATTTTAACGATGATTTGAATGATGATATGCTTGGATTATAACATGTTTGATTTAAACGAAATTGTTTAAATATGGTTTTATACGGTTTTAAGGGTAAAACCGATTAAAATTAATTTCGAATGCCATGAGAAAATTTTATTTCATATGAAATATGATTTTGGAGTTAGGTTCCAATTTTTGTAATTTTCCAGGCTATGGAAGTTTAATAGGAAATTTCAAAATAAAAATGTATAATTGGATTCGGAAATTAATTCGATTATTTCATGAGGAATTTCGCTCTGGAATTTATATGTTAGATAACACATTGAAGGTGAATTTTTGTAATTTTTGGAGATTTTTCCTATGTAGTTTTCTATGGAAATAAAATTATTTTAAATGAAGGACATAATTGTTTTATTGGTTTTGCTTAATGGAATGGCTTATTTGTTAAATTAATCCATGTTTAAATCTGAAATTATGCAGCAATTATTTTTTTAAAGAATTTGAAAAGTTATGGCAACCAGACGTTTACAACTAGGCAGGTTGGATATAAAGTATTTGCTTTAATTGGTATTAAATTAGTCTTTACCCAAAAAAGTGGGTTCTGCCTCTTTTAGAAGCACCTTTCGACTCTGTGCTTTCACTTCTACTCGGTAGAAACCAACCATGTCAAAACAAACATTGCCGAAGCAAATACACAAGGTATCATAAGTATGGTACATAGTGGATTGGAGAAAGGCGGTAGACATGACATCGAAACCTTTGCTTCCGATGGGGTTGAAACCTTTGTTTGCTTTCAAATGGTAAGCTCCTGCCTTGTTTTACTAAGCTTTCAAAGCAGTCAAAACATATGCTTTCGAAAGGGTTTTCTAAATATCTTTCGAAGAGGGTTGCCACATTTTATTTTAAATTATAAGCTTTTGGATGATTCCTTTATTTATAGAACCATGCTTTCGAAAAGGGTGGTTTCAACCTAGTCAAAACCCTACGACCGTTCTTTTGGCCTTTTGAATGTATTAAAGTCATCAATGCTTTCGAATGGTAGCTTTTGTTTTAAACTTGCACCAAGTCACTTCCTAAAGGCTTTCGAATGGGTTTAAGTGTTTCGAAGGCAATGGTGTCGAAAAGGGGGTTTCAATGCTATCTTGAATGTTTTACTTAAATGTTCTAAGCTTTTGAATAGATGGTTCCAAAGCCATCAACTTTTGCATAATATTTTTACATAAGATCAATGGTTTCGAAAGGGTTACTTTGATAAGTATTCACTTAGACCCAAAAGATGTTTGTATGCAAAATCTAATGGTTTTGAAAGGGGTACTTTCATTGGTTTCGAAGCTATGCATCTAAGAGATATTAAGTAAACCTTTAATACTTTCGAAAGGTTTGTTTTGAAGGTTTCAAAAGGTGTATGTTAGTGTTTTGAAAAGAAGATTTATATGCTTTCGAAGGAGTTTATCCAAGGGTTTCGGGAGCAAAGTTTTAAGGTTCGAAAGCCTTAGTTTTCAAAACAAATAACTCGATCTCATTTTAAAAGAAAACCATAGCATAATAAAGTCATTTTGAAATGATTTTAAGTATGGATTTTTTGAATAAGTTTTCCTTGATTAATAGGTTAGAGGGATTAACCAAGTTCTATACAAAATGATTTTAAAGATATTAAACCATAGGTGTTGGTATTATTATTTTATTATGTTTACTTCTTCACACACACACACACATATATGTATGTATGTGTGTATGTATATGTGTGTGCATATATTCACATTGTAATGGACCCATAACTGTATTTTGGGGGAGGGTAGAATAACCAGCTAGGTTGACCTAGTAGCGAATATAAATTAAGTTAACTTCTGATTGAGTAGAATTACATCCAGAAGGTCAGATAGACCAGAATATAGGATGCCAGAATATCGATTAAAGAGGTTGTGAGGTAGACAGGTTCGTAGTAAACCCATGAAAACTATGTTTAGGAAAAGTTATTGGCAGAGGCCAATAGGTTCATAGTAAATCCATGAAAACTACGATTAGATTAAGTTATTGGCAAGGGGCAATAGGTTTGTAGTGAACCCATGAAAACTGTATCCAGATTAAGTAATTGACCGAAGCCAATTGGTTCCTAGCCAACCCATGCAAACTAAGATAAGAGGAAAGTTATTGGAGATACCAATAGGTTCAGGGAGAACCAATGAAACAATGAAGTTATTGGCAGGGGCCAATAGGTTCTTAGTGATCCCGTGAAAACTATGAAACCAGATAGGGAGTCCATAAACATTACATGGATTATTAATTAGGCTATGAAAACTATTAGGTTAATAGTGACCCTAGAAACTATAACTGAGACAGATAGTCAAAATGAATAGGGATGGGTAAAATTGATTTACTTTTTTTACATATCATCATAATATTTTTCGATTGGTATGTTTTAACCATTGTGGATGCAGGAGCATAGTATATGGTTTTATAAAGTTTTAGGATACTAGTGAGGGGAAACCCATTCCACTATACGGCATGGTCTCAATAAATATCTAAATGGTTTGAGATGGTAAATTATTATTCATACCTACCTTTATGTCTGACTCGAAGTTTGTGTTTTCCCCTTTAACTCTTAGGTACTCAATTGATTTTGAGTAGTTTGAAATTTGAAATTTTCAGGTACCGCTTTAGACGAATAAGCTTCCAGGAGGCATGATAGCTATTTAGAGTTCTATTATATTTTCGATTCCACCGTGTTTTGTTGTAAAGGCAAATATGTTTAATTGCCTAGTTATATACTCTGATCATTCAAGGGGACATCTTCATATGTCACTCTTAGGATATGTTTTAATAATTATATTTTCTCTAAACGGGATTCTCGTATTAGGATTATTTAATAAATTTGAAATGCTTTGAAATGGAATGATAAAATGTTTGTTGATTTTAAATTTTTTCCATATCCATATGTTTTTGTTTTATTAATGTATCTAACATTACCGTATTTGGTCGCCAAGGATTAATAACTATGGATGCCTGCAACATCCGTAATTGTTAGTTTTGGGTCTCCAAGGTGGGGATGTTACAAGTTGGTATCAGAGCATAGGTTTATGTAACTTAAAAGAAATTTAAACCTAAAAGATTTTTAAATATAATCCAAAGAATCATAAAATAATATTGGGGTTTGGGTTAACACTATAGTAACATACTTGTATTTGATATATATATATATATATATATATATATATATATATATATATATATATTGGCATGTATTCCTCTCTCTCTCTTAGATCGTTCTTCTATATCTTACTAAGGCTCATATGCAAATTTACGAGAAAGAAGATATGGAGGCAGGAAACGGAAGAGAAAATCTCGGTGGAGGAAGCCCACAGCCAATGGAAATGTTCGACCACCAGGAGGAACCCGGGTTAACAGGCTAACGCTAACCAAAATGAAAATGCCAATGTGGGTGCTTGAAATCCACCAGTGGATATGGGGGCTATGTAACATTTTTTCGTCAATATGATGCATGCTTGAGCTGCTGCTAGCATTGTTGGAAATGTTAGAGGAACTAATTCTATGGCTCCAGTTGGGAATAATTATGCTAAGCGGAGCAGAGAGTACACCAGTCTTGGTGGAAATCCCTTTATGGGAACGAAGAATGCCATAGAAGTGGAGAATATGCTGTTAATTGCGAGAGAATCTTTGTTGATTTGGGATTGGATGATGAGCAGAAGATGAGGCTGGCCTTTAGGCAGTTGCAAGGCGTAGCACTTCATTGGTGAAATAGTGTTATTTCTGAAGTTTCAGAGGAGGAGTTGACTTATGCAGATTTTAGAAGGAGATTTGAATAGAGGTTTTTATCCAAAGTTGCTAAGTCAGCGTTGATGAGAAATTTTATGGATTTAGTGCAGGAAGAGATGTTGTTAATCTAGTATGCTACTAAGTTCGATGAGTTGTCCTGATATGGGTATGCTACTATAGACATCGTCGTCAGAAAGGAACGAGAGGTTCATTCGGGGATTGAGGCCTGAGATTGCTAGGGTGACCTTGACACATGTCCGTGATCCTTGTAATGTAGTTGCGGAGATGGCAATCTGACATGAAGATATGCTTGCTATTTGTGCTAGAGAAAAGCTGGTTGAAACCCAGGGTTTTCAAGGAAAGAAGAGAAAGTTCTTTAAGAAGAAAGGAGCCCAGAAGGGAGTGGCTGCCAAGAAGGCAAAGGCTGATTTAATTTGTTTCAAGTGTGAAAAAAGGTCATTATGCTCATGAGTGCCAGTCAGGCAAGAGGAAGAATGCTGTAGAAAAGAAGAATGTGAAGTGCTTTAACCATGACCAAGTTGGGCATTATAAGAATCAGTGTCCAAAACTAGTCAGGGCGGACAAGGGAAAGGTTTTTTCTATTGGACCTTTATCTGCTAGACCAACTGTAGCTGAAAAAGGGAAGACTATTATGGAAGGTACGCTTTTGATTTAGAGTATACCAATTAGGATACTATTTAATACTGGTGCATCACATTCATTTGTATATCAGAATTTGGTTGATAGGTTATGCTTAAAACCCATATACCTTGTTACTTCCTTAAGGGGTGCTAATCCAATAGAAGAGTATGCAAACTCTAGGGATGAGATGTGACCAGTTAGAACTAGACTTGTTAGGTCATAAGTTTGCATGTTGTTTGTATAATTTCAATTTCGTAGATTTCAGAATTATTTTGGGTCTAGATTGGTTGAGTAAGTATGAGGCTAGGATATTTTGCCAGAATAGGGAAATATCACTAAGACACACTGATAGTCATAACCGAATCATATTCTCAATGGAGAATTCTGACCAGAGTAGTTGTGCTTTGTTAAGTGCTATGGAAGTGGGAGAAGAGTTAAGTCAGGTTCGAGTAGCTAGAGAGTTTGCCGATGTTTTCGAGACGGTTACAGGACTACCACCAAAATGAGGTGCTGAGTTTATGATAGATCATATACCAAGAGCCGAACCTGTAAGTAGACCACCTAGCAGCATGACACCAACCGAGATGAAGGAATTGAAGGTGCGGCTAGTGGACCTAAAACGAAGGAATTTTATTAGACCAAGCAGTTCGCCTTGGGGAGCGGCCGCGGTGTTCGTGAAGAAACCAGATGGGTCGTTGAGGATGTGTGTCGACTATCGTAAATTGAATGAAAGGACAGTTAAGAATAAGTATTCTTTGCCGAGAATAGATGATCCATTTGATCAGTTGAATGGAGCCAGAGTGTTTTTCCAATTGGATTTGGCGACAGGTTTCCATCAGTTAAGAGTGGTAGAGGATAGTAACTCTTTGACGACATTTCGGAGTAGGTATGATTCGTACGAGTGGTTAGTAATTCCATTCGGGTTAACAAATGCACCTGCTTTCTTCGTGGATTTTGATAAACCGTGTTTTCCAAAAATATTTGGGTAAATGCATGTTGGTATTTATAGATGACATTTTAGTTTACTCTAAGGATGAAAGAGAGCACGAAGTTCATCTTAGAGTAGTGCTTGAAATGCTGAGGCAGCATCAGCTAAAAGCAAAGTTTTCCAAATGTCATTTTTGAAAGAAAGAGGTTAAGTTTCTTGGTCATGTGTTTTCTGAGAAGGGGTTGTCAGTTGATCCAAACAAGATCGAAGTAGTTTATAATTGGAAGAGACCAGAGACGGTGACTGAGATTAGAAGTTTTCTTGTACTTGTTGGCTATTATCGGAGATTCATCAAGGATTTATCATGGATAGTAGTGCCTTTGACTAAGTTAACCACAATGAATGTGAAATTTGTTTGGTCCGACAAATGTGAGGAAGCATTCCTGAAGTTAAAGCATTTGTTGACCAATGCACCTATGTTAGTAGTTCCAGATGGAAACCAAGGATTGGTGGTGTATATCGATGCATGTAGGACTGGAATAGGAGTTGTGCTGATGTATAAGGGTGAAGTGATTGCCTAAGCTTCATGATAGCTTAGACTACATAAAGTAAGATATCCTACTCATGATTTGGACTTGGCTGCGGTGATCTTCGCATTGAAGATTTGAAGACGTTATCTCTTGGGGAGAGATTTGAGCTATACATGGATCTTAAATCCTTAAGGTATTTATTTTCTTAGAAGGAGTTGAATATGAGACAGCAGAGGTGGCTGGAGTTTTTAGCTATTTATGATTTTGGTATAGAATATACTCCTAGGAAAGGAAATAAAGTAGCGGATACTCTTAGTAGAAAACATCATAATGTGGTGTTAGCCATGTTGGCAGAATGGAAGGATTTAGAAGTTTTGACTGCTTGTAGTGTGCAGTTAAGATCGGATGCTAGTTCTAGTCAGAGCAAACCATGTTGTCGTGTTTAGAAGTTCGACCAGTATTGATCGAAAGGATTACTTCAAAGCAGAAAGAGGATCCAATATTAGTCGAGAGGATTAGAAGGCTTGAAGTTAGAACTGAGATTAACGATATAAGGGATTTTTTTTCTTGACTAGAGAGGATGGTTAAGAAATAAAGGACGATTGTGTCTTTCGATGTTAAGGACATAAGGAAAGAAGTTCTTAGAGAATATCATCGGTCCAAGTTTACAGTTCATCCTTGAGGGACCAAGATGTATCAAGATATGAAGAGGAGTTTCTATTGGGAAGGTATGAAGGGAGATGTTGGCTTGTGGGTTAGGCAGTGTGCAAACTATCAACAAGTGAATGCCGAACATTAGAAGCCGAGTGACTTGCTTCAACCTTTAGAGATTCCAATTTGAAAATATGGTTCGATATCCATGGATTTTATAGACGGGCTTCCAAGGTCAAATAAGGGAAATGAAAGTGTATGGGTCATAGTGGAAAGGTTGACCAAGAGTGCCCTTTCATTCCAGTTAAGTCGACCAGGTAGACACATGTTTTAGCTAAGTTGTTCATAAAGAACATAGTTAGACTACATCGAATTCCTATTAGTATAGTCAGTGACAGAGATGCTTTATTTACTAGCGAATTCTGGAGGTGTCTACATGATGTATAAGGTACCAAGCTTAAGATGAGTACTACGTATTACCCTCAAATGATGGGCAGACAGAAGGAGTCAATAAGATACTTAAGGATTTACTAAGAGCTTTGTGTATTTAACTTTAGTGGTTCTTGGGAAGATCACCTACATCTGGTTGAGTTTTCCTATAATAATAGTTATCAGACTAGTATAAGAATGATGCCTTTTGAAGCATTGTATGTAAGGCCATGCAAATCACCGGCATATTGATAGGAGACTGAAGACAAATTAGTCTTAGGTCCAGATTTGGTTAGAATGGCAACATAGAAGATTGAGTTAATCCGAGAAAGGATGAAGGAAGCTCGGTCTGGACAGAAGAGTTATGCAGATAAGAGGCGTAAAGACATAGAATTCTCAGTTGGAGATAAGGTTTTTATTAAAGTGTCACTGATGAATGATGTGTTATGATTTGAAAAGTCAGGGAAACTAGCACCACGATATGTTGATCGATTCCAGTTTATAGAGAGGATTTGAAAGCTTGCATACATAGTAGAGTTACCGAGCAGTATGGCAGGTGTCCATAATGTATTTCGTATGTCTCATTTTTGCAAGTATGTGCATGATCCAAGGACTACTATTCCTTCGACAGGGTTGGAAGATTTGATAGCAGAGCCTAATTTGACATTTGTCAGACAACTAGTTCGGATTGTAGCGAGAGATGAGAAAAGGTTGAGGAACAAGACAGTCGAGTTGGTGAAAGTTTATTAGAGTGACAACGAGAAGGACTGTACTTGGGATACGGAAGACATGATTAGCGATACTTATCCTGATTTTCTTTGATGGTGTATCTATATTAGATTTATATAAATAATTGCTAGTTAGGTGGGCTAGTATCGTTGTTAGGAGTCGTTACAGATGGTTGCTATATGTGGTATTTAGTCCTTAATGAATTTCGAGGAAGAAATTTTTTAAGGAGGGGAGCCTGTAACACCCCTAATTTTTAATAACATTATTCAGAAGATTTAATTAGATAAATTAAGTAGAATAATGTAAATGTTAGAGTGACAAGGGGATTGAGATTTGGATAAATAATTAAAGGCCGTGCTTAGTTATTTAAATGGGCTTAAGAATGACTTATAGGCTAATTAATTTACACAAGGGCTTATTAGAAAATAGCCGCGCCTTATTACCATAACCCTTATAACCCACGTTTCATGCTTTCTCACGCTCATTTTTACAAAACACAAAACGCAAAAATAAGAGGAGCTAGCCGATACAAAAATTAAATCTAAAGCTGTGAAATTAAAGCAAGGGGATGAATCACAATCAAATCTCAAAGTCCTTATCATAACAAAGGTGAATAATAATCTAGATCATCTCTATTTTGTTTTATGATCATTTGTTTTCGGGTTTAAGATTAAGACCATTTTAACGATGATTTCGATGATGATATGCTTGGATTGTAACATGCTCGATTTAAACAAAATTGTTTAAGTATGATTTTATACCGTTTTAAGGGTAAAAATGATTAAAGTTAATTTCGAATGCCATGAGAAAATTTTATGTCATGTAAAATATGATTTTAGAGTTGGATTTCAATTTTTGTAATTTTCTAAACCATGGAAGGTTTAATATGAATTTTCAAAGGAAAACATGCACTATTGGGTTTAGAAATTAATTTCGTTTATTTTATGAAGAATTTGGGTTTGGAATTTTTATATGTTAGATAATACATTTAAAGCGAATTTCTGTAATTTTTGGGGATTTTTTCCATGTTTACATTGAAAATAAAATTATTTTAGATGAAGGACTTCACTGTTTTATTGGTTTTGCCCAATGGAAGAGCTTATTTGGTAAATTAATCCATGTTTAGATCTGAAATTATACGGCAGTTATTTTTGTAAATATTTTGAGAAGTTATGGCAACCAATCAAATGTTTACAACTAGGCAGGTTAGATATAAAGTATTTGTTTTAATTGGCATTAAATCTGTCTTTACCCAGAAAAGTGAGTTCCGCCTCTTTTAGAAGCACCTTTCAACTCCGTGCTTTCGCTTTTACTCAGTCGAAACCAACCATTTTGAAACAAATATTGCCGAAACCAATAGACAAGGTATCACAAGTATAGTACATAGTGGATTGGAGAAAGGCGGAAGGCATAGCGTCAAAACCTTTGCTGATGGGGTTGAAACCTTTGTTTACTTTCAAATGGTAAGCCCCTTCCTTGTTTTACTAAAAGATTTCAAAGGAGTCGAAACATATGCTTTCGAATGGGTTTTCTAAATAGCTTTCGCAGAGAGTTGCCATCTTTTATTTTAAAATATAAGCTTTTGAATGAGTTCCTTTATTATAGAACCATGCTTTAGAAAAGTGTGGTTTCAACCTAGTCTAAACCCTACTCCGTTCTTTTGGCCTTTCAAATATATTGAAGTCATCAATGCTTTAGAAGGGTAGCTTTTGTTTTAAATTTACACTAAGTCACTTCCGAAAGGCTTTCGAATGGGTTCAAGGGTTTCAAAGGCAATGACGTCGAAGAAGGAGTTTTGATGTTATCCTTCAATGTTTTACTTAAATGTTCCAAGCTTTCAAATATATGATTTCAAAGCCATCAACTTTTCCCCAATTTTTTTATATAAGATCAATGGTTTCGAAAGGCTACTTTTGTAAGTATTCACTTAGACCCAAAAGATGTTAGTTTGAAAAACCCAATGGTTTTGAAAGGGGTACTTTCATTGGTATCATAGCTATGTTCTAAGTGATATTAAGTCAAGTCTTAATACTTTTGAAAGATTTGTTTTGAAGGTTTTGAAAGGTATATGTTAGTGTTCTGAAAAGAAGATTTAAATGCTTTCAAAGGTGGTTATCTAAGGGTTTCAAAAGTAAAGTTTTTAAGGTTTCGAAAGCCTTAGTTTCCAAAACAAACAACCCAATCTCATTTTAAAGGAAAACCATGGCATAATAAAGGAGTTATTAAATGATTTTTAGTATGGAGTTTTTGAATAAGTTTTCTTTGATTAATAGGTTAAAGGATTAACCAAGTTTTATATAAGATGATTTCAAGGATATTAAACCACATGTGTTGGTATTATTGTATTATTATGTTTACTTCTTCATATATATATATATATATATATATATATATATTCACATTGTAATGGACCCATAACTGTATTTTGGGGAAGGGTAGAACAACCAGCTAGGTTGACCTAGTAGTGAATATAAAGTTAACTCCTGAATGAGTAGAATTGCATCCAGGAGGTCAGATAGACCAGAATGTACAGTTGTAGAATATTGATTAAAGAAGTTGTCAGGTAGACAGGTTCATAGTAAACCATGAAAACTATATTTAGTAAAAGTTATTGGCATATGCCAATATGTTCATACTGAACCCATGAAAACTATATCCAGATTTTGTTATTGACTGAAGTTAATAGATTCCTAGTCAACCCATGAAAAATAGGATAAGAGGGAAGTTATTGGAGATACCAATAGGTTCAGGGAGAACTCATGAAAGAACGAAGTTACTGGCATGGGCCAATATGTTCTTAGTGATCCCTGAAAACAATAAAACCGGATAGGGAGTCCATAAACATTACATGGGTTATTAGTTAGCCCATGAAAACTATTAGGTTAATAGTGACCCTAGAAACTATAACTGAGACAAATCGTAAAAATGAATGGGATGGGTAATCTAGAATTGATTTACTTGTTTTATATGTCATCATAATATTTTGAAATTACTATGTTTTAACCATTGTGGGTGCAAAAGCACAATATGTGGTTTTATAAAGTTTTAGTATACTAATGAGGGGAAAACTCATTCTGCTCTGTGGCGTGCTCTTACTAGATATCTAAATGGTTTGAGATGGTAGATTATTATTCATACCAAGCTTTATGTTTGACTTTAAGTTTAGGTTTTCTTCTTAAACTCTCAAGTACTCAATTGGTTTTGGGTAGTTTGAGAGTTGAGGTTTTCAGGCACCTCTTTAGATGAATAAGCTTCTAGAGACGTGCATGAGGCATGATAGCTATTTAGAGTTCTTTTATATTTTTGATTCCGTTGTGTTTTGTTATAAAGGAAAATATGCTTAATTGCCTAGTTATATACTCCGATCATCCAATTGGGCATCTTCATATGTCGCTCTTGGAGTATAGAGGTGAGAGCTCGGACTCGAAAGATCTCTTGTTCAGTGTCAAGAAGTCTTCCTTCATTTAGTTAACACTAGCGAAAATGTATCTGATTTCAACATCAGAGGAAACTACTTTAAGAGGTCCTGTGTTGTTTATCATTGTGAATCCAATAACATTGTAGCTCGGGTATATTTATTTTTATTTTTTTATGTTGGATTTTAATGTAAGTTTAAAGAATAGAACCCAAGACCTCTATCAATAGCTCAAGCTAGAAACTGGAAATATTTCGGTTGGTTGATGTTCTTAAAATGTATAACTTATCCCTAATATGTTGTACACAAGTTTAGAATATGCAAGCACATGTACAAAAAGATAAAGATGAATGCTTATATGCATGGGCAGTCATGCATATATCCTTATGAAAAGAGAATGAATGTGTAGTTACCGTGTTAGTAAATCTTTAATCAATTATATGTAAACTATGTATTGATCAATAATAGTAGAGATGTTCCAAAGCTAAATATATGCATTGTAAAATAGAAATGCTTTGCCTTTGTTTGTATTCCTGTTCCATGTGGAGTTTGTTTTATTCTTCTTGGATACCGATGCCGGAACTATACTACAACACAGCGTTAGTCCCTGGAGGAACCAAAGAGATTGGGTAATTTTTTGCCGATTCTCCCTTCTTTCTATTTTCCAGTAATGAAATCAAAAATATATAAATTTGTTTATTATTGCGCAAAGGCACACCATTGTGAAAGAACTAGCTGCGTTCGGTGCAGTTGTGCACGCATGTTCCCACAACCAGTTAGAACTCGATAAATGCTTGGCCGAGTGGAAGGATTTAAACTATATAGTCAGTGGTTCAATTTGTAATGTATCTTCCAGATCTAAACGAGTAAAACTAATGGAAAACGTTTCTTCCATTTTCGATGGCAAACTTAATATACTAGTAAGATTAATAATACATATAACTATCAACAGCATAATACATGACACATGTACTTTCTAAACAGTGTGTGCTGTTTGGATTAATAATGCAGGGACAAGATTGTCTAAAGAAACAGTAGATTTAAGTGACGAGGAGTATTCACTTATCATGGCTACTAACTTGGACTCATGTTTCCACTTGTGCCTACTGGCTTATCCTCTTATAAAGAAAGTCAGGACTGGCAGCATTATGAATATTTCATCAATTTGTGGGCAGGTTTCTTGTAGTAGCTCCTACTTGGAGGGCCAAAACTAACGACTATGGATGTTGTAGTCATCCACAGTTATTAATCCTCGACGAGCAAATACAGTAATGTTGGATACATTGATGTATAGGAACACATAGATATGGGAAAAATTTAAAACTAACAAAAAAATTTCTCATCCTATTTCAAAGCATTTCAATTTCATTACATAATCCCAATACGAGAACCATGTTCAGAGAAAATATAATTATTACAACATATGCCGAGAGCGACATACGAAGATGCCCATTTGGATGATCAAAATATACAACTAGGCAATTGAACATCATTGCCTTTACAACAAAACACGATGGAATCAAAATAGAAAAGAACTCTAGATAACTATCATGCTTCAACATGTCTCTAGAAGCTTATTCGTCTAAATAGGTATCCAAAAACCTCAACTCTCAAACTACTCAAAATCAATTGAGCACTTGAGAGTTTAAGAGTAAAACATAAACTTCGAGTCAATCAAAAAGCCTGGCATGAATAATAATATACCATCTCAAACCATTTAGATATCTAGTGAGACTGCACTACTTAGCGGAACGAGTTTTCCCCCCACTAGCATCCTAAAACTTTATAAAACCATACATTGTGCTCCTGCATCCACAATGGTTAAAACTCTAACATTTCAAAATATTATGATGATATGCAACAAGTAAATCAATTTTGGATTTCCCATCCTCATTCATTTTGACTATTTGTCTCAATTATAGTTTCTAGGGTCACTATTAACCTATTAGTTTTCATGGGCTGACTAATTACCTATTTAATACTTATGGACTCTCCATCCAGTTTCTTAGTTTTCATGAGATCACTAAGAACCTATTGGCCCCTGCCAATAACTTCATTGTTTTATGGGTTCTCCCCGAACCTATTGGTATCTCCAATATCTTTCCTCTTATCCTAGTTTTCACGGGTTGACTAGAAACCTAACTTAATCCGGATATAGTTTTCATAGGTTCACTACAAACTTATTAGTCCCTGCTAATAACTCTTTCTAATCATAGTTTTCATGGGTTTACTATGAACCTATTGTCCCCTGCCAATAACTTTTCCTATACATAGTTTCCATGGGTTTACTATGAACCTGTCTACCTGACAACTTCTTTAATCAATATTTAAGAATCCTACATTCTGGTCTATCCAATCTCCAGGATGCAATTCTACTCATTCAGGAGTTAATTCAATTTATATTCACTACTGGGTCAACCTAGCTGGTTATTCTGCACTTTTCTCTCCAAAATGCAGTTATGGGTCCATTATGATGTGAATATATATATATATATATATATATATTAGAAGAAGAAAACATAATAACATAATAATACCAATGCCTGTTGTTTAATATCCTTGAAATCACTTTCATATAAAGCATGGTTAATCCTTTTAACCAATTGTTTTATCAAGGAAAAGCTTCTTCAAAACTTCATACTTAAAACCATTTCCAAACTCCTTAATCTTAGTCATGGGTTTTTCCTTTTAAATGAGATTGGGTTATTTGTTTTGAAAACTAAGGCATTCGAAACCTTTAAACCTTTACTTTTGAAACCATTGGAAACCTCCTCTCAAAAGCATTAAAATCTTCATTTCAAAACTCTAGGCACCTGCCTTTCGAAACACTTTAAAACCTTTTTTCGAAATCTTTCAAATCTATTAAAGTGAAAGCATTCAATTATAGAAGCATAACTTCGAAACCATATGAAAGTACCCCTTTTGAAACCATTGGGTTTAATTCAAAGCATAGTTTATTGGGTCCACGTGAATATAAATGAAAGTACCCCTTTCGAAACCATTTACCTTTAATAAAAAATGATTGGGGAAAAACTTGATGGCTTCGGAACCATCCTTTCGAAAGCTTCAAACATTAGGTAAAACATTGAAGGATAGCATCGAAACCCCCTTTTGAAGCTTTTGCCTTCGAAACCCTTGAACCCTTTCGAAAGCTTTAGGAAGTGGCTTAGTATATAGGTTTAAAACAGAGGCTACCTATTGAAAGCATTGATGACTTCAAATACATTCAAAAGGCAAAAAAAAACAGCAGCAGGGTTTCGTCTAGGTCAAAACCAACCTTTTCGAAAGCATTGTTCAACAGATAAAAGATCTCGTTCGAAAGCTTATACTTTTATACTAAATGATGGCAACCCTCTGCGAAATCTTCTTAGAAGACCCTTTCAAAACCTTATGTTTCAACTCCTTCGAAAGTTTTATTAATACAAGCAGGCACTTATCATTTGAAAGTAAAACAAAGGTATCAACCCCATCGAAAGCTACATTCCAACACCATGCCTTCCGTCTTTCTCCAATCCACTACGTATCATCATTAGGATACCTTGTGTATTTGTTTCGGTTTAGTTGGTTTCGGCCTGCTAGGTTTCGACTTGATTAAAGGCGAAAGCATAAGGTCGAAAAGTGTTTCTAAAAGAGGTGGAACCCACTTTTCTAGGTAAAAACCGATTTAATGCCAATTAAAGCAGATACTTTCTAACTAACCTGTGACGCCCAACCTCTATACCCACGCTAGCCAAGAACACTACGGAGTAGTGCTGTCAACTAGCACGGAGAATAAGGCTGTTGAGGAGCGACCATCCATGTAATTTCTTATCACACGGTGGCTATAAATAATCTTCGGAAACAAACATAGAAATAAGCATAACACAAATCAGTCACAGCATCCATATCACAGAGGCGGAAGAAGATATGAACGTATAACTAACACATGAAAGTGTACATCAGAGTAGTGGTCAAAGAGATCCACAATAATACAAAAGAATAGCAACACGTGCTATACAAAAGAATACAACTATGAGACTATGTCTCAAGTGTATACAACAAAAACTGCTAATCTAAATACTTAGCCAAAAGTCAGAGTAGCAAATCCTGGGAAGAAGTCAAGCAGAAGCACCTGTAACATCTCGATCTGACCCGAGTATTATTTAAGAAAATAATAAACGGGTCAGTCTAGCTATAAATATCAGATGACATGGTATAAAATAAAAGATATGGCATAACATAAAATATCCATACTGACATACTACTATAAGTATGCAAATGATGATCAACAGAAGATCAATCCATAAGAGATAAATCGATATCACAACAATCTTCTCAAAGATCCAAAGAGGGCATCATACCCTAAACTTGTACTCATAACAAGTCAATGACATAAATTGCAGAAATCAACACAAGAAATCCAGAAATCACAGAAAAAGGGAAAGAGGCCTATCACATGACGGTCCGAAGACCATGGGGAGCTACACCATATGTGTGAGTCGAAATCACACAGATGAGGTCTAGACTAACCAAAAATCAAAAAGGTATGTGTGAGTGAAATCACACAAGTGGTTTCTAGTCTAACCTCGCAAACAAAAACGTATATGTGAGTGAAATCACACAAGTGGTGTCTAGACTAACCAAGAAGGTAAAAAGGTATGTGTGAATGAAATCACACAAGTGGTGTTTAGTCTAACCAAGCAAACAAGAGACATCGCACAATTGCTAGTCTAAATCATAAGAATGATCGTCATGATCAACGAGAAGTGTCAATTACACTAAGCTAGTAAGTATAAAAGTCTAGCTTCATGTCCCATAACCACTTGCTTAACTTAAATATTTGCGAACAAACTGTAAATCTTCACTAGAAAATTATCACAAGAGGTTCAATCGAACAAGTCCAAGAATTAACCGACGAAGCAAACGCAAGCGTTTCATACCACTTGTTTTACTAAGCCATTTAATTAGATTTCTCATCCGAGTGAGGTAAAGGTTTGTATATACTAATAGATTGGAAAACGGGTTAAGGAAAGAGCTTTGTTATTAAAAATAGAGTTGAAATCCTTTTATTAAAAGAGTTTTGATATTTACTACTAGTTTTGAAACCTTTATATTTTAAAGTGACCAATCACAGAAGCGATTGTAGAAACAATCAATCACAAAGATCACATTCGGAGATGTGATAAAAATCCGAGGACATCAGCTTAGCAAGTTATGTTGAATCTTTTTCATATAAGATCACCTACGGAGGGGGGTCCAGGGGGGTGGCAACCCCCAAGGTGGGGGTGCAGGGGCAGCGCCCCCGGCGGGGTGCGGGGCAACGCCCCGTCCAAAACGGTACGACCTAGTGAAGACAAAATGAGGTCTAACGACCTAAGGGGGATAGGGTCGAGTGACCGAATGGTTGCGACCTAGGGGTCTTACGACCTAACAACCTAAGTCAAGTACAAGGTCACACGACCTAAAATGGTAAAGAGCCGTACGTGTTAACGACTACGACCTAGGTCCATACGACCTACGACCTAAGGTCCCTACGACCTACGACCTAAGGTCCATATGACGTACGACCTAAGGTCCATACGACCTACGACCTAAGCCCGAACGACCTAACACCGAACAAGCATTTAGATGGCCCAACGACCTATGGTACTAACTCGCGAGCGACCTAACGAGTTAGCTCGTGAGCGACCTAATTCCGAAGCGCCAATTCTTCCAGAACGACCTAACGTTAACTCGTAAGCGACCTACGACCTATGGACGAGCGACCTAACTCCGAACGAGCTAAAAAATGGCGAGAACAACCTAGGGTTAACTCGTAAGCGACCTACGACCTATGGGCGAGCGACCTAACTCCGAACGAGCTAAAATGGCCATAACGACCTAGTAGCAGTTTTTCACCAAAATCACTAAAATTTGAAGTTTTTCGCCAATCCAATCAAACCAAATGCAAATGTGCATACCAAAGTGATAGGGAATCATTCCCAACAGTCCAATATAGATATAGACTAGATTTGTGGGATAAAAATCTCACCTTTGCACTAAAATTTATGAAGATGAAGCTTGAAAGCAAGGAGAAGCAATCCAAAGCTTGAATCCAATATCTTCTACTTGAATTTGGAGTTGAATGTTGGATTTGCAATTGAATTTGTGCTTGGAGTTTTAATTTCCCATTCTCTTCACCATTAATGCCAAAGCTTGAGTTAGTTAGGAAATTTATGAAGAGTGAGGAGAAGGGGGTTGGAACTTGGGCTTAATAGGATAAACTAACCCAAAGTCCAAGGCGGGAAAAGTTAGTGAAATTTCACTAACTCCAAACCTATCGATGTTTATACTTAAAAAAATTGTAAACGGCATTTCGAACTCAATGGAAGTGGTCTGAGTCCTAATTTGACCGTTTGCAAAAAGTATCTTTTCGGACCAAAATCCGATTAACGATTTAATATTTAAATAAAATATTTAAATATAAACTCGACAAATATGCGGGTTGTTACATAACCTGCCCACTTGTGAACATGTGATTGGTTGCCATAAATTTTCAAATTCTTTACAAAAATAACTATCGCATAATTTCATATCTAAATAAGGATTAATTTAGCAAATAAGCCCTTCCATTAATCAAAACCAATAAAACAATTAAGTCCTTCATCTAAAATAATTTTATTTACATAGGAAATTATTTAGGAAAAATCCTAAAAAATCACAGAAATTCACTTTTACAATGTTATCTAACATATGTAAATTTCAGATCTAAATTCTTCATATAATTACTGAAACTAATATCTAAACCCAGTTAACCATATTTTTCTTTGAAAATTCATAATAAATTCTGCATAGCTTGGAAAATTATCAAAATTAAAACCCAACCCCAAAATCTTGTTTTACATAACATATAAATTCCTCGTGGCATTCAAAATTGTAATAAATGATTTTAGCCTTTAAACCATGTGAAACAATTATCAAACAAACTTGTTTGAATATAGCATATCATAAAATCCAAGCATATCTTCAAAATCATTATAACTAATTTAATCTTAAACCCAAAACCAAATGATCTTATAAACAAAATAGAGATGGTTTTGATTATTATTCACCTTTATCAGGAAAAGGACTTTGAGATTTGATTGAGATTAATTCCTTAGCTTGAATCCTATGCTTTACTTGAATTTTCTTCTTCTTCCTATTCCTAGTAATGGTCGGCTCCCCTCTTTTCTTATGTTGGTTATTTATTTTGTTAAAAATGAACGTGAATGGTTAAGACAAAATAATATAAGTGTGATGGAAATATAGTGCGATAATTACCTTAATACCCATGTGTTGATTAATTAACATGCATAACCATTTGTAGCCCATTTATTTAATTAAGCTCAACCTAATAGGTTTATTGTCAAATCTCAATCCCATTATCACTCTAATATTTACATTATTCTATTTAATTTATCTAATTAAATCTCGTAAATAATGTTATTAAAAATTAGGGGTGTTACATTTCTTTTCCAATGCTATCTGCTTATTCCACGACCAAAGGAGCGATAGATCAACTGACAAGGAGCTTGGCTTGTGAGTGGGCAAAAGATTACATTTTGGTGAAGATAAAAAAGGCCAGAAAGAGATGGGAAAGCGGCTGGGCTTGTTTCGGTTCTGTATGTTAATGCAACTTGATATACTACTAACATTTTGGTGCTCTTCTCCTATGTAAGTTATCTAAATGAATAATTCCCTAAATTCTACCCTGATTTAAAGTCCATGTTGGTTTATGAGCCAGTTGTAACTGACAAAGAATAAAGTAAGTAAAAGAGAAAGCTATTTTGCTTTTTCATTCCGCATTTATGATTTTTTTTCCCGCGTTTGCTGTATTCTAATATGATCTCAATTTATATAAGTTTCGATGTTAATGTAATAAGGATATTTATGCACAATTCTAATGTAATAATATTCTTCTTCTTACTCAGATCCTTTCTCCCTCATTTTACCATACATTATTTATTTTATTAATCAAGTTTGCTTGTTGATCATGTCAAAATCTACAAGGCATGCCTATCAATTGATGCTCATTTAGATGTGAAATCGATGTATTCAATACTGATATAGGCACCAACGCTCTATTTTTTTGATTTTGCATATTTTTAACAATGGGAAAAAACAGTTGTAAATGACATCTATTACAACGGTTAACGTCTGTTGTGGTTGGGGCATATTGCAACGGTCCATGCCCATTGTAAAAGACTATATTGCAACAGTTTTAGATAGTTATAGAAATATTTGCTACAATGGGCTTTTACAACGGTTTTAAACCGTTGTAAAATATTTTAGGCCTATAACAAGATCGTATAATAAGACGAGCACTGGCCCATTGCAAAACCCCTATTATAACGGTTATTGCCCATTGTAAAAAGGGTATTTTTTTGTAGTGTCATATTCCCACATGTATAGGGTGTTGGTACTAATACACATATTATAAAATCGCAATTAGCTCCTATTCAGATTTGGCTCATCTTACCTCCTCACTTATGGATACCGATGGAATCATATAGGGATGTTCATGCTACGAATCCTAGATGCCTTCTTAGTGCCATTCTTTTAAGACTTGTACTCATTCTCACTACCTATGTTTGGTATTATTTTCAACTTTCCCGTAGATAGTATGGGCACAAATAAAATAAATTTTGATACATAGATAAAAACTTTGGAAATATTTTTGAAAACTTTTATCTATGTATATGTATATATATTTTCAAACCCATTTTTGAAAACTTTTCTAAAAACATTTCGAAAACCACTTTATTTTCAAAAACTTTTTAAGTGTGTTTGCTGAATACGTGCCTAATCCTTGGGGATCTTAAATCTAAGCTTTGATACCAAAAGTAACAACCCACGCTTCCTGACACACTGATCCAAAGCTCAGTGTAGCTTTCGACCTCATGTCGTGCCGAGAAATATGAGCTGGTTTGATCTTAAAACATTACAGAGCATAATTATAAGAGTAAGTGTTAGATCAAAACTTGGTATAACATTCATGATGCAAATTATGACAAAATAATCTTTGATTCGAATGCATATGATGAAATGATTAAGCATGACCTTATTAGTGTTAACCAGTTAATGCTATCAAGGATAAGCTTATCGTTTAAAATTAAGTGCAAGATGATGTCATTAAGAATGGATCTGTAATGCCAATGGGCCTTTGATGGAAAATATTCTAAAGCCCAACTGTTTTCTTGGAATATGATATTTGAGATCTCCCAAGGTCATTTAAAATATTCGTGACTCCTTAAGATCACTTGGTGTACATGTTCGAGAATCCGTACGATCTTTTGGAATTGTATACTCAAAGGCTCATATCATATATGCAAAGGAGAAAAAGATGACAAGTGGAAGATTTGTGCAATAGCCCATCAAGCATGCTAATGGACTTGGTAATCCGTCCTCATATTCAAAGTCCGATGTTCATATACGATGAGAAAAATAGTATTGTGCATGTTAACACCCAATTTGTGAAGACCCGTCTCCTCAAGTCTCGAAAGGCGACACTTATACATCCATGGTATTTATGTACCATAAATCCAAGTGCCGGGGAGGTAGATTTTTAGGGTAAAGTAAAGTAAAAGATAGAAATACAAATTATAACATTACGGTAAAATAGATAGATGGTACTACAACCACCCTTACTAGGGTACATTAGAGTTTTTTATAACCCGGCTAGGAACAGTTATAACTGCCCGCTCCCACACTTTCCTGTATAAACTAAACTTAGAAACAGCGAAAAAATAAAAGAAATAGATAAATAGACATCCACATCAGGTGCTCTAGCTGCATTGCTCTAATAACCTCTTCCAGCATGCTCTTCCTACAATACTCCAAACATAATCCTGACTACTTGGCTGCTCGAAAAATAGGACACCCAGAGTTTAAAGGGAAAATAAAGCAAACTCCAGGTCAGTCATGGGATTGGTGTGAGAAATCAAAATATGTTGTTTGGAAACAAAAGGGTATCTCATAAGACCATTCCGCACATAAACACGGAACGGGTTTTACCTTACGATAACCAAAACATTCTTACATAAAAATAAGGGATATATTTTTAATGACATACCTTTGAAAACATACGCAGGTAAATTTATTAATCTTAGCCGAAATTGTTACATTACTAAATTCCAACGCACCACTTTGTAATACAAGGCTTTCTACATCTAAAATCTTATTGGCTCTTATTGGAGAATGTGTTTCCATACAAATGAGCAGGTGAAGGGACTACCTTCCGGCAGTACGTCTCTAGAGGAATGTACCGAGGCCCAACTGATAGCCCTATACCAAAACAAGAACAGCCTACCTCTTCCTAGAGAGTATCGAATATGTCATCATCCCAGTCGTTACCGACCTAACCAAGACGTCACTTAGCATGCACCATAATAATTTAAATCCGAATATCATAGCGGGTAGAAATATATCTAGAAGAGGACGATCATACCATAATGGTTGCGAACCACATAGCCTTGACACATCTACCCTGTTTCAGCCATTTTCGGGTGTGAGGCTCGAGGTCACGATTACCTTTCTCATTGCACGTAATATTTCTTTGAATGCCATATTGCATCCATTATCACACAACTGATTTCTACAAACGTATAACTCCTGAGCTCATACGTTTCAGGAAAGGGTGTTAAGCTAAGAGAAGTTACCTTCTCCACCACCAAACAGATGATACGTTCGTAGAGATCACATATGTAACTAGGAATGCAACATCAAACATACGTCCATACAAGTTGTCCAGGCGCATGACAAATCGAAGGCACTCTCCTACCACATCATGTCGGGAATTCAGTCTAGGATTAGTAGCGATTAGTCCTTGCATCAGATATTTCATAACGAAGAAACTATCACTACTATATACGTATTGGGAGTTTATCCCCAAATGATCAACAAGTAGTCCTTCATTATGAAAATTCCAAATATCATATCCATTTCTGCACCTTGAATACGTAAATCGGTTTGAAGTGGTCGTCGGATAGGAATCATCCAGATCCGACCCCGGTTCCTTCGAAACAATCATCGATGAAAAGATGTTCTTGTGAATAGGAAATTATTATTTAATCGATTTAGTTATTTTTATCAAAATCTCTTTTTGAGATATATATTCCTTAAAACATTCTTTCCAGTATAGATGGAATCGTTGAACCTCTCTTATTACTGCTTTTGATTTCTTAAAAACCTTTTTACATTTAACTCGTTTCCGACATTTTGACCTTATCTATCCCTCGCCCAGGGAAGATGTCATGTGATCTAGGGCATTGTTTCTCTTAAACATCTCCTTAGTTTAAGCAATTCACATCCGGATCTCACGAATGGAAAAATCCAGTCTACTCGTCGGCTTTTAGAGCGAAGATTTAACCACTTAATTTGTAATAGCTTGTCTTTAATTCGTTTATTTAAATTATTTTAAATAAACTATAAAACTTCCAAAAAATTCAATAAAACACTTAATTATCTTTTGAAAACATTTATAAGAGATCTGGAAAAGAATTGTTAATTTCAAGGTATATTTCAAAAGTTATAGAAAAAGTGCCGCGTAAAGTGCTCTTTTAGCTATATTGATCAAAACAACTTTTAATTATTTGAAAATTCATTTTTATTACTCAAATCACTTTTAAAATATTTTAAAAAATTTATAAGATTTATTGCACATTTTTAAACAATTTCAAAACATCATTTCCAAAGGAATCCAGTTTTGGATTCGGAACTGCAAAACTTCGATTTTTCCAAAACTTGTTTTATTATATTCCAAAATCTACTTATCGAAATCTCGGTTTTATTTCTTCATTGGAAAACTATGGATATAATAGTTTCAAAAAATATTATCTCAAAGAATTTCGAGCTATATTCCATCTTTTACACTTGTTTGACTTTTATGGCGTGAAACCGCGAACTCCCGTTATGCGACGCGCCTATTTTGACTAAGTTTTCAATTCTCATTCAAACTTAGCCAAAACACCTTTGAATATTTATAAAACATTTAAAACTCATTTTAAACCATTTTTAAAGAGGTTTATTGTAACGACCCGGGATTTTTGATCTCGAAAATCCTAGATGGTTATGAAAAGAAGAAAGAGATAGAAGAGAAAAGTAGAAGATCCGAAACATCAACATCTCACATACGCAGCGGATAAAATATAATAACAAATAATATCAGTTATATAAAGGAATTCTGTATCTGTCATATACATTAATGTTACATCAGAGTTACACATATATATAGACACTAGATATACACAACCATCATGTCTCATATATACAATAATATAATACAGCGGAAACACTCCATACGTTCTTGCCATCCAGCTCGCTTCCTGAGCTCCAGAACGTCCTTACCTGAAAATCCGTAATACTCGGTCTGACCCGAGCATTACATTAAAGTAACACCCGGGTCAGGCTGGAAACCGGCGTGAGTAAACCCATCCAACATGGAATACAAAGCATACAACTTATATAGAACCCGGGGTAACGCGAAGCAAATTTACAAGTTCACAATATGTTATAGACATCACTTATTTCACACATAAGTTTTCTAACTACCAAAGATTAATAATTAAATAGTCCAATTCCTTCAAAATCACTTTATTCCAGCCCATAGATTTCACATATCAATCTATAAAAATTCGAAGAGGTTTCGGGTATTTTCTAATACTCGACCCCGGCCTCTTCAAGTCTCATGTCATCCTCACCCAAGTTATCCGAATGAAATAAACAACATTTCATATCAGAGATATCAACTCATTCAAAGCATTTAGTACCATTCAATCATCCATAAGCAAAGCTTGATCACTTCCAAATTAATTTAATTAATTCTAATTGAATTACTAACCTCAATCACTTAAATTCCTTGCTTAACATTAATTAATTCCAATCAATTAATTAATCATTCCTTAATTATCCATCTTAATTAATCACCCGGGGTTAATTATTCTTCAATTACATCCAAGTAATTATCTTTAATTAATTACAAAAATTAATTATTTTTAACCAAAAATAAAATTAATTCTTTAATTACTTCACAAATTAATTAATTATAATTAATTATATTAATCCTTAATTACTTATATTAATTAGTTTCTCATAAGTCACTTATTATTGATTAATTAATCTTAATTAATCAATCTTTAGTTACATCATTGTTTGTATAAATTAATGATTTCCAATTATATTTTAATTTATCCTAATCTAAATTAATTACATTAAGTAAACCACAATATTAATCATTCTCGATTAATCTGAACATGTAATTAACTATCTTTTTATTTACTTCATTAAATAAATTAATTACTCGTTTTAAAATAGAAATTTAAAGGAATTTAAAACCAAATTCATTTTTAAATTCAAATCAATTTTAAAAATGCACTTTAACATTCAAGTTATTAAAATAATTAAATTTAAAAACTTATTTGTTTGAAAACCCAGATTCACTCTTGAATTCTAGATTTAACTTTGATTTTAAACTTGTTTAAATCTCTACTTTACAGTTTTAACTTCAGTTTTTAAATAACATTTTCATTTCTTTCCAGTTCATTCTTATTTTTATTCTATAATTATTTCACTTCCAAAATTCACCCTTATATTCCTTTCAAAAATCTAATTTTATATATTTCGATAACTCAGGGTACCGAAATATTCAAGCAACCCACAACATTCATTATTCCAATTACCAATAATATTCATCATAGAATATCAATCACTCCTTTATATACTATATATTACTATATAATATAACATATGTAACGTCCCGCCTTTTCGCACGCTTCAAATCGACACACATGCCGATTCAAACCATACGGAAGGGCGGATTGTTATGGGGTAAATAAGAAAAAAACAGAGAAGAAATAAACAAAATAGAATCTCACAGCGGAAGGATAAAATATAATAATAAAATATACAGTTTATATAACTGTTTACAAAACATTTGCTTCTTCTTTATATAATAATTATCAGAGTTCACATACCAAAATATCAATGTAGCGGAACAGTGTGTAGTGCACTAGTATAAATAATAATAATACAAATCTTCGTCTTCGTCCTCCAAAGCTAAATCTTCAAATCCTGAAATGCTCGGACTGACCCGAGCGAATTGAAAAGACCAAACACTCGAGTCAGAACTAAAAGATCTTATGTAAGTTAAATCAACAGAATAAATATGAGTACAATAACTCAAAAGATGTTCGGGATTTACATCTCTTAAGGATCCGTTAAACTATTAACTATATAGTATATTGCGCTACTATAGTAGTGTCTATTCATAAAATAAACTTACTTTTAAATAGCGTTAAGGGGCTACCCATATAGCCCATTTTACAATTTTTATTTAACTAATAATTTAATTTAAATTAATTATTTCATGTGATAATTTAAATTGACTAATTCAATTAAATTATTAATAAATTTTATTTAAACCAATTTGTTCGAATTGAAGTCCATTTTAAAATTTTAAAGTGTTTTAAAATTCCCAGATTTACTTACTGTCCTATATATATATAACTGATCCCAAAATAAAATTGTTTAAACCTTATGTTAATTACTATTTGAAATCAGCAACTTTAAACTTACCCCATTTTTTATTAAATCAAAGCTTTTAAAACCAAAGTTACTATACCTTACAAAAAGATGAACCCAGACTCAGCAGATCTTCCTCACTATTGCGAAGGCAGACCACGCGATTGCCACCGCCACCAAACAACACGACCACCATCAGGCTCCAGCCATCACCGCAAGGCGTACATCCTTCGACAGCAATCCCTGACCCAAACTCACGATCCCAAATCCACCTCGACATCGAATTGAATTCGAATGGCCCTAGCCGATTCGACGGTCGCGAATCCAAGATCACCCAACATCGAGCACTTTACATCGATTCTGAAGTAAGGCCCCCCTCCAGAACCACAACCTCGCCTACCATAATGACACCGCCACTGCGTCATCCCAAAGCCCTAATCGGTCGAACCCTAAGCCACTTCCCCATGCGCACGCCGCCTCGTCGCCATGACGAAGCCCTAACCAAGCTCCAATTCATCGAAGGAAATGAAGACTCGTGATTCGATTACGTTTTTAAGTGAATTGGTTTTCGATTTTTGAATTGAAATTAAAGGAGAGGAAGAAATGAATTTCGATCGGCCATTAATTCCTTTTTTTTCGATTTCGGTTTGATTTATCTAAAAAAACGAAGAGATATTTCCTAAAAGTGGCTTCGGGTATAAGCTAGACCGTAATCGCATGATTAGGGTGATTCAATTTAGACTTTGAATTGATTTTATGTAATTGAATATTGAAAATATCTCGTGTTGCATACCGTGAAATTTCGAACTCCTAATGAGGCGTGCGACCTGGCGTTCATAATGTTATACCCATATTTCGAACGCAATGGAAAAGGTTTCGAGCTCTAATTCGATCATATGCGCAAGTTACGGGAATAAATGATCAATTTTAAATCAAATCGATTAAAATAGTTTCTATGTGTTTTGAGCTGTCAGGGTCAAACGACAACTCTGATTGCTACGAAAATTGAAAATCCGAGACTGCGCCTCGGAAGGCTGTTTTTAAATTCAATTTAAACGATAAAATTTCAAAACTGAACAAATCACCTTAAAATTCAATTTTAACACCTCTACTATCTTCAGTAACATCATTATAAATTTTTCAAGCCTTCAAATTATTTTTAACAGGCTTAAAACTCCAGATTCAACATTTTACCCAATTTGAAATTATATAATTCAATAATTTAATTATCACGTAAATAGTGATATTTGAAATTTAAGTTAAAATTAACCTTTCAAATATTTAAAATCAATTAAATATTCTAATTTAAATTGTTAGAAATTCCGGGTCGTCACATTCCTCTCTCCTTAAAAGAATTTCATCCCCGAAATTACTAGTTAGGAAGAATGGTCCAATACCCATTTACTTTTCCCCCAAAACCAACAATTCAACATCCTACCAACAATCTTTTATAAAATACCCCTTATCATTCTTACTAACTTCCCAAACTCTCCCATAGTTTTCAAACAATACCTTTTTGCTCAATCACTCAAATTTCAGTTTAAAACCAAATTTATCAAAATTTTCTAACTCTCTAAAATTTCGAAATTTTTTGTCAGCGTCTCCTTTGCGCGGCTAGCTCAGTACAACTACAAAATGCCTCTACGGGCCCCCAAATTTCAAAATAGAACAAAAAGCCAAGTGGCTAGATCAAAAAACCAATCAAATTTCATATAGAAATTTAAACGCATACCTTTTTTGTCGAGCAATTCAAATTTATTTTTCTAAAATTAAAACCAATTTTCCTTTCCCTTTAATATACCTGCATATCCTACTTAGCAATAATATCCAATCATAGCTTTTAAAATCATTTTATGCATTTCCTTACAGAAGTTTTCATATCTACTTCTATTCAACTTAGTTTTCTCATTTCCGTATGAATTCAATTTATCATCAACTCTGAATATTGAATTTTTCTTCCATTTATAACTGATTCATATCATTATTTTAAATTAGTTTCATCCATTAATTTATTTCAATTTCCAATTTGAAATCGTTTGTCGCTAACAAAAATTTTCCCAAAAAATTTCAAAATTTTCTAACTCCTATTTTCGAAAGTTTTTGGCAGAGTGTCATTTGTACGAAGGAGCTTTTTCAATTTGACAAGTGATATAAATATATATACATCGACCCACACGGTCGGAAAAATAAAAACAGTTCATATTTCCTATTTTTATTGCGCAGGCGTACCTTTATTAAGCATTTTAAGCAAGCGGCTTATTATTTAAGCAATTAGTGCAACCACATCCAGCCAAACGACAAACGACCTTCAGGTACATGTACTTACTCAATTTAAATATGTAAGTGCCATACATAGAAAATCTTTTACCATTTCACTAACTTTCAATAGCTAAACACATGCATTTCATAAGAAACAAGCACCAAACGCTTTCCATAAGCGATTTATATGATTTAAAGCTAATTCAATTGCTTCCAACCAATTCATATGCCATTTCATTCAATTTTAATGGTTTACAACTCAATTTCTTACATTCAATTTATTTTTAATCCAATCAAGCTCATATTGTAACATCCCGCCTTTTCACACGCTTTAAATCGACACACGTGCCAATTCAAACCGTTCGAAAGGGCGGATTATTATGGGGTAAATAAGAAAACGAGAAAGGAATAAAACAAAACAGAATCTCACAGCGGAAGGATAAAAGATAATAACCAAATATACAGTTTATAAAGCTGTTTTAAAATATTCGATTATACTTATGCAACATACATCAGAGTTACACATACCATATAACAATGCAGCGGAACAATATGAGTGTAGTGGAATATAATAAATATTAAGAATAGAAATCTCCGTCTTCGTCCTCCGGAGCTAAAGTCTTCGATCCTGAAACGCTCCGACTGACCCGAGCGAATTGAAAGGACAAAACACTTGAGTCAGAACTAAAAGATCTTATGTAAGTTAAATCAACAGAAATAAACATGAGTGTAGTAACTCAAAAGATGCTCGGTATTTACATCTCTTAAGGATCCGTTAAACTATTTACTATGTAGTATATTTCTCTATTATAATAGTGTCTAATTGTAAAATAAACTTACTTTTTTCTTAGCATTAAGGGGTTACCCATATAGCCCTTAACACATACCATCCAATACCAGCGCATCTCCAGATCCGGTGACTACCCTAAATATTCCACGGGCTACGGGAGAAAACCAAACTCGTACAAGGCGCGATAGGGTAGGTGACACGGCACAACTAGGCAATGCCAGGGTAGATATACCAATTACGCTTCTGGGCTAGTGGTAATGCGTAGCCGCAGCTACCGCCCACCTCGGACAAACTCCCCCCTAAAATCAAAAATCAAAAGTGGCCACCGAATCAATCCAAAGTCAGAGTATAGTATCAAAGAGGAGTATCCGATAAAGGGCGCTAACCCCCTTGGCCCGTCAATCGATCCTGTTTTAGCCACCTTATGCCAACTCACGGGAGTTGGGTCCACGTATTTACCTCAAAGGAAATGCCACCGCCATCCTACTTCATTCTGGAATCTCCACCGCGTGCACGGTAGTTAGAGTGGTTTTCGGAGTTGGCAGAGAATATGACAACTTCCGATCCGGGTCTCTTCAACAACCAAACGTTATTATAACACCGTGGTTATTTTAAAATAATTTATACTTTAAACCAGGATAAAATATCCATTACAAAAACCATTTAAATACGATATCACTTCTTCTTTTAAAACCAAATAAATATGATATCATTTCAATATATCCTTTTCTAAACTCATTTCAAAGCTATAATATTTTGAAACCAAATACTTGAAATATAGCGTTCCAAAACATAAAACCTTGAATTTTTTAACTTTGAAATATAACTACACCACTTAAATGGTTCAAATATTAAATTACTTAATAGAATAAATTAGCTTCTTTAATTTCGCAATCAATTCTAATACAGATTTAAATCCTCAAATAAACCATTTCAGATTTCATATATTTCAATGCTTTAATATTAAATGTTTCAAAACTAAATTCTATAATTCACGTATATATCAAATTTACTTTACTATCATTTAGTTTTGAAATAATTTAATTTAACCAATCCGGAATCTTTTAGATAGACTTCAAATTTCAACAATTTAATTTTCCTTAATTTATTTAGATTTGATATATTCACTTAAATCACCTTAACTCCTCGTTTTGTTATAAAACAATATTCTTTTAAAATCTAAATTTCAATAAGTTCCAAATGAACTCTTATTAAATATAAATCTTAATTAAATAAAATCTCAATCAATATCACTATCTTCTCAACCTTGATTTATAAAATCAATATAAATTCTATATTGAATATAATTTAAGTAAATAGCTATCCTTATTATATTCAATAAAATCAACGTTATTTTATACCTTAAACCAATTTTATACATAGCTTAAAATCAGAAATTTATCTATATAAAATAACCTTCATCAAATATCCGAAACCAATATCTCATAAAACCATATATATATATATATATATATTTCTTTACAAAACCATAGAAAATTATTTCAAAAATAATGATATATATATACCGCGGTGCCTGTATATAATTTTCTATCCTATGGTCAAGTGATACGGATATTTATCATTTCAATCCGCAATTTAAAAATAATAATTACGGTTATATATCATTTCAAACCGCAATATTGAATGAAAGGTTCATAATAAATTGCAGTTTATAACAATATAAAATACAGCATCCATTCATCCAATATCAACCATTTATCAAAATCATCATCCAAATTCAAACAATACATTAATATATAATAGGTAATAATAACAGGTATCAACTATCAGTTTATATTCAAAAATAAATTTTAACTGTTTAACTGGCAGTTTATATGCAATAAATAAATAACAATTTAACTGGCAGTTAATATGCAGTAATGAATTAAATAACAGTTAATTAAATAAATGCAAATTAACTGAGATAATGATAAAATATATGTCAAACAGCTATAAATAAATTTCAAATCACATCATAAATGAATTTAACAAATATTAGAAATCTTAGCAGTTGTGAGTAGGTTAAAACACTTACCTTTTGAATTTAAATCCAATTTAAACCCAAAAATTTGACCGTTTCAGAATTCGTCCAAACCAGCGTCATCAAGTCCGGAATTTCAATACGATCCTAACAAAAAAACCGCGTGTAAAACGGGTATCGTATGCGGAAGTTATAGCGATTATTGTGATTGAATTTTAATTAAAAAAAAATTGAAAAGTGAACACACTCACCTTAGCCACGTCATCATACTCCATTGATCACGTGCCTACAGTACCCTACGCGCACGAAACATTTATATCCAGCACGCACGAGGCCTCCTCGATCCAACGCACGCCGCCACTGGAACTGCAAGATCACTTGACCACGCCCAACGCGTACACGTGCCGCACGCTCGGCCTCACGAACCCCCTTCCTTGCATCGTCGCCCAGTCGCGAGATCTCGGCCGAAAAAATTGAACAGCCGCCACCCAAAAATTTACCCTAGTTGAATTTTCCACTCAAATCCAACCGTCGATTCGACGAACGATCACCACAGATGCACTCACCATCGTCCACTCTACAGAACCCAGAAAAGGTTCGTCGATCCGTCGAGTTTGATTTTAACGTGATGAACGGCCGAGACTTCTTCGATTTTTACCGGTCAAACGACAATCCAAAACGAAAAACGAATTTCACCAGAAGATTACGCACTTCGAGAGCTTCAACATATAAATTTTTCTGAGGACTTTAAATTTTAGGCTTTGGATTTGATTTTTGAAATTAAAATTGGATCTAGGGTTTGCAGCCATTGGAAGAAAAGGAGAAGCTGATGAAATTTTACACGCAGACAAATAAGAATAGGCGGAGGCTACGGTTTAGCATGGTATTTATAGGTAAAGTTGAAATAGAATAATGGATCGGGTTGAATGTACGCGCTAACGACAAAGTGGACCAAAAAGCCCGTTTCGACTCCGGAATGAAATTTGGTCAACCCATATATCAAAATAGATGTTTAAGAATATTTTAAACGCAATGGAAAAGGTTTCAATTCCAAATTCCATCATATGGAGAAGTTATGCTAAAATCAGTATTTTCAAATTGATTTCATTGCATAAATTTCAAGACGTTTCGAGTCCGTACGATCAAACGACAAGTCAGATCGCTACGAAACTTGAAACCCTATTATAATTCACCGTTGCGGATCTGATGAAACTGGTTTCATCGAATTTCGAATCAGTGGCCAAAATGGCTATTTTTCCAACTAATTAAATAAATTAAAAATTGATTAATTAAATCAAATTTCCAATTTAAATTCTAAAATTGTCCATTCTTATTATTCTCAATTCCTCAATCATTTACGATGGTTTTAAACAAATTAAAAGTCAATTTAAAGTTAATTATCTTATCGATTTCAGTATTAACTTCAATTTATTGAATTCAGATTGTGTAAATAAATTTTCAAAAATTTCCATTTAATTACATCAATCAAAAATTATATCCATTCATATTGTCAAATAGAAGGATTTATCATTTGACTCAAACTATTTCGTTAATATTTTCTTATTCCATCTTCATTTCAATTAACGAAAAATTTAACGTTTAATTCTACTTATTTCAATAAACTCAATCATTTAACTTTAATTTCAAATAAATAAATAAATCCCGATTTCCATGCATTTCCATAAATTGGCCTTTCATTAAATTTAGACTTTAATTAGCCAAGGCTATCTCTAGGCACATTAATATTTCCTAAATAAATCCCCTTATTAGATTTCAAATTATAAATAAATTAATAAATCTTGGTTTTCACTACTTAAATCAACCAGTCCTCATATTATAAATAAAACTAACGTTCATTACGTCTTATAGAATTAACCATTTTTAATGACAAATCAAATCTACCCTAACTGCACAAATTAGGGCAATTAATGGCAATTGACTTCACATTACTTCATTAATTATCAATAGAAATCTCAATAAAACCGTTTATTTATTACATACATTATTCGTAAATTTACAATTCCCATTATTCCATTATTATTACATTTACGCCTTCCGTTATTATATTAATAATCACCAAGTAAAGTTTATTATCAACTATAAATATTATAACCACTTACGGACATTAATTTTATAAATTTACTATTTATTACGTATTCTTCATCAGTTAACATAATTTTGAATTCCTTGCCCAATTTACCAATTTCAATCAATCCTAACTTTACCATCTGTTTCAATTAATAGGGTGTGCACTAATTTAATTATTGCGTTAATTCCTATTAATATAACATTAAAGCTCATTTAATTCCAATTAATTCACATTTTAATTATTAAACCAAATAAATTGACATTTTATGGATATAATTCACATTGAAGTATCAAATTACAGTTTATCCCTTATTATTCCATCAATTAATTGTAACTTTGAATTTATTCCCTTTTACATATTTCAAATCAATTACAACTTTATAATTTTTCCAGGTAATGGGTATTCCATATTCAATGCTAATTTTATTTTATTACGTTAATATACGCCTACTTACATTTAATTTGAATGAATATTATGTTTTTAAATGTGTACTTCTATCCATTTAACACATTAATTACGGTTTTTAAATACTTTACATTCTATAAAATTTTCAACATTAAATTTTTCATTCTATTAATTTCTTTACATACTCTACGTATTAATTAATTAACATAATTTGAACTTTACTTCAAATAAATTCATTGACAAATAAATTAGGTAATTTATAATAGTTGTACCCTTAACTTTATTTCCAAATATCGTACTACCTAATTTCCTTTAATTGCAATTTGATTTCCAAATCTTATGCAACATACTAAAGAAATAAATACATATCTTAATTGATTTATTTTTTCCCATTCATTATAAATAAATGCACACATACAAGTTAAGATCCTAAATCCAATTAATCATTCCATGTTGGTTCCATTCCCCTTCACATCAACTATCACTTTATGAGTAAATTAGCATTTCCTATTTATTTTGTTACATTCACTTGTATTCACTTTATAAATAAATTGGTATTCCATTTAATCCATTAATTATTATCTTTAATTATTGCAATTCGTTATCTAACATAAATTTTGAATCTATTTCCAAATTTTCAAATTTCAATAAATTAAAACCTTACGATCGTTTACAAATAAACATGGGGATTGTACTAATTAAATTATTTATTGTCCTGCATTACTTTGTTATCTCAATTTTACATTCAGTTTCCATTAATCAAGATTTTATTTCATTGATAAATTCCATACTTGCCTTTATTACTTTCAAATCTTATTTCATTCATGAATGCCATCATTTATCAATTATTACAAAATTTCATTTATTAATATTCATGTTATTCATGCTATTCATGTTTAATTCAATTCCTTTGCACATTAATTCATTTACTAAAGTTTACAATCATTTATTTATATTACTTACCTTCTTATTATATTAAATTAGTAGCATTTCAATTATACTTCTGATTATTACATTCCATTAGTTAATTCAATATTCTTGTTTGTTTCTTTTATTAAACTTATAACTAAGTATGACAAATTTCACAATTTCAATTGATTGCAATTACATTTTGCATTTGTAAATCTTAATTTCAATTGCTATATTTAAATTTCTAACATTTGCTTCATTATAACTGCTAAGATTTTTATTTCTTTCTAAATTTAATTGCAAAATTTAAATTAAAGTAACAAATTTATTAATCAAAATTTACGGGTCGTTACACATATTCAATTTAACTGATCCTAAAATCAATTTATTTAATCTCTATCAACTTATAGAAGTTTAATTACTTTTGTTTACGTCAAACGGCAACTATTTTTACGTAAATTCGACGATATTTGCTTAATAGAGTATCCATTTTAGTTTATAACTACTTCAAATTAATTTCAACTCATTCTGTATTTAATTCCATTTCATTCCTAATTTATTCACCAACCATTCATTGCATTTCATTTCATCTCCGCATTGGATTCATTTTAAAACTATTTCATTGAGCTTGACACATTCGATGCTTATATTAATATCCATTCTCCAAATAAATTTAACCCAAACTTTTTATTTAATGGTCCTCCATTCTTACTCGAAACCAAGCTTTTATTGACTTAAGTATTTCTACTTCAAATTAATATGCCTCATAACTTAAGTTCATTCTGATAACCCAATTCCAATTAAAAATTTGATTTAATTTCCATTCAATCAGACTTCATCCATTTATTATTTCATTCAATTAACCCATTTATTCACCCCATTTTAGATTTTTAATTCATCTACTTAATTCATTTTCGAATTTATTTTATTAATACAAAGCCATTCTCAATTTATTTTTACTCACCCAGGTTTTTGTTTGCAACTCAAACTATTTCTATTATAATTCAACTCTATTATATATATATATATATATATATATATATATATATATATATATTTTACAATATCTCCACTTATTTCAATTCATTATCAAATCCAAGTCGAATTCTATTTATAATTCGAATTTATTTCTAAACTTCATTATTAACTTACCATCCATTTTATTTAACCGAGTTAAATTTTACTAATATACTCTATCAAAAAATTTATTTAGCTAATTAGCTTACTTCCCCTTTTATTCCAATGTTCGATTTTATTACAAAAATCACTTCATTATATTTTCCTGAGTTCAAACTTGTTTTTTTCATAATCCCAATTTAGATTGTCTTTCATTTTCCAAAATTCTAACACTTTTATTTTTAAAATTTTAGAAATACTTTTAAATTCACATAATACTATTTAAAATAGCTTTATATAAAAATACTTCTTATAACTCGATGTCTCAACCAGTCCATCCTTGTTCTCACAGAAATTCGGTCATACGTTGATCAGGCGTAGTACTGAAAATCTATAAGTACTTGGTAAACCCGTTTCAACATCCAGTGAAAATACTTGGAAAATAATTTTATTGAAAATATAGAAAACAGTTTTTGAAAATAGAGGAAATATCTTTGGTGAGAATGCTCTGGAAATCATCTCCCCCATCCATGGTCGCAGTTACATCCTGGGTTACGTTGCCATCGCAGCAAAAGTCCAACTGCAGGCACTCCACGCCCCTCGATTACGCCATGGAACCCATAATAGATCGTAGTTACATTCCAAGGTTACGTTGCCATTGCAGCAAAAGTCCATTAACTGTAGGCATCAGCGCCTTCGATTTTCGCTGTCAAAATGAAACTTTTGCACTCCTACATAGGTCACAGCCTACCGATGTAAAATCAAATGTAGATTATTGGCTCTCAGCGGCACACACGACTTTCGCTATGTTACCATACGTCGCAGTCTACCGATGTAAAATCAAACGCAGACTGTTTGCTCTCAACAGCACAGACGACTTTCGCTATGGTTTGTAGTAGATCGCAGTGACATCGAGTTACACTGTCGTCACAGCATAACCCAAATGCCTCTGTAGGCATCAGCTCCCCTCGACTTTCGCTACACACTACTCATAATCCTCAAGAACTAGTTTTGTCCGGACTCCTCACATGATCAACTTTAGAACCCCCCTTAGGGTTCAAGGTAGCACCAACCGGTGGAACTCCTGAGAAGTTCATTTCAAGGGAGCGCCTTTTTCCCTAGAGCCATCATCAAAACACTTTATACTATACACATATAGTATCTTTCAAATCGTACACCTAGTATGATCTCATATAAAGCTCCTTTACACAAAATCGATTATCCCAAAATCGATAATTATCAAACTAGGCTTTCCAAATTCCAATATTGATTTTACCCAAAAATCAAAAGCCTTTCCAGATCCAAAGGTTCCCAAAACCTTTGTCCTAAAATCCTCATAAGATCCTTTATATATATATATATATATATATATATATAAAATTTTTTTTAAAACTTTGGATCATTTCAAACTTGTATAAACTCTTTTTTTATACTTCAAACACTTTAAAAATCCTTTTCTTCCGTCCATAAATACAACAAGGGGAGATTTATCTTATATATAACAAAGGTATATAACTTTGTTTATTCAAAATCAAATATTCATATTTGATTACTCTTGTCAATATCAATTTCATTCAAATCCGTATGATGTACACTTATAATCCACATGCTATACCAATCTGATCGCTCACTCGACCACACAGTTTCACTTCCGAACTAGTATCGTCCACCCGACTACCTAGTGCGGACTCAGATCTGGTTTCTTGATCAGAAACCGTCATTCTCCTTGCATAGACATAACCATGATAGAGAATATCCAGAACCAATCAACAATCCATATCCAGGTTCTCCGTCGAAAATCGAGTGAAAAATTTCTACTCGGATCGATAAAACTACCTCGAAATTTTGTGCTCGAATCTGGATCAAATAACTATGTGAATAGAATAATATGCATACATCTTACGTAATTAACTTCATTGATTATTAACTAAATCGATTTCTCTTTCTACTTACATTCCCTTTAATTTCTATCCACATATTTACAATTGCTTCAATTCCTTTGGGTTATTACTTCAATTCTTATCTCAGTTGGGTATTTAATCAATAACAGTTTGAACTCCCACCAGTTTATTTTTAGAAAATAGCTTGAAAATTTTAAAAATAGATAAGTAGTTGAAAAATAATTATTAGTTTGTAAAATAGCTGCAAAATAGTTAACTAATTGTAAAATAGTTGATAAATAGTTAAATAGTTTGAGAAATTTTAGATAATTGCAAAATAGTTGTAAAATAGTAATTAATATGTAAAATAGTTGAAAAATAGCAAGTAGTTTATAAAACAGTTGAAAAATTGTTAAATAGTTCCAAAAATAATCGTAAAACAAATTTAAAATAACCTGGCTTTAAAAAGAAAGGTTGTATATATTAAATAGCTTGGAAAAATAATTTATATTAAAACAATTTATATTGAAAATAGTCCAGAGTCAAAACAGTTCACTTTCCCACCAATACAATTTAAATTTCCCCTTCCATTTAAATTGACTCAATTCCAATTTAAATAATCTTCAATTTCCATTGAAATTGATTTAACCCAATTCAAGTTGAATCAATCGTGATTTCTTTTCCAATTTAAATCAAATTCCATTTGATTTTAAACCTATTCAACTTTAATTATAATTTCAAATTATTCTAATCAATTTGGACTAATATCAATTGAACCCACTTCAAATTCAAATCATTTCAATTTAATCCAATCCAAATTTTCCATTTAATTTTTTAAAACTTAAGCATCTTCAATCACAAATCCAATTAATTCAAATCAAATTCAATTTTGAACTAATTCAATTCCAATTTCAAATTTAAACCATCCCGAATTATATAAATTCAAGTTAAATTTTTAAATGTTGACTTAGTCCTTTAAATCAAATCAACTTATCTCATTATACCATTTAATTCTGAATCCATTTCAAACTTATCTTCATTTAATTTTAATTTGGTTGTATTTCTATTACCACTTAATTTAATTCCAATTCAAGATTTCAATTTGGTTGTATTATATTACTTCTTAATTTAATTCCAATAATTTAACAACCAATCACCTTAATATTTATTAGAAGGAAATATTGCTTTATATATCAAAATATATTTTTATATAAATTTATTAAAAACCTTTATATAAGAAAATAACAAATACGCTCTCATACACACACACACACACACTCAACTCATCCTAGAGTACTAGGATTCTATTTAAGGACTAATCCCCACCAGAGCCAAGGTTCTCGCTTAACCTTTCAGCTCTGATACCAACTGTAACGACCCGGGATTTTCGATCCCGAAAATCCCAGGTAGTTATGAAAAGAAGAAAGAGATAGAAGAAAAAAAGAAGATCAGAAACACTAACATCTCACATTCGCAGCGGATAAAATATAATAACAAATAATATCAGTTATACAAAGGAATTCTGTATCTGTCATATACATTAATACTACATCAGAGTTACACATATATATAGACACTGGATATACACAACCATCATGTCTCATATATACAATAATATAATACAGCGGAAACACTCCATACGTTCTTGCCATCCAGCTCGCCTCTTGAGCTCCGAAACGTCCTTACCTGAAAATCTGTAATACTCGTCTAACCCGAGCATTACATTAAAGTAACACCCGGGTCAGGTTGGAAACCAGCGTGAGTAAAACCATCCAACATGGAATACAAAGCATACAACTTATATAGAACCCGGGGTAACTCGAAGCAAATTTACAAGTTCACAATATGTTATAGACATCACTTATTTCACACATAAATTTTCTAAGTACCAAAGATTTAGATTTAAATAGTCCAATTCCTTTAAATCACTTCATTCTAGCATATAGATTTCACATATCAATCTATAAAAATTCGAAGTGGTTTCGGGTATTTCCTAATACCCGACCCCGGTCTCTTCGAGTCTCATGTCATCCTAACCCAAGTTATCCAAATGAAATACACAACATTTCATATCAGAGATATCAACTCATTCAAAGCATTCAATACCATTCAATCATCCATAAGCATAGCTTGATCACTTCCAAATTAATTTAATTAATTCTAATTGAATCTCTAACCTCAATCGCTTAAATTCCTTGCTTAACATTAATTAATTCCAATCAATTAATTAATCATTCCTTAATTATCCATCTTAATTAATCTCCCTGGATTAATTATTCTTCAATTACATCTAAGTAATTATCTTTAATTAATTACACAAACTAATTATTCTTAACCAAAAATAAAATTAATTCTTTATTTACTTCAAAAATTAATTAACTATAATTAATTCACAAATTAATTAACTATAATTAATTACATTAATACTTAATTGCTTATATTAATTAATTTCTAATAAGTCACTTATTATTGATTGATTAATCTTAATTAATCAATCTTTAATTACATCATTGTTTATATAAATTAATGATTTCCAATTATATTTTAATTTATCCTAATCTAAATTAATTACATTAATTAAACCATAATATTAATCATTCTCGATTAATCTCAACATGTAATTAACTATCTTTTTATTTACTTCATTAAATAAATTAATTACTCATTTTAAAATAGTAGTTTAAAGGAATTTAGAACCAAATTCATTTTTAAATTCAAATCAATTTTAAAAATGCACTTTAACATTCAAGTTGTTAAAATAATTAAAATTAAAAATTTATTTGTTTGAAAATCCAAATTCACTCTTGAATTCCAGATTTAACTCTGATTTTAAACTTGTTTAAATCTTTACTTTACAATTTTAACTTCAGTTTTTAAATATCATTTTCATTTATTTCCAGTTCATTCTTATTTTTATTCTATAGTTATTTCACTTCCAAAATTCACCCTTATATTCCTTTCAAAAATCCAATTTTATATATTTCGATAACTCAGGGTATCGAAATATTCAAGCAACCCACATCATTCATTATTCCAATTACCAATAATATTCATCACAGAATATCAATCACTCCAATATATACTATATATTACTATATAATATAACACATCAATTCAATTCAACCATTCAACCAATCATTTAAATTTAACCATTTAAATTTAAATAAAAATCCAGAAGCATGAGATTACTCACCTTTGTTTCAAAATTGGCAATCTACTCCAGACCAGCTTGTTTCTTTTCAGATTTCAAACCTTGAATAAACAGTTATACGATTTATTAATATTTTACATAATCGAACAATCAACTATCCCTTTTTACAATTTTTATTTAACTAGTAATCTAATTTAAATTAATTACTTCATGTGATAATTTAAATTGACTAATGATTTAATTAAATTATTAATAAATTTTATTTAAACCAATTTGTTCGAATTGAAGTCCACTTTAAAATTTTAAAGTGTTATTAAAATTCTCAGATTTATTTACTGTCCTATATATATAAAACTAATCCCAAAATAAAATTGTTTAAACCTTATGTTATTTCACTATTTGAAATCAGCAACTTTAAACTTACCCCTTTTTTTATTAAATCAAAACTTTAAAAATCAATGTTACTATACCTTACAGAAAGATAAACCTAGACTCAGCAGATCTTCCTCACCATCGCGAAGACAGAACACGATTGCCACCGCCCCCAAACAACGCGACCACCATCAGGCTCCAGCCATCATTGCAAGGCGTACATCCTTCGACATCAATCCCTGCCCCCAAACTCACGGTCCCAAATCCTTCTTGACATTAAATTGAATTCGAATGGCCCTAGCCGATTCGATGGTCGTGAATCAAAGATCACCCAACATTGAGCACTTCACATCGATTCCAAAGATACCACCCCCTCCAGAACTGCAACCTCGCCTACCCTCGCGACACTGCCACTGCCTCGTCCCAAAGCCCTAATCGGTCGAACCCTAAGCCGCTTCCCCACACGCACGCTGCCTCGTCGCCATTACGAAGCCCTAGCCAAGCTCCAGTTCATCGAAGGAAATGAAGACTCGCGATTCGATTACGTTTTCAAGAGAATAGGTTTTTGGTTTTTGAATTGAAAATAAAGGAGAGGAAGAAATGAATTTCGATCGGCCATTAATTCCTTTTTTTTTATTTCAGTTTGATTTATCTGAAAAAATGAAGAGATATTTCCTAAAAGTGGCTTTGGGTATAAGCTAGACCGTAATCATGTGATTAGGGTGATTCAATTTAGACTTTGAATTGATTTTATATAATTGAATATTGAAAATATCTCGTACCGTGAAATTTCGAACTCCTAGTGAGGCATGCGACCTGGCATTCATAATGTTATACCCATATTTCGAACGCAATGGAAAAGGTTTCGAGCTCTAATTCGATGATATGCACAAGTTACGGGAATAAACGATCAATTTTAAATCAAATGATTAAAATAGTTTCTATGTGTTTTGAGCTGCTAGGGTCAAACGACAACTGCGATTGCTACGAAAATTGAAATCCGATAATAATTAACTATTACGGATCCAATGGAACTTGTTTCGTTGAAATCCGAGACTGTGCCTCGGAAGGCTATTTTTAAATTCAATTTAAACGGTTAAATTTCAAAACTGAACAAATCACCTTTAAATTCAATTTTAACGCCTCTACTATCTTCGGTAACATCATTATAAATTTTTTAAGCCTTCAAATTATTTTTAACAGGCTTAAAACTCCAGATTCAACATTTTACCCAATTTCAAATTATATAATTCAATAATTTAATTATCAAGTAAATAGTGATATTTGGAATTTAAGTTAAAATTAACCTTTCAAATATTTAAAATCAATTAAATATTCTAATTTAAATTGTTAGAAATTCTGGGTCGTCACATTTATCATTCCATATACACCTTTTTATTAATCCAAGAAAAGTGATTTCCTTTGTGCTTATCGACGCGTATTTTCGTGATTTGCATATATATTCAATATTCATACGAAAACATCCAAACTTAACGATCAAAGCATAATAAAAATCCATTTGAAAACATCATATTATCATCCAATTATAATACAATAGTTTATAATTTATCACCTTGGGTTTTAAACGATTTAATTAAAAATTCGCTATAGCTCCTCTAGTCGAGTTTCGAAGCTCATTATTCTTCGAATTTTTAGCTCCTAGGTGCCTTGACCAAGAATTGAGATGCCTAGGGATGCACGACCTAGGGTGTAGAAGGGGTTGTTCTTGGCCAAATGAAGAAGTATGGTGGATATTTGAAGAACAAAGAGAAAAAGAGGAGTTTCGGGATTGTTTTGCGGTGTATAACTATATATTAAAATTTAAACTTTTTTGAAATAAATTTTAACATTATTTCTCTTAGAATGGAAGCCATAAAAGTGGAAGATAAAGCTTAGAAATATGAAGTAGAAGAAAAATGAAAATGAAGAGAAGGGAATAGGGTATTTATAAGAAAAGAAGAGTATAAAGGAAGACATGTACGCATCACCTTTTGCATCACCATTTCAAGGCTTCTCCTACACACCTCCCCTCCTCCAAAGCACGGAAAAAGGCTTCCCCCATGTACCCATCACTTCCATCTTCTCATATGTGCATATGTTGACTTATATATGCTTAAGGAGTTAGAAATCATAAAATATATTATATATTTTATGTTATACTTTTATATTTATATATTTTGGTATATGTATGTTTATGCGCATGTTACATATATGCCTATGTACATGTATATAGGTATGTAACATATCCCTACAACGGTGCACAACTTCAACATGTTGTATCGTTACAAATCCCGTTTCAATTTTTGTTTATATGTTCTCTTATAAATTAATATGCATATTTTTGTAAACAAATCTTGAAAATAAATTTTATTATTGTTACTAACTAATAAAAACAATCATATTTTACTTATAAAATCATATAAATTATTATAAATTATTATTCACAAAATTATTTGTATTATCGATAAAGATAAACGATCATTCATTAAAGTGATATATTTATGGATCATTACGTAATTAGACCGATGCTCTTCTGAAATAATCATATCAAGCTTTGGGCCTATAAAGCATTGTTGTATACATGTCTATGTCAATAATGTCCAAAGTGCATAGTCAAAATAGTAGGCATGTCCAAGTCCTTGTTCATATAAATTGGGCATGATTACAATCAAATAGCAGTTTTCTCTAATTCAATTTAGGATTTACAAGAATTTAGTTTTGAGAGTTGAGGAAAGAAACGACCGCCCCTCCATAGTGCCTCTAGGTCCATATTTATAAGGGATGAGTTGCGGCATAATAGCTTGATGCTCGACATTCATGAGCTTCAGCATCATCAACGTCATGTGGCACCGAGCCTCATTCTATGATGACCTTCGACAACCTTGAGTGGTTAGTAGATCCTCGACGCTATTGCAGTAAAGGTGGTATTCGACACTAATTAGGAGTGATGTTAGTCTGAAGTTGTGCTTGTATGAGTCGACGTTCATATAGAACTATATTGTTATGTTGTGGCACCTCTTTATATAACATCGACGTTGATAATTCCTATGAATGTTGATGTCTTTTGGCATCATTGTTGCACGTTGGTACGTGATATTTTAAGTGTTGATGAAGTGCGGCACTGTTATAACACTACATTAATAGATGTTGACATTAATAAACATTGACATTGATGAGCGATGATACGGGAAATGACATGGATTAACATCAACGTCGACATTGATGGAAGGTTGCATCATTTTACAGGATGACGTTGGGGTAAGGCAGCATTGATCATAGGCGGTATAAATAGCGAATGGCATCGATATAGGGCGGTAATGATTGAGTTGTAATATCCACCTCATCTTCATATGTGATGGCGATAATGATGGAAGTTGGCACCAATAAGATGCGACATAGATCCTACCTTTATAACGTTGATGGCTTACACTATTAGTTTTATGTGCATCATCACTTCCTTGGAGAGACGTGATATTGTTTCCATGCGGTATGGATAAAACTCAGTATTCTTGGCTTCATTGAAGACAGCGATGTTGAAGAATGGTGACAAGAAGATAGGGTGGCATGGACGAGAATTTGTGTTGCCTCTATAGATGAGGAACGACAATGTAGCCTTTCAACATTGGCAGTTGGTATATTATTCTTTACTTTTGACACATATCTTTGTTCCCATCCTTTGAAAATTACGTGGATAACATTTTCCTCCTCCTTATATGAGTGAAGCTTTTTACTCTTTAATGTAAAACCATGAATTCCTTTGCATTGTCCGATCCATAGTGAGATCTCCTTCCTAGTGCTATTTTCATATAAAATGCAAAACAAGCCATGATTTTTATTGTTAACCTTTTGATCTGATTTTTAGCAAACCTTCTAAGGTATTAATAAGGACCTTCTGTTTGAAACCTAATGTTAATTTTGGAGTTTATTAAGAGTAGAAATTATCTAAACAATAAAGTTTTTCATGAATAGAAAACTAGACAATCATTTATGAATTATAGTTTCCTAAGTGGAAATATCATTGGATGGAGGACCAGAAATCCTTCTAGCAATGATAATAGAAGATCAGTAGATCCATCCTACGATTATAATTGAAGGCCAGAAAATCCAATGATAATAGGTGAAGATCAGAAAACCTTCTTGCAATGATAGAAGAGTAGAAATCCATATAATATTCATAATATATGATCACAAAACCATTTGGTAATAATAACATATTGAATAGAAAACCAGAAACTCATTTGGTAATAACAAAATACCAGAAAACCATCTGGCAATAATAATAGAAGACCAAAAATGGCAATAATAATAATAGAAGACTAGAATCCAATCTGGCAATAATAATAGAAGATCAAAAAATCCATCTGACAAATCCAATCTAGCAATAATAATGGAAGGCCAAAAAATTTAACTTGCAAATCCACTATGGCAATAAAAATGAAAGAGCAAAAAATTCATCTGGCAAATCCAGTTTGGCAATAATAATGGGAGACTAGAAAATTCATCTAGCAATAATAGAAGAAGACCAGAAATCTAGTCTGGAAATAATGGTAGACCAGAAAATTCATCTGGCAACAATAGAAGAAGACTAAAATCTAATCTGGCAATAATAATAGAAGACAGAAAATCCATCTGGAAAATCCAATCTGGCAATAATGATGGAAGATCAGAAAGTTCATTTGGCAAATCCAATCTGGCAATAATAATGGAAGACCAGAAAATTCATCTAGCAATAATAAAAGAAGACCAAAAATCCAATATGGCAATAATGGAAGACCAAAAAATTCATCTTGCAAAAATTAGAAAAGACCAGAAATCTAATCTAGCAAAAATAATGGAAGATCAGAAAATTCATCTGGCAATAATAGAAGAAGTTCAAAAATCCAGTCTGGCAATAATAATGGAAGACCAGAAAATTCATCTGGAAATAATAGAAGAATGCCAAAAATCCAATCTGGCAATAATATTGGAAGACTAGAAAATTCATCTAACAATAACAGAAGAAGATCAGAAATCCAATATGGCAATAATAATGGAAGATCAAAAAATTCATCTAGCAATAATAGAAGAAGACCATAAATCCAATCTGGCAATAATAATGAAAGACCAAAAAATTCATCAGACGATAATATAAGAATATCAAAAATCCAATTTGGCAATAATAATGGAGGACTAGAAAATTCTTCTGACAATAATAGAAGAAGACTACAAATCCAATCTGACAATAATAATAGAAGACCAGAAACTCTATTTAGCAATAATAGAAGAAGATCAGAAATCTTTTTCAGGCAATAATAATAGATCTAACTTTAGAAGATCACTTGATTTTCACTTTGGAGCATAAACTACATGTTTGTGATTGAGTTCTTTTATCTTTCTTTGGATATTGGACACCATAGTCCCATTTTCTTTGCACCTCTCTTTGGTCTTCGGACATCCTACTCCTTTTCTTTGTGCCTCTCTTTGGACCTTATTTGTCTTAGTCCTTTTCTTTGCACCTCTCTTTGGGTTTTGGACGTCTTAGTCCTTTTCTTTACGCCTCTCTTTGAGCCTTGGACGTCTTAATCCTTTTCTTTATGCTTCCCTTTGGGCTTGGACATCTTAGTCTTTTTTCTTTGCGCCTCTCTTTGGGCTTTGGACATCTTGGTATTTTTCTTTATGACTCTCTTTGGGATTTGGACCGCTTTGTCTTTTTATTTGTCACTATCTTAGGTGATGATCTCAACTTGAATCGTACCCTTTATCACTATCTTAGGTGATGATCTCAACTTGAATCGTACCCTTTATCACTATATTAGGTGATGATTTTGGTCTGTTGTCTGGTGCTTTTGGTTAGCTATCTTAAGCAGAACCAATGACTTACTTGACCTCCCTTCAAGAGGCGCTTTAGAGAGGCCCTTGATGGTGGCGCTAAAGGCTCTGGTTCAGTGCTTTAGCCAAGTCATTTTAGACGGGACCAAAGGCTTACTCCGTTCTCCCTCTAGGAAGCACTCCGACCAGGCCATGTAGGCGGGGGCAGAAGCCTTCTAGATGCTTTGATCAAGCCTTTTTAGATAGGACAAAGGCTTATTCTGATGTCCCTCTAGAAGGTGCTTTGTCTAGGCCATCTTGGCAAGGGACAAATGATTTTTCCACTTAGTACCTTCTTAGGTAGTGGTTTAGGCTTTCCATTATTTTAGGAGAGTTTTACTCCTCGACCATATAGATACACTTATCTCAACTTCATTTGTGCATTATTGGAAAATACAGTCGCAAATGTTCGACGTTCCATGCTCTGGGTATTACATTACCATCAGGTTGGCATACTTTATAGGTTCCAGGTGATATTACTTTGTGTATGATTAAGGGCCCTTTCCAATTTGGTCCGAGCGGTCCATCCACTGGATTCTTGGTATTTTCTGTAACTCTTCAGAGCACTAGATCATTTTTCTGAAATGATCTTCCTCTTACTTTATAGTTATAATATTTGGATATTTTTTGTACGTATTCAGCTATCGGTATAGCCGCTTCATCTCTTAACTCATTGATTGAATCCAAGTATTCTCTCTTTAACTCTTGATTCAGATTAAATGCACATGCAATTCTTTAATGGGAAGGCACTTAGACTTCAATTGGGAGCATGCCCTCACATCCATATGTTAGGGAATATGCTATGCCCTGTTACAGTTTTAGTAGTGGTTCTATATGCCCATAAAATGAGAGGTAATTCCTGAACTTAATTTCCTTTTGCTCTGTCTAACTGTTTCTTTAGGATGGTTTTTACGGTTTTTTTGGCAGCTTCAATAGTTTCGTTTGCTTTATGGGGAGCTATAGATGAAAAGCTCTTGATGATTCCATTCTTATTGCAGAATCAGGTAAATTCTTCACTTTCAAATTGAGTTCCATTGTCGGCTATTATCTTGTATGAAATTCCAAATTTAGTGACAATATTCTTAATTACGAACTTTAGAACTTTTCCTGATGTGATAGTCGGAAGTGGGCCTGCTTCTACCCACTTTGTGAAGTAATCAATGGTTACTACTACATATTTAGCTCCTCCTATGGATATTGGAAATGGCTCGATTAGGTCAATTCCTCATACATCAAAAGGCCACGGGCTTGACATTGAATTTCACTTGACCGTAGATATGGGATCTTAGAGAACTTTTAGCATTTTTCACACCTTTTCACATAATCGATAGCACAGTTAGTCGTCAATGGCCAATAAAAACCCTTCTCATAACTTTCTTAGCTAACTTTACACCATTGGAAATGATATCCATAGAATCCTTTGTGGGCTTCTTTTAGCAATTTCGATCCTTTTTCCAGATCAATACATCTCAAGTAAGGGAGTGAATACCCTTTCTTATAAAGTATTACATTTACCATAATGAAAGTTGAAGCCTGTCGATTTTTTCTCCTTGCCTCCTTATCTGTTGGTAACTTTTCTTTTGTTATATATTCTATGATTTGTGTCATCTAATAATTCTTATATTGACCATTAGCTTCCGTATGAGGAGATTCGTCTTGATGTATCTTAGTTTCATCTCCTTTCTCCTTGTGTGTTAAAGCTTGATACTTGGTCAACACCAAGGACTCCTTCTTTGGATTGGGGCTTTACTCATCTATACTAGGATTCAATTGATAGCCTATTGTCGGGCTTCCGGTGCCCCTCACGAGCTAGTCAAATTAGCTAAAGAATCAGTTTTGGAGTTTTTGCCTCTTGGTACTTGGTGCATTGGGAAATCAGCATTGTCAACATTTTTTTGACATATAGGATCAGCTTTGTATCCTTCGTCCGATCCTTTTGGTTTAACTGATTCACCATTAATTTTGAATCACTAAAAATCTCAATTCTAGGAATCTTCAATTGGAGCATTAGGGTGAGCTTGTTATCATCGATTCATATTTTGCCACATTATTAGTAGCTAGAAACCCTAACTTCATTGCGTAATGCAAACGGTGCCCATTGGGGGTGATAATAAAATATCTAATTCTAGCCCCCTGTTCATTTGAGGCTCCGTCCACGAACAGCTACCACTTAAGCTTTGTATCTTTTTCCTTCTCTGACTACTTTTTAATGAATCCTAAACATACATTAATGATGTCGGCCATAGCTTGCCCTTTAATTGCTACTTGGGGTAGGAATTCGATGTCATATTAACTAAGCTCCATTCCCAAATTTACTAACCTCCCCGAGGCTTCAAGTTTAATAAAAACCTGTTTGAGTGGAAAGTTAGTTAAGACTTTGATCAAATGTGCTTAGAAACAAGCTCTTAGTTTTCATGTGGTGCGCATTAAACAGTATGCTAATTTCTCTAGAACCGGGTATCTAGTTTCTTCATCTTTGAGTCTCCTACTGGTATAATATACTGGAAGCTTAGTTCCTTTTTGTTCTCTGATCAGTATAGGACTGACTACACGTTCATAAACTACCATGTAAAGATAAAGGTTTTCTCCATCCACAGGACTAGAGAGAATTGGTGGTTTCTCCAAATGATCCTTCAGCTCTTCAAAAGTTTCTTGACAATCCTTACTTCACTCAAAGTTTTTCTTCTTCTTTTCACATCAAAGAACGGAATACACTTGTCAATGGCATTGAAAATGAATCTATTCAATGCTACCACTCTCCCATTTAAGCTCATTACATCTTTACTTGTTTTGGGCTCTGTCATATTATTAATAGCTTGAATTTGGTTAGGGTTAGCTTTGAATCCTCTTGCCTGATAATACATCCCAAGAATTTTCTGGACTGGATCCCAAAAGAACATTTTGGCGGATTAAGCTTCATGTGATATTTTCGTGACACTTCGAACATCTTTGAAAAATCCCTTAGATGATTGCTTTCCTCTTGAGATTTTACCAACATATCATCCATATATACCTCCATGTTTCGGCCAATTTTTTCCTTGAACATTCTATATACCAACCTCAGGTATGTCGCTTCAACATTCTTTAACCCAAAAGGCATTACCTTGTAGCAATACATTCCCCAATCTATTATAAAAATGGTGTTTTCCTCATCTGGTTTGAATATCGTTATTTGATTGTTTCCAAAATAAGCACCCGTAGAAGATATGAGCTAGTGTCCATTTGTTGCATCAACTGGTTAGGCTATCCCTTGGGGGGGGGTTTAACAATCTTTTGGACACACTTTATTCAAACCAGTATAATCGATGCATGTCCTCCACTTTCCATTAGAATTTTTGACTAATATTAGGTTGGCTAACCACTTCGGATAAAGTACTTCTCTAATAAATCTATTTTCAAGCATTCTCTTAACTTCTTCTTTTAAAGCATTGGATCGAACTTTATCAAACTTCCTTTTCTTTTGTTAGATAGGTGTGATATTTTGGTCTATATTCACGTCATGGCACATGATGGCTAGATCTATTCCAACTATATCTGAATAGATCTAGGCAAATACATCTTTGCTGGATTGCAGGAATTATATTAGCTCTGCTTTAAGTTTGCTATCTTGCTCTTTTTCAACATTCACTGTCCTTGTCGGATCAACTGGATCCAAGCATATTTCCTCAAGATCTTCTATGGGATTCATTCTCTCCTGCTCACCACTACAGTCTAATTCAGTGACCATCTTTCACCTTCGATTTCATCCTCCACCATATTTGTTTCCTTCCTTTTCCTTTTTTTTCAATGGAGTTAAACTTTCTGAGTGTACGTTTAATTTCTCTATAAGCTTCTGTTTTTGCTTTGGATGATTGGTTTGAAAACCTTTCATCCAAAGGCTGTATAATTTTAGCTCCAACAGATTTACTTTGCTTTGAGTCATAACAAGAAAGGCAATTTCGTTCATATTGCTCGAGTGCGGCAAAATACATTTCGCGAGTGCTAAATTACTCTCCCCTTATTGTTCCCCAACCGCTTTTGTTTAAGAACATCACCACTAGTTATTTCGGCAAAACAAAAGCATCAACCTCATCCAAAGCTGTCCTTCCAAGGAAGGCATTGCAATAGGAAGGTTTGTTCATTATGACAAAAAGAGTCTCAAAAGTCATGGAGTGTAGTGGAGCTCCCATTTGTACCAAAAGTCTTATCTACCTAATAGGTGTCGATCATGTGTTATTGAATCAAAAATTGGCTTAAAACTTGGCTCAAGAATTCTGTCCGGGATTCCCATTTGGTCGAAGGCATGTTTAAAAATCACATTAACAACACTTCCAGTATCCACCAAGATTATAGTAACCATAGAGAGTCCAATTTGCACAGTGATCATAAGCGGATCGCTATGCGGATGACAAACCCTTCTCAGTTCCTATGGAGTAATGGTCAAGTTATGCATCTAGATCTAGAATTTGGGATTTTTGAGTGGTGGTTCCTAGTGGAGAGGGAAAACCCCATCTTTTTATTGTCTGATATAGTGATTTCTAGCTTATTTGCTGCTTCCCGCTATGTGCGGTACTCCATGGATAACATCAATTCTATTGAGTGGTGGAATGAAGTCTAAATGAACATTGCCTTCTACAAAGTTTGCAGCTTTGTTTGGTAGTATTTGGTTTCCATTTTCAGAATGAGCAATTTTTTTATTATCCTTAACGAACTCCTTTAGGTGTCCATAGCTAATCATTCTTGAATTATGTGTACCAACACTCGACATTCATCTATTTTATATCCATTTTGCCTTATGATAGGTGCAATAGTCTCGTCTTTTTCTAAGTTCAGGATTTGTTTTAGCTTTGTAGAAGCTAGAATGACGCCGCTTTCCTTTATCGCAGCAAATATATAAGATATTGACTAGTTCAAAGCAACATGATTAGTACCAGGGGCCTCTCCCATTTTTGCTTCCCCCTTTACAGTCATAGCTAGTTTTTCTCGCTTCCTTTTTTGTCTTGTTTTTAATCTTGGCATGATACACTTCATCCATACGGACGAATTTGTCAACTTGATAGTAGAAATCTTGTAAATTCTTGCATCAATGTATATGGATTTCTCTCCATAATGGGTTCGGTCAATCAGCCCTAAATGAATTGCTACCAGCTTGTCCCTATCGGTCATGTCTTTCGCCTTTAGTGCCTCTATAGTGAAACTCTTAAGATGCCTAACAACTCCCTCGGTTTTTGCTTGATATTGGCTAGCAGCTTGTAGTCATAGTCGGATCTTTACAAATATAGATCTATGTAGTGAATTCATACGAAAATTGCTTCTAGGAATAGGTAGTTTTTTCTCGGTACTATCTCTTCACTTAGTTGTTTCTCTTTGAAAAGTAGTAGGGAAAAGCCTACAGTGCATAGCTCTAGATGCGTTGTATAAGTCCATCCAACTTTCAAAGGCCAATAAGTGATCATTTGGACCAATCGATCCATTATACCCGATAGATGGAATCTTGATGTGAGAAGGAATTTTTATGGACACGATTTCATCTATGAAGGGAGCTTCTCGATGATTATCGTTGATTCTGTCATCAAGAGTTCTCTTTCCCTTGAGATTAAGCATCTCTTTTTCCATTTTTTCCACTATGTCCCATAAGTAGGCTTCATCGCTGGTAGATACTCCTATCCGGTTTATATTCCTTGGAGGTTGAAATTCTAGATTGTTCCATAGATTTTTCTATCATCCTTCCTTGGTAATTTGTTTTAGCCTATTGTCTGGCTTCTCTCTTTTGTGGAGTTAATGTGAGTTTTCCTTTACTTTTGTTCCTAACTAAAGAGGCATTCAGACCCCTTCTTGGAGATTCTACCTTATCTCCACCCGTGAGCATAGAGGATTTAATGATTCTTTCTAAAAGCTCTTTCATCATTAACATTTTTTGTGCTAGGTCTTTAATCTTAGCTTCTCTGTTGGTTGGTTGTGCCGATTCTGATGGTTGTCTGACTTTAAATTGTCTAGGTTGAAATTGGGAACAACATTTTCTTCCAATGTTGTTTGCTATGCGACCTCATCATTTGGAACATTAGTTCACCTTGATTTTACCCTTTTTTAGAATAAAATAATTCACTTAGTTAGTTTGAGGAAAGGATTAAATAAGACCGAAGGTTCAAGCCCTCCTTCTAGCGCAAAAATGTTAGATGAAAACTTGGCATAACATCCATGATGCAAATTATGATAAACCAATCCTTGATTCGAATTCATGTGATGAAATGATTAAGCATGACCGTATTAGCATTAATCGATTAATGCTGTCAAGGGTAAGCTTATCATTTAAAATTAAGTGCAAGATGATGTCATTAAAGAATGGATCTATAATGTCAATGGGACCTTGATGACAAATATTCGAAAGCCCGACTGTTTTCTTAGAATATGATATTCGAGATCTTTTAAGGTCATTTAAATTATTCGGGAATCCTTAAGATCAATTGATGTATGTATTTGAGAATTCATAGGATCTTTTGGAATTGTATACTTAAAGGCTCATAACATATATCCAAAGGAGATAGAGAAGACAAGTGCAGATTTGTGCAATAGCCCATTAAGCATGCTAATGAACTAGGTAATCGTTCATCACATTCGAAGTCCAGTGTTCATATACGATAGGAAAAATAGTATTGTGTATGTTAAAACCCAATTAGACCGAGACTCTTATGAAATAATCATATCGAGCTTTGAGCCTAAGGAGCGTTGTTGTATACACGTCCATATCAATAATTTCCAAAGTGCATAGTCAAAACAGTTGGCATATCCAAGTCCTTGTTCACAGAAATTGTGTATGATTATAATCAATCAAGAGTTTCCCCCAATCCAATCTAGGGTTTACAAGGATTTAGTTTCGAAAGTTGAGGAAAGAAACGACCGCCCACCATAGTTCCTCAGGTCCACAATAGGGGATGAGTTGCCACGCAGCAGCTTGATGCTCGCAGTCATGAGATTCGGCATCATCAGTGTCGTGCGGCGCTGAGCCTCGATCTCTGATGACCTTCGATAGCCTCGAATGCAAAGTTGATCATTGGCACTACTCCAGTAGGTTGTGTTGTTCGGCACTAATTAGGAGCGATGTTAGTCTGAAGCTGTTACAGTATGAATCGATGTTTATATTGAACTACATTGCTATGTGGCGGCATCTCTTTGTATAAAGTCGGCCTTGATAATTCCTATGAACGTTGATGTCTTTGGCATCATCATTGCATGTTGTTATGTGATATCTTCTTAGTGTTGATGAACTGCAGCATTGTAATAACACAACATTAATAGATGTTGAAATCAATAAGCATTGACATCGATGAGCGGCGATATAGGAAATGATTGGGATTAATAGCAACGTCGATATTGATGGAAGGCGGCATCACTTTGGATGGCAACGTTGGGGTAAGCAGCATTGATCAAAGGCAGTATCAATAGCAAATGACATCAATACAAGGCGGTACTGATTGAGTTGTGATATCCACCTCATCTTCATATATGGATGGTGATAATGATGGAAGTTGGCACCAATGTAATGCGACATAGATCCTTCCTCTATAACGTCGATGGATTACGCTGTTAGTTGTATGCGACATCATCACTTCCTTGGAGAGACACGATATTGTTTCTATGTGGTGTTGATAAAACTCGATACTCTTGGCTTCATTGAAGACATGTGGCATTGAAGTAAGGTGGCAAGAAAATAGGGTGGCATGTACGAGACTTCCTTTCTAGACAAGGAATGACAGTGTAGCCTTTCAACATTGGCAGTTGGTCTATTATTCTTTACTATTGATACAAATATCTTTGTTCCTATCTTTGGAAATTTATGTAGAATAGTAAGTTCTAAGATATTCTACACTTTCAGATCTCACAGCGAAAGGAATTAAAAAATAAGTACACGGAAAAGGACATCTCAGAAAAACAGTCTCTAAAATACTTTTGTTACACATACACTATTTTCAAAAGTACAATATAAGCTTTACAAACATTTAATACAATAAATGACTACAAGTGGAACGATGAATAATATGAGAACTCCAACTTGAAACTCCTTTCTCTCTGCCATCCTACGGTGGGGGAAAATGAAAAGAAGGGAGTGAGTCAGCCAAAACTCCGGTGAATGAGTACAAGTTTAATATGTGATGATCATGTTCAGTTAACTTCAAAACTATTCTAGATGACATAGGGTGTGCTACATGTTTTTGTGAATTCCTAAGGTCCATTACCTAGGGGTTCTTGGTTAATACATATCTACTCAACTACTTGTGTAGGCTACTACAAAGATCGAACTACGTATCGAATCTCACACCGATGATCGAATAACCCTCTTAGAGCTATCCAATAAGAAATCGCCTTTCGTAGGCTACTATTATAACTCCTTTATCCATAATACTTTTATGGGAATTGCTCTCCCATGAATACCTATAATCATTACTAAACCTAGAGAGGGAGAACCCCAAAACGCAAACTCTTTATATGACTCATCGTATGCACCCACTTTTCACCTCTCGATTGTAACGGCAAAATGCCTATTATCATACTACGCCAACATCAAAATGTACCATGTTGCATCAGAATCATGCATACAAGGACATCTATTAGCACTAGGCTTCTTTCAACTATTTAGCCTCTTATCATGCTGTGTCGGGCTTGGCTTTCCTTTAGAATCCCCGGTTAGCACTGGGCTCGCTTACCTGGTGTCTTCATCAGTGCTGCAAGTCCAATATGGAACACCACCTGAGTGTTTGCAAGTACATCCCCAAACCAATTCTTAGCTCTTATTTAGGTAATTGACCATTACCCAAACCGTGATGACCTATTGTCCTTTGATAAGGAAATGACTTCTCCATAGTCTCTGGTATGTGTACTTAGTCCAAAATAAGCTCAAAAAATCTATTCTCCATTTACATAATTTTTTATGAAATTATGTAATTTAGAATCTTTAAATTAGGCCTTAGGCGGAGCTTCAACATGTGCAATTTTTGTTCGAAAAAATCGATCGATGTTCCCCTACAATCGACCACTAGGGTTCTATGGTCGACCTATCGCATAGTAAATTAGGTTTTTCGGTAATTTTAATTTTCGATTCTTGTTCGTTGCTTAACCATATGTTGTTAATACAAATTAGACCATAATTACTAAGTGGCCAGTTAATATTCAACTAGGTTTTGTTAATTTAGGGTTTGCAAGTTTAACAGTAAAAGAGGTTATACATCAATATTCAATTAGTAATTTACAATGCTTCAATTCTAGTCCAGTTTGCATATTTAAATTTAGTGTTTATATAATTCAATTTAGACTTCTAGCACTCCAAATCGATTAAAATAGTGAAATCTAACTACAATAATCATTTTATCAAAGTTGTTCCCACTCACCTCAAGCCTAAACTCTTCCTATTTTCTTTGCCTAAGAATTGTTCCTTTGAATGCTAGCTCCGCTTACTCTGTCTTGATCCAAATGTTTGTGTTCTTCTAGGTTGATTTTATTTTTATTTTTAAGAGGGAAAATTTTGATAGAGTTTTTTTACTGTAAACAGTTGTATGAGAATTAGGGTTAAGTTAGGCTAGAATTTGTAGGGTTTGCAAAATAGTTTAGAGTGTTAGGTTTAGCTTAGGGAATATTTTCAGTCATTAGGTTCGTTTATCAAAACACGATAAGGAAGGAAGGATCAAGGCCGTCAAAACAATGCTTAAAGCAATGCTTAGGTTCTCGAAATTTCAAGTTGCATGGTCGACCTAAGAAGACCCAGGGTCGACCTATACTGGTCGACCATGCCCATTTAAAGGTCAACCTATGACAATATATATATATATATATATATATATATATATATATTCTTTCTTAAAAATTATTTCAAATCTTCGTCGCCTGTAACTTCTCTATACAAACTCCGATTTCGACGTGTTATATATAAAAATCAAATAGAGAATTGCTACAAATGCAATGGTGTATGTTTTGTAGCTAAATTCGGACGTTTTATGAAAATCTTCTTTTTAATCCTTGTTTTTAATTAAATGTACTAAAACAACCCGAATTTGTAACAGTAATAAATTGTAATTAATAACAGTAATTTAATGATTAAAATAGAATTTGTATATTTACTTAATAAATAGGTTTAGAAATTTATTTAAATAAAAAAATTCAAGTTGTGAAAGTAAAATAATTGAATTGGAACAAGTTAAAATGTGAAAATTGTATTTTATAGAAGTGATGAAATAATATTGGAAGTGGTTTGGAATGTAAGTTTTATTTATCTAAATCATATAGAATTTAGTTTTATAAATAAAGGAAAATAAATATATATTTGTTTACTCTATATTTTCAAGGCCAAGCCCAACAATCCAAGCCCAAACTCAAATTTTCTTATTTTTAGAATTTTCTCCCTCTCCTATTCGCTAAAAGTTTTAATGCATATTCACTTCATTGCCTCCTTTTCATTTTCTGAGCAAGAATAATAAAACCCTCATGTGTATCCCAATACTTATATGCATCTATGGTGAGAAGCTAGTCAAGGTGCTGTGTGTGCTTCGTGTGTGCGTGCGTGTAGAGGAAGTAGATGAAGAAGATGGTGAATGCAACTTTTAGATGAGATTCTTCTCACAAATCTATGTTTAATCATGATACATTATACATATGTATATATATGTTTGTGTATTTGAATTGTCCTTGTGTTTGTATAACAATATATGCATCAAAAAATAGAAATTAATGGATCGAAGAATGCTTGACCTGGTGCTTAAATGCTCCAGGCCATGATCGATCGGTGGATCGGCCAAAGGTGATCGGTGCACCGATGGAGAAGTTTCATGTGCAGTCTTATGTGGCTGTGTGTGTAAGTGTGTTGTGTAATCTAGTGGGAGCTTGTGTGCGTGTATTTGTGTGTTTCTGTTGAATGTGCATGGCTGTGTTTATGTGTGTGGGTGTGTTCAGGTGTGTGTATACAGCAGAATATGAGTGTATGCATGAGCTGCAGCGTGAGTGTGTTTGTGTGTATAGTGTTTGTGTTTATATATGTGGGTGATAATGTTCTTGTGTATCAGTGTGTTCATCAGTGTATAGAAATATATGTATGTGTGCACGCGCTGCTAAGTTCATGTTATGTGTGTACGTGACCGTGCTTGTGTGTGTCATGTACTTTGTTTGTGTGTGTGTGTGTTTTTAAAAAGTATATGATGTTTATTTTAAATTCTATAAATGATTATTATTTGTTTTATACTTTTTCTATGTTAGTCAGTGATAAATATGATAGATTATCCATTATTCACTAGTTAAATAAATTTCATCTATGGGTTTATGAATCAATATTTCATTTAAATTCGAGAATATAGTTCATTGCCATTTAAGAGTTATTAATTTGTTTAATAAATATAATTGTTGATATAAAGAACGTGTATGTATATATATATATATATATATATTGTTTGGAAATAAATAACTATTATAATTAGTTAAGGTTTTCCAAAGCATTGTCAAGAAATTTTATAATATAATCATTTATAAAACTTTAATGTATAATATAAAAATGTTTATCATATTTTTTGAGTTTTTTGAGTTCTCATCTTCTCAATATGGATTTTGATTTATGAGTGATTCACCGTTGATATTGATTTTATTGGAGATTTGATATGATACAGTGATGACATCCTTTTGTATGATTTTTTTGCATTTAATTCTATGTGACGAGAAATCTGAATAAACGGAGATGCAATACCGTTTGGGATGAGGCATTCATCTTTGGTTATTCTTTGGACTCGTTATATAATATACTGGATTGTTTGAGTGTTGTTTATAAGTAGTGAATAACTATTTGAGTATAACATGGTGGTATATGATGTTGTTGTGATATTTATTCGGTTATTCATAGTAAGTAGATGACATTAACGTGATGCGAATAGAGTGGATAGTGTGAGATGATACACATAGTGATATATGGCTCTATGTATATATTTAGTGAGTATGGCTCCATGCTTAAGGATGACCATGACTTCATGTCTATATGTATTGGTTATTTATGCCACTATTACAATGTGCTCCTATTATGTTTGTTGGAGAGGACCAGATAGCTAGAATCCACCTTAGTGGCCTGATCGTTCGGTCGCACCCTAGATCCACGACAATTATATAGCTTTGTGCTACTTCTATGCATAATTTTACCCATGTGTCATCTAAGCCATTAGTCTATTACCTACAGGGGCAAGAGTAGTGTCATCACTTAAGAGTCCTCGCATTGATGAGCACACCGGTGGATACATATCATGATGAATGAGAGGTAGCTAAAGACTATAGAGACTCCGTGTCTTTGGAGCTTTCTTAGTCTATCAGTTTCCCTTCTAGTATCCTTAGTGCTATCAGTCTCTCTTTTAGTACTAATGGAGTAGTAGACTGGTATATATGATCGATACACCTCGCTGTAGTATAAATGTGGGTTTGATGACCCATATATTGTTATATAAATGGCTCTACCTAGGACTTCTGTGTCTACCGTGCAGCCATTTCCCATCACGATATTTATAGATTGATATAATATAAGGAGATGAGATAATACCTAAGATACATATCATGTATAGTGGATTCTCGATATTTGATAGACAGACTATTCTTTCTTATATATATTAATGATGATGTTCAATTTATCAAGATTAAGAGTTATATTTGGGCAATACTTCATGCTAGCCTGTTATGGATTTAATGATGTTTTCTGGATACGTGTGATTCACCCATCTTTGTTGATTTTGAGATTTTTGATTTAATGTTTTTTCATATGGGTGATGACATCTTTTGACATCATAGTTGGTTATTTTATGTAGTTTTGAGTCATTTATGAGATGTGATACAATAGAGATTATTTATAGCATTATATAGACATTTCAGATAAACTTTTTTATTTAAATACACCTATATTGACATGTTCTATGATGATTTGAGTATCTATGGTAATGATATCATATTATCATTTCCTGTTTAAACTATGTTACCCTTAGTATGATACTTGATTAGACATAGTCTGACGCATGTGTTATTTATGTAATACTCCAATCAGTCCTAGAAATTTCATGCATAGGGACGTCATGATCGTCATTTTTTATTAGGCTTAAAGGAGTCTTCTATTAGGATTGTTATATAACATATGTAAGACAATGATTCATTGTGTTATTAGATACTGAATTTTATATTGATTACACATTGTATTATACTGAGATTTTTGACATTTGAGAAGGGTTATACCCTTAAATTATCGTATTATACATTATATGTTACCATTGCAATTCTGACTTTATGCTCTCTGTAATTACTGTATACTATGTATTGTTCTGTCCTAGAGACACATGTGTGCATTTCTTTGTACCAATACTGTGTACATATAGGTGAGTTGTTAATTTGATATTTAAATATGTACTAGTATTAGTCTAAGATAATATTCATGTGTGTATTCCATATAGCCTCGTTTTAAGTACTATCTAACATTATTACTCCATATACTATTGAATAGTATGGGTATAGAGGTGGGGTGTCTACGTTTACTTTTCTTATCAATTTTCTGTTAAATTTGTAGGGTGGTACATGTTGACCGTTTAGCTGCTCCTACAACTTATCGTGGCATCATAGGTCGCATATATCGAGTGCGCGGATCATGTGAGAATAAAGACATCCATATTATGGCTTATACGACTTTCGGCGGACTATACCTATAATCATTTCCATAGGTTGAATGACTAGGGAACGTAGGGCACGTTTTCGAAAGAGTTAGAGGTATGTCATATGGGCAATTCTATAATTTATTGTAAATTATTAACTCTGTAATAAAATCTCATTCAAAATAAAAGGTGTTTGTTTTTTCTATATATACTTGTTTTATTATGATGTATTAATTTAAATTATATTTAGTAGAAACTCCTTAACTGATAGTAATTATAAAAAGTTGTAATCGGGAAAAAAATTATCGTAATACTAAATCATATATTATTTCTAATATATTCCTGGTTAAGATGTTTGGAGAAAAGATATTAATATATCCGTTGAGAGCAGAATACTTAATGCTCTCCAAATGTTGGACAAAGTATTATTCATGGCCACTGAGGGCACAATGATGTTACGTGCTGACAATTATTGTGTAACTATGTAATGACTTATTCGTGAATTTCCTATTGGTTAATGACAACTGGGTAAAGTAGGAAATCTTGAGGCTTAGGAATACCATTGAACTTCAATGCAGACACTCCACTTTGATTATAGTTAAATCATGGCATAGCGACCATCGAGTGACTATACTCAGGTCTGGGTTGAAGCATTAGAAATGAAACACTAATCAATAGAGAATTCATCTTCATATTTTTATGTGGTTAGTATCACAATCAATCATAGTCGACTCAAAGTCAAATTTTTTGATTAAAGTAGTACGGTTAATAATAGATGTTGTTGAACTAAATATTTTGTTTGGACTAACCAAGTTGAATGTGAAAGAAATTGGAATTTTGACCAAAACAAAATTCCATAAATCCTAAAGTGATATAGTGTTAACGAAATAATTATTGTAAATAATTGTTGCTAAAAGACACCACTTAAATGTGTAAAACTGGATTTTACCGATAGGTTTTGTAAGCGTTAAATTAAGTCAAACTATCACACCACTAGCTAAGATGACATGTGAACACTTGTATTTGAATTGTTCGAATATTAGTTGCTGGCTAAATTTATACATGTGAGTCACACAATCTATTATGTCTCCGAAACACCACTTGATTTAATTGGTTTATAATAGTTATAAGTTAATTAAATTAATTAATATTTATGAAATATAAGTTATTATTTTATTTATTGTATGGCGTGTTTTTTGCGAAATGGAACAGCCTCTAGAATTGTTCGCGATGATATTAATAATTTATTAGGCACGTATATAATAGTTTATATACGTATGTATCGATATACAATATCAATTAAGATTTAAATTAGATTGAAATTAAATAAACTACTAAATGGGTTATTTGGATTTTCGATCCATCTTGGACTCAAGGATGGCCGTCCAAGAAACTAGAGGGGAAGGCAAGGGTGGGTCTTTGTGTTCGATTTGGTAAGAGAGGATTACGCGGATATTTTCTCTCTAGATCTCATATTCAGACTTTGGGCTCAATTTTCTATACTACTTTTTATCTCCTCTTTTACTCTCTTTAGGTTGCAAGCTCCTCCTTTCTATCTTCATTATTCTTACTTCATCTATATCCAAATAATATAATGTTAGTAGATCTAGATTGGCATGTCTTTGGTTTGCACCAATAGGGACCCATCTGATAGATCAAGGAGACAGAATTGATCATAGCGCGTTTCTACTGCTTTATCTCCAAAGGTATAATTCTAACTATATTATATAATGATATTTGTATATTTCATATGTTATGTTACCTTTTTTATATGTGTTATTGCATGTTATTTTTATTAGTTTAATATAATATGTAATCCATGTGAATCATTTTTATATTATAATATGCAGTTGATATAAAAAAAACTGTGTATAAAGTGATTCGATCGAAAAAAAATTAATTTTTTATGTTTTAAATTAATTTAAATATATATATAGTATTGTTTATTTAATTGTAAATGTAGTTTAATAACTTAATATTTATTAGTAAACTAAATTAAGTTAATATATAATGTAATTAATTTTAATACTTTCGAAAATAATAAAAACTTATGGCCGAATTAATTATAATATAAAATTATTAATACGTACACACATATATTGTATAAAATAAATATATTTGCTGAATTATGTTTTTTATAAATAATAAAATTTTATAAAATATTGCAAATATTTTTGTTAAAATGTTTTGAAAATTATTAGGAAAACTTGCAGTCGAATTAATTATTTTATATAGTTATTATATATAAGATAAACACTTTTGTTTATTTATGTATTTTATAAATAATAAAATTTATTTTCAGCTAAAAATAAAAAATATACTGTCAAACCATATATGGACGCATATATTTATTTATATATATGTATGTATTTATATATATTTAAATATCTACTTATATATATCATTTAATTAATAAAATGTTTATACAAATATTTTGAATAAATTTATTTTCATATTTGGTTATATTTATAATTTTAAATATTATAAAGTCGTATTATGATATTTTGAAATTCAAATTTCAAATATAGCTTTAATCTTGTTCACTAAGTCAAATTATATATTTTAAACTTAAAATTTGAAATTAATAGTCAAATTTATTTTATATCTATTTATAAATAATTTTAGTTCAATATTTTGAAAATAATACACACACACACATGTATATATACACAAACCAATTTTATTATGAAATATTTTATTCAGGTAGTTAGCATATGTAAAAGCCAAGTATATGAAAAGTAGATGTAAATCCCAACATTTATTTATGTATATATTAATCATGCGCTCTATCACACATGCACAAGATACACGTATAAGCATATAATGATATGCTTATAAAAATATAAAATATTCTTAACTAAATTAGAAAACTCAAACAAAATATAATTTATTTTAATTAATTAGATTAGATACATTACAAACCTTCAAACTTCATAGACCCAGTATGATCCAAAATAGAAAAAAAATTGTGATCTACATATTTCACCAACTATGGACTAACCCAGTTCCATTAATGGTATTAGAACCCCTACAGTTTATGCCATCTAAATTATCAACTTTAGGATCAACTAATAAAGCAACCTAGAATTTGGACGTCTAGAATAGTTATATCTAAGCTTAGGGTTGGACAATCAAGTATTTTTACCTCCATGGCTATTGGCTCGGCTCGGTGATGGAGTATGTGCAAAAGGTTAGCCTAATTGTGAAAGCCCAAACTGATTTTGCATTGGGATAAATTTAAAATACATTTCAATTTTAAAAGTTAAATTTAAAATATAATATATTTTATAAAAATTATAACATATTTTCCTTGCTTTTAATATAAATTAATAATTTAATTAATTGTATTAATTAGATAAATAATTAATTAAAAATTAGTTAATATAAAGTATATATTAGTGTGTATCGATATATAAATGTTATAGTTAAATATATATATACACATCTTAAATTATTTAAGGTAAATTATAAATAAATATTTTCAAATTTATTAAATTAATTATTTAAACTTTGTTTTTAGTTAAAATGTTTATTAAATAAATAAGTTAAATGTTAATTAAAAAAGTGCGCGTGCATACACACACACACACATATATAATTGATATATGTATATGATACTATAATTTTTTTAGTTAATATTCATCTTAAATTGTTTTGGATGAATATAATAAAATTTAAATTTTAAAAATAATTTAATTAATTAGTTAATTAAATTAGTATTAAATTAATTATAGATGATTTAACTAATAAAAGACATAAGAATATTATATAAGCTATATAAATTATAAACAGTTGTAAATGAATTAAAAATTATATAATATGAATGTATAAAACTTAAGTGGAGTCGCTAGAAACCTAGCTTAGGTTCAATGAATGAGCACATGTGTATTATATGTATACTGTGATTTCGGATGTGTCACACACTAGAATCATGAAAGCATTTGATAAGAAATACAATGCATTCTATATCGATATCACTCGACATGCGCATGTGTTTATAAACATACACACACATATATATTAAGGATTATGAATCCTTAATATATAAATTGTTTTGTACCATTTAAATATTAATTGATTGCTTTCCCCTTTTTATCTATTGTGCAAACTCAAACTAGAAATGTTATGTATAATCCTATTAATGTATTAACTAGATGTGATAAGATACACGCATGTTAGGATTCCTTAAAGTTTGTGCATTATACTTAGGCTGTTGCAAAATGGTAGGTACAAGTGAATAATCTCTTTCAATTTGTCGAGCATCCTCAAGATCGAGATAAGATTAGGACAAAGACAATGAGTAAGGAGTTGTATATGATACAACTGATATAGCATTATACATCACTTGCATCCCTATGATTTATTGAGCATCCTCAAGATTAGAATCCCAAGGAAGGCAAGTCCTAACAGCCACTAAAGAAATAGAAAATTTTCTATGTTTCTCCTAGTTTTTTGAGAAATATAAAAGTCTAGTGGGATCTTATCAGATAAATGGAGTGTAACATGTAACCTATCTAATAATATAAGAACATCTACTATGTATAAATAATTCTAACCCACTGAAATTAAATTGCAGTAAAATGACCAACCTAAAACTAGTTTAAAAAAATAATAAGCTCACTAAACCAAACTATATTGACTGACTAAAAGCAATTAAGATGACCCTCACGTGTGAGCTTTGGTGATCGTTTTTTACCAAATCTTAAAGAGAAAAACTTATTGAAAATACTAACCCGAAGACAGTGAAAGCTCATAATATTTTGGTAGCTAATTGTGAAATCACTCAAGATTTTGCACTATCTACATCAGATAAGCTGTTGCAAAGGCAACACGGTTCATCTACAAAATCTTCTAAAACCTCAATGCTTTGTTTGGGGAGCAATTTCATTCTACAAGGTACGAGATTACTAAGAAGTTGTTCAGTATGACAATAAGTAAGGAAAATCGCATTAAGGATTTTATTCTACAAATGCAAAGCTATTTTGATAGTCTTTTGCTATTGGGCGTCAAAATAGGCAATAAAATACAAGTGGATTTGATCATAGGCTCGCTCACTATGTAATTTGATCCATTTATATTGAACTAAAATATGAATAGGTTAAATTTAACCACGTTGAGCTACACAATATGTTGAGGTCGATTAGAGGATCGTTCAAGGATCAAAACATAGTGTTAGTTGTAAAGGGAAAGGTTCGAAAGATTAGAAGAAGAATAAGCATGGTAATAATAAAGGTAAGAAGGATGCTCCTACCAATAAAGCTGAACGTCGCTATTGTTTTACGAATGGGCATTAGAAGCACAATTGTTAGAAATATTTGAAGGTGGTTAATGAAAAGAAGGAAAATGTTTCTTCCACTCCTAGAGGTACGTTTATGATTCAAAATTGTTTTTCAATTTGTCAGTTATCTTGGGTTTTAGATACTAGATCTAGTACTCATATATGTAATTCATCACAGGGACTTAGGTGCAGACGACATGTGGCGAAGGGTGAAATAAGGCTTCAAGTTATTGATGGATCTGTAATAGATGCAACTGCAGTTATGGATGTCACCTGACTTTACCAAATGAATTTTATTTAGTTTTGAATAACTGTTATTATGTTAAAAACTTTATTTGTAGTATTATATTAATGTCTAAATTTCTTGAGACAGGATATAGTTTTTATCGTGATAATAATCTAATGAACATTTTGTTTGATGGAAATAAAATCAGCAATGGTGTTTTAGATAATGGCATTTATGTATTTAATTTTAACCATATCTATGATTTCAAATAATTTTTCTGTTGACATGAATAGTAGTTACTTATTGCACTGTATGTTAAGTTATATTAGTGACAAAAGACCGCACAAACTTAAAACCGATGGTTTTGTACCATCACTTGATTTGGAATCATTTGACAATTTTGTGTCTTATCTCAAAGGAAGAATGACTAAGCACTCTTTCAGTGGGAGCAACGAAAGAGGTAATGAACTCTTAATTCTCATACATATTGATTTACGTGTCCCAATGCCTATAGCGACAAAGGATAATTCAACTTGATTTGTAACATTTACTGATGATTTCTCGGGACTGGACCTCTTGGGTCTCGCAAATACCGATGTTGAATACCAATATTGAATTCGATGCTTACTAAATCTATGCCTATGATGCCATATGATATGTGGCACTTGAAGAAACTCCACCTCAATTATTTGAAGGCGTGGGGTAGTCCAGCCTATGTTAATAGCATTGGCTCCAAAAAACTTGAAGCCAGATCAGATCTTTGTAAACTTATAGAAATCCAAAGAATTCTATAGGATATATTTTCTATAACACTAAGGAACTAAAGGTTATTATTTTTCAATATGTTATCATTTAAAAAAAAGGAATTTCTATCAAGAGAAGTTATCAGCGAAGTTGTAGACTTAGTTGTGATCCAAGAATTTAACATTGATGTTGAGTCAGTGGAAGAATCAAATTCACCATTATACAATAATATACAACCTATTAGAAAGTTTAATCAGGAATCTCGTGCAACAAAGAGATACTACAAATTTCTCGTGGATGGCGAGAAAGAGGACCGTGCCTTAGAAGATGACAATCATCTCTCATTCCATCAAACACGATATAGTAAGGACTATGCAACTTTGCTTGAAACTATAAAATCCGAGAGGTATTCCATATAGACAACAAAGTATGGACTTTGGCTAACATATTCGAAGGAATAAAACCCTCTAGCTGTATCAATATGGATAATGCTTGCTGCGTTTTATGGCTATGAAATATGACAAATGGATACGAAATTGACATTTTTAAATGGTGATTTAGAAGAGACCGTTTACATGCCACATCCTAAGGGTTTCAAGGTCAGTAGAAGAGACCGTTTACCTGCCCCTGCCAAAATCTTTCTTTTATATTTTAGCATCCTATATTCTGGTCTTCCTGACCTCCTAGATACAATTCTACTCATTTAGAAGTTTATTCAAATTATAATCACTATTGGGTTAACCTAACTGATTCTCTTACAATTTTTCCTCAAAATGCAGTTATGGGTCCATTATAAAGTGAATATATTCATATTAGAAGAAGTAATATAACAACATACCAATACCACTCCCGTGGGTTCAATTTATCAAAGGTAGAATCATCTTAAACCATTATAAAAACTCCTTAATATAGCCATGGATTTTTCCTTTAAAAATAAAGTTTGGGTCATTCGATACTTTCGAAACCTATAGCTTTCGACTTCATAGGATAATCAAAAGCTCTTAAAAACATTAGGCTCCTACCTTATAATACTTTAAATTCTACCTTTAGAAACCTTTCGAATATAATAAATTATTAGCATTTGACTTTAGAAGCCTAGCTTCCAAACCAGTTGAAAGTACCCCTTCCAAAAGTATAAAACTTGGTTAAAAGAAATTAGTTTTACAACCCCTTCGAAAGTATCCCCTTCGAAGGTAGAAAAAAAAAGCAAACATATTCGAAAGTAAAGAAATCAACTCCTTCGAAAATTGAAAACTTTGTTTTAGCTGTAGCTTTTTATATGTGTAGAATTAAGGTCTCTAACCTATTCCATTGTGTTCAAATGATGGTTTCCCTTCTCATTCGGTGGTCATAATAGAAAAACGGTCTTACGGTTAGAAAGTTATGCCCTATTTGAAGTTTTGTAAACAAAGTTGGTGAAAACTACTACAAAAAGGCTTTTTCTATATTTACAGCTGCTGTCGAATGGAAGCTTTTAACTAAGTCGAAAGGTTCTTTCGCAATGCAATAGAAAGGTCCAGAAATGCTGCGAAAGTAGGCTCTCGAAAGGTGCTTTCGAAAAATGCTACAGAAGGGTCTAGAACTGCTGAAGAATGATGCAGTCAAAAGGTGCGTTCGACAAGGTCGAAAGATGCTTCCAAAAATGCTACAGAAGGGTCCAGAACTGCTACAGAATGTTGCAGTTGAAATGTGCTTTCAACTGGTCGAATGGCAGAGTTGTAAATAACTTGAAAACTGTTATTTTGCTAATTAAAGTGTATTCTTTTCACCAACTCCTATTCTTTGTCAAATTTCTATTAGTTATGACATACTTTAACACTTTCTTTGTAGAAAATTGCTATAGATCAGAATTTATTATTCCCAAAATTATTTTCAAAATAATTAGTTATATTAATATTTAACCCGTAAATTTTGATAAATCAATTGGCTAAATTAATAAGATTTTTGTAATTAAATTTAGAAAGAAATAAAAAAATTATAATTTATAATGAAGCAAATGTTAAAAATGAAATGCCACCGTGGAAATTAAAGCTTTGTATTAACAATTGAAATAAAATTGTTATACTTGGCTAAGAATTGAATATAAGAAAACAAAGGTAAATAGTGAACTAATTAATGAATGAATAATAATAAATAGTAATTGAATAAAACCAATGTCCTGTAAGTAATTATAATATTGCTTGGAATGTAAACTTATAAAAGTATGAATAAAGTAAGAGTATTGAATCAACCAATGGAATAATATATTGATTAATAGTAGCTGAATGTAAATTAATGTAATAAGGTTGATGAAAGTTGATAAGTAACTAATTTAGTGTAGTACCTATTAATTGAAACAAATTATAAGGTTATAAATGACTGAAATTAGGGAATTGGGGAATAAATTCAAAAGTTATATTAATTGATGAAATAGTACGTAATAATTTGCAGTTTGATAGAATTAATGCTAGATAAGTAATTATAATAATTGTTAGTTGATAATTAAGTATGAATGTGAGTAAATTTGAAAATAGTGATAATTATTAATTGTTTACCCATTCATTTAATTTATTGAATTAAATCTAAATTAATTGCAATATTTATTTGTTAATAATAACTTATAAGTGAAAATAAATGTTAATGGTAACAATTAGTATGGTTAACCATTTATTTAGTATATTAAATTAAAACTGGTAATCAATTGCAATAAATCTAAATTTAAAGTTTTATTAGTATAAATTAAGCAAATAATTGGAAATAATGTCAATTCTATTTATAATATGACAATTGGTTGAATAAAAGGAATGGAAATAAAGTTTTATCAATATATTGGAATTTAATTTATGATAATAGGATTAATTGCAATTAAATGAAATTAAATACTTAAATATTACATAAATGGGAATTTGGATGAAATGTGAGAAAATTTATGTAATAGTTTTGAATCCAATGTTAAATCCATCTATTTGACAATAATGAATGGAATAATTATTGATTGATTTAATCTAATGGAATTATTGGGAATTTTATTTATAATTCCGAATTCAATAAATTGAGGTTAACACTAAAATTGATAAATTAATTAACTTTAAATTTGACATCTAAATTTTTTAATTAGTGTGAATGATTTGGAAATATAAAAATGATAAGAGTTGTCAATTTTAGAATTGAAATTGAAATTTTGATTCTTAATTTATTTAATTAATGTAAAAATAGTCATTTTAGCCACTGACTCGGATTTCGACGAAACTAGTTTTATCAGATCCGTAACGGTGAAATATTATAAGATTTCAAGTTTCGTAGTGATCAGACTTGTCGTTTGATCGTACGGACTCGAAACGCCTTGAAATCAATGAAATTGGAATTAATTGAAATCAATTTGAAATAACTTGATTTGAGCATAAATTCTTCATACGATGGAATTTGAACTTGAAACCCGTTTAAAATATTTAAAAACATCTATTTTGATATATGGGTTGACCCAATTTCGTTCCGGAGTCGAAACGGGCTTTTCAGGCCATTTATCGTTCAGCGCGTATATCCAATCGTTCCATCCATTCTACTTTCAGCTTTGCTTATATATACCCTGTTATAAATCCTAATTCATTCCTTATTCCTCATTTATGGACGTTTAGTTCTATTCGCTCCTCTTTCCAATGATTACAAACCCTAATTCCCAAATACAATTCCAAATCAAATCCAAAGCAAAAATTTCAAACTCCACAAACAATATCATATTTTATATCATCGGAAAGCTCTCGAAGAGCGCATCCCAATTCTATGATTCGTTTTTCAATTCGATGCACTATTTAGCCAGAAATTGAAGAACCATTTTCGACCGTTCATCGCGTGTCGATGAACATCGACTGATTGACGAACCATTTCTACGTTTTGTAGAGAGTCCTTCACGTAGTTCATCGATGCAATTAGCTGGAGGTTTTAACGGCTGGATTGGCCAATTAAATTGATTAGGGTTTATCACCCTAGGTGGCAGCGACACCATAGGCTTCGACTGGAGGGGTTGGAATCACGACCGTGGGTGCGTCTTGGCTTTGCAATCTCGGGGAGGTGCTCGGTTTTAGGAGGAAGGCGACGTAGGCGGCGTATCTATCGGTCAACAGGTAGAGGAGTGCTGCGTTTTTGGGTTCGTCGAGTTCTGTAGCCGTTGTTCTGATGCGTGAAGGAGATGCCCGATGACGTGGCAACGTGTGTAGATACGTTTGTACTTTTATTTTATGTTTTTATTTAATTTTATTTAATTGAAATTTATTATGTTCAAATCTCAATAACTTTTGCGTACGAACTCGAATTTACATGCGATTTCTTTTGTTAGGATCGTATCAAAATTTCGGACATTTTGGCGCTGGTTTGGACAAATTCTGAGATGGTTCAATTTTTGGGTTTAAATTAGATATGAATTCAATTTAAATTCAAAAGGTGAGTGTTTTAATCCACTCATAACTTCTAAAAATTCTTATGTGTGTTAAATTAATTTCTGATTTGATTAGAAATTATTTATGATTGTTTGGCATATTTCAATCATCATCTCAGTTAAACTTAATTTATTTAAATTTAATTGTTATTTAATTTATTATTGCATATAAACTGCAAGTTAAATAGTTAGTTAATGTATGACTGAATATAAACTTCCAGTAAATGCCTATTATTTATTTTCTGGTCATATATTGATGTTATTCAATGAATTGGATGATTTTTGTGATAAATGGTTGATGGTTGATATTGGATGAATGGATGTTGTATTATATATTGTTTTAAACTGCAAATTGTTATGCATTTTTATTTCATTCGGGATTGCGGTTTGAAATGATATATAACCGTATTTTTATTTTGAATTAGGGATTGAAATGATAAGTATCTATATCACTTGACCATAGGGTAGAAAATTTTATACAGACACCGTGGTCTATATATAAAAATATTTTGAAATGATTTCTATGACTTTGTGAAGAAATATATGGTTTTATGAGATATTAATTTGGATATTTTATAAATGTTATTTTATATATAGTTAAATCCTTGGTTTTAAACTATGTATAAAATTGTTTAAAGTATAAAATAAGTTTAATAATAAAGTTTGATTTTATTAAAATATAATATGGATAAGTATTTGCTTAAATTATATTTTAATATAGAGTTTATATTGATCTTTATAAATCAAGGTTGAGAAGATAGTTTTGAAATTGATTTGAGATTTTTTTAATTAAGAGTTATATTTAATAAGAATCCATTTGGAACTTATTAGAATTGAGATTTTAAAAGAATATGATTTTATAACTTAATTCGGGTTTAAGGTAATTTAAGTGAATATATCAAGTCTAAATAAATTGAGGAATATTCAGTTATTGAAATTTGAAATTTTACTTAAAGAATATTGGATTTATTAAGCAAATATTTCCAAACTAAATAATAGTAAAGTGAATTCTGTATATATATATATATATATGAATTATAAAATTTAGTTTTGAAATATTGAATATTAAAGCTTTGTAATATATGGAAATTGAAATGGTTTATTTGGGGATTCAAATCTGTATTTGGAATTGATTTGTGAAATTAAAGAAGCTAATTTATTATATAAAGTAATTTAATATTAAAACATTTAAATATTGGAAGTTATGTTTCAAAGTTATGGGTTTCAAGGTATTATGATTTGAAAATGTTATAATTTTGGGAAAAAGATATATTTGAAATAAAATTGATATTACATTGATTTGGGTTTTATAAAAATGATGTCATATTGATTTGGTTTTTTAAACGAAAATGATATTGTATTTATATGGTTGAAATGAATATTATATCCTAGTTTTGAAGTATATTTATTTTGAAATGACCGCGGTGTTATAATAATGTTTGGTTGTTGAAGAGACCGGGATCAAAAGTTGTCATACTCTCTGCCAACTCCAAAACCACTTTAACAACCGTGTACGCGGTGGAGATTCCAGAATGAAGTTGGAAGGTGGCGGCGTTTCCTTTGAGGTAAATACGTGGACCGGTCTCCCATGAGTTGGCATAAGGTGGCTAAAATAGGAGCGATCGGCGGGCTAAGAAGGTAGCACCTTTTATCGGACACATCCCTTCGATATTATACTCTGACTTTTGGATTTATTCGGTGGACACTTTTGATTTTTGATTTGGGGGTGTGGCTCGAGGTGGGTGGTAGCTGCGCGCTATGCATTACCACCGACCCAAAAGCGTAATTGGTATATCTACCCTGGCATTTCCTAGTTGCGTCGTGTCACCTACCCTAGCGCGCCTTATACAATTTTGGTTTTGTATCATACCTATGGATGCCCTCTGACGACGTCCAGTTTGGGGAGATTACGGTACTGCAAAGACTATGAGAATATATTATGTGTTAAGGGCTATATGGGTAACCCCTTAACTCTATTTAAAAGTAAGTTTATTTTACTAATAAACACTATTATAATAGCGAAATATTACTACATAGTAGATAGTTTAACGGATCCTTAGGATATGTGAATCCCGAGCATCTCTTAAGTTAGTGACTCACGTTAGACACCGGATAGGAGATGTCAAATCTCGTAAACATCTCTGACGCTATTTCACTCATATTATTTATTGTTGATTTAACTTACATAAGATCTTTTAGTTCTGACTCGAGTGTTTTGTCTTTTCAATTCGCCCGGGTCAGTCTGAGCATTTCAGGATTCGACGACTTTATCTTTGGAGGACGTAGACGAAGATTTGTATTAATATTATTTATTTTATTCCACTACATCACATTGTTCCGCTACATTGTTATTGATTATTCTATGGTATGTGTAACTCTGATATGTATAGTATAAGTATAATCAAATGTTTTGTAAAACAGCTTCATGAACTGTTTAATTGATTATTATATTTTATCGTTCCGCTGCAAGATTCTATTTTTTTTCTTTCTCTGATTTTTCTTATTTTCCCCATAACAATCCACCCTTCTGTATATTTTAAGTCTGAAGTGTGTGGTTTATCGTTGATTTAAAGTGTATAAAAAGGCGGGATGTTACAATTATTAAGCCTTTTTAGCTTAAAAAATTCATAATAAATCGAAATAAATTGGGAAAAATCCCAAAAATCTACCAAAAATCTGAAATAACATTTTCCGCATCATATATAAATTTTGAGGAAAAATTCATTATTTTATTATTTTTAATAATTAAAACCCGAAATAAATGCCTTTTTCACCTTATGAAATTCATAAAATATTGCTACTAATTCCAAAGATTATGAAATTAAAAACACCTTTCCAAAATTATGTAGTACAGAATATATCCAAAAAGCAAGTCATTTGGAGGTCGTTTACTAAGGTTTTTACTTTAAAACCTATCATTTTAATTTCATAAAAATTCCAATAAATCACCATATATCATTATTCTATCCAAGATGATTATTAGATCCAAAAATGATCAACACGGCAAAATACATTTGGTTAGTATCCATAATCAAACAAAAACAAGGAAAAATGAGATGATTTGCACTATTATTCACCTTGATAAAGTTGTTGGAGTTTGAGATTTGTCCTAGCTTTAATCTTCTCGCTTTCCTTCTTGGATCTTCCAAGTTTGCTGATCTCCTAAGGTGTTTTAATGGCTGGCTATGACTTCTCTTTTATGTGTATTTTAATTTATGAAATGATAGGTGAGAATAAGGGAGGGTTTAAGGGTATATGGTTGTGGCTATTCCCATATTGCCCTCCTCTTATTTTGCTAACTTATAAATTATAAACCATACTTATACATTCATTAGTTTAGCCGCGACCAAGTAAATTGAAAATTAAATCTCAACTCCTTAATCAACCACATTATTTTACTTAATTTATCCAATTAAATGTCTTGAATAACGTTAACAAAAATTATGGGTGTTACAGGCTCCCCCATTAAAGAATTTCATCCTCGAAATTCAATAAGGACTACCAACAAGCATAATAACCATGCAAACAAAAGCTAGTATGTCTTACCAGCCGATAAGTCTGTATAAAACAAACATAGAATATACCCTCATAACTGCCCAGGATAAGTATCCCTAATCCTGTCTTCTGTTTTCCTCCTTCATGTTGTTACTCCACTGAACTTTCACTAACTTCACTGTCTTATTTCTTAGCCTCTTCTCATCTCTTGCTATAACCCAAACTGGGTGACTAACAACAGTCATATCCGGTTCTACTACTAGATCTTCTAATGCAATCGGAGTGATAGTAGTCTCTGGATCGTGCACATACTTACGAAGATGAGGCTTATGAAACATATTATAGACACTTGCCAAACTGCTCGCTAACTCTACTCTGTATGCGAGCTTTCCGATCCTCTCTGTGATTGGGAACACTCCGACATATCTCGGTGCCAATTTTCCCGACTTTCCAAATCGTACCACACCCTTCATTGGTGACACTTTAATGAAAATCCTATCTCCCACCGAGAACTAGATCTTTACACCTCTTATCTGTGTAACTCTTTTGCCCGGATTGAGTTTTCTTCATCCATCCTCGGATTAACTCAATCTTTTTTGACGCCTCTCTAACCAAATCCAAACCTAAGACCAATTTGTCTCCAGTCTCTAACCAACATGTTGGTGTTTGTATGGTCTTCCATACAAAGCTTCAAAAGGTGTCATTCCTGTACTAGTCTGATAACTATTATCAATGGAAAACTCAATCAAATGTAGGTGGTCCTCCCAAGATCCACCAAAGTCCAATACATAAGCTTTCATCAAATCCTCAAGTACCTTATTGATTCTCTCTGTCTGCCTATCCATTTGTGGGGATATTCGGTACTCATCTTGAGCTTGACATATCTTGTAGACTCTTCTAGAATTCACTAGCGAATAAAGCATTTCTATCGCTTACTATGCTACTAGGAACTCCATGAAGTCTAACCATGTTATTCATGAACTACTTTTCCAAAATTGGTGCCGTCATGTTCGTCTTTACTGGAATGAAATGTGCGCTTTTGGTCAACCTGTCCACAATAACCCATCTACTTTCATTTCCTCTCCTTGACCTTGGCAACCCCTTCTGGTGTTCAACTTTCACTTGTTGATAATTTACACACTGCCTAACCCACAAGCCAACATCCCGCTTCATGCCTTCCAATAAAAGCTTCTCTTTATATCTTGATACATCTTCGTCTCTCCAGGATGAATCGTAAACTTGGATTGATGACATTCCTCAAGAACTTCTCTTCTCAAGTTCTTCACATCTAGAACACATAACCTTCCCTTCTTTCTCAACCATCCTCTCTAGTCAAGATAAAGATCTTTCAAATCATCGACCTCAGTTCCAACATCAAGCCATCTGATCTTCTTAGCTAATAATGGACCCTCCTTCTGTTTAGAAGCAATTCTCTCGATCAACATTGGTCAAACTTCCAAAGAGAACAACATGGCAGTACCCTGCTAGCAGTAGATCTCAACTGCACACCACAACTGGCTAATGCTTCTAGATCCTTCCATTCTACCAACATCGTTAACGCCATATTCTGCTGTCTTCTGTTGAGAGCATCCACTACTTTATTACCTTTCCTTGGGGAATATTCTATACTGAAATCATAAGCAGCCAAAAACTCAAGCCACCTCTGTTGTCGTATATTCAACTCCTTCTGAGAGAATAAGTACCTTAAAGACTTATCATCGGTATATAATTCAAATCTCTCCCCCAAAAGATAATGCCTTCGAATCTTCAAGGAAAAAATCACCATAGTCAATTGCAAGTCGTGAGTAGGATATCTTACTTCGTGCGGTCCAAGCTACCTAGATGCGTAAGCAATAACCTTGCCCTTCTGCATCAACACTGCTCCTAATCTAGTCCCACATGCATAAGTGTATACTGCTAACCCTTAGTTACCATCTGGAACTACTAGCACTGGCGCATTGGTTAGCAAATTCTTTAACTTAAGGAACCCTTCCTCACATTTGTCGGACCAAACAAATTTCATATCCTTCCTGGTCAACTTAGTCAAAGGTGCCGCTATCCGTGGGAAATCCTTAATGAATCTTGATAAAAACCAGCAAGTCCAAGAAAACTTCTGATCTTGGTTATTATCACTGGTCTCTTCAAATTATTAACTACTTTGATCTTAACTAGATCAACTGACAATCCTTCCTCTAAAACTACATGACCAAGAAATTTAACCTCTTTCTTCAAAAAACGACATTTGGAAAACTTCGCCTTCAGCTGATTCTGCCTTAGCATCTCTAACACAACTCTAAGATGATCTTCATGCTTTCTCTCATCCTTATAGTATACCAATATTTCATCTATAAATACTAACACAAATATATCCAAATACTCTTAGAAGACTCGATTTATCAAATCCATAAAGAAAGCATGTGCATTCTTCAATCCGAATGGCATCACTACCCACTCATACGAACCATATCTAGTCCGAAATGTAGTCAAAGGAGTACTGTCCACTGCCACTCTCAACTGATGGAACCCCTTCACCAATTCCAACTGGGAAAACACTTCGGCTCTACTCAACTAATCAAACAGATCATCAATTCTTGGCAAAGGATACTTATTCTTTATTGTCCTTTCGTTCAGCTTACGATAATCGACACACGTCCTTAATGATCCATTTGGTTTCTTCATGAATACCGCGGCTGCTCCCTATGTTGAACTGCTTGGTCTAATAAAATTCCTTCTTTCAAGATCACTAGCTGCACCTTCAGTTCTTTCATCTCTGTCAGTGCCATCCTGCTAGGTGGTCTACTCATAGGTTCAGCTCCTTGCATAAGATCTATATGAAATTCAACAGCTCGTTTTGATGGTAACCCTATGACTAGCTCAAACATATCTGCAAACTCTCTTACAATCTAAACTTGACTTAACTTTTCACCCACTTCCATTGCACTTGACAAAGCACATCTCTGGTCAGAATTCTCTACTAAGAATATAGTTCGGTTATGACTATCTGGGTGTCTCAAAGATATCACCACATCTTGGAAAAATATCGAGCCTTATACCTCCTCAACCAATCCATACCAAAAATGATTCCGAAATCTACGAATTCGTACACATACAAACTGCATGCAAACTTATGACCTAAAAAATCAATTTCTAACTGGACACATCTTATCCCTTGAGTAGCATACCCTCCTATTGAATTCACAACCCTTAAAAAAGTAACAAGGTATGTGGGTTCTATGCATAACCTATCAACCAAATACTGTGATATAAATGAGTGTGATGCACCAGTGTCAAATAGTACCCTAACTGGTATACGCTGAATCAAAAGCATACCTTCCATCACAGTTTTCCTTTTCTTGGCAGCTCCTCCTTTCTGAGCCCCTTTTTTATTGAAGAACTTCCTCTTCTTACCCTGAGAACCTTGATTCCCAACTGGTTTCTCTATTCTGAAAGTAGAAAGCATCTCTTCATGGTAAATGGCCATCTCCACCACCACATAACAAGGCTCTCTGATATGAGTCATAGTCGTTCTGCCTAGATCTAGCCTTCGTCCATAATAAATCTCTCATTCCTCATGATATCAGTATCTACCAAAGCATAACCATACCGAGACAGCTCATTTAACTTAGCAGCATACTCGATCACTGACATATCTCCCTAAATAAGATCCATGAACTTCCTCATCAATGCTGACATAGAAACCTTAGATAAAAACCATGCTCAAAACTCCTTCTAAAATCAGTCCATGTCGGGTCTTCTTTCGAAACTCCAGCGGTCACACTGTTCCACCAGTGAAGTGCTAACCCTTGCAACTGTCTAGAGGCTACCCTTCTCTTTTCTCCATCATCCAAGCCTAAATCAGTAAGTATCCTCTCACTACTCAAAAACCAATTCTCAACTTCAACAACACCCTCTGTTCTCATGAACGGCTTTCCACCCAGACTGGTACAGTCTTCGCTCAATCTAGCACAATTATAACCAACTAGAACTATAGGATTAACTCCACCAAAATTACCAGCAGTTGCTGGTTGCAAAAGATTGGCCAACAACCGATACACCACCCCGCATCTACTGGTGGATTCCAACACCTATATTGGCTTCAGCGTTTGGATGAGCATTAGCCTGTCGACCTCATTCCTCCTGTTATTAGGTCGAGCATTTCCATTGGTTATGGTGCTTCCTCCACCCAGATTTCCTCTTCCGTTTCTTGCTTCCATATCCTCTTTCTCGTAAATACGTATACGAGCCTTAGTACGGTATAGAAGAATGGTCTAAGAGAGAGGAATACAAACTTATATATATCGCAAATACAAGTACCTTACTATAACGTTAATTTGAACCCCACTTTATTCTTCACTTCATTAGGATTATGATTGAAAACTTTTGGTTTATTTTATGTTTTATCATAAAACTATGCTCTGATACCAATTTGCAACATCCTCCTACTTGGAGGCCCAAACTAGTGGCTATGAATGCTGCGGTCGTCCACAGTTATTAATCTTCGACGACCAAATACGGCGGTGCTAGATTCATTGATACATAGATCATAAGCATATGGAAAAATTTTACCAATTCAAAAACATATTTCCATATTCCACTTAAAACAATTTATGTTCATTACATAATCCCAAAACATTAACCATGTTCAGCATAATATAATAATTACACATACGCTAAGAGCAACATATGAAGATGTCCTCTTGGTTGATCAGTGTATATAATAAGGCTAATAAGTCTGCCTTTACATCCAAATACACAGCGGAAAAGATAACTCTAAATAACTATATGCCTCCTACATGCCACCGAAAGCTTTATTCGTCTAAGAATAGAACATGTAAACCTTATATCTCAAACTATTCAAAATCAATTGAGTACCTGAGAGTTTAAGGGAAAAACAAAAACTTCGAGTCAGACGTAAAGCCTGATATGAATAATAGTCCATCATCTTAAATCATTTTGATATCTAGTAAGGCCACGCCACTTAGCGGAACGGGCTTTCCCCTCACCAGTATCCTAAAACATTTATAAAACTTTATACCGTGCTTCTGCATCCACAATGGATAAAATCATAGTATTTCAATACAATATGATGATCTACAAAACAAGCAAATCAAATCTGAATTGCCCATCCCCATTCATTCTGACTAACCGTCTCAATTATAGTTTCTACGATTACTATTAACCTATTATTTTTCATGGACTAACTAATAACCAGTTAAATGTTTATGGACTATCTAAATCGATTACATAGTTTTCACGAATCACTAAGAACCTATAGGTAACTCCAATATCTTTCTGTTTATCCTAGTTTTCATGGGCCGGCTAATAATCGGTTAAACATTTATGGACTCCTTGTTCAATTACATAGTTTTCATGAGCTTACTATGAATCTGCCTATCTGACATCTTCATTTACACATAGTTTTCATGGGCTAAGTATGAACCCGTCTATCCGACATCCTCTTTTATACACAGTTTTTATGGACCAACTATGAACCTATTGGCCCTTGCCAATATCTTACTATTTTCATGGGCTTACCGTAAACCTATTGGCCCCTGCCAAAATCTTTCCTTTATAATTTAGCATCCTATATTATGGTCTTCCCGACCTCCTGGATGCAATTTTACTCATTCAGAAGCTTATTCAATTTATATTCACTACTGGACTAACCTAACGGTTCTTCTACTATTTTTCCCCAAAATGCACTTATGGGTCCATTATAAAGTAAATATATTCATATTAGAAGAAGCAATATAACAACATAGCAATACCACTCCTATGGGTTTAATTTATCAAAGATAGATTCTTCTTAAGCCATTATAAAAATTCCTTTAATGTAGCCATGAGTTTTTCCTTTGAAAATAAAGTTTGGGTTATTAAACCTTTCGATACCTACGAAACCTAACTTTCGACTTCATAAGATAACCTTCTTTAAACCTCTTAAAGACATTAGGCTCATGCCTTATAATACTTTAAATTCTACCTTTCATAACCTTCTGAATATATTAAATTATTAGGCTTTAACTTTAGAAGCTTAGCTTCAAAACCAGTTGAAAGTACCCCTTTCGAAAGTATAAAACTTGGTTAAAAGAAAACAATTTTACAACCCCTTCGAAAGTATCCCTTGGAAGGCAAAGAAAACAAAGCAAACGTATTCGAAAGCAAAGAAATCAACTCCTTCGCTATAACCTTTTATAAGTGTAGAATTAAGGTCTCTAACCTATTCCATTGTGTTCAAATGATGGCTTCCCTTTCCATAGAGTGGTCACAATAGAAAAACGGTCTTACGGTTAGAAAGTTACGCCTATTTGAATTTTTGTAAACAAAGCTGGTGAAAACTGCCACAAAAGGGCTTCTGTAACAACCCTACCGCGATGCCCAGATTAGCAAAGAACATTACCAATAATGTCATATGTTAATCCGAAGAATACGGCTTATTAATTGCGATCGAATGTGAATATATCTTTCTTCTAACACCGACACATCATCTATACATTTTTCACTTAATATCTAAACTGAATTTGATGTGTACAGTGTTAATATAAAGTAATAGACACACCGATTTCTCAGAATTAGAACAATATATAATATAAATAACAGTCACAGATCACAACGGAATAAATCTCAACTTGTACATGTATAAATTTTGAGTCTACAAAATAAAACACTAAATTCACATAATATACAAGTTTTTTATAATTCTCTAATCTCAGTTATGCATTTTATAAACATAAATATAAATTCCTAAATGAGATAAGCTAAAATTCAAAAGTGTTTACCTCCATGGTAACCTAACATCCAAAAGTCAACATGTCCTGTAATATGAAACGTCTCGGCCTGACCCAAGCAAAATAACATTCGGGTCAGACTATCTCTAAATATTCAATAGGGTGAGAACAAGATATAACACAAGAATAAATAATACATAACTGAATCCAGATATCCAATACAGGTGCCCAAGACGTACATGGCTAATCACTAAAGATATTCAACCCAGATGTCCAAGATATCACAAGTCGCAAGATTAATTTAACACAAAATAGGATTATAAGTTTAAGCCATAAAACATGGATTAGTCACTAAACACATGATTCGTAAGATTGGCTAAACTTAGCACCTACAACAAGATCCAAGAATATATATTTAATTCACAAACACAGACTAGTTACAAAATCAAAATTTTCCAAAATCCAAGAGTCTATACTCAAGACGGTCGTACTCAGGCCCCGTAGCAAACAAACAAATAATTTGGTATCACTCGGACCGATCCAATACCGAGGATCGTACTCAGGATGGGAAATCATAGGATCACAAGATAATCTCAAGGATAATCTAGTATGAACAAGATGATCGTAGCAACATGACTCGAAAATTCCAGGATTTATCTTATATTATTTAACTTGAAAAGAAATCAAGATTATATTATTATTATTATATTTCTATGTCTGAAAACAATATCAGGTGTACATTTCTTAAGGATCTAGCAGCCTCCCGCCGCACATTAAAAGAGAATGAACTCTAAAGTGCAAGATACTATAACTTTCAGTAATTACCAAATTTTAACATAGACGTCTCATACCATCCGATGAAACTCAAGTATTTTCTATAAACTAGTAAATTTCACTTATTGCGGACACCACTAGAAAACCTGAATTATGTTCTCTTTCGAATCTCGCAACCACTTGTCGCACACCCGAAGAGAACATATCCCTAAAGTGTTAATTACTTCCCTATAGTGATCACAGCAGTTTAACCAACGCATCCCATACTACCCGGTGAAATTCATGCATTCACTAATGGATTAGTAAATTCCACTCAAACATTCTATTCAATGAGTTATACCATATTCGACGAAGCGTTATTCGAAAGCAATTAAAACAATCGATAAAACTAAATCAACCATTAGCACATTTCAAAGTATATAATTAAGGTTCTCAAAACATTTCTTTGATTTATCACAATTTAAAATGTTCTATTAATTCGAATTGTTAAATATCATTAGACTAATAAAACAATTCTACAAGTATCCTATATTTCCACTTTTAAAAGGAGAAGAGTATAATAAGAAGATAAACTTGTATAAATTATAGACTAACACTGCAAAAGGAGTACACATACAGGTTTTGAAGATTTATATGCCACTAGCTTGGAGTTTTTGGAAAAACAAAGCAAGCTATACTTTTATAAAGTAAAGCTTGCCTATAAAAAAATTAAGCTACATATGTACAAGACAAAGTTATACTCTTTGAAAGCAAGATGGCACAGGTTATTAATGCATACAAAAGTAGGCTATAACTATACAATACACATGGACAACACGTTTTTTTAGAATTTGTAGAAAAGTGGGTGTTAGGTGTGTTTTCACCAATATGTTTCCACCCTTCACCAAACCAAACCCATCGAGTAAACCAACTTACTACAGAACCATCCTCCTCTATACAATACCGAACCATCCTCCTCTATACAATACCGAACCGACCATCACCGGTCCAACCCCCATCTAGCCACTGCCGAACCAACCTCTGCCGAACGAAGCAAGGCCGAACCAACCTTCCCTCTAACCACTGCCGAACCAACCCCTTCCGAACCAACCTTCTCCAAGCACGGCCGAACCAAGGCATGCCGAACCGGATGTGCCAGACCAAATTGCTTCAGCCTAAGACCACCAGCAGCTATATACATCCAAGACCCCTGCCCCCAACCTCACTCTATAAATAGAGGGACAGGGGTACAACAATGGCAGACAAGTTTGAGAGCTCAAGCACGGAAGGAACTTTCAAACAACTTTCATATACTTGTATACAAAGCTTTGTACTTGTAATCTGAAAGAAAAAGGAGAATAACATATAAAGTGGACGTAGGCACGTTCTGGCCGAACCACTATAAATCTGTGTGTCTTTTACAATTTAGTCTCTGTTTTTCATATATTTGTATAAATAACCCAAATCACTAGAAACAACATAAAATCGACTAATTCATACGACTTGGAGGTGTTTGCCCATTTTTTGTGCAAACATTTTTGGTGCTTTCACTGAGAACCGAGCTAAAAGCTACAGCTTCTCCTACTCAACCTTCTTCCTCACAGCATCGTTCCTTGCTCCGACAACATGACTTCCAGGCAGAGGAGAGATGTTAACAAAGGAAAGAACGTCGCAACTAGCAGTATCCCAGATCCGGTGGCCCCAAATCAAGAGAATCATCCCGTTTTAACAACAATACCAGATGAAAATCAGGCAAATCCAACAGCCCCCGCCGCGGAACAACCAATTACTAGGGCAGATCTAGACAGGGTTGTGGCTGAAGTAACTAACCGCTTCGCATCTCAACAAGAAGCCTCGGTGGACCAACTCATGTCGCGCCTAAGGGATGCTGAAGAATCCAACCGCAACACCGAATCATGGGGCGAGTCCCAATCTGGAGGATCTGGAAGGCGACAAAGACCTTTCTTCTTCGAAGAGGTTAACAACAGAAACAGCCATGGTAGGAGCCGAGCCCGGACTCAGCCCGAAGTCCGACCCGAGGAAACACTTGGAACCGAACCCAACGGGGGAGGTGCCAGGCAAGGGTCGGATGTGGCTGAGCCTGTCATGCTACCTAACCATGAAAACACCAGTAGACGGGGCCGAGCTGGAGTCCAGCCGGAAGTTGGACCCGAGAAAGCGCTGAGAACAGAACCCAACAGGGGAAGATCAAGGCTAGGGCCAACTATGGCTGACCCCAGCATGCCCCCAGAAGAGCAGAGGCAGCCTTTGGAGAATTTTAGGAGTGACAGACGATACCATCCCTACAAGTCGTCTGGACGAACTCAATCCTGCAGAGAAGAACCAAACTCATTTCTATCCGCTCCAAGTTCTGATGAAAGGATGGCGCGATTGTTCAGAGAGTGCGTCCAACGGGAGCAAAGGGATCGGGGAATAGGCGCTAGGGTAACCAGCCCCTTCACCCGCAATATCGAAACTGCTATCACCCCCCGGGAATGGAAAATGCCAACGATGGAACCTTACAAGGGAATCTCTGACCCTATCGTACACTTACAGAGATACACCTAGCATATGCTCATGAGCGGAGCAACAGAGGGAGTGTTATGTAAATGCTTACCACTATTCTTGACAGATCTAGCTACCTCCTGGTTCTGCCACCTACCCCAAGGGTCCATCAGCTCATGGGAAATGTTGAAAGAAAAGTTCATCAGTCAATTCCGCATTCATTTGGAACAACCCAAGGACGCTTATTCCTTATCTAATATCAAACAGAAACTCGGAGAGACATTGCAACAATATCTAACCCGATTCAACGCCGCGGCAACCGCAGTCCAAGATGCCGATGAGAAACTTATCCTAATGGCCCTCTGCAGTGGTGTACATCCAGATACTAAATTTGCTAGAAGACTAACCAAAGAAAAACCAGCTACGTTACCTGATTTCTTCCATGAAGCTGGAAAGTATATGAGACTTGAGGACGCTGCCACTGAGAGGCAATCAGGGCAACAGGCGAAGACGGCTACAGACAGGTTCCCCGCTGCAGCAAAGGATGTTCGAAGAAATGACGCAAGAGACAATGCTGGGGGCAAGAAGGGAGAAAAGCGCTTATATCGATCAGGACCAAGATTTGACTCTTACACCCCTTTGAATGAAACAATCGAAAACATCTTCCTAGCCACTCAAGACGAAGTTAGATACAAGCTCCCCCCGCATAAGAAGGAGTCAAATAACGCACTCAAGTCAGGAAAGTTCTGCCGCTTCCACGAATCCCATGGACATGACACCAATGAATGCCACCATCTCCGAGATTTAATTGAAGAACACATCAGAAGGAAGAGACTGGAACGCTATGTGAAGAGCCAGAACAGGATTTCGACTCCTGCCAATTAGAATCCTAGGCTACCCCTCCCAGAAGTAAGTGGAGGAAATCGCAACACCAGTGGCTCTAGTCAAGAGAAGATAGTGGTCCATACCATCTCGGGAGAACCACACATCGCCGATAGAAGCTGGGCAGAGATGGAAAGATACGGCAAGTCACTTAGAAACAATGAAGGCTACGTTAATTCTGTTACAGAAGAACGCCACCCGAAACGGAAAGAGAGTGACGACATCACATTCAGTAGACGTGATCTAGAGGAAAGACAGTACCCGCACATGGATCCTATGGTCATCTCTGCCTGGTTTGGACCAGCCAAAGTTTTCCGAATTTTAATAGACACTGGAAGCTCGGTGAATATCCTATTCAAGCATGCTTTCAACAAAATGAAGCTATCAATGAAAGATGTGTCTCCCTGCAACAAACCACTACATGGTTTCACTGGAGATGCGAAGATGCCCCTTGGGCAACTGGACCTTTTTGTTGAAATAGGAAGCCATCCTCGCTCCGCTGTGCGAAAACAAACGTTTGTGCTAATAGAAAGCCATTCGGCGTACAACGCCTTTTTGGGAAGACCAGCCTTGTCCGACTTTCAAATCGTCCTAGCCCCGTGGTGCTTGAAGATGAAATTTCCAACCGATAACGGAATAGGAGAAGTAGAGGGAGATCAAGACGCTGCTCGAGACTGCTATGTAACTGAACTTCGCAATAACCGCAGAAAAGATAAAGGGAAAAATGCAGAGACTACTCTTTGCATGAAAAGCTTGGAAGCATAGCAACTAAAGAAAGCCCCTCCTCTTCGATATACCAGTGATCCTTTCAACGAATTAGACCCCAGGGACAAAGAGGAGGAGGCCACCACCGAGCCTGCAGAGGCTATGGAATTCGTATCTGTAGACAAACATGACCCAAGTAGACTGCTGAGAGTCGGGTCTCAGTTAAAAAGAGAATTAAAGAATCAACTCATTGATTTTCTTCGTCGCAACATGGATGTATTTGCATGGACGCACGCTGACATGACGGGAATCTCCCCAGACGTAGCTTGCCACATGCTGAACATAGATCCCACCAAGGTGCCAGTGAAGCAGAAAAAGAGGAGCATGGGGGGCAGAACGATCAGTAGCCCTCGAGGAAGAAGTAAAGAACTTACTTGCCAATGACTTCATATGGGAAGCCATCTACCCAGAATGGATCGCCAACCCGGTCCTGGTAAAGAAAGCTAATGGGAAGTGGCGAACATGCATCGATTTCTCCAACTTAAATGACGCTTGCCCGAAAGACTACTTCCCACTCCCCCGAATCGACCAACTCGTAGACAGCACAGCCGGACACGAACTCTTATCCTTTATGGACGCATACTCAGGATATAACCAGATCCCTATGCACGCCCCCCATCAAGACCACCCTTCACCAAACCAAACCCATCGAGTAAACCAACTTACTACAGAACCATCCTCCTCTATACAATACCGAACCATCCTCCTCTATACAATACCGAACCGACCATCACCGGTCCAACACCCATCTAGCCACTGCCGAACCAACCTCTGCCGAACGAAGCAAGGCCGAACCAACCTTCCCTCTAACCACTGCCGAACCAACCCCTTCCGAACCAACCTTCTCCAAGCACGGCCGAACCAAGGCATGCCGAACCGGATGTGCCAGACCAGATTGCTTCAGCCCAGGACCACCAGCAGCTATATACATCCAAGACCCCTGCCCCCAACCTCACTCTATAAATAGAGGGACAGGGGTACAACAATGGCAGACAAGTTTGAGAGCTCAAGCATGGAAGGAACTTTCAAACAACTTTCATATACTTGTATACAAAGCTTTGTACTTGTAATCTGAAAGAAAAAGGAGAATAACATATAAAGTGGACGTAGGCACGTTCTGGCCGAACCACTATAAATCTGTGTGTCTTTTACAATTTAGTCCCTGTTTTTCATATATTTGCATAAATAACCCAAATCACTAGAAACAATATAAAATCGACCAATTCATACGACTTGGAGGTGTTTGCCCATTTTTTGTGCAAACAGTGGGGCATGAACTATGTCTAAACAATACACACACACATACATACACCACTTACGCAAAGAACTGATAAATTTTGAAACATGTTCTTATACTAAGACATAAATTTTTTGAAACTATATGTATGCTTTTTAAACAAAAACCGAGTTTACTAAATATACTTCTTATATATATATATATATATGCAATTTTACATATAGCCTAATTTACAAAGCTATTGAAATTACATAGGCTGTCACTTACTTCTAATTACGTAACCTTTTCTTTTCAAAAACAGTGTCAGGCTACATTGGAACAAAACAAGACCATGCTTCTAAAAAAACAAGATATGCAAGTTATTATTACAATATACATAAACAAGACTAGGCTATGGAACACTTACAAAAGTATGGACTGAACAATTATAAAATTTCAAAACTTGAGCTTATAGATTTTTGTATATATGAACTAGAGCATGTAATTTTCAAAACTTATATATAATCTAACTCCATAAAAACAGTTCTTACAGGTTTCAAAATCTACACATTTCTAGTTAAGTTGACACCTTTTTAAAACACATAGTACAATTTATATACATTACTTGACTCGTATATGCAAAGCATGGTTTTCATGACCGTGTCGTGCCTCGAACTGTGATAGTTTAAGGTTTAAGGTTTTTATGGTTCAACCGGTCGAACTGTCGAAATCATGATTTATTTTTTGAAATTTTTTGCACATTTAACTACAAACTATACACAAAAATATTCAAATAATAGTTCTATGTACACAAGTTGTAGATGGTCTTCAAGGTCTGCAACAGAAGTTGTGTGTTGTTGGAGTGCACAACTACAGCTTTGTATATAGTAGAGTAGTGCACGATGATAGAAGTTTAATGACGACAAACTTGGCGAAGCTTACAGTGGTATTAGAGGAGTTTGCAGCAGTGAAAAACAAAATGATGAAGTTAGTGGTTTAGATTTTGGAATGATTATGATTTTTGAAATATATATATATACACTTATTTTCTTCAAAGCAATGAAAAAGAAGAAAATGAGAAAGAAACAATGAGAAAGTGGGAAAAAAACAAAAGAACCATGGTTCAACCGGGTAAAACTGACGGTTGGACTGTTGGTTTGAAGGTCCGATTAAGGTTCATGGATGAATGATGTCTGATTGAGTTCCGGACCGTGGTATCCAAGATTTAGGGTTATTCAAGGTTGGACCGAAGCATGATAGGGTGATGAAAACAATGATGCAAAGACTAGACTATTCTTTCCAAAAGTAAAAAGGCATCAATTAAAAAAACGCATGCACTTCATGACAGGGAGGTATAAAATACATAAAAAAATTTCAAAAAATGTACTTAAACTTTGGAGCAAATATAGGCCATGAACTGAATATAATGCATGGCCATTTTTATAAACAAAAGATGGTATATGTGACCATTCTTGTCAAGCAACTGTATAAGACGTTTTAAATTATAGATTTTACAAGATATTACTTTTTGGTTCAAATTAGTTATTCAGTAGCTTGTAAGTTTTGAAACTTTGTTATATCTTAAATAATAAAACCTGGCAATATAATATGATTTCTTTTCTAAATTATGCTTACACAATACTATCACTTAATGGCTGCTAATATTACATTGTCCTAGGCTAGAAAAATCATCATTAAAAAAAAAAGCCATCAAAACATAAAAAGACAAGCAAAAAGGAGATTTTACTAGAGCAATAATTATTTCAGTTTTCGACCCATCGATCCACCGGTGGAGCACCACTGGTCCACCGATGATGATGATTTCTAGAGCACTTCGGCTCCATAAACTCCACCTTAAATGACATTCGTCGATGACTAGCTATAGTGTTTAAGTGGAGAGATTTGCAGGATAAATTAGTTGAACATGCAAGCATAAAAGACTGAACAATAACTCACTAATTCAATATTTACTAGACCTAGACTATTACCAAATATACAAAAAACCGTAGAGTTCAGATTTCCATTTAAGGAGAAGCTAGGCTTTCAACAACAACAATCCATTCAAAGGAATTCAAACGGAATTCAATACAAGAAATAAACACTTGGATTTTAGAGAAAGCTTGTGTGAGGGTTACTCACCTAAATCATTGCTGTAGAAGTTGAAACCACTTCCAAATCCTCGATCACCACGTTGAACGCTGCTATGCCGATCTGCCTCGACCTCCCTTACGAAATTTATCCACCACGCAATGATCGTACACGTGTGCCAAGTCGCAGCTACCAAAGCTTGATCGTCTACACCCTCGTCGCATAGTTGATTGCCCCATGCTTGCTTGGGATTTTCAGGAGTTAATGATGTGGGGATTAGACATTTTTTTTAGTTTTAGAGGGAGAAAAAATGAATATGTTGTTTTGCCAGAAAATGAAGGGTGATGTATAAGGTTAAGAAATAAGAGACTTTAGTGGGTTTGGGTATTAGTAAGGCCTAAAACAAACTAAAAGAAAAGAATTCTCCTCTTAACCTAATCACTTTATTTAATTAGCCTAACTAATTAAATCAATTAAACTAAGTTTAATTATCTATGTATGAGTTAATTCAAATTTCCAAGAGCAAATCTATTCCAAAAATTTAAACATCCAATAATCGATTTAAATAATAATTCAACTAAATCGAATTCAATAATTTAAATCAATATTTATACTAGTTTAATTTCATAATCAAATTATAAAAATTCTAGATTTGAATTAATCAGTATTAATTAATCATAATTAATTAGGTCATTAACAGCAAGGCTATTAAAGTTTTCGCTATATTTACAACTGCTGTCGAATAAGAGCTTTTGACTGAGTAGAAATGTGCTTTCGAAATGCAACGGAAAGCTCCAGAAAAGCTAAGAAAGTAGGCTATCGAAACGTGCTTTCGACTAAGTCGAAAGGCTCTTCCGAAAAATGCTATAAAAGGGTCTAGAACTGCTGCAGAATGATGCAGTCGAAAGGCGCTTTCGACAAGGTCAAATGGCAGAGTCGTAAATAACATGAAAATTGTTATTTTGCTAATTAAAGTATATTTTTTTACCAACTATTATTCTTTGTCAGATTTCTATTGATTAATGACATAATTTAAACACTTTCTTTGCAGAAAAACTGCTATAGATCATATTTTATTATTTTAAAAATTATTTTCAAAATAATTGATTATATTAATATTTTAATATAATTATTAAGTTTTTTAGCTTAGAAAATTCATAATAAATCAAAATCGCTTGGGAAAAATCCCAAAAGTTCACCAAAAATCTGAAGTAATATTTCCTACATCATATAAAATTTTGGGGCAAAATTCATTATATTTTATTTTTAATAGTTAAACCCGAAATAAATGCCTTTTTCACCTTAAGAAATTCATAAAATATTCATATTAATTCCGAAAATTATGAAATTAAAGACCCATCTCTAAAATTTTGTTTTACACAACATATCAAGGAATCAAGTCGTTCGAAGGTTGTTTACTAAGGTTTTTACTTTAAAACCCATCATTTTAATTCCATAATTTTTTTAATAAATCACCATAAATCATTCTATCCAAACAATGATTATTAGATCCAAACGTAATCAACATAGCAAAAAAAATTCAGTTACTGTCCATAAGTGAACCAGAAAAAGGAAAAATGAGATGATTTGTACTATTATTCACCTTGATTAAGTTGTTGAAGTTTGAGATTTTCCTAGCTTCAATCTTCTAGCTTTCTCTCTTGGATCTTTCAAGTTTGCTTATCTCCTAAGATGTTTTAATGGCTGGGCATAACTTCTCTTTTATGTGTATTTTGATTTATGAAATGGTTGTTGAGAATAAGGAGGGCTTAAGAGTATATGGGTGTAGTTATTCCCATATTGTCCTCCTCTTATTTTCTTAACTTATAAATTATAACCATACTTATACATTCATTAGTTTAGCCATGGCCAAGTAAATTGACAATTAAATCTCAACTCCTAAATCAACCACATTGTTCTATTTAATTTATCCAATTAAATGTCTTGGATACCATTAAAAAAAATTAGAGGTGTTACAGACATGTAATGTGACGACCCAAACTCGATATCCAATAAACGACATCAAATTCGCATCGCCGGAGTTTATAACAACAATTAGATGAATATAAAACAGCGGAACAGAATCAATATCATAAATATCATCACAGCTACAACATCAACATAATAACCATACTACAACAGAGTACATAATACATACACTACAACTCCAAATACAACATCATGATAATACAACAGTGAACATATATCCCAAAAGTTCTCAAATGAGAGAGATGATAACGAACTCCCAAAAGCTAACACCTGAAATCTCCAATAGCTCCTAAGATATCTCCAAGATAAGAGCTCCAAAATACTGCTACTCCAAAATATAGAAACCTGCTACTAGGCTGCCCGTGTGGAAATAATGGGCACCCAGAGTTTAGGAAAGAAAACAATAAACTTCGGATCAGTCATGGGACTGGTATGAGTAAACAAAAACAGTTGTATTTAAATAAAACAAGATTTATAAAAGAATTTTCGGAATGCTTTTAAAAATGGAACTACCATAAGACCTCCCGCCACACACACAATGCAAACGCAGAATTGGAGGAGATTTCTTCTTATGATAGTTAAATATGCTTGATACGAGAAAAAGAATTCTTTGATATTATTACTAGCGCATAGTGAAGTAAATCATTTCGAAAATAGAATATTAATCTTAGCCTACATAGGTACCATTATACTATGCCTACTATAGCTACCATATTAGATGGCAGGTTCTACAACTAAAACCGTACAGGGTTTTGTATTGTTTCTTTGGATTTCCAACAAATGGTCAGGCCAAGGAACTTCCCATTGCCACATGAGAACGCCTCTGGAAGGACGTCCCCGAGAACCAAACCGGATCTCTGCCAACACAAGGCCGGGTTACCCCTAACTGGGTAACTACTGACACGAGTATGCCATCTCCCGGTTGTAACCAACCTTTAACCGGGGCCCCAGCAACAAATCACAAAATCATATATATATATATATCTGCGATATCAACATAAGTTAAGTATCTGGGCTCCATACCATGATACCACTTCTATCCAGAAGGAAATGTACATACCCTAAGGGGTGCTACCCCCAATAACCTTGCCGCATCTTTCCTGTTTCGACCATTTCGGGGTGTGAGGTCCGACGAAGTCTCGTCCACAAAAACACGCTTTATACAAAAGCTGTGCTTTGGGTCAACAAATGATCATAGAAATGATCACCAAGATAGACGATCAAATAAATGATCCTATCACAAATGATCAACACAATGATCATTTCACAGCAACACTCAGCATGTCACATTACCAAATTGGGAATATATTGCTGATAACCTTCAACTATATAACCTCTGAGCTCGTACGTCTCAGAGAAGGGTGTTAAGCTAAGAGAATAAATTCTCCGCCACCAACGGAAATATATTTGAAAGAAATCGGCTTTATATCTCAATTTGTAATGTCAGACATACTATCCATACAAGTCTGTTCCGGGCTCGAACAGAACCGAAGGCACTTCCAAAGAAGTCCTTGCAATCCGGATATCCACAATCCTGATCGGATTCCCCATCACATATGGAGAACTCTATACCGGAGCAACTCAGTGCAGAGTCAATCGACAGGTCATCCTATCGCTCTCGCAAATACCCGGTCTTCAACACCGGTCTTCGATTGCTATCCATAACGTCGAATCACATATTCGAAATGGGTTATATGACACAACGGTCCTTTCCCGGCTAATTCGAATAGTGGGTGTCAAATTTTAAAACATGTGGATGTCATTCACAAATATTCACAGGTCCGATGTGGGTTTCGGATAACAACTGAAATCCGATTCCCTATCGCATCGAAGTTCAAATGCCGTTTTACGGCAACAAGGGTTTTCACATCAATACAGAACAAATCATAATCACAGTGCAATAACATGGCAATTACATCATACAGAATTACAAACAGAACAGAGATATTAATATAAGTTAACAACAATAGTTAATTATTTACTAATCAAAACGAATGAGATAAATTAACCAAATATTTATTTTATTGATTATTCAATCAATGATTTATTATTCTTAATGATAATTAAATTAATCTTAATCATCTTGATACATTGATTTTCCTTAATTAGTTATTTTAATTAACTGCCCATTTAAATTAATTAACTTGCTTTATCAAATCAATAAATTCTTAATTATAAATTTATTTGAGTACTTAATTGTTTATTAAATCAATTTTAATCACAAACTTTAAATCATTCTAACTTCCTTTTCAAAACTATTGATAAAAATTATTTACCTTAATTCCATTTGAAAATCTATTTTATACTTTAAAAATTAATTTATTGTTACATTGGAATTTTAATATAAATTTATTTAAAATTCTTCTTTTAAAATTTAATCATTTAATTAAATTTTGATTTTTAACTTTCTTTACCAATTAAAGAATTTTCAAATTCTAAAGCATTTGTTAAAAATTTAACTTAACAAAATCTAAACTGTTTATATTGCAAAACACAAAATTTTTGTTAACATTGTTGACTTAAAGATTTGAATGGGCTTAGACCATATAAAACAACCCGAGTAAAAGCAACGTTTCACTCGCGTCCCTCCCGGTTCCATCACGTCTTCTCCCCGAGACTTCCCATTTCTTTCCTCATCCCAGTTTCTTATCTCCTTCCAGTTTGTTTCTTTCTCTTTTTTTTTCTAAGCTAAGTTATGATTATTAAATTTCAAACTAAGAATAACAGAGTGTGAATTAATATTCTCGAGTTGCCTCCTGAAGCCATACATCATTTTTTCTGAAAATTTCAACTCACCTTTCCCCCCAGCAACTCACTGACACCAGAACAATATTGTGCACGTGCACATCATCGCGGCGCCACTCCAGTGGCCATCGCGATCGTCAGCAAATCGCGCTTCATTCCCCTATTCGAAAACGATGATCAATTCAATGTCAACGACCCCACAACGAAATCGAGCTTCCAGCTCGAAACTCGAACCCATCCTCACCAACAAATTCGCTTCGCCCTCGTTGCTCCAACCATCGGAGCAGCTCGAACTTCGTCACCATCACGTCCACACCTTATGCCATCATTCCCCTCAAAATCCCCTAACTCGATGCGTCAGAGGTGGCGTACACATCGCGTTCCCAGACCGTATACATTTCGAGACTAAAACCCTAGTTTGATCTCAAACTCCAAATTCACAAAATAGAAAAATCCTTCGATAATTTTCTCGAAGCCTCTGACGTTCAAGCTTGCTACAAACCCATTTTTAGCATTTATAATTGAATCGATTATTATAAATTCATACAAGTTCCATTTTTATTCAAATACAGAATACTCTTGAAAAAAACCAACTAAAAATCATCACTTTATTCTTAAAAATCATGGATTGAAGTATAGATTCAGATTAAAATCCTGAATCGATGTTTTACAACCTTTTATTTTTATCAAATTTCAACTTGAAACCTATAAAACAAGTTCCAGTGGAAGATAATGTACAGTAGGTTCAAACAACTTTACAAAAACTTGTTTGAGGATTAAAACAACTTGACTTATTTGAAAACCCAAGCTTGTCAGTGATTTAAAGCAAATAGACTTCAGTTTTGAAACAAATAAAATCCCTGTATAAAGGTTTACAGAGACAGAGCATTACTGGGAAATCATCATAGTGAAGCATGAACCAAAGTAGTTTATAATTGAAGTTTAAACTATTTTAAACAAACTTAAAATCCTATACAAAAACATGTTTACTCACCTGTAAAATGGATGAGCAGAGACTATAAATGTGTTTGCAACTGCAGTTTGAATTTCCTTCAGAGATTTGCCCTTCAACTTGAAATATAAGGTGATAAACTTCTTTTCTTTTTAATTTCTATTCTGATCCTTTGTTTGGTTGTATAACTGAGCTGTGGATTTACAAAATAAATGCTTGCTTTTGCTTTCAGGCTTTGCTAAAATTTTCTGGATGAACTAAAATAGGGTGCCTTGCTTACATATATATAGATAGAAGAAAACAGTGTTATTCAAATATGTTATGTGTGATCAGGTATGGGTTTATTTCCTTTTGTTGACTAAGCAATACTTGTTTTCGGCTGAGGTGGTATCAAGTAGTGCTGAGAGGATAGGCATTAAATGCAAGCATTAAATGGAAGCATGTATACAATGCTCCTTTGCCTCTTTCTATACTTACAGCATAGTGTTATTTTAGATTTTTTTCTTTCTTTCCTTTTTACAGTTTTATATTCCTTCATATTCTTTTGTTAGTTGTTGTTTGTAGTTACTTTGCTAATTTCAGCATGTTATGTTTTGTTTTAGTTTCTTACACTTACCTGATTTGATTTAGTAACATGTTTATTTGTTTATTTGTTTAGATGTTACATTATTTGTTTATTTGTTTAATTATTTGTTTATTTGTTTAGATGTTACATTATTTGTTTATTTGTTTAATTATTTGTTTATTTGTTTAGATGTTAGATTATAATTATGTGATTTAAATTTTTTTTTATAAATTTATCATAACTTATTTTAACAATTTTATTTCTATTAAAAGATCATCTACCACAATTTATTATTTTACTTTGTTAAAAAGAAAAGTGGTTTTAGTTATTAGCATTAAATAACTATGTGATTTTATTACAATATTTGTTTTAATTCTATTAAAAGTTTTAACTAAAAACACTAAACTTTGTTCATATTTTATTTCTTTATAACTTTTCAATTTAAATTTCAAAAAATTTCAAATATATTACTAAATTTTAAATTCAAAATTTTCGGGATGTTACAATATCCCCTCCTTAAGAAAATTTCGTCCTCGAAATTGAAAGAGAGAGAAACGAAAACAAAGAATAGACGAATTTATAAATAAGGAAATGACTTACAGTTTTAAGTCGAGATGTCAATTCTGCATTTGGGATATGATTTCTTCATATTATCTTCGGTCTCCCAAGTACAGTCATTTGGATCTCCACTCCATTTAACCTTGACCAATTTCACAATTTTGTTCCTCAATCGCTTCTCATCACGATCAACAATTTTTATCGGTTCCCTTCTAACTGCCAAGTTGGGAGTGATTTCAAGATCCTGCTGAGCAGCTTCTTCAATAATATCATCTGGATCGTGCACATACTTCCGAAGATTAGAAATATGGAACACATCATGTACGCCAGACAACCAGCTGGGTAACTGCACTCTATATGCTAGAGGACCAATCCTTTCTAGAATAGGAAAAGGACCAATATAACGCGGTGCCAACTTTCCAGTTTTCCCGAATCTCAATACACCCCGCATCGGAGATACTTTCAGAAATACAGAATCTCCAACTTGAAATTCTAAATTTCTTCTTCGACGGTCATAATAGCTCTTCTGACGGCTTTGGGCAGTTAATAACTTCTTTCGAATAAAGTTTACCTTCTCAGTGGCTTCTTTTATCATATCCGGTCCAAGAACAAGTCTGTCACCTGATTCGATCCAGCATGTAGGTGATCGACACGGACGACCATATAAAGCTTCGAAAGGAGCCATTTCAATACTGGCCTGATAACTGTTGTTATATGAGAATTCAACCAGATGCAAATGGTCCTCCCAAGAACCACCAAAATCATGCACACAAGCACGCAGTAGGTCTTCTAAAATTCGATTGACCCTTTCAGTCTGTCCATCAGATTGTGGGTGATAAGCAGTACTGAAATTTAATTTCGTTCCCAATGCATCCTGAAATGCTTCCCAAAATCTACTAGTGAAGATCGGGTCACGATCACTCACTATACTACTGGGAATACCATGGAGGCGAACAATTTCCTTTATATATACACCTGCCAAGCTTGCTGCAGTCCGAGTAGATTTAACTGGAATGAAATGAGCATTTTTGGTTAGACGATCCACAATAACCCAAATCGCTTCATTGCCTTTCTTGGTACGAGGCAATCCATCAATGAAATCCATCGATACCTGATCCCACTTCCATTTCGGTACTTCTAAGGGTTGAAGTAAACCGGCCACTTTCTTTTGGTCGCTCTTGATTTGCTGACAAGTAGCACAGCGACTCACATAAATAGATATGTCTCTCTTCATTGTTTTCCACCAGAATGTTCTTTTAACATCTCGATACATTTTATTGACTCCTGGATGGATGTTGAATTTGGATTTGTGGCATTCGTCCAATACTTCACGTTTTAGTTCTGGAATGTCCGGGACACATAATCTGCCTTTCAACTTAATAACTCCACTATGATTTGTCTCAAAACTTGTATCTTCGCCTCGAAGAATTTTTCCATAAATACCCCGAAGAAATTTGTCTTCATGTTTCTTACTAGCGATTTTCTCAAAAAGAGTAGGAGTGATAACCAGATAAGCAAGAACATCATAACTTCTGCTCAAAGCGTCTGCAACTACATTGGCCTTTCCAGGTGTATACAGAATATATAAGTCATACGATGCTAGAAATTCCAACCAACGTTGTTGTCGCAGATTCAGATCCTTCTGGGTGAAAAGATATTTCAAAGATTTATGGTCGGTGAATAATTCGAATTTTTCACCTAAAACAAAGAGAGTTTATTAAGTATATTTCTTTAGTTAATTTCGCAAATTATTAAGAAAGCTGAAAAGATTCTTACCCAGAAGAAAGTGTCGCCATATTTTCAAAGCGAAAACAACAGCCAAAAGTTCCAAATCGTGCGTCGGGTAGTTTTTCTCATGCGGACGTAATTGTCTACTCGCGTAGGCAACCACCTTTCCATTTTGCATCAATACTGCACCTACCCCTTCACCACATGCATCCGTATAGACAGATAAGTCTTGGTTCCCATTAACAATAGTGAGAACAGGAGCAGTGGTCAATCTCTCTTTCAACTCTTGAAAAACTTCTTTACATTCTGGAGTCCAAATGAACTTTGCATTTTTCATTGTTAACTTAGTCAGCGGACTAGCCAACTTAGAAAAATCTTGAACGAATTTCCGGTAATAGCCTGCTAAACCCAAAAAGCTTCGAACTTCTCTTGGAGTAGTGGGTTGTTTCCAATCAAGAATAGCGGAAATTTTGCTAGGATCTACTGAAATTCCTTCTTCATTAACAATATGGCCAAGGAATTTGACTTCATTGACCCAGAAGTGGCATTTGGAAAATTTTGCAAATAGAACATTTCTCCTTAATATTTCCAGTACGATTTTAAGATGTTCGGCATGCTCTTCTTTAGTCTTAGAATAGATCAAAATATCATCAATGAATACAAGCACAAATTTATTCAGAACTTCCCGAAACACACGAGTCATAAGATCTACGAAGTATGCTGGAGCATTGGTTAGCCCGAAAGGCATAACTAACCATTCATAGAACATATTAGGACCTCTGAAAGCAGTCAAATGGACACAATCTTCGGCGATTCGTAATTGATGGAATCCCTGAGCTAGATCAATCTTTGAAAAGAAACGAGCGCCGTGCAACTGATCAAATAAATCATCAATTCTGGGCAGTGGAAATTTATTTTTGAGAGTTTGTTTATTTAGATCGCGGTAATCTACACACAATCTCAAAGATCCGTCTGATTTGGCAACAAATACGACGGCTGAGCCCCATTCAGAAACACTGGGTCGAATTAATCCTTTTGCTAGTAGCTCATCGGTTTGATGAACCAATTCAATCTTTTCCCTGGGTGCCATCCTGCGACTTGCGTGGACAACAGGACGAGTATTAGGTACAAGATCGATTCGGAATTCTATTTCTCGATGAGGAGGTAAAGATTTCACTTCTTCAAATACGTCGGAAAAATCCCGAACAACAGGTATAGACTGCAAAGTGGGTTTAAGACTTCCCAAAGTATACATCAATCTATCACTCCTTGGACTTGGATTCTCACAAGAGATTTCAATAAAATTTCCAAAACTTGTTTTGATTAAAACTGTCCGATTACTACACTCCAATCTAGCTTCGTATCTCGATAACCAGTTCATACCGAGTAAGATTTCAAATTCGTCAAATTCGAGGACATAAAGGTTGATAGGAAATTTATAGCTAGCATATGAAATAGGAACTCTCTTACAATATGAACTAAGATTTGCGGGACCTCCAACCGGATTTTTCACGCAAATAAGATCGTTAGCAAATTTAGTTTCAAGTCCCAATTCATTTACGGTTTGTTGGGAGATAAAGCTATGTGAAGCTCCTGTGTCAAATAAAACTCTAACAGTTCTATTATTAATAGTAAGGTTACCTTCCAAAACGCTTTTCCCTTTATCAGCTTTAGAAGTTGAGGGATCCTTCTTAATTGCATAGACTTTTGCCACTTGCGCTGGCTTCATTACTGGGCAATCTTTAACTAAATGTCCCGGTTTATGACAATTGTAGCATTCTTTAGCTGGCTTCTTCGGTTTTGGGCAGTCATTTGAATAGTGGCCTTTCTCTTTGCAGTTGTAACAAGTGACATTTTCTGTTGCGCTTCCTTGAATGCTCCTCTTCTTCTCATTGCCTTGCCAAGGTTTCTTGCCTCCGAATTTTCGCTTTTTATAATTTTGACTACCTGAATTACCTTTCTCCACAGTTGCTTCTTGCATATCAAGAGTAGCGTACCTGTACCCCATATCTACTAAATCTGAAAAAGATTCTTTAACATGACCTGTCATTCTTCCATGATATTTCTGGTTCATTCCCCGGATAAACCTTTCGTTTTTCTTAAGAGGTGTATTTAGCAATTCCGGGCCAAACCGAGATAGTTCACTGAATTTATTCAAATATTCTTCAAACGACAAACTTCCTTGCTTCAAATCCAGAAATTCCTGATACATTCTGGAAACTCCCGCCGATGGCATGTAACATTTCTCAAACACTTCTTTAAAACGATCCCAAGTAAATTCTTCCTCGGGTTCATCTATAATGATGGTTTCCCACCAAGCTGAAGCTTCTCCTTGGAGTTGCCAAGAAGCTATAAGTCTTTTCTGCTCATCCTGCAGTTTTAGCCCTTTAAAAATCTTTTCACACGATCTTACCCAAGCTTGAGCGTCACTAATTGACTCTTTGCCAATGAACGGTTTTCCACCAAGCTTTTCGAACTTCTTATATAAATCAGCCAAGTCCGGCTGCTGCTGAATTTCTATTACTGCTTCTGCAGCTGGGGGAATTTGATTGGGTGTTGCGGCATTGCCTTGACCCCTAGCTCTTCCTCTGCGTCCACTCATTTTCACTATCTGAGATTAGTAAGAAAATTGATTCAGATATACAGACGAAATATCTTAAGGAATATCAGCAATAAAAAGAACAGAGTAAGAAATTTTTAAAAGTTTCAGTCTTGGTTATACTCATTCTAGGGTATACTTCACCCTATCTCTAATGAGCCATCTAATGTGTTATACTCCGTAGCTAAAGTTCTTACTCAACCAACAGCTCTGATACCACTTGTGACGACCCAAACTCGATATCCAATAAACGACATCAAATTCGCATCGCCGGAGCTTATAACAACAATTAGACGAATATAAAACAGCGGAACAGAATCAATATCATAAATATCATCGCAGCTACAACATCAACATAATATCCATACTACAACAGAGTACATAATACATACACTACAACTCCAAATACAACATCATGATAATACAACAGTGAACATATATCCCAAAAGTTCTCAAATGAGAGAGATGATAACGAACTCCCAAAAGCTAACACCTGAAATCTCCAATAGCTCCTAAGATATCTCCAAGATAAGAGCTCCAAAATACTGCTACTCCAAAATATAGAAACCTGCTACTAGGCTGCCCGTGTGGAAATAATGGGCACCCAGAGTTTAGGAAAGAAAACAATAAACTCCGGATCAGTCATGGGACTGGTATGAGTAAACAAAAACAGTTGTATTTAAATAAAACAAGATTTATAAAAGATTTTTCGGAATGCTTTTAAAAATGGAACTACCATAAGACCTCCCGCCACACACACAATGCAAACGCAGAATTGGAGGAGATTTCTTCTTATGATAGTTAAATATGCTTGATACGAGAAAAAGAATTCTTTGATATTATTACTAGTGCATAGTGAAGTAAATCATTTCGAAAATAGAATATTAATCTTAGCCGACATAGGTACCATTATACTATGCCTACTATAGCTACCATATTAGATGGCAGGTTCTACAACTAAAACCGTACAGGGTTTCGTATTGTTTCTTTGGATTTCCAACAAATGGTCAGGCCAAGGAACTTCCCATTGCCACATGAGAACGCCTCTGGAAGGACGTCCCCGAGAACCAAACCGGATCTCTGCCAACACAAGGCCGGGTTACCCCTAACTGCGTAACTACTGACACGAGTATGCCATCTCCCGGTTGTAACCAACCTTTAACCGGGGCCCCAGCAAAAAATCAAAAAATCATATATATATATATATATATATATATCTGCGATATCAACATAAGTTAAGTATCTGGGCTCCATACCATGATACCACTTCTATCCAGAAGGAAATGTACATACCCTAAGGGGTGCTACCCCCAATAACCTTGCCGCATCTTTCCTGTTTCGACCATTTCGGGGTGTGAGGTCCGACGAAGTCTCGTCCACAAAAACACGCTTTATACAAAAGCTGTGCTTTGGGTCAACAAATGATCATAGAAATGATCACCAAGATAGACGATCAAATAAATGATCCTATCACAAATGATCAACACAATGATCATTTCACAGCAACACTCAGCATGTCACATTACCAAATTGGGAATATATTGCTGATAACCTTCAACTATATAACCTCTGAGCTCGTACGTCTCAGAGAAGGGTGTTAAGCTAAGAGAATAAATTCTCCGCCACCAACGGAAATATATTTGAAAGAAATCGGCTTTATATCTCAATTTGTAATGTCAGACATACTATCCATACAAGTCTGTTCTGGGCTCGAACAGAACCGAAGGCACTTCCAAAGAAGTCCTTGCAATCCGGATATCCACAATCCTGATCGGATTCCCCATCACATATGGAGAACTCTATACCGGAGCAACTCAGTGCAGAGTCAATCGACAGGTCATCCTATCGCTCTCGCAAATACCCGGTCTTCAACACCGGTCTTCGATTGCTATCCATAACGTCGAATCACATATTCGAAATGGGTTATATGACACAACGGTCCTTTCCCGGCTAATTCGAATAGTGGGTGTCAAATTTTAAAACATGTGGATGTCATTCACAAATATTCACAGGTCCGATGTGGGTTTCGGATAACAACTGAAATCCGATTCCCTGTCGCATCGAAGTTTAAATGCCGTTTTACGGCAACAAGGGTTTTCACATCAATACAGAACAAATCATAATCACAGTGCAATAACATGGCAATTACATCATACAGAATTACAAACAGAACAGAGATATCAATATAAGTTAACAACAATAGTTAATTATTTACTAATCAAAACGAATGAGATAAATTAACCAAATATTTATTTTATTGATTATTCAATCAATGATTTATTATTCTTAATGATAATTAAATTAATCTTAATCATCTTGATACATTGATTTTCCTTAATTAGTTATTTTAATTAACTGCCCATTTAAATTAATTAACTTGCTTTATCAAATCAATAAATTCTTAATTATAAATTTATTTGAGTACTTAATTGTTTATTAAATCAATTTTAATCACAAACTTTAAATCATTCTAACTTCCTTTTCAAAACTATTGATAAAAATTATTTACCTTATTTCCATTTGAAAATCTATTTTATACTTTAAAAATTAATTTATTGTTACATTGGAATTTTAATATAAATTTATTTAAAATTCTTCTTTTAAAATTTAATCATTTAATTAAATTTTGATTTTTAACTTTCTTTACCAATTAAAGAATTTTCAAATTCTAAAGCATTTGTTAAAAATTTAACTTAACAAAATCTAAACTGTTTATATTGCAAAACACAAAATTTTTGTTAACATTGTTGACTTAAAGATTTGAATGGGCTTAGCCCATATAAAACAACCCGAGTAAAAGCAACGTTTCACTCGCGTCCCCCCCGGTTCCATCACGTCTTCTCCCCGAGACTTCCCATTTCTTTCCTCATCCCAGTTTCTTATCTCCTTCCAGTTTGTTTCTTTCTCTTTTTTTTTTCTAAGCTAAGTTATGATTATTAAATTTCAAACTAAGAATAACAGAGTGTGAATTAATATTCTTGAGTTGCCTCCTGAAGCCATACATCATTTTTTCTGAAAGTTTCAACTCACCTTACCCCCCAGCAACTCACTGACACCAGAACAATATTGTGCACATGCACATCATCGCGGCGCCACTCCAGTGGCCATCGCGATCGTCAGCAAATCGCGCTTCATTCCCCTATTCGAAAACGATGATCAATTCAATGTCAACGACCCCACAACGAAATCGAGCTTCCAGCTCGAAACTCGAACCCATCCTCACCAACAAATTCGCTTCGCCCTCGTTGCTCCAACCATCGGAGCAGCTCGAACTTCGTCACCATCACGTCCACACCTTATGCCATCATTCCCCTCAAAATCCCCTAACTCGATGCGTCAGAGGTGGCGTACACATCGCGTTCCCAGACCGTATACATTTCGAGACTAAAACCCTAGTTTGATCTCAAACTCCAAATTCACAAAATAGAAAAATCCTTCGATAATTTTCTCGAAGCCTCTGACGTTCAAGCTTGCTACAAACCCATTTTTAGCATTTATAATTGAATCGATTATTATAAATTCATACAAGTTCCATTTTTATTCAAATACAGAATACTCTTGAAAAAAACCAACTAAAAATCATCACTTTATTCTTAAAAATCATGGATTGAAGTATAGATTCAGATTAAAATCCTGAATCGATGTTTTACAACCTTTTATTTTTATCAAATTTCAACTTGAAACCTATAAAACATGTTTCCAGTGGAAGATAATGTACAGTAGGTTCAAACAACTTTACAAAAATGTTTGAGGATTAAAACAACTTGACTTATTTGAAAACCCAAGCTTGTCAGTGATTTAAAGCAAATAGACTTCAGTTTTGAAACAAATAAAATCCCTGTATAAAGGTTTACAGAGACAGAGCATTACTGGGAAATCATCATAGTGAAGCATGAACCAAAGCAGTTTATAATTGAAGTTTAAACTATTTTAAACAAACTTAAAATCCTATACAAAAACATGTTTACTCACCTGTAAAATGGATGAGCAGAGACTATAAATGTGTTTGCAACTGCAGTTTGAATTTCCTTCAGAGATTTGCCTTTCAACTTGAAATATAAGGTGATAAACTTCTTTTCTTTTTAATTTCTATTCTGATCCTTTGTTTGGTTGTACAACTGAGTTGTGGATTTACAAAATAAATGCTTGCTTTTGTTTTCAGGCTTTGCTAAAATTTTCTGGACGAACTAAAATAGGGTGCCTTGCTTACATATATATATAGATAGAAGAAAACAGTGTTATTCAAATATGTTATGTGTGATCAGGTATGGGTTTATTTCCTTTTGTTGACTAAGCAATACTTGTTTTCGGCTGAGGTGGTATCAAGTAGTGCTGAGAGGATAGGCATTAAATGCAAGCATTAAATGGAAGCATGTATACAATGCTCCTTTGCCTCTTTCTATACTTACAGCATAGTGTTATTTTAGATTTTTTTTTTCTTTCCTTTTTACAGTTTTATATTCCTTCATATTCTTTTGTTAGTTGTTGTTTGTAGTTACTTTGCTAATTTTAGCATGTTATGTTTTGTTTTAGTTTCTTACACTTACCTGATTTGATTTAGTAACATGTTTATTTGTTTATTTGTTTAGATGTTACATTATTTGTTTAATTATTTGTTTATTTGTTTAGACGTTACATTATTTGTTTATTTGTTTAATTATTTGTTTATTTGTTTAGATGTTACATTATTTGTTTATTTGTTTAATTATTTGTTTATTTGTTTAGATGTTAGATTATAATTATGTGATTTAAATTTTTTTTTATAAATTTATCATAACTTATTTTAACAATTTTATTTCTATTAAAAGCTCATCTACCACAATTTATTATTTTACTTTGTTAAAAAGAAAAGTGGTTTTAGTTATTAACATTAAATAACTATGTGATTTTATTACAATATTTGTTTTAATTCTATTAAAAGTTTTAACTAAAAACATTAAACTTTGTTCATATTTTATTTCTTTATAACTTTTCAATTTAAATTTCAAAAAGTTTCAAATATATTACTAAATTTTAAATTCAAAATTTCCGGGATGTTACATGTAAATTGTTAGAATCAAGTTATGGTCTTAAATAAGCATCAAGAAGTTGGAATAATTGCTTTGATAAAGTAATCAAACAGTTTGCTTTTTATCAGAGCATGGAGGAAGCATGCCTATATAAAAAAGAATATGGAGTGCTATAATATTCTTAGTCTTGTATCCCAAGGTGAACCCCTCCTAGTTCTTCCTAGCTGACATCGTAGAAAATAATTTAAGGCCACTTAATACTTCTTAGATAGGGAAGAGGCAGACACTCCGGCCATTTAATACCTCAACTCGAAGTGGACTCCCCACAAGAGATCTCCACTAACTCATCTAAAAGATAATTCCAACCATTTAATACTTCTTAAATAATGAAAAGGCAGATAGTCATTTAATACCTTCACCTCCAAGCAAGCCCGTCCTAGAATTAACCCGCGTCTTTTTAATGGAAACACCAACCATTTAATACTTCTTAATAGGGAAGAGGCAAACCCTAACTGCCATTTAATACTTCTTAATAAGGAAGAGGCAAACCCTAACTGCCATTTAATACCTCAACCTTAAAGTAGGCCCGTCTTGGGATTACCCTATGTTATTTATTTATGAGAAATTACCTATGTCATTTAATACTTCTTAATAAAGAAGAAGAAAACTCTAAACCAGCCATTTAATACCTTAACCCCCGAAGTAGACTCCTTCTGGAATTTCCTCGTCCTTATGACCCGTAACCCAACTACGGCGTCTCATGTTAGTTCGACTATTTGTAGGTGTTGCAGCTAGATTAGTTGAGCAAACTTTCCCTACAAAATTGGAACTAACCTCGCGTCCACCATGGATATTTATTGTGACACCCCACCGATATACTCATGCCAGCCAAGGACACCACTAGGTAATGCCATCGACTAGCACGAAGAATAAGGCTGTTGAGGAGCGACCGTCCATGTAATTGCTTCGTGCGAGTACCGGTATGCCAGATAGAAGGTCATGCATTTAATTTAAAGAGGAAATCCAACATATCAAGTACAAACTCGAAGCTAATACATATTGGCTGCATGGACTTCAGAAACAAAATATAAAATAAGCATAACACAAATCAGTCACAGATATTCATATCACAAAGGCGGAAACAGATATGAATATAACACATAGAAGTATACATCAGATGGTGGTCAAACAAGATCCACAATATCATAAAAAAATAAGTATACATCAAGGAGTCTCTATCTTGAATGTATAATAAAAAAACTACTAAGCTAAAGTAGTTAGCCAAAAGTCAGATGAAGGACCATGATAAGAAGTCAAGTACAAGCACCTGAAATACCTCGGTCTGACCCGAGTATTATTTAAGAAGAAAATAATAAACGGATCAGTCTAGCTATAAATATCATACAAAATGAGATAAGATAACAGATAGGACAAAAATGTATGATAACAAAAATGCCATACTATGACAAGTATACATTAAATAACAACAAAAATCATACAATATCTCAAAAATCTCAAACACCAAAAAAATGTCATACTCTTCATTTTATTCACCAAACCACAAATATTGACAAAACTTATCAATGGAAATCACAAAAATTGATGAAACACAAATTCTAGAAATCATCAACTAGAAATCCAGAATTCACAAAAAGGGGAAGGCCTATCAAAAACGTGAGCATGAAAACTCAATAACACGTGTATCACAAATGGAAAGCTATTCCATGGGTCGCTAACCCTTAAAAATACGAGGTACGGTCCCCCTTGTGGACTAATGAGCGGAACATCGACGCACCGTAGAAGATACGCCTCATGGACAACTCTGTCGTGGTATAGTCCCCCACGCGGACGAATGAGCCGAACATTGACGCACCCTAAAAGATACGCCTCATGCACAGACTCTATCGTGGTACAGTCCCCCGCACGGACGAATGAGCCGAACATTGATGCACCCTAAAAGATACACCTCATGCACAGACTCTGTCGTGGTACTGTCTCCCACGTGGATGAATGAGCCGAACACTGATGCATCCTAAAAGATACACCTCATGCACAGACTCTATCGTGGTATAGTCCCCCACATGGACGAATGAGCCGATTGCTCCACGAACGATCAAAAGACCATGGGTCGCTACTCCACAAAATTGAGCCGAAACTCCACCGAATGATCATTATAGATCAATAAGTGTAAATTACACTAAGCTAGTAAATAAATGAGTTAGGCCTTATGTCCCATAACCTTTGGCTTAACTTAAATATTTACGAACAAATTATAGATTTCCACTCGAAAATTGTCACAAGAGTTCAACCGAACGAGTCCAAGAATTAACCGACAAAGTAAACGCAAGCGTTTCATACCACTTGTTTTGCTAGGTCATTTAATTAGATTTCTTGAACGAATGAGGTAAAGGTTTGTATATAATAATAGATTGGAAAACAGAATTGAAAACGTGGTTTGTATTGAAAGTAAATGTTGAAATTGTTTTGTGAAAGAGTTTTAGTATTTACCACTAGTATAGAAACCTTTGTATTTTAAAGTGACAAATCACAGAAAACGATTGTAAAAACAATCGATCACCAAAAATTCACATACGAAAAGGTGAATCAAATTCATCATACGGATATTCCCAAAAATCCAGAAAATAAGTCATCAAAGTCGATAATAAATGATAACAACTAACCGAATCAACAAAAGTTGATTAAAATTGGAAATCCACTCAAAAACAGCCAAAATAGGCAAAATTGATAGCTCCAGACGTCTGGTAGGTATTTCCCTACGTATGGCCCTAGGTTCTTGAAGTATATATGTCTTTCTCCTTTCTTTGTTTACTTTCAGGTCCATTTCAAACGTCTGAAATCTTCAACCAGACGTTTGAATTTGGTTTCAGACGTTTGTATTTTTTCAGACGTTTGGATTTTGTCTCTGCTCTTTTTTTCTATTTCCAAAACCATTTCAGACGTTTGGATTTTTCAACCAGATGCCTGAATTTGATTTAAGACATCTGAATTTTGTTTCAGACGTCTGAAATTTTTCTACTAGGCAAAAAAAAGACAACCTAGTCCAAAGAGGGCAAATCCAAACCGAAATGCGATCGAATGAGCAATGAATGCTAGGGATTTATGCCAATCGACAACCCAACACTATAGGCTCTTCGATACACCACCAAAAATATGTTCAAACATCCAAGGTAGGATCTTTAAAGATTTTGAGTTCAAAACACCAAAATTTGGAAAATTCACCAAATCAATTCAAATCAAAAGCAAATGAACATGAACAGATGTTAGGAATTCATACCTAACAACAAAGAAAGTTATAGACGTAGATGTGAGTTAAAAAACTCACTTTTAAACCTAAAAACATTGAAGGAGAATCTCAAAAACAAAGGAAAGATCAACCACTCTTTTACTTCAACTCTAGAAACTCCAATCTAAGACCATAAGCAATAATTTCCTAAATTAGGTTATAGGAAATTTCTAAAATTGAAGAGGAATTGAGATCGAGAAGATGAAGAGGATGCTTACCTAAGCTTTTCTTTGATTCTGGAGCAAGAACTTGAATTTCCTAGCAAAACTAGGGTTTAGGAATTCTAATTTCCTATCTCTTCCTCCAATTTTCTTTTAGCTTGAGTGTTAGGAAATAATAGAATGAGTGAAGAGGAGTTGGATGAAGAGTTAGGGTATTAGATGAGTCAAAGGGCTGAAACCTAAACCCAAAGCCTAATAGAAAAATAGCAAAATTCTACTCAACTCTAAATATATCGATATTTATACTCAAAAAGACCGCAAACATCGTTTTAGACTCAATAGAAGTGGTCTCGAGTCCTAATTCGTCTATTTACAAAAAGTATAATTTCAGACTTTAATCCGACTAACGATGATATATTTAAATAAAACATTTAAATATACAATCGTAAAATATGCGGGTTGTTATAGACTCCCCTCCTTAAAGAAATTGCATCCTCGCAATACTTAAGAAGAAAACAAAGAGTAACAACCATAAAAGCATATCAACATAAAAGAAAATTTTGAAATGAAAAGTTCATCTCTAAAGAGCATGAGACAGTAAGTTCGAACGTGTTCGCTCGATGAATTCTCTGGTTTTCCAAGAGCAATCCTTAGGATTTTTGGATCATTAAACTTTCACAAGAGGAACATCTTTATTTCAAAGGCGCTCAACCTCTGAAGCAATGATGCAAATATGATGTTGCTCATAAGTCAAATTAGGTGAAACTTCAGTTTCTTCAATAATACCGGACTCAAGAATAGAATCGAAATCCCTAAGGCATTTTCGTAGTTGAGAGACGTGGAAAACATCATGAATAGCAGAGGATTGAGCCGGTGCAATGACGTAGTAAAATAACGATACGCTCGAGGAACTTGAAACTCGAATAATTTGGAACAATGATGTAGTACAATAATGGTATGTTAGATGAACCGGTTAAAAAAGATTATTCCATTCAGACATCTTCAAAGAAACAACCGCTTATTGTTTACGACTAAGAGCATCGGCAACACGATTTCCCTTTTCGAAAATATAAAGAATATCAAGATCATAAGATGTAAGGAACTCGAGCCAACGTTGTTGACACAAATTAAGTTCCTTTTGAGAAAATAAATACTCCAAAGATTTATGATTGGTGTAGAGAACAAATTTCTCTCCCAAAAAAATAATGATGCCAAATTCTAAAAGCATAAAAAATAGCCGCGAGCACTAGATCATGAGTGGCATACCTAGTCTCGATAGGCTTTAATTGTATAGAAGCATAAGTATAGCACGTTCCTTTTGCAAGAGAACGACACCAAAACCAATACGACTAGCATTGATATAAATAGTGAAGTTTTGGTTCCCTTTAGGTGTTAAATATGCGCTTGTATGTTTTTGTTTGATGATAATAAACATATATATTCATTTAAATGTATTTGGTAATGTACTATTTTGTTTTTCATAGATTAAATAAATATTTGTTGAATAAAATTAAATTACACAGAATTCGAATTTGAATTCAAACAGAACAAGTTAAACAGATTTTGAATTCAAACAGAAATTTTATTCAAACAAATATTTATTACAATTTTGAATAGTACAATTTCAATCTCTCACTATAACTATACAACTTTGATTACAATCACATCACATTTCACATTTACAGTTAACCTCACTACATATCACTCACACTCGTATTTTTATCTTCAACTGCATTCCAGTTTGAATCCAGCATCTGAGCAATCTGCAAAAATATTCACTAACGCAGTAAAATTGAAAAAGAAATATTTTTGCAATATAAAATGAAATACGATTTTTGAAAATATGATTTGCCTCAGTTATTTGGGTTGTTCGTCATCATTCACACTTGATTTCATCACAAAGTCGTGCACATAGATATTACAGGGACAGGCAATCATAAGTGGCTGCAATACACACGTGTACATTCATACACGTGTGCACTGCCTCGCCAACTCGTGTACGCAGCCAACAAGAGAAAGTGTGCAAGTGCAAATCCCAAAGACCACAAAGAAATCTCAAAAAATCAACTCATATGCAATATATTGAAAATCACGACACGAGCTCAAGGTCAAACCCGAGTCTTAAAACTGGGTTCAACACAAGGCAACATGAAAAATGCAGAGCTTTGACAAATCAAAAGTGCATCAAAGGCAGTTCAATGTGGATAGCAATAGCAAAAAGGGACTACAACAAACATGTTTGCAGCATCAAGTCAGGCATGAAGAGAACAGAGTGAAGATGACATGTTCAACAAAGACCAAGTCAAAATGGAAGCAGTGATACAAGGTAAAGTGGCAACAAACATGAAATGAATCGAGTCAGTAAGGCAATGCACAAAGTAAGTAACAGTAAGAACAGAGACCATAGCAACTGCATAGCAACAGCAACAAGATCAAGTGACAACATAGAGCAGTCATAATGAAACTGCAGTGCAACTACAATGAACACCACTGACCAGAATACAAATGAACAACCATCAAAGTGCAGTTTCAACATGAATGAAAAAAAAAAACTAGAACCAACAATACATGCAGGTGAACAGAAGTTTTGAATCAAAACATAATCAAGGCCAGTTGATAACAGGGAACACAAGTGTGGCAAATGCAAACTGTGGTGAAGCAACAATGATGAACCAGAGCTAGTAATACATGTACAGGCTGCAACAAAATGCACCACCAAGAAAAGCCATGGTCAATGCAAGGCAAAAAGCGAAGTTACAGAGAAACTTGAACTCAATTGCAACAACTCAATGGACCAAACTGCAAGTACAAGGCACAATGCACACCAAACCAGGTTCAAATTACACAAGCTCGAGATGAAAGTGTCGAAGTTACCCGAAGCCAACAACAATACATGTATTATGAATATACACAATGCAGTACAACTACAGGTATAAGGCTAAATGACCAATGAATGCAACTACAGGACTGCAAAAGGTCAAGACTGTGTACCCAGCAAATACAACGACCAAAACCATCAATGAACAAGACTACAGATGAAGCCAGAAACAATGCAAGTAGACCAAACGAAGAGTGCAGGTGAACAAATGTACAAATGAACTCGACCAGTAACCAAATACTACAAAGACCATGTCGAATACAGTGACAACATTAAGTATGCAACATGGTGAGCAAGACGAATTCAAGTACGCATCTTTCAGAAAGTCAAGCCGTGGTCATCACGAAATGAATCAAAGCCAAGACCGAAGCAAGCAGTAAAAAAAAAATTCACGAAAATCATCAACACCGTGATTTACAGGTAATAAAAATATTTACTCATATGAACAAGCCATAAATCATATCAACATCAAAAGACCAAGCCGAAGTCAACGTTAAACAAGTAAAATTCGAAACCATGGTAGCAAAGAAAACGGACCAAGTCACAAATCCAAGCCGTGTCAACCAAGCAACGAAAGTATACACATATGAAAAGGTCAGAATCAATCTCGAACGACCAAGCATAATCAAGCGGCAGAGAAACGAAAATGACAAATTCAAACATGATTATACGAACGCAATTCAAGGAGGTGGAATTCCTATAAATTGCAAAATCATCATCGGCATAAAGCATCGAGTTCGAGAAAGCCAAAATCAGCAGAGCAAAAGGAATAAAACACATACCAGAAAATCACATACGAACTCGATCCAAATCGAAGAGCCGTGAGCTAATAGAAGAGAAACGAAGTCTACAACTATCTGTATCAAGCGGCGACTTCAATTTGCACAAACCCTAATTTGGAAATCAGGGACGAAGCCCTAAATTCAGAACTGAGAGGAACGAAAGAGAAGAACGGCCGCCATTTTTCACAAGGAGATAAAGGAACGGGCTAACAGATAGTGAAGGGGGCCGGCCTTGTTTATGTTAAAAGGGGGTTTTGTTTTTAGGCTTTAATTAATTAGGGTTGTTTATCTTTTAATTATTGTTTAAATTGTTTTTACTTTTAAAATCAAGAACTGGTAAATCACCACCTAGGGTTAGGTAGTGTCAGATTGTCTAGTTAGAATTAGTTCAGTGAGCAGGGTGTGCGAGTTTGCAAAGCTGTATAGGCGGGAGCAGAGTTTGTGAGTAAGCGAAGCTCTATAGGCGGGAGGCAAAGTTTGCGAGTAAGCGAAACTCTATAGGCGGAGCAGGGTGTGCGAGTCTAGTAGAGTGTTTGTGAGCGTGGAGCAAATGTTTGCGAGCAGGGTGTGCGAGTCTAGTAGAGTGTTTGTGAGCGTGAAGCAAATGTCTGCGAGTCTAGTAGAGTGTTTGTAAGCGTGATACTGTTTAATTCTAATAGAAATCTGTGAATGCAGCAGTAGGCAGGGGTTGCCGAAGCTGGGTAAATTTTGTGTGTGATTTACTTTTCAGCATATTTATTTCTGCAATTTATTTCTGTGTTTAAATCGAGAAAACTTGCAATAACCCTATTCACCCCCCCTCTAGGGTTAATCTAGATCCTACATTAGGAATCACAAGAATAGGAGTATCGGAAAAGAGTTCTTTTAATTGATCCTCTTTCCCGAAAAGCTAAGACATTCAAAATTACAATTAACTTTATGTAATAATCTTTCTAGAAAAATTAACTTATTCCAAGTCAATTTACTGTGTCACATTGTCTCATCATAGCGTTTAGAAGATTCCTATCATAACATTGATCAGACGTATCGACCAGAATTCTTAAAGCACTCGATGGGCAATACAACACAAATTCATCTTCTATATGATATATATGTCTCTTAAAAACTTTACGAATATTCTTTGCTCGTTTTAAGAACAAAATCCAAATATACTTATAAATATCTTATACAAAAGATTTGCAAATTTTAAATTGTTGTTTTCATCCAAAATTAATGAAAACAAGGATAGTCTCATCGAAATATTCGCAGAATACTCGATTCATAAGATGGATGAAATAAGCTGGACAACTCGAATGACATCAAGAGTCACTCATAAGAATCATAACGAGTGCGGAATGTGGTAAGTGGAACATTATCCTCCGCAACTCGTAGCTGATGAAAACTAGTGGCAAGGTCGAGCTAAAAAGGCCTTAGCACCACTCAAAAGATTGCTTAGGTGATAATGCTAAAATAAGCTCAAAGAAACCGAGAATTCTCGAATTACTTGAATGAGGAAAATAACATCTTCCTCAACAAGTGGGTCTAGAGAATAAAATGATGACCACCAAATCGGAATCGAAATCATTAAGAAAAATAGAAATATGAATAACAGATTGAGGATGTCGAAAATAGATAGTCCACTCAGGATATAAGATATGGCTTCATAATGATTAAGCCAATCCTTTCACAAAAATCAATTCCGAAACCTAAGTAACACATAAAATGCAAATCGGATCGGAAAACATTATCACATAAATAATCTTGACATTTTTACCAAGTAAACTGAGTGTTGCGGATCCACCAACCAGATTCGCAATTCTCAGTGAAGTCATCAAGTAAAAAATGTTTAAAGAAAAGAATCAACAAGTTCTTTTGATATAAAATAATGAGGTGAACCCATAACAAAAAGACCTCGAATAGGATATTCACAAGACAAATTAATGCCATCAAGGATAGAATGAGAAATACCTTGACCAAGAGAAGGTTTACTAGAAGCTTGCACAACATTCATCTCTCCCTCTTTCTTGCTTTGAAGTATGGGACACGAAGATATATAATGATCTGAACTTTTGCAATAGCGACAAGAAATAGGCCTTGGACACCTATTTATATAGTGGTCCTTAGAGCCACAATTATAGCATTCTCCACAATTAGGAATTGGAGTCTTTGCTACCAAAGTTACTTGCTTCACTCTCTTGTTGGGATTAGGACTTTCGAACTTAATGGGCCTCTTCTTGTTGTTGTTGAAGTTTTGTTCGGCGCTTACAACTTCAACATCACCTTCCTTATCGGCCTCTCCAAGTCAAAGATCGATATCAATAAGCTTATCAAAAGAAACTTCCAGTTTTAGGAATAGAGGCTTTTTGAGGTTCTTATTCAACCCATAAACAAACCTCTGATTTTTCTTCAAGGGGTATTAATATACTCGACCCCATATTCAGAGAGAGATTCGAAAGATGCGACATAGTCTGTCATGGAAGATTCACCTTGAACAGGGTCAATAAAGCATCGGGATAGAGTTACCATCTCAGCCTCCGACACAAACTTTAATTCAAATTTTTCTTGAAATTGCTCCCAAGTAAGATCCGCTTCGATAATCTCCGAAATCAAAATCTCATGCCAACCTAATGCTCTTTCTTAGAGCATGCTAGAAGCTACTTGAACTCGATGGAGATCAATAAGATTCATGCGAGAAAAGATGCGGTCGCATGATCTAAGCCAAGCTTGGATTTCTATAATACTTTTGGATCCCTTGAATGGCCTTCCACCCAAATCGGTATAGTCTCTACACAAGCATGCAAACCCAGATCTTGGATGAGTAGGCTTTGGAATTGGTCCAACAGCTTGAGCATTCTTTACAAGATTTAAAAGCTGCTGGGCAGATATAAATACTCCATCCTGGGGAGTAGCACTGGAATTGCCGACACTGGGACGGCCTGGTCTAACCATGTCTCTTCTTTAAGAAAGAAAGAAAGAAGAAGAAAAATGTTATTCTCGAAATGAATATCAAACAATCATGATTGATTAAACAAGGCATCATAAAAGAAAATAGGATAGAACGGGTCCAATGACTCGAATGAAATCCTAAGGCACGATTCCTAAGAGAGACTTAGGACAATGATCCTTGTTATAATATTCTATATTGTTTTGAAGTTTGGCTCTGATACCAAGCTGTGACGCCCTACCTCTATACTCTTGCTAACCAAGGACACCAATGGGTAATGTCGTCGACTAGAATGAAGAATAAGGCTGTTGAGGAGCGACCATCTGTGTAATTGCTTTATGCAAGTACCGATATGCCAGATAGAAGGTCATGCATTTCATTTAAAGAGGAAATCCGACATATCAAGTACAAACTCAAAGCTACTACACAGTGGCTATGTGGACTTCAGAAACAAATATAAAATAAGCATAATACAAATTAGACATAGATATTCATATCACAAAAGCGAAAACAGATACTAATATAACACATAGAAGTGTACATCAGAGTAGTGGTCAAACAAGATCCACAATATCACAAAAGAATAAGTATACATCAAGGAGTCTCTATCTCGAATGTATAATAACAAAAACTACTAAGCTAAAGTAGTTAGCCAAAAGTCAGATAAAAGACCATGATAAGAAGTCAAGCAGAAGCACCTGAAATACCTCGGTGTGACTCGAGTATTATTTAAGAAGAAAATAATAAACGGATCAGTCTAGCTATAAATATCATATAAAATGAGATAGAATAAGAGATATGACAAAAACGTATGATAACAAAAATGCCATACTGTGACAAGTATACATTAAATAACAATAAAAATCATACAATATCTCAAAAATCTCAAACACCAAAAAGAATGTCATATTCTTCATTTTATTCACCAAACCACAAATATTGACAAAACTTATTGATGAAAATCACAAAAATTGATGAAACACAAATTCTAGAAATCGTCAACTAGAAATTCAGAAATCACAAAAAGGTGAAGGCCTATCACAAACAGGAGCATGAAAACTCACAAACACTTGTATCACAAATGGAAACCAATTCTATGGGTCGCTAACCCTTAAAAATACGAGGTACAGTCCCCCACACGGACTAATGAGCGGAACATCGACGCACCCTAAAAGATACGCCTAATGGACAACTCTGTCGTGGTATAGTCCCCCACGCAGACGAATGAGCTGAACATCACTCACCCTAAAAAGATACGCCTCATGCACAGAATCTATCATGGTAAAGTCCTCTACGCGGGCGAATGAGCCGAACATCGATGCACCCTAAAAGATACATCTCATGCACAGACTCTATCGTGGTATAGTCCTCCACGAGGACGAATGAGCCGATTCTCCATGAACGGTCAAAAGACCATGGGTCGCTACCCCATAAAATTGAGCCGAAACTCCATGAATGATCATCATAGATCAATATGTGTAAATTACACTAAGCTGGTAAACAAATGAGTTAGGCTTCATGTCCCATAACCACTGGTTTAACTTAAATATTTACGAACAAATTGTAGATTTCCACTCGAAAATTATCGCAAGAGTTCAATTGAACGAGTCTAAGAATTAACCGACAAAGTAAACGCAAGCGTTTCATACCAATTGTTTTGCTAAGTAATTTAATTAGATTTCTTGAACGAATGAGGTAAAGGTTGTACATACTAATAGATTGGAAAACAGATTTGAAAACGAGGTTTGTATTGAAAGTAAATGTTGAAATCATTTTGATGAAATTTTTTTAGTATTTACTACTGGTATAGAAACCTTTGTATTTTAAAGTGACAAATCACAGAAAACGATTGTAAAAACAATCGATCACCAAAAAATCACATACGAAACCGTGAATCAAATCCAATCAAATCCACCAAATGGATATTCCCAAAAATCCACAAAATAAGTCATCAAAGTCGATAATAAATGATAACAACTAACCGAATCAACAAAAGTCGACTAAAATTGAAAATCCACTCAAAAACAGCCAAAATAGGCAAAATTGACAGTTCCAGATGTCTGGTAGGTATTTCCAGTCTGGCCCTAGGTTCTGAAAGTATATATGTCTTTCTCCTTTCTTTGTTTATTTCCAGGTCCATTTCAGACGTCTGAAATCTTCAACTAGATGTCTGAATTTGGTTTCAAACGTCTGGATTTTATCACTGCCCTTTTTCTATTTCTAGAACCATTTCAGACGTCTGGATTTTTCAACTAGACGTCTGGATTTGGTTTCAGACGTCTGAATTTTGTTACAGACGTTTGAAATTTTCTTCTAGGCAAAAAAAGACAACCTAGTCCAAAGAGGGCAAATCCAAACCGATATGTGATCGAATGAGCGATGAATGCTAGGGATTTATGCCAATCGACAACCCAGCAATATAGGCTCTTCGATACTCCATCAAAAACATGTTCAAACATCCAAGATAGGATCTTAAATGATTTTGACTTCAAAACACCAAAATTTGGAAAATTCACCAAATCGCATCAAATCAAAAGCAAAACGAACATGAACAGATGTTAAGAATTCATACCTAACGACAATGAAAGTTATAGACGTAGACATGTGTTAAAAAACTCACCTTTAAATCCAAAGACAATGAAGGAGAAGCTCAAAAACAAAGGAAAGATCAACCACTCCTCTACTTCAACTTTAGAAACCCAATCTAAGACCATAAGCAACAATTTCCTAAATTATATTATAGCAAATTTCTAAAATTGAAGAGGAATTAAGATGAAGAAGATGAAGAGGATGCTTACCTAAGCTTTTCTTTGATTTTGGAGCAAGACTTAAATTTCCTAGCAAAACTAGGGTTTATGAATTTTAATTTCCTATCTCTTTCCCCATTTGTTTAGCTTGAGTAGTGTTAGGTAATAATAGAATGAGTGAAGTGAAGTTGGATGAAGAGTTAGGGTATTAGATGAGTCAAAGGGCCGAAATACAAACCCAAAGCCCAATAGAAAAACAACATAATTCTACTCAACTCCAAACATATATATGTTTATACTCAAAAAGGTCGCAAATGTCGTTTTGGACTCAATGGAAGTGGTCTCAAGTCCTAATTCGACTATTTATAAAAAGTAGAATTTCAGAATTTAATCCGACTAAAGATGCTATATTTAAATAAAACATTTAAATATACAATCGTAAAATATGCGGGTTATTATACTTATTATAGGTGATGTCCCACATCAATTACAAAAGTTACACTCTGGTGCAACATTAGCCGGGCAAACTTTTGTTTGCTTTCAACCGACCTTACATCTATATAACTGAACCATATTCCCATTTTCCAACATTTAATTTTGAACTACGCCAACTCACACACACACACACACACATAATATACACTCACCCTTATTTATGCATTAAATGGCCGTATAATGGATACTCTTTATTTCACCTTTATTTATGGATTAAATTCCATAATTATTCTTAACCTAATTTATTTATTTACTACTGATTACTATTTATCATTTATTAGTAAAGTCTCCTTTTTAAATAGTCGGTTTTCTTTATTTAATGCCTTATTTATTGCATACATTCAAAATTTGTAAATATAATTAGTCGGTTTTAAAATTTAAAAGAATATGTTATTATACATTTACGTCTAATATTTAATTGTGACTAATTAATTTTATATGCATTTAAGTAATTTGTCTGTTTCTTATTCGGGGTGATTTATTATTTTAATATGTTAACAACTGCAATTTCTATACAAGTCCCAATCCAATACAGCAAATTTTAATCATAGTTAACATCGTCAACAAATTAGCTATACTTAATAGACTTGTATGTGTTCAAAATGGAATCTAAAACATACAATTCATTTTACGTTAATGAGTAGAACCGTCGCCTCTCTTTCCAAAGAAGAAAATTTAATATTCCAATATTTTATATTCTATACAACTTTTTAAACGTATAGAGTTGAAATGAAAAAGAAATCATATTTATATTAATTTTTGAAATAGGTGTTACGAACTATGGATAAGAGAAAAAAAAATTTCCTACTTTGCACACCCATTTTTATTTTTCTTGTTTTGGAACTCTTTGTCCTTACATCATAATTTGGAAAGTGGAATAAAATAGACTGCAAGTTATTCATATTGTATATAATAACGAATCCAATTCTACTATAGTTAAATAAAATAACCAGAATTCAAATAAATTTCACAATTCACACATTGTGGGGAAATTTTGGGTTTTTAAATTGATAAATTTTTGCATACAAAATTTCTCATAGCTCAATACAAATATAAAAACAAACTATACAAATTACTATTATGGAAAATAATGTAATTTCCACTCACTGATAATCCCCACTGAAATCTTCTTGGATTTTCTTCTGTGTCATTGCTTATATCTTCCTCCGATTTATCTCCTCTTCCTTTAGCTTGATTCCTTCAATCCTTCCCCTGATCCTTGAATGTATATAGTTATTTTTGAATTTGAGTTTAAAAAATTTCTATGAAGGAAGAGAATTGGACAGAATCTCGATACCTGATTTAGATTTGTGTGAAGAAAAATAAGGGGGCTAGCCTCTTATTTATAGTTGCTTGGATGCGCCAAAACTGTCGGATTCAAAACCTTATAATATTTTAAATTTGGGCCGTTTAAGCCAAAGAAAACCTAGCCTTCACCATTCGACCAGTCGCTATGAGCGATCGACAGGTAGTCGTCGACCGACCCATAGAGGGGTCGACCGGTGGGTCCCGACCAAATAACATTAACGTTTACTTAATTATATTTATTACTCTAATTCATTTGAATTCTTTTTGATCCAAATATTCAAATATCGATAACCTTTTCATTTGAAATCCGATCGTGATTCTTTATATATAAAAGTTACTTAAAAGATTACCTGAACGCAATGGTGCAAGTTTCATAGCCAAATCCCGATGTTTGCTCAATTTCAGTTTTAGCTTTATTATTAATTACTTAATTCCTCTTAATTAATTTTCTATTAATTTTGCAGGGTGTTACATATATTCAATTTGTCTTTGTTACAACGAATTCCGTTATGCTTTATTTACAAATGTTGATGTGATAGCTTATAGCTGGCGCTAGAATGTATAGCTCAAATATAAATGTACAAGAATCCAATAAATGAATATATGATGAAAAATAAACACAACAATGCACTCTTCTTCTTCACTTTCTTTCTCCCTTAAATGAGATTATTTGCATAGTAGTAAACAAAAACTATCTTTGATGATTTTACCGACTTGCCGACATGGTTGAAATAGCACAAGCCCGAAATCGTGCCAACGATGATGTAATTCAACATATTCGCGAAACCACCTTTTAAAAATCCACCTTCATAGACACCTTACAAACTAACTTCACAAGTCTCCGAGCATCCATCGACAACATGACCCGACTATTCTAAATTCTATCTCTCAAAATCAACTCCATCACATCACAAATGACTAATACTACCAACTCCTCCACACACCCACCCCACAACTCCATTCGTCCTCCCCAACCACCTCTTCTCCTCACAACACCACTTCATAAGCCTATTGCAGTCCAAACACCCAAATGTGAGCTTACCATCTTTAAGGGATCCTGCCCACATGATTGGTTTTTTCAAGCCAAATAATTTTTCATCCATCATAATACACCCGACAAACAATGTCTTGATCTAGCTTGCTTTTATGTGCAATCCCACACCATCACATGGTTTCAATGGATGCATTGCAATAAGTAACTTTCTTCATGGCATGCATTCACCATTGCCATAACAACGATTTGTCTCCTCCTTCATCAACCCATAAGCCACTGTATTCAAACTCAAACAAACCACATCTGTTTACCAATCTCTCTTCGAAACCTATAGCAATCGAATTACAAACTTACTCCCAGTGACATACTAAATTGTTTTATATTCAGATTGAAAACCCACATAAAAATGAACTACTCCTATTTAATCCTTCCATCTTATTTAAAGCTATCGACATGACTAAATTAGTTGAAACTAGACAAACAAAATCATGAAACATATACTGTTACCACCCGTCAAACTGCATTTCACCTTCACTATTATTATCCTTACCTCTAATTCCACCACCAAATACTACATCCCAATAACCTAACTCAACTTCCAACACTATAACCATCCACACTTCCTATCAAATGACTAACAACATCTAAAATGCTACATCATCATACAAATGGGTGTTGTTTCAACTATGACGGCAAGTATACTAGATGCCAAAATCATATAATCCCTTCTCTTCTTACCCGATGATGAGGAAATCGAGTTGGAGACGACACAACAACAGCTAGAAAAATCGAATAACCAGATCAGCACTCTACCGATGATCAGGAGATTTCCTTTCATGCTTTACTTGGGAACCCAGATCCAATCAAATTAGCGGTGAAAATTGTCGGCCACGACATTGTAGCTTTGGTTGATTGGGGAAGCACTCATAATTATCTATATCTATGAACGGCTTGTTTCTTGGGTTCGGATATCGATCAATCCAATATTTTAAGTATTGGTAGGAAATGAAGAGAGACTAAAAGGCAAAGAGGTTAGTAAGCATACTCCTATTCTTATTCAGCAAATATTATTTTACATTGAGTTTCACGTTTTCGACTTTTATGGAGCTAATTTGGTGTTGGGAATACAATGGTTAGAGACTTTAGGTCTAATTACAACTAATCACAAAAACCACACTATGACTTTCTCATATCAAAATAAACCTATAACCCTTACCGACCTTTATAACCACCAAAATGTCACTGACATACCCCTCCAGCAACTCAAACAATTATAGTCCACATCTCCAATCGCCATTTATTTTCACCTTCAACTTGATCCCCTAAACCAATCATATAATCCAACCATTCTATAATTCATCCTCCAATTTAACACATTTTAGACCGGTATACTTCCTTCTTCAATACCTCATTTGGAACCCACCGTGAACTAGATCATCACATCTACCTTGCCCCTAATTCATCTACATAAACATCAAGCCATATGGATACCCTTATTTCCAAAAAGCCAAAATTGAAAAACAAGTACGAGAGATGCTTGAATCCAAAATTATCCCACCATACATGAGTCCATTTTCTCCCCCAAGCTACTTGTAAAGAAAAAAGGATGATTCGTGGTGATTTTGTGTTATTTACCGAGCACTCGACGCCATCACAATCAAAGATAGTTCCAAATTCCCACTATTGATAAGCTATTAGATGAACGTAATGGAGCTTCATATTTTTCTAAATTGGATCTAAAAAGAAACTATCTTCAAATCCGTGTACACCCGCCTATTATTTCCAAAACCGCTTTTCAAACCCATGACTACCATTGTGAATTCCTAGTTATTCCATTTGGACTGACAAATGCCTTTCCACTTTCCAAGCTACGATGAATAACATTTTTCGTGTTCGTCTTTGAAAATTTATTCTTTTATTTTTCGATGATCCTCGTATATAGCCCATCTTAGACCTCACTTTCAGTCCATCTCCAAACCACATTAGATAATCCTCCACCTTAATCAACTTTATGTTAATTTGGCCAAATGTGTTTTTGCCATTAACGAACTAAGCTATTCGGGGCATATCATATCTGCGCAAGGTGTTAAAGTTTGGTCCATCCGAAATCCAATGGCCAGTTCCTTCCAATACCACATGCCTTAGAGGTTTTTTGGGTTTAACAGGCTACTACCATAAGTTTGATAAAAAATTATGCAAAACTAGTAGGTTCACTTACAAGCTTGTTAAAAAAGGATGCATTTCTTTGGAGCCCAGAAGCCCATATTGAATTTATTCAGTTAAAAGAAGCTATCTCCCACACACCCGTTCATTATTTTCCCAGCTTCAACCAACCATTCACACTCCATACTAAGGCCTCGGGCATTATAATTAGGGTCGTTCTGTCCTAAAATCAGCACCCTATAACCTTCTACAGTAAGCATCTTCCTCCTCAACTATGATGCACATCCACCTACAGTCGAGAAATGTTCGTCCTCGCCTCCACTGTTCGACGTTGGACACACTACCTGCTGGGTCGCCCCTTCAAAATTATCACCGACCACTAGAGCCTGCTTCAACTTCTCACCAAAACAATACAAATTCCAGAGCAACAAAAATGGGTCACTAAAGAACTGGGATTTGATTTCATGATCTGCTACAAACTTGGGTCCCAAAATAAAGGCCGATGCACTATCCTGACGGTCCTTTACCGCTGCAAAATTCAACGTAATATCTTCACTTACGTTCGATATTTTGGCTAAGATAAGAGGTGCAACCATGTCTGATGCGAAAGCTCAGCAAATTATACAACAGCTTAGAATGGGAATATAGAGATGGCTTACTGCTCAAAAATGCTAGGATTTTTATCCCCACCTCTGATCTAAGACAGCAAGTCACTAAAGCTTTCAATTCATCACAAACAGAAGGGCGTTTAAGTATTCAAACCTTTAGTGCTAGAACTTCTGCAAATTTTTATTGGCCTAACATGTCCGAAACAGTTGAAAATTTTATTAAAAAGTGTTCAGTTTGTTTGCAAACAAAATATGGAACTACTCACCCGAAGGATTATTACAGTCACTTCCCATCTCATCTACAATTTTGGAAGACATTTCCATGAACTTCGTTACACATCTTCCATCATTGTCCGGTAAAACAACCATTTAGGTAACAGTCTACCGGCTTTCTAAATATGTGGAGTTTTGTGCTTTAATTACCTTATTCAACATCCGCCACTCAACTCGCCACTCACTTTGTACAAGAGTATGTATGACCACCTGGATTTCGTCGTTCGATATTATTAGATTAGGATCGGTTTTCCACTAGTCGCTTTCGAAAGGAGTTGTTCTGGCTTCATAGCACCGTACTACAGATGAGTAGCTCGAAAACCGACGGCCAAACGAAAGTGGGCAATTGATGCTTAGAGGACTACTTACGTGCCATTGTTGGTGACATGCCGACTCAGTGGACGAAATGCCTACCATGGATGGAGTGGTGGTACAACACATGCCACCACTCTTCAATCGGCATATAACCTTTTCAAGCGGTGTATGGAAGAGCATCACCAATACTTTCGGACTACGTGGCAACAATACTAATGTCCAAGAATTAGAACATGGTTAGTGGAGAAAAATCAACCCATTCACACTCTCAAACCAAACCTCCAAAAAGCTCAATCATGAATGAAAAATCTTGTGGATCAACATTGCAAAGACAGAGTTCAACGTGGGCAATTGGATATTTATCCGTCTACATATCTACATATCTACACACCACAAACTCTCTAAAAGCTACTTTAGTCTATATGAAGTCATAGAAAAATCGGCTCCCTAACGTACAAACTCTCATTACCTCCAAATGCTCGAATCCATCTGGTTTTTCAGATTTCCATCCTTAAGTTTTTGCCCGAATCCACAACCCACTGCCCACTACTTTCATTGATGAACACCTTATTTACCAACTAGAAAAAAAAACTTGACTCACATGCATATTCTTGGTACGGCTAAACCACCACCACATCAAATCCTAGTGCAGTCGGGGGCACTCCAAAAGAAGCAACATGGATAGAAATCAATCGATTCATCACTAGCTTCCTAACCTTTGACCTTTGGGACAAGTTCAATTTTCTAAAAGGTGGTATCAATACAACTCGTGCACATCACAATGATATACATTGTGCACAATCAGGTGCACTTGCTCTTTGGCCAAGATGCATCATAAAAAGGCCCGCAAGACTTCATAAATAATTTAGAATCATTCTAGGGCAGTAGTAACTATTTTTATTTCCGTGCATATATGCAATTTGTCTTTACTACAACAATTCTTGTGATGCTTTATTTACAAATGATTATGTGGCATCTTATAGTTGGCTAGTTAAGCTGTAAATGTATAAGAATCCAATGAACGAATACACAATGAAAAATTAATACAATTTTCTATTCTCTAGCTCTCTATACTCTCTTCTTTCTAACTTTCTTTCTCCCTCAAATGAGATTCTCTAAATAGAAATAAACAAGTACCATCATAATCCCCTCGTGTTGTAATAAAGAGTGTGTAAAGATACAATGTAGCCGACTGTGTGTACATTAATATAGAGGCTGAAAAGAAAATGAGTTATTGATTTTATTGCTTTTTGAACAAATAGAAAAATACAATACAATTCTCTGTATGATATATTTTCTTTATATAAGCTTTACTGTGCTTTGACACTTGAACAGAAGAAAATATACTTATGGGTCAGGCCGGTTTGTATTCGTTTGTATTTATGAAATACTGGTTTGCTGGTTGCTGCTTTAACATAATCTCTCAATTACCCCCCTCAAACCAGTTCGAGGGTTAGGGTTATCTTCTTTCAATAATGGCCGCCACGAATAAATACTCCACAAAAAATTCTCCAGTTTTCCTTCTTTGATCTGATAAATTGAGACTTGAAAGTAAAGATAGATGAATCTGGAATGGTTGCAGCTACAATTTGACAAACAAACCTCAGACTCAATCATCAATTTCAGAAGATATAAGTTTTGCAAATCAATATAACCGGCAGATCTGGAATGATTGAGGCTTCCCTTCGGTAAGCAGACCTCAGATCTCTCAGTTGCGATCGTTAAGACCGTTAGATCTGGAAAGGTTGAGGCTTAGCTTGGACGAGCAGATGTCAGATCTCTCGGTTGCTGGCAAGTAATTTGGAGGTCTGTGCTCTGAATTTAGATTTACTTCATCGATGTTTAGTTCACTTCTGAACCTGATAAAGTTGATCTTTGACAAAGCTTTCGTAAAACTGTCACCCTTTTGGTAAGTTGAAGATATGTGATTAACTCTTAGCTTTCCGTCTATAACTTGTTCTCGAACGAAGTACAAGTCCAATTCCATGTGCTTCGTTCTGGAGTGTAAAACTGGGTTTGCGGTAAGAGAGATGGTGCTGAGATTGTCGCACCAGATAGTTGCTGTAGTATCAGTTTTGATGTGTAGTTCTTTTAATAGTGATTCTACCAACATAATTTCAGCGGTTGCACTTGCGACACTTCTATACTCAGCCTTTGTGCTAGATCTAAATACTGTTGGTTGTTTTTTAGCACACCATGATATTGGATTTTTGCCTAAAAAGATACAGTACCCAGTTGTTGACGTTCTGTCATCACTGTCAGTGGCCTAGTCAGCATCTGCGTAGCCATTGATGTTGAGTATCTTGCTTGCATGAAGAATTAGTCCCTGATTTATGGTGCCTTTGAGATATCTCAGTATTCTTTTGACTGCCTTCTAGTGATTATCTAGTGGCTTTTGCATGTATTGACTGACTTTATTGACACTGAATGAAATGTCAGGCCTTGTTATTGTTGCATATTGTAATGCTCCAACGATGCTTCTGTATAATTTCTCATTTTCAATTGGTTCTCCTTTATTTTTTGATAAGTGTGAACTGCTAGCCATTGGTGTTGAGAGTGGGTTTGCCTTATCCATTTTTGCTTTTACCAGAATTTCTGAAATATATTTCTTTTGACATAGATGTAACTTGTTATCAGGAGTTCTTCTTACTTCTATGCCAAGAAAGTAATTTAATTCTCCCAAGTCTTTAATTGAAAATTCTTTGTTCAAGTTTTGTGTGACTCTGTTGATTTCTGTCTCACTGTTACCTGTAATTATGAAGTCATCAACATAAATAAGTATATAAGTAACAGTTGAATCAGAGAATTTAATGAAAAGGGAGTTGTTAGATTTTGTTGAAATATAGTTGAGACAGGCTAGAGTCTGTTTCAGCTTGTCAAACCACACTCTTGGTGCTTGCTTGAGTCCATAGATTGCTTCGTTTAGTTTGCACACCATTCTTTCATTTCCTTGTTGTCTGAACCCAGGTGGTTGCTCCATGTATACCTCCTCCTGTAAAACACCATTTAAGAAAGCATTATCTACATCTAATTGCTTAATGGTCCAATTCTTATACAAGGCTATAGTTAGTACAATTCTGATGGTAGATGGTTTCACAACTGGTGAAAAAGTTTCAGTAAAATCAAATCCACTTTGTTGTGAATATCCTTTTGCTACCAATCTAGCCTTGTATTTTAGAATTGTACCATCAGAATTTTTCTTTAGCCTATAAGTCCATTTACAGCCTATGACATTTTTATGTTCAGGTAACTGAACAAGATTCCAAGTTTTATTTCTTGTAAGTGCATCATATTCCTCCTTCATGGCTGTCCTCCACTTTTCATCTTGTATTGCTTGATAATAAGAACTTAGTTCCTCATTGAATAATTCTGCACTGTATATTTTTGGCTTGAATATACCACTCTTTGATCTTGTTATCATATGGTGACCACTATCTTTATTTGCAGGATCAATCTGTTGAGCTTCATCTCTCACTATGCTCTCTTGCTGAGTATTGGATGATTGAGGATCATTCAATACTGAGTGGTGATCTGCATGACTGATACTGTCTTGCAGCGGGGACTGATGAGATCCTTCAGATTCTTCATACTGATCATGGCTAGAAACATTTTTGGTCATTTGGTGTTGTTGAGCAACATTGTTCTCATCTTGAGACATTTGTCTCTCCACAGGTATAATTATCTCAGGTATAGAAGGTACTGAGATTTTTGGATTGTACAGTTTCTTTGTAGTGTTGTTTTCAGACTTACTGAAAGGAAACTCATACTCATTAAAGGTTACATGTCTTGATATGTAAATCCTACCTTTGTTGTCAAGACATTTGTAACCTTTTTGATTATTTGCATATCCTAAAAATGTACAAGGGGTAGATCTGAATTCTAACTTGTGTGTATTGTCGGGTCTTAAACAGGGGAAGCACATGCATCTAAAAATCTTTAGACTCTGATAATCTGGCCTGATGTTTGTCAGTGTTTCAATTTGTAATGACCCAACTTCCTAACAATAGAAAGTCGTATCGCTAATAAGAAAGAAAGGGATAGAAAAGAGAAAGAAAGAGAAGAAAGAAGAAACAACACATCAGAATCTAAACAGCGGAACAAATAAATTATATTAATAATATAATATTTACATAGTTTACAACCACTATCAGAGTACACAAATATACAACACATACTAGACAGTTATAAACACCTGTCTAGTATTTACAACTCAATACAACTCAGAGACAACTCAGAACACACAGCGGAATACTATATATCTAACGTAGAAGCCTCCTGCTCCATTGTTCCTCCAATATTCGTCAAAGCTAACCTGAATCTCTTGGCTACTCGTAAAAATTTGAGTACCCAAGAGTTTATGAAAAACAAAAATAAACTCCGGGTCAGACATGGGTCTGGTGTGAGTAACATGTTAAAGTTGCTTAACTTTCAAAAACCCTTTTGAAAAGAAAAGTATCACGTAAGACTTCCCACACATAAACATGCAAAAGTTTTTACCTTACGCTAACCAAAACATTTGATAGGAAATCCAGTGATATTATAATAGGTCTAGGGTTTTCAGGTAAATATGAAATAGCCGAAATTGTTACATGATTAAATTCCAGCTACTAGCCACAAAAGTGGGTTACAATCAAAACCGTTGGTACTTATTGGAATTTGGATTCCATACAATGGCAGGGCTACTGGGGTACCGCCCGTCACAGTACGTGGCCTAGATCAACGTACCGAGAAGTACGCCCGCTTCCCTACAACACAAGGCCGGACCCATTCCTTACTGAGCAGTTTCAAACAAGACAACCCCGCAGTTGGCGCGCGATTCCAACTGCCCACACAGCCGAATAAAAAGGGACTTCTAGACAGGGGAAAATCTTGTTCTCCAGTGGGAGCTACCCACGAAGCCTTGCTGCACCTCTCCTGTTTTAGCCATTCCCGGTTGATGAGGCTTGAGGCTACGATTACCTTTAGAGAACACATCTCTTAGAATGCTCATCGTCCACTTGACGATGTTCTGAAAGCATTCAATCCATACAAGTTCGTTCCGGGTTTGAACGAAACCGAAGGCATTATCTCGTTACACTCGATTTGGAATCACCCTCAGAGTTAACGACGATAACCCTTGCACTCTGAATCTCTATCTCGAGCCTATAAGTACCATTTCCGTCAAACTCATCACGGAATCACCCCCAGAGTTATACTGACTAATAGTCCTTACTCCTCGAGTCTTCACTCTTCACATAAGATTCACGACCTATCGTTAATTTGGATCGATGTGGTTTTCGGATACCCAAATACGGAAACCCGATCCTGGTCTCATCGAAATCCAAAGCCTGTCTTTTAGGTCCAAGTTGTTTTAGAGTTTAGAACAATTCAATTACATTATCTATATACACACAGATAGATAATTCAAAGATTCACAACAGATAATTATCATTATCAAAACCACAGATAATCCACATTATCACTATCAAAAGATATCCATATCATCATCACAATGCAACCAATGCATCCATATCACTCAACATTATTAATCTCGTAGCTGAGATTCAAAACTATTCAAAGCAACCAATAACAACCATTCATAAGCAATGATCTATAATCATACTATCTATAATTAATTTAAATTGAATTAAATTAATTACATCATCTTAAATTAATTTAAAATGAATTAAATTAATTACTTACACAATATAAATCTTGCTTACATCATCATTAATTAATCACAAATTAATTATTTAACTAACCTCTAATTTATCATCTTAATAAATCAATCCTGATTAATTATACTTTAATTAATTACACAAAATTAATTACTCTAAACCAAATACAGTAATTATCCCTTAATTACTTCATTAACTAATTAACTATAATCAATTACATTTAACCTTAATTAACTACAATTAATTAATTACCCTTAGTTACTTATTAATGATTAATTAATCTTAATTAATCAATCTTAATTACTTCGTTAATTAATGATCCTTAATTAATTACTCAATTAAATTAATTACTTTCTGTAATTAATCTTATTTAAACCATAATTATTAATCACCATTGATTAATCTCAATCTGTAATTAACCACCCTTAATTACTTATCAAATTAATTACCCCTTAATTAATTTCTGAATTAATCCCTTGTTTAATTATACAAAATAATTTAATCCAAATTATTTTCACAATCCCAATATCATCCGCTAATTACATCCAGTAATTATCTTTAATTACAAGAAAATGAAGGAAAGAAGTTTATGTAAACTAAAATTATTCAAAAATAAAAACACAAAGAAAATGATAAATTAAGCTTTTGACATTTGTTTCACAATGCAACATTTGTCGAAACTTTATTTTATCATTTAACAAGTGTTATGTAAGACATTAAAATATTACACTTGTCTTATAAAAGTAATTAGAATTTAATTAAAAGTTAATTAGTATTTATTTAAAAGTTAATTAGTATTAATTTAGTATGTTATTATAAGATGAATGTAAACCTATGTTTAATAAATTAGTCAATCATGTATTTATTTACATGTAAATAAATTTTAAAATGAATAAATCAAATTTAACTTATAAAATGAAACTTATACAAATGATTCAAAATCAAAACAAATTAAAAACATTTACACTTTAGATTTCTAAGCTTTGAATTCAAGTTCAAAATAAATTTTGAAATCAAGTTTATTTACAAATATAATTACACAATTATTTTGAAAAAAACAGTTATTTTTATTAAAAATTTATTTGTTAAAACAGTGTATAATTATATTTAAAAATAACCACATTTAATAACTATAAATAACTTATTAAAAGAAATTATCTCTTATTAATAAATTATTTATTTTATTCAATTATATTTAAAAGAAAATCAAAATAAACTTTATTGTTACTTATTTAAATTTACACTTGAGTTAAACATATTTTAAATTATTTTCAATATTTCTCTTATGTATTTAAAACCATATTTATTTATTAAATAATCTTTTAAAAGTTTAACTTTTAAATAAAATCATAATTCACAATTTACTAAAGATACATATTTTATAGAAAACAGGATTTATTTATTAATTAAATTTAAAACAATACCGATTCACAATATATACAATATTCTATACATATTATAAATATAAAACAATTATTAGATTTAAAAAGATAAAATCTATCAATTAACTATTTATTTATTGAATTATTAAACTAATTCAAATCTTATTACAAAGATTATCAAATCAATTTAATTTTTATTTTAGATTATTAAATTGATATTGCTTTAAAATTTCGGGTCATCACATTCCTCCCCCCTTAAAAGAATTTCGTCCCCGAAATTTCAAACAAAGGTAATTTAATAATCTATTTAAAGATTTAATTTTAAAACACAAGCATATACCAATGATATGCTAACAACCATAGCAATCAATTTATCCAATCAAACAAATCTAATTATCCAGAAAAATTCTCGATAAAACTTCCACGAGTTTCCCTGATATAAATATCGGCATACTCGCTCTATAGATTCCAAACAATCAATACTATTTAACTACGTAGCTCCTATTCATCTAGATCTACAGAACGAGACAACATATCAGACTACAGACGAGTCTGACTCAACAACCAACCTCTGTAACTGCTGGTTCTAAAACCAGAGATAGACCATACACGTACTCCCTCAGAGATACGTGAAACTCATCGAATCCCAGTTGTCCTAACTGGCAGTTCAATCCTGAAAGCCAAACACTGATCCAACCAAAACACAGAGAAAAGATCCAAATAGCTCTGAGCTAGCTTCTCCAGTCTTACCAAAACTTATAGCTCCTGAATCAGAGAAAACTCACACAATAACGAAGTCTCCAACTACGAATTCCAAATTCCTCCGTCCCTTATCCACAAAAGTTTTCAGACAAATTCTGTCTGCCAACATCCAAACTGATCAGCTCAATCCCTTGCTGATTCCTCTAGAAACAATCAGAACCAAAAACAACCCAACAAAATGATCTCCTCAAGATCAATCCAAAACCAAAACACAACTCTATTCCATAACCAGCAGAAGACAACAAACTTCTCCTAATCCAGAAAAGAAAATCAAAAACACTTCCAAACTGCTTCTGCTGCACAATTCTGATCCGAAGTAGATAAGAAAATGCTGACGAAGAACACAAACACCAACTGGACATCACCTTCCAGAAATATGTTTCTACAGATCCATAAAGAAAACTCAAAAATTCTTTCAAAACTGAGTTTCTACATCAAACTCTATCTCTAGGAATCATTCTCCAACTAAACAGAACCACTGGCTCCCTTCCAAGAATACTAATCGATAAGAAAACTCAATTCCAGATGCTGACGAACTTTTGTCTTTCCCAAAAGACCTCCAGAAAATCTCCAACAATCCAAGAGAACTCTCATCTATTGCAAGTCACTTTTGCGATCAACCCAAATCAATTTCCAAATAAAACCGTCCTCTCTTTACTAAATAGAACAGCTTACACTGTCTAGTCAATCCATTGAAGAAACGGATTCACTCAGCAGCTTCTGAACTCCATCTTCAGAAAAACTACTCAGCTAAGACCTCTCTGTCGGCTCACAGAACACTCCAAGCTGCATTGCTGACACTGAATCCAAACTTCCTTCTAATCCAAAGCCCTTCGAGAAACTCGGACTTCAAAGCAAATAGAAACACCATAACATCGAAGCAGAATACTTCCAAAACTTGTTCCAAGAAATATCTCCGGAAACATCCATAGTCACTGCATCTCATCATGTAGTTACAACTTCCTGATGTATCAAAATACCATCACTTGCTCCAGCTCAACCGAACAGATCCAAACCCTACTCACCAAACTCTGCACTTTAAAGATGTCTCCGAACCTCAACAAGTTTCCTTCAGAGATCGATGAAATACTTCAACACAACAAAACTTACTCGAGACGATATTAGGTCTACAGTCTCAACAATACACTTCCAACCTCAAACATACAAACTTCAACCAATGGTAGTAATCGTGTTACACACACACCACTACCTTATCTACCTTTATAACATATATTGGAAAACCTGAACAGGTAACCCAACAGATAGGTAGAAATAGATAAATATATATATAAAATTACAAATACGCTCTCTCAAGATAGACACCACTCCAGAGCCTAGGTATTCACTCAACCTAATGCTCTGATACCACTATAACGATCCAACTTCCTAACACTAGAAAGTCGTATCGCTAATAAGAAAGAAAGGGATAGAAAAGAGAAAGAAAGAGAAGAAAGAAGAAACAACACATCAGAATCTAAACAGCGGAACAAATAAATTATATTAATAATATAATATTTACATAGTTTACAACCACTATCACAGTACACAGATATACAACACATACTAGATAGTTACAAACACCTGTCTAGTATTTACAACTCAATACAACTCAGAGACAACTCAGAATACACAGCAGAATACTATATATCTAACGCAGAAGCCTCCTGCTCCATTGCTCCTCCAATATTCGTCAAAGCTAAACTGAATCCCTTGGCTACTCATAAAAATTTGAGTACCCAAGAGTTTACGAAAAACAAAAATAAACTCCGGGTCAGACATGGGTCTGGTGTGAGTAACAGGTTAAAGTTGCTTAACTTTCAAAAACCCTTTTTAAAAGTAAAGTATCACGTAAGACTTCCCACACATAAACATGGAAAAGTTTTTACCTTACGCTAACCAAAACATTTGATAGGAAATCCAGTGATATTATAATATGTCTAGGGTTTTCAAGTAAATATGAAATAGCCAAAATTGTTACATGATTAAATTCCAGCTACTAGCCACAAAAATGGGTAATACAATCAAAACCGTTGGTACTTATTGGATTTTGGATTCCATACAATGACAGGGCTACTGGGGTACCGCCCGTCACAGTACGTGGCCTAAATCAACGCACCGAGGAGTACGCCCGCTCCCCTACAACACAAGGCCGAACCCATTCCTTACTGAACAGTTCCAAACAAGACAACCCCGCAGTTGGCGCGCGATTCCAACTGCCCACACAGCCGAATAAAAAGGGACTTCTAGACGGGGGAAAATCTTGCCTCCAGTGGGAGCTGCCCGCGAAGCCTTGCTGCACCTCCCCTATTTTAGTCATTCCCGGTTGATGAGGCTTGAGGCTACGATTACCTTTAGAGAACACATCTCTTAGAATGCTCATCGTCCATCTGACGATATTCAGAAAGTATTCAATCCATACAAGTGTGTTCCGGGTTCGAACGAAACCGAAGGCATTATCTCGTTACACTCGATTTGGAATCACCCTCAGAATTAACGACGATAACCCTTGCACTCTGAATCTCTATCTCGAGCCTATAAGTACTATTTCCGTCAAACTCATCACGGAATCACCCCCAGAGTTATACTGACTAATAGTCCTTACACCTCGAGTCTTCACTCTTCACATAAGATTCACGACCTATCGTTAATTTTGATCGATGTGGTTTTCGGATATCCAAATATGGAAACCCGATCCCCGTCTCATCGAAATCCAAAGCGTGTCTTTTAGGTCCAAATTGTTTTAGAGTTTAGAACAATTCAATTACATTATCTATATACACACAGATAGATAATTCAAAGATTCACAACAGATAATTATCATTATCATAACCACAGATAATCCACATTATCACTATCAAAAGATATCCATATCATCATCACAATGCAACCAATGCATCCATATCACTCAACATTATTAATCTCATAGCTGAGATTCAAAACCATTCATAAGCAATGATCTATAATCATACTATCTACAATTAATTTAAATTGAATTAAATTAATTACATCATCTTAAATTAATTTAAAATGAATTAAATTAATTACTTACACAATATAAATCTTGCTTACATCATCATTAATTAATCACAAATTAATTAATTAACTAACCTCTAATTTATCATCTTAATAAATCAATCCTGATTAATTATAGTTTAATTAATTACACAAAATTAATTACTCTAAACCAAATACAGTAATTATCCTTTAATTACTTCATTAACTAATTAACTATAATGAATTACATTTAACCTTAATTAATTACAATTAATTAATTACCCTTAGTTACTTATTAATGATTAATTAATATTAATTAATTAATCTTAATTGCTTCATTAATTAATGATCCTTAATTATATTTAATTAATTACTCAATTAAATTAATTACTTTCAGTAATTAATCTTATTTAAACCATAATTATTAATCGCCTTTGATTAATCTCAATATGTAATTAATGACCCTTAATTACTTATCAAATTAATTACCCTTAATTAATTTCTAAATTAATCCCTTGTTTAATTATACAAAATAATTTAATCCAAATTATTTTCACAATCCCAATATCATCCGCTAATTACATCCAGTAATTATCTTTAATTACTTCACTAAGTAATTTTACTTTATTAATTCCATCAGGTAATTATTATCAAATCCAATGTTTAAAATTAATTAAACTTAATTAATTAATTTAAACCAACCTCAAATAAACCCCATTAAATTACATTAAGTAATTAATGTCTTAATTACTTCATTTAAGAAATTAACTTGAATAAATTTCATAATTTATTTCATAATTTAATTAATCTAATTAATTATTAAAATTAATCATATTAATTAATTACTAAATAAACCTTAGTTAATGATCCATCATTAACTATTATTAATTCTTTAATTACTTTTTCTTTAATTACTTTTTAATTAACTCAAATTTAAATTAATCCAAATTATTAATTATAAATTAAATAAATAAGTCACTCCTTAATTATCTTATTTATTTAATTATTTTAATATCTTGATCATTACTAAGGTAACCCATTCCTTATTAATAACTTTATAAATAGTAAAGTGTACTTAGAACATTTAAATTCAATATTTCAAAAATTCAAAATGATATTTATTAAAGAATTATCCAATTTAAATTCCATTTATATTCTTTCCAAAATAAATGTAAATAACATTTATTACTTATAATTAAAACTTATATAAGATAAGTCTTAATTTACTTAATTTAATTAAAAACTAAGTTTTAAGTACATTACTATTTAAATTTCAAACTCAAATTAACAATCATTTAACCTTCTTTTATCAACCTTTATAAATGACTTCATTCAAAAAGGAAAATCAAATTAAAATATTTGTTTGAAAACAACTTTACTTCGAATAAACAATTTAAGTTTAACTTGTTTGAAAACATTCAAATTTTAAAACTTATTCAAATATCCAGGTTTTAAATTCAAAACATTTGAAACCATTCTTTATTTAAATCATTTGAATTAAAACTTGACTTAAACTTTTGATTTAAACAATGATTCTAAAACTCCTTATTTAAAAATACAAATTCATTTTTATTTTAAAAACTGAAGATATAGAGGTCCTTAAGAATACTATACTTAAATTTGAAATTCAAACTGCTATTTAAAATTTTGTTTCAGATTCAAAATGAAATTCCATTTTCAGAAAAAAAAAGAAAAAAAACTTTCAGGTTTCTTATATATTTTTTTAAAACTGAAACCACTTCAAAAATTTTAAAACTTATAAGTTTTCAAACTCTTTGAAACTATAATTCATACTGCAGATTTAAACTTTGTTTAAATCTTATCATAACTACTAATTCATTTAAATTTTGATTTAAATTTAAAACTACAGACAGTTTTTAAAAAAAAAATTGTAATATTCAAATTACCCGAGCCAACCTTATAACTGCTTCGAGTTATCTAGCCAAATTCTTCGAGCAAACTCAGCAAACACTCAAGTATTACTTCGAGTTCAAAATTCTGCAGTACCCAATATCATCAAACTCAAAAAATTTGCACGGTGCACGTGCACCGTGCCTCCAGTCACCATCACCCACCTCCGGCGACTTCCAATCAACGACAATCAAACCAACGATCAACCTCCACCATCAGTTCTTCACTCCACAACCCAAAATCGAATTCGAGATGCCTTGCTCAAAACCTGGAACATCAGAAAACAGGTTTCACCCCCAAACCTGTAACACCCTCATCCTCCACCTTCTGACCACCGGAATGGCAGCGATTCCGGCTACAACTTCATCAACCATTCTACTAACATTACCCAAAATCCTAGTCCACTCGATCACTTCTTCATGAAGAACTGACCCAAGCAACCCACCTATCTTAAACTAGGGTTCTATCAGAAATTTCATCACCGCAACCACCACGTTGAACTGCAACGCCACCCAATATTTTTCCTGGCATTAGTGACTACTCCTCCACCAACCAGAATAACCTCGTCACCCCAAATTGCCTAGATCAACCATTAACCCAAAATTCCCCTTTTCTATTCAACCTAGGGCTGCATGTTAAACTGTATATTAAAAACTGTGAATTTAGTTTTAAAAATCAAAATTTTGAATATTGTTTTCGATCTTATTTCTAAAACAATGAATCAATGTATTTGGTATATCATTTATATACAATTTGGTCCTGTTATCCTGAGTTTTCAGAGACAGTTTCAAATAATTTTGATTATTTAACTTGAACAAAATTTTAAACTTTAATCCCTGACTTAACAAACATATTTGTATGAATCTACAACACTAACATATATTATATTATGATATGATGGTGTTTCAATAGATTCTTGATCCTGGAAAAGAAAATACAGAGGACAACATGATCAACTTATCCATACATGTCTACAAAAAAACAACTGATATAAATGCATATATCATTCACATTGAAACATTGAAAGCAACAAGCAACATTTTTAAATACTTAAATGTCAATAAATAGGATGTTGCTCACCTTAAAAATATGAAAACAGAGCCTCCAGTTTAGATTTTGAAGAGCCTGAAACTGAAACCCCTATTTTTTTTGAAAACTTTGCACTCCAATGCTTGCTTTAAAACTTTGAGTTGCTTGTTACAGAACTCTGGCATGCATGCTTTGTTTCTTTAATTTGAAACTGCAGTTGCTTGAATAAGAAATGCAGGTTTCAAAACGTGAAATTGCTGGTGCTTTTTCATTTGAAAAATATGTAGGATTGTTTTGATGCAGGTTTGATTGCATTTTGAACTGAGACTTTTTGAAGATGATTTTGTTTTGATTTGTAAGAAGAATTTGCATGCAGACTTAATTGAATAAGAAATGCAAAGTTTCCTTGCTTTTCTTTTGGTTTGAGAAGTGGATTGTAGATTTGAAGAGGTCTACAGATTTTAATCTTTGAATGGAAGTGTTTATTTTCCTTTTCAGATTTGCTTGTCTTCAAATTTTTGGAAGAAGAAAAGAAAATGAAGGAAAGAAGTTTACGTAAACTAAAATTATTCAAAAATAAAAACACAAAGAAAATGATAAATTAAGCTTTTGACATTTGTTTCACAATGCAACATTTTTCGAAACTTTATTTTATCATTTAACAAGTGTTATGTAAGACCTTAAAATATTACACTTGTCTTATAAAAGTAACTAGTATTTAATTAAAAGTTAATTAGTATTTATTTAAAAGTTAATTAGTATTAATTTAGTATGTTATTATAAGATGAATGTAAACATATGTTTAATAAATTAGTCAATCATGTATTTATTTACATGTAAATAAATTTTAAAATGAATAAATCAAATTTAACTTATAAAATGAAACTTACACAAATGATTCAAAATCAAAACAAATTAAAAACATTTACACTTTAGATTTTAAAGTTTTGAATTCAAGTTCAAAATAAATTTTGAAATCAAGTTTATTTACAAATATAATTACACAATTATTTTGAAAAAAACAGTTATTTTTATTAAAAATTTATTTGTTAAAACAATGTATAATTATATTTAAAAATAACCACATTTAATAACTATAAATAACTTATTAAAAGAAATTGTCTCTTATTAATAAATTATTTATTTTATTCAATTATATTTAAAAGAAAATCAAAATAAACTTTAGTGTTACTTATTTAAATTTAAACTTGAGTTAAACATATTTTAAATTATTTTCAATATTTCTCTTATGTATTTAAAACCATACTTATTTATTAAATAATCTTTTAAAAGTTTAACTTTTAAATAAAATCATAATTCACAATTTACTAAAGATACATATTTGATAGAAAACAGGATTTATTTATTAATTAAATTTAAAACAATACCTATTCACAATATATACAATATTCTATACATATTATAAATATAAAACAATTATTAGATTTAAGATAAATCTATCAATTAACTATTTATTTATTGAATTATTAAATTAATTCAAATCTTATTACAAAGATTATCAAATCAATTTAATTTTTATTTCAGATTATTAAATTGATATTGCTTTAAAATTTCGGGTCATCACACAATTGGACTTTTAAATTGTAAGACTTTGGTTGGCAATCTGTTGATAAGTTACACTGCTGTTGAGAAAGCATCAGGTCAGAACTTCAGAGGTACAGATACTTGTGCAAGAAGAGTTAGACCTATTTCTACAATATGCATGTGCTTCATCTCAATTATACCATTCTGCTCAGAGGTATGTGGACAAGTTGTTATGTGATTTATTCCTTTTTTTTGAAAGAATTCTTTGAGTGGTAGAACTCCTTGCCACCATCAGTCTGAACAATTTTTACTTGGCAGTTTGTTTGTTTTTCAGCACTTGCTACAAACTGCATTACTGCATTACTAGTTTCAGGTTTTGTTTTTAAAAAAATAAATCCACACATATCTGGAAAAGGCATCAATGAATGAAATGTAGTACTTGTAGCCATAGTCAGTAGATATTGGGGCTGGTCCCCACAGATCTGTGGCAACAAGTTCTAGTGGTTTAACATATTCAGTACTTGAATATGGAAATGCAAGTTTTTGGCTTTTGCTCATTGGGCAGTAAGTGCATGTATAGAACGAAGGAATATTTTCAACATGAACTTTATTATTATTGCTACTCAAAACATGTCTTACAATTTTCATACTGGGGTGACCCAGTCTAGCATGCCAGATATCATAGCTATTGCAATTTTCAACAAATTTTGTTTCAGACATGTTACACCAGTTTTTTACACTATCATGTTTATTTGATCTTGCAATGTCAAATTTGTATAATCCCCTACATTCTCTACCCTGCAAAAGAATTTCATTTGTTAGTGCATCTTTTACTAAGCAAAATTTTGAGTGAAATTCAAAATATACATAATTATCTTTTGAAAATTGTGAGACACTCATCAGATTCTTTCTGATAACTGGTACTCTCAGAAGATTATTAAGATACAATTGTCTGGCACCTATAATACTTGCATTTCCAGTGTGTGTGTGTTATATGAGTTGCTTTGCCATTACCCATGTATAATAAAAGTTTACCTTTGTATTCTTTGTTCCCAAGGTTCAGATTGTTGAGATTATTTGTAACATGATTGGTTGCTCATGAATCTGGGTACCAACTGTCATCTTGAATGTCCTCTGCCTTAGCTACATGACTGGTTGTGTTTTCTGATTGGTCTTTGCATCCTTGTTGAACATTTACCATGTTTTCACTAGAATCATTCTGTCTAGAGTTCCCAGTATTTTGTTGAGATGGTGTGTAGTTAGCATCAAATCTAAAATAGCATCTGTTTGCTGTATGGCCAAATTTCTCACAGATTTGACACTTTATCCTGTTGTTGTTGTTTGTATATCTGCCACTTCTTCCTCTTGATCTATAACTATGACCACCTTTTTGATTGCTGTTTGATTGATTTATGTAGTTGTGGTTTCTTTCTTGGTTTCTTCCTCTGTTTTTAGTAACATAGTTTGCTGAATATTTAGGATTTGTTGACTTTTTTTGCTCCAGTCTCCCTTCATGCGCTAGTAATATGGAGTGTACATATTGTAGTGTTGGTAAGCTTTCTGTTGATGATATCACAACTACAACAGATTCATATTCTTCATCTAATCCACTTAGCAGATATAGTATTTGTTCTGTGTCACTTACATTGTGCCCTGCAGAGGCTAACTGATCACAAATAGTTTTGGTTTTTGACAAGTATTCTCTCATGGTTTGATTTCCTTTCTTTAAGTTGTGCAATTGTCTTTTATACTGCATAATTCTTGCAGCAGATTGTGAACTAAAAACTTGCTCTATTGTATGCCAAATATCATATGCGGTTTTACAACCTATTAATTGTGGTAGAAGACTTGCACTGATTGTGGATAATAACCCAGAACTGACCAAACTATCTTGTCTTTCATGTATCATATATTCTTGATTATCAATTAACTTTCCTTGTGCATCTGTAGTGAACCTTGGTGGTTTAATGATGGTTCCAAGAACATATTCCTGAAGACCATAAGCTTTAATTGCAGTCTCCACTTGAAGTTTCCAGAGTAAATAATTGGTTTCATTAAGTGGGGTATTTATAATTTGGCTATGTGGTTTTATGATGGTTTTGAGTTCTTGGGTAGCATTAGACTGATTTTGGGTGGATTTGGAGACAGAAGTGGGTGAGATAGCACTACTATCATTCCCTTCAGCCATTGATGAGAAAACTACAACAAGAAGTAATGAAAATGATCAAGATTACCAGAGGATGAAGATGCAACCAGAAACTGGCTGGATGATGATCTGTGATAGGCAGTTTCTTGGCACGACACTTCAGGTTTGACAACAAAATCTCTGAATTCCGATAGTATTGATGTAGCCGAAGTATGATATATGATGAAGTTTTCCTGATATCTTACTTTCTTGGCACGGCACGGTACTAGATGATGAATTTTCTATAAGAAATCATATACAGTTGTTAAACCGTATATGACTTAATCTCAAATGATGAAAACTTTCTGATGAGATATGATTTTCGATCAAAAAATGATGATTAGATGCTGTTAAGCATATAGAGCTCCGATACCATGAAAAGAAAATTAGTTATTGATTTTATTGCTTTTTGAACAAATAGAAAAATATAATACAATTCTCTGTATGATACATTTTCTTTATATAAGCTTTACTGGGCTTTAACACTTGAACAAAAGAAAATATACTTATAGGCCAGGCCCGTTTGTATTCGTTTGTATTTATGAAATACTGGTTTGCTGGTTGCTGCTTTAACCTAATCTTTCAATAGAGGCAATCAAAACACCTCGTCCAAAATCCAAGCCATCAAAATATAATATTCGCCAAAAAAGCCAACGACAGGACAACCACCATGATAGCGCAACCTTACCCAATGCAAATGCAGCTCAAAAAATTCCAAAACGCAATACCGAACCCGTTCAGTATGTTATATGACACAACATCAAATAGGTCTCAGAAGAGGAATCTGGCATGAATGTTAATGGTTGAAACAGACGCCGACACCTGATGTGTTCCAATGCTCGCTAGATTCTAGCTAGGGGAAGTAGACGAATGGTACCGGTCAAACGAGTCGAAAGGAGGCAGAATGCAAAGATCGAAGACATACGCAATACTTGAAGCGACTGCAAGCGCGCTTGTCCAGCAGTAGATTGAAAGGAGGAGGCCATTATAGGATATGGGAAAAAACGAAGCATATTAAAGAAATATGGAAGAAAAAGAAAATAAGCAGGGTGAAATGAGTGGAGCGACAAAGAAAACGAAAATGGAAGAGGCAACCACAAACCCACTCCTCATATTTTTACATTGTTGGAGCTTTTACATTGATGACTATTTGGTTATTAACAATGGATATAGGTACAAGGAAGGAGCTAGGATTATTACTAGTCTGGCCTAAGCAAAAGAAGAAGAAAAAACACATAAAAAAACAAACACATATGATGAAACAATAACAAAGAAACAATCATCTAGACATTAATTATTATTAAAAGTCTACAACAACAAGAAACATTCCTGTATACCAAGTCACGTGCATGTGTTTGTAGTTAGATTTCTATCCAAGTCCAAATGCAAATGTATATGATGGCATGTGATGTCAATTGGAACTCAGGTAAACGAGGGCAAGCCTATACAATGCAAGCTTAGGGTCCATTTAGTTTCATTTGAGTTTTGTGTTTTGAGTTTTCAATATTCATTAGAAAATATGAAGATAACGAATCAGAAAATTTAAAACTTTAAATCATTACGACGACGGTGAAGGTACGACAGAGGATATGGGGAGACGACAGAGGGGACCAGTATAAAACACACTGTAAATAGTCATGGGGAGGGGCGACGAACGACCGTCGACGGCCACGTCGGCCTTTTCTAATGGTTAGCAATTATATTAATTGACCAATTAAATAATTAATTGATTAATTTCCATTACATTTTATAAAATGTTTAAAAATACTAACTTATTTCCTAAAAAATAAAAAATGCATTTTAGCATAGCCATTTAACCTAAGGACGGCCTGTGATTAGTTTAATTAGTATTTTCAATAATCTATTATCGTGTAATTCGAATATTTATGGTTATTGAAAATTTAACTCGCATGACCAATCTATGCAATTTTTAATTAGTCTATTAAGAAACTTCGATAAAGTTAATTATGTATAACATTTTTATTAGTTGAAATATTTTTTTAAACCATTGGGTAATTAATTATGAATTTTTAAATGTATTTAGTACAATAAAATTATATAAAATAAAATATTTTGTAGAAAAATATATTTATTAGATCTTATGTCGATCTAAAGTACTTCAGACCTATTTCCAAAAAATGATTAAAAAATAAACAATTACAGGGTACCGATCTTGAATTTTTAATTTATAGCCAATTCGTCGACATTCGGACTAAAAACCGTTCGTTTGAAGGCCACATGACCTTCAAAGGAGACCAAATACGAACCACTAATGTTTTGTAATGTGTTAATCCAATCCGTATGGTTGTATTCATAAAAAATGGCCAAAAAAATTAAACTCGAAACATGTCATTTTGCTAGGAATCGTATATTTTGTAATGTGTTATACAATTCCGGGCAAAACCACCTGTTTCGAGCATAATTTTTTTTTCGACCATATTTTTATGAATCCAACTGTGAGGATTTGATCAATACATTACAAAGTATCAGTGATTCAGATTTGGTCTCGTTTAAGGGTCGTTTGGCCTTCAAACGAAGGGTTTTTAGTCTGAATGTCGATAAAGGGCTATAAATTTAAAATTCTAGATCGACGCCATACCATTGTTTTTTTAGTCATCTTTTCGAAATAGGTCTGAAATAATTTAGATCGAAACAAGACCAGTAAATTTATTTTTCCACCGGATATTTTATTTTGTATAATTTATTATATTAAATACATTCAAAAATTCATAATTAATTACCTAACGGTTAAAAAAATATTTTAACTTGTAAAAATGTTACACATAATCAGCTTCGTCGAAGTTGCTTAATGGACCGACTTAAAGTCGCATAAATTTATTATTCTACTGGATATTTTATTTTGTATAATTTTATTATATTAAATACATTCAAAAATTCATAATTAATTACCTAACGGTTAAAAAATATATTTTAACTCGTAAAAATGTTACACATAATCAGCTTCGTCGAAGTTGCATAATGGACCGACTTAAAGTCGCATAGATTGGTCGCGCGAGTTAGATTTTCAATAACGATAAATATTTGAATTACACAACAATAGATTATCAAAAACACCAATTTATCCGATCACAAGTCATTCCTAGGTTGAATAGCTATGCCTTTTTTATTTTTTTAGGAATTAAATTAGTATTTTTAACATTTTTTAAAACATAATATAAATAAAAAACTAAAAAATGCAAAATCAAGTATACGGCACACCCAACAGTACCAGTTTCTTCATTCTCCAATGTTCCACCACTCTCCCAAAATGAAAAATAAAATAAATCCCTAGCCGTCGCTAACCCCGAAACCCACCACCACTCGTCACCATCGTCATAACCGCAACAACTCATCAGAATCTCCTTTCTCCCCATTTTCATCTCAAATTTGGTAAAATTTTAGCGCTAATTTTGGATTTAGGGCTAATTTTGTATTGTTATGGGTTTAAATATGATGATTATTGCATATTAGTTGGTGATAATAGTATATTACTTGATTTAGAGATGTTAATAAGGATGCAATTGTTTAATTTGTAATCATCAATTAGGGTCAATTTAAAATTTGAAAATTAGTATATAACTATTGATTAATATGTATATTGATTAGTGTATATGATTATTTAATATAATTTAGAATAATTTTAGGGCTAATATGTAAGGTTGAATAGTGAATATGTTAAGTATAAAGCTTACGGTTAAACATAATTTTATGTTAATTAATTAGTGTGTGTTAATTAGTGTTAGTGGAAATTATAAAACAAAGTTACTTTGATTGGTTAATTATTTTTAGTGATTAATTATTTTTTTGTGATTAATTAATTAGTGCATCTTTTTGCAAAATTCAGATTTTAGTTTACAAAATAGTTAAATAAAAAATTTATATAGTCAAATGAATTATAAAATATGGTTTAAAATTAAATTTTAGTTAATAAAATATTTGAATAGTTGAATAAATGATAAAATATGGTTTAAATTCAATTTGTAGTTAGAAATAGTAATTTGTGTGTATGTCTTTTTGGAAGTAGTTTAATTAATAAATTGCTTTTGAAAGAAATATTCTACTAAAATTGATTTGTAAAAATTAAGAAATAAATATAATATTTGTGTGCAAATAAGGGGTAAATATAATTTTAACAAATACAACAACAACAAATTAAAGCCTTTAGTCCCAAAAGGTTTTAATTCATTTTAGAAAATACAACAGCACCACCATATCTCTTAGATGTAAAGTTATACATAAGATACAAAGAAGTGAAGTGTTATTGAAATTTCTAACATATATCTTTAAATAAGGAAAAATGTTCAATTATTTTCTCAACCATAGTTGGATGTATGAAGATCGAACTTGTACAAAAGGTTTGGTAAAGGAAAATTTCTACAATAGTGTACATGAATTTACTAGATTCACTAAATCTATTAATGGAAATGACATATAAATTCATTATCCTTGCAGTAACTGCAAACATTGGAAGCTAGATATGGTCATTGTACATTTGTGTCAAAGTAGTTTTGTGCCAGATTATTATTTGTGGGATCATCATGAAGAACTTATTGCACCTAATCCTGTAGTGTTAGAGGACGAGGTGAATAACAATTATGTTATGGCGAATCCAATAGAAGATATGGTAGAAGATGTAGTACGATCAATGTTCTCTACGTTCAAGTTGATGATGAAGGTTTAAATTTCAAAGAAGAACCGACTATGGGAGCAAAAAGAATTTGTGATTTATTGGATGCTACTAAGAGGCTGTTGTAGGATGGTTGTAAAAGCGGAACCGAATTATCAACAATTGTCAAACATATTACTATGAAATCAATATTCAACTTTACAGAAGTTAGATTACAACAGTTGTACACGCTGCAAAACGCCACATGTCATCCAATGATCTGATGTGCAAAAGTCATTATAAAGTAAAAAAAACTTATGCCTGCTTTCAGTTTACCATACCAAAAGATAGTTACATATATGAAAGGTTGCATATTGTATTTGAACTATGACGTTAACCTTAACAAATGCAGAATATATAACGAAGAAAGATACAAACTAAGAAAAAAGAAAGAAAATGAAGTTCCATACAAGAGAATGCATCATTCACCCATCACTCCAGACTTCAAAGGTTATATGTTTCTCACTATCGTCATTCCTGGTCCCGATGATCCGACACAAGGAATCGATGTTATTTTATAGCCATTGATTGAAGAGTTGAAACATTATGGCACGAAGGGGTTGATACATACGCCATTACTAAAAAAATTATTTTCATATGTTTGCATCTTTGTTAATGGAGTGGAAGCAATGATGATTATACATGGGAGATAGAGGAGAGCATGAGGACTATATGTCTAGAGCTCTTTGAGTGGTAAGATCCATTACTTCTCGTATTTACTTTCACCATTGTATGTTATATTTGATAGGTTAGTATTCTGCAGGCTAGGATAGGTCATCTATACTACTGATTGCATGGCTATTTGTTTGATATGTACGATGGTTGCTTATGTTTGGTAGGCATGCGGAATGACCACGGTCACTTATGCTCTGGTTTGTTTGAGGATTTCGAGGGCGAAATTCCTAAAGGAGAAGAATGTAATGACCCATATTTTATGTATCAGAGGATATTATTTTTTTATTATTTTATTCATATTAGGTTGTATGATTTTATAATTTTGGGATACGACTCTTAGGGACATTTTTACACCTATGATTTTTCTAAAAATTCCATGCGACCATTTTGACAGTGAAAATCTTGTTCGGGATATAACTTTTTATAGGATTTGAATTAGGGTCTCAAATTAGTTTCGTTGC